>CM053790.1:70784629-71984629 GCA_028749045.1 Cupressus sempervirens | reverse complement strand
TAATTTCATATTATACAACTCAGTAGTGAGAGATAAAATCCATACATCACCTGTATTTTGATATAGATCCTTCAAAATCTCCCATACTTTGACTCCACTTCTCTCATTATGAACTTCTAGAAAAACCTCTTCTGAAAGTGTAAGCTTGATTAGTGTTGTTGCCCTCTTGTCCCTTTTATCCCAATTATTTTGATCCTTTCCTGGATTTGTAGGCCTTTGTGTTAGATTGTGGTGACTGATCAAGAAAGTACTGTACATACTTCATAAATAGTGGGGTTCGGGGCATCGGCCCGAAAATTTTTTTTTTTGGAAGTAGCCGACATGGTAGCCGACATATTATGGCCGACATATGGCCGACATGTTATAACCCTAAAGTAGTTTAATACTTGTATAAAAAGGGCTTAGGGTTGGGTTTTTTTTTATGTGTGGTGATAAGAAATTGGTTCTTGCGGCGGTATTGAGCTGTAAGGGATTACGGATTGTAATCAGGTTGTAATCACTGGATTGTAATAAGATCGGACTTGCTGTTTGGTGGACGTAGCCCAGGGATTGGGTAAACCGCGTTAAATCTTGGTGCCTTGTGTTCATTTCTGTGTGTTCTATTATTTTTGTTATTGGTTATATTTGCATGTAGTTTTTATTTCTGTTCGTGGTTTATCCTAACAAGTGGTATCAGAGCCTAGTTGTTTCTCAGTTATCCTCTGCAGGAAAGTCTCACGGTTAAGTGGGAGTCTCACGGTTGAGTGGGAGCAATGGCAGATGATGGTAAGCTGAGGGTTGATAGGTTTAATGGGCAGAACTTCCAGTTATGGAAGACGCAAATGGAAGACTATTTATATCAGAAGGATTTATGGAAGCCGTTGGAAGGAAAAGCCAAGAATCAGGGAACTATGTCAGAGGCTGAATGGGATCTTTTGGACAGAAAGGCACTCGGAAGCATTCGGTTATGCTTGGCACCATCAGTGGCATTTAATATTACAAAAGCAAAGACAACAGAAGATTTGATGAAAACCCTAGCGACACTGTATGAAAAGCCCTCCGCTTCAAATAAGGTATTTCTCATGAAGCGTTTATTTAATATGAAAATGGCAGAAGGTGGATCTGTTGCAAACCATTTAAATGAGTTTAATACTATTACTAGTCAATTATCTTCTGTGGGTATCAATTTTGATGAAGAAATTAGGGCTCTCTTGATTTTGTGTTCTTTGCCTGAAAGCTGGAATGGCTTGGTAATGGCGGTGAGTAATTCTGTTCCTGGATCAAGTACCCTAAAATATGATGATGTGATCGGTGTTATTTTAAGTGAGGAAACTCGTAGAAAATCCTCAGGTGGATCTACATCAGGAAGTGCTTTAAATGGACAAAACAGGGGCAGAACGACTGAAAGAGGAAGTAACTCTGGAAATCATGGGAAATCAAGAGGAAAGTCAAAGGGGAGGAGGTCTCAATCGAGAGGACCAAATGATTGCTGGTACTGTGGGAAACCAGGGCACAAAAAGAAAGATTGCTGGACTCGAAAGAAAAATGAAGGAGATAAATCAGATGGAGACAAAGAGGCAAATGTGGTAAGTAATGAATCCGAAGAGGATGCTTTGCTTCTGTCTTTAGAGAGTGTTGATGATTCATGGGTTTTAGATTCTGGTGCTTCTTTTCATGCTACACCTCATAGAGGTTATTTCATTGATTATGTCCAAGGGGATTTTGGGCTTGTTTATTTGGGGGATAATGAACCCTGTCAGATTGTTGGAAAGGGAAAAATTAAGATTAAGTTGCAGAATGGGAATCATTGGCTACTACATGAGGTAAGACATGTTCCAAAGCTGAGTAAGAATTTAATTTCAGCAAGGCAACTCGGTGATGAGGGTTGTGTAATTACTTTTAATGATAAAAATTGGAAGGTTTCAAAAGGTTCCCTTGTAGTAGAAAAAGGTGTGAAAGTAGGCACCTTATATCTTTGTACAGGTCATATTGTTCCTTCTACTTTGATTGTTTCAGAGAAAAATGAATATTCAGGAACAATTACTGCAGTTGAGCAGGGAGAACAAATAGCTGTTGTAGATTCTGATACAGCGCTGTGGCACAATAGACTTGGGCACATGAGTGAGAAAGGTATGAAAGTACTTCATTCAAGGAAAGTTTTACCAGGTCTAAAATGTGTGAATATGGATTTCTGTGAAAGTTGTGTGTATGGAAAATAAAAGAGAGTGAGTTTTGTAAAGACAGGGAAGGAAAACAAAAAGGAGAAATTAGAGCTTGTGCATACAGATGTATGGGGACCGGCTCAGGTATCTTCCCTTGGTGGCTCTCATTATTATGTTACATTTATTGATGACACAACTAGAAAAGTATGGGTTTATTTCCTTAGACATAAATCTGATGTATTTCAAACTTTTAAGAAATGGAAATGCTTGGTTGAAAATGAGACTGGTAAGAAATTAAAATGTCTCAGATCTGATAATGGTGGTGAGTATTGCAGTCATGAATTTGAAGATTATTGCTCCACTAATGGTATTCGTAGACAAAAAACTGTTCCAAGGACTCCATAGGAAAATGGAGTGGCTGAACGCATGAACAGGACTATAATGGAGCGTGCAAGGAGCATGAGGTTGCATGCTGGGTTGCCCTTACACATGTGGGCGGAGGCTGTCAATACTGCAGTATATTTGATTAATAGAGGTCCCTCTACTCCTTTGGGCTGTGGTATTCCAGAGGAAGCATGGACTGGTAAGAAGGTGAGTTATTCTTTTCTCAAGACCTTCGGTTGTGAAGCTTTTGCTCATATAGACTCTGAAAATAGAACCAAGCTAGAAGCAAAATCAAAGAAATGTGTCTTTGTTGAATATGGCATTAATGAATTTGGCTATAGGCTTTGGGATTTTGAAAATCATAAAATTATAAGAAGCCGGGATGTCATATTCAATGAAAAAGTGTTGTACAAAGATCTGTTGCAGCAACATGAGAAGAAAGAAGATGATTATGTAGTGCTGGATGATACTCCAAAAGCTGATGTTCCAGCCATTCCTCATGATGTGCAACAACTGCAACAACAAATACCACACACACCAGTGAATGTTAGACGGTCAACAAGGCCAATTAGACCTCCACAAAGGTTTTCTCCCTCTTTGTATTCTATTTTACTTACTGATGCTGGTGAACCTGAAAGTTATGATGAAGCTGTGCAGGTGGATACTAAGATTCAGTGGGAGTCTGCAATGAAAGATGAAATGGACTCTTTGCTGAAAAATAAGACATGGGATTTGTGCAAGTTGCCTGCAGGTAAAAAGGCTTTACAGAATAAATGGGTTTACAGGTTGAAAGAAGAGGAAGGAGGTAAGAAAAGATTTAAGGCCAGGTTAGTTGTAAAAGGATTTGCACAGAAAAAGGGAATTGATTTTGATGAGATATTTTCTCCTGTTGTTAAAATGACTTCTATTCATACTGTTTTAAGTCTTGTGGCTACTGAATATTTGCATTTAGAGCAGATGGATGTTAAAACAACCTTTCTTCATGGTGATTTGGATGAAGAAATATATATGGCTCAGCCACAGGGTTTTGAGGTCAAAGGTAAGGAGAACTTAGTGTGCAAATTGAAGAAAAGTTTATATGGCCTGAAGCAAGCACCTCGGCAATGGTATCTAAAATTTGACAGTTTTATGCATGAGCATGGATATAATAGGTGTCATTCAGATTACTGTGTTTATTTTAAGAGGTTGGATGATGATAGCTACATTATTTTATGTCTATATGTTGATGATATGCTTATAGCTGGGTCTAACGTGCATCATATTAAGGGGCTAAAATGCCAGTTAGCACATGCATTTGCTATGAAGGATTTGGGGGCAGCAAAACAAATCCTTGGTATGAAGATATGTAGAGATAGGAAGAACAAAACATTGATGCTATCTCAAGCTGATTATGTTGAGAAGGTGTTGCAACGTTTCTCTATGGAGAATGCTAAAGCTGTCAGCACACCTTTACCTGGTCATTTGAAATTGACTAAGGAGATGTGTCCCAAGACACAAGAAGAGGAGGATAAGATGTCCAAGGTACCCTATGCTTCAGCTGTAGGAAGTTTGATGTATGCTATGGTATGCACTAGGCCAGATATTGCACATGCAGTGGGAGTCGTTAGCAGGTATATGAGTCATCCAGGTTTTGAGCATTGGAATGCTGTCAAGTGGATTCTCAGATATTTGAGAGGAACATCCAATAAGTGTTTACACTTTGGGGGCTCTACTACTGATTTACAGGGTTATGTTGACTCAGATTTGGCTGGGGATATTGATACCAGGCGGAGTACTACAGGTTATGTCTTTACTATTGGTGGGGCAGCCGTGAGTTGGGTTTCTAGGCTACAGAAGATTAATGCTCTCTCCACTATAGAGGCAGAGTATGTTGCTACTACAGAGGTAGCCAAAGAGATGATATGGCTTCAGTTCTTCTTGGAAGAATTGGGACATCCTCAGAAGGATAATTATTTGTTCACAGATAGTCAAAGTGCCATTCATCTTGCTAAGAATTCAGCTCTGCATTCTAAGACCAAACACATATAGTTGCGGTACCATTTCATTCGGTCAGTTTTGGAGGATGGATAGTTAAAGCTGGAGAAGATACATACCAATGAAAATCCAGCAGATATGTTGACAAAGGTTGTCACAAGGGAGAAGCTGAACTCCTCTTCAGCTTCAGTTGGTCTTTTAGACTAACTGTGAATAAAAGAACAGCAAAGTCCAGGGTGGTTTGATCCAGTGGGAGCCCCATGCGGTAGTTGTATTGCTACAGGATCAGTCTCCAAGTGGGAGATTGTTGTTTAGTGTGGAGCCTGATCAATCCCCAAGTGGGAGATTGTTAGATTGTGGTGATTCATCAGGAAAGTACTGTACATACTTCATAAATAGTGTTGGAAGTAGCCGACATGGTAGCCGACATATTATGGCCGACATATGGCCGACATGTTATAACCCTAAAGCAGTTTAATACTTGTATAAAAAGGGCTTAGAGTTGGGTATTTTTTTATGTGTGGTGATACGAAATTGGTTCTTGCAGCGGTATTGAGCTGTAAGGGATTACGGAATGTAATCAGGTTGTAATCATTGGATTGTAATAAGATCGGACTTACTGTTTGGTGGATGTAGCCCAGGAATTGGGTGAACCACGTTAAATATTGGTGCCTTGTGTTCATTTCTGTGTGTTCTATTATTTTTGTTATTTGTTATATTTGCATGTAGTTTTTATTTCTGTTCGTGGTTTATCCTAACACTTTGTTCACTACTAGTCACAATATCATAACAATTTTGAAGAGTTAGAGTGATTCCAATGTGAGATACCCAATCATAATATTTTTTCCCATTTAATTTAACTGTGGGCAAAGTAACACCAAGTGATTCCATTATCAAATTCTCTCCTTTTTGGATGAGAATGAAAGAAATTTCAAAGAACTTTGATGCTCAAATTGAAATTGAAGAGTTCTCACCAAATTTTGAAAGAGTTCTTTGCCTTGCTATAGTTTTCTTTTGCCCCAAAACAAATTGTTGCTTACTCCTTGGTTACAGTCTGCAAGTGTAAAGATTCACACACACAAAATACACATATTCATAGCCTAGAGAACTAAAACAACTCTAATACCATGATAAGATATGGATATAACAACATCATGAACAAATAAAATAGAGCAAGATATAAGAGTAAAATAGAGGAAAGTAAAATAGGATAGCTGTAAAGAATATAATATTTATTGCACTTGTATTTCTTGTTACATTTATAGACCACAGAAGCTGTGAATTTATAATCTTCTCATCATACCTCTAAAAATTTCTAAATAGCCACGATAAACATAAGAAGGGGAACATTCTAGAATTTTAGTCTATATAGATAAAGACTTCTAGATTTTATAATTAATGCTTAGCTACCAAACTATCAAATAAACATTTTTCTAACAATCATTTGTACTTATTACATGTTATTCTTATCTTATTCTCCAAGTTGGTTGTTAATGATTGCCATGATATTGAATTATTAGGCCCTAGTTGATTATATTTTATATGTAAATCCTTGCAAGATTGATGCCTTACAAATTCATTACGTAGGATTGGTGGATCAGTATTGCTTTACATATGTATTGCCAAATGTTTTGTAAATTGCTGGCAAACTCATGAGGACATAATCTTATTGCTTTTTTTTGAAGTTGATCACTGTGCTTATTGAGTGTTGACGTCTTGTTTGGATGTTTATTTTAAAAATACAAAATTTTTTGTATTCTTTTTAGTAATGGTTTGTATAGAATTACCTATTTTTAATTGCCCCAATTTTAGAAGATTGAATATTACCTCACATTTTAAGCTATAATTCTTTAGATATTGGCTTTCATTCAGAAACATAAGCTAGTTCCTTTTGACAAGACAGATGGATGATTGCTAGAAAATGAAATCAGATAACTTTAATTACCCAGTTGTCATTAAACATCCACTTTCTTTGATGGACTCATTAAAGGAATAGAGAAGGACTTTTTTAGGTGAATGAACTGATTTCCAATATGAACATTGTTACTTCCATTTGCTTTATAGCTTTTGCATACTCATCTTTTCAACTTGGAAACTTGTTTGCAAAGAAACTCATGGATAATTGATTAAAGTATAGAAAGGACATCTACAATAGGTGAAATAGATTGTTCATGATGTTCAAGAATGTAAACTTGAATTAATTAGATTCTAACTATCTATACAACTACATAATAGTTTACTCAAATTCATGATTTAATGCAATGTGCGCAAAAGAGGTAGGATCTGCTAAAAGTTACTTTTTCTAAAAATAGTTATGCTCGTAACAATTTATCAAAAAGTAGACATTCATAGACCAAGCTTTACACTCCAATTCATCTTAGGAAGCACCTCTTATTCTTATGAAGTAATACTTCTATTCATTTACATAGTATATGTTTAATAATTTTTCCTTTTTAAAATATTTGCCTAATCTCAGGGTTCTATGTACCAGCTGTGTACATGAAAGATGCAAAGGGCTTCTACATTTGGAATTTATAGAAACACTCATCCAGGTATTATTACAAGTTTAATAGTCTATTTTTTTCTTCTTTCTAGTTATTCAATCACCAAATGACATGATGAAAGCATAAAACGATTTACTTGGAATTGTGTATTTCAGATTTCCTTGTACAAGAGATGATTAGGTTCTCATTTTGTTATTGATTTCGGCTATTATACATCGGCCCAAGCTGTCTATGATTTTCGTTACAATAAAGGTTTGCATTAGTTCAAATTTTAGTCTATTTCTTTTTCACAAAACAAGAAACCATTTTAAAAAACCAATTCATATATGTTCCATATGTGCTTAATAGAAAGTGCCCATTCTTCAATAAGATGCATTTAAAGGTTTAATTGCTAGTAAAAGACATAAATTTTGACTCTATTTTAACTTTATAATTCCACAGCACTATGTATTTTAAAGCTAGAAATTATCTATTGTCATTTCTTCACAGGGGACAAATTTTATGAATTCTACCACACCATCTCAAATCATAGTAATCTGGGTAAAAGAAATAGAAATAGTCTACAACTATCGTATATAGATGTTATCATTAACTCTAAATTTTCTCAAATACAATATATTGTTTGAAAAATTCAGTACTTGATTGGGATCCATTTGATTTTTATTTGCAGGAAATGAAAATGCACATGACTCATTCTATGGCAATTTTAGTGCAATATCATCATGCTCATTAGAAAGCAATATGTGCCAACACATGTGAAAGTATTAAATGTTTTCAGCTGCATAAGATCTACCAAAGTCTATAAACATTATAATTGCACACTAGCACTTCGATGAATTGGGGGATTTGGCTGTTTGCTTACTACTGTTATCACATAATACTATCCATTTTTCTCATTCACTCAGATTCAAAAGCCACATCTACTACAATTTGTTAAAAAAATTCATTAATAACCACAGTATCCAGTTTGAAACATTCGAGATAGTATTTAGCTTTTCTGGAAATAATACTTCCCCTCCTCCTGTATGTATGTGTCATACCCATACTGTTTCATGGCAAACACAACTAATTTTTTTTCTCTTTTTTCTACAAGAATTGAAGGTAAAGAAAAAGACTTAATCTATTTTTAACCTTGGTTTGACGAAGTAAGATAAAGGAACAAAGCTATCTTACTAGGACTTTGAATTCAAGTTTCTTATGAGGGAACACACGGTTGCTAGATACTAGATGCAAAACTATGTTGAGAAGCTATGGATGCGAGCCCTTAATATGAAGCACTATGATGTGCGAGAATAACCCAAATTGTGTCAGAGTAGTGGAGAAGATCTAGGGAAAGCAAGCGAAGAAGTTATATCACTTAACCATTTATTCCTATCAAAATTGAGATTACCTTAACTTTAATAATTTCCTTTGTTATTAATATTCAATTATTATTATTATTTTGAACCCCACCCATACTGCTATTTTTTATATGTACTCTTTATTTAATAGTTAACATTATTGTTACATAATATGGAACTAGATTTACCACATTTGCAATTAACATTTGATTAATTGTTTAATAAAAATTATCATCTAATTTTCTACTTCCTATGTTACCCTCAGAAAATAATCTAAAATAAAAATACATTACAATTAAAAATATCCTAAAACTAATAAATATCTATTTCCCTTTAAGTTGTCAATTAATCTATATTCTAAGTAAATTCAAAGTAATAAAACAAAAAATCTAAATATACAATTCTTATAATCCAATCATATTTAACATGAATTATAACGTATTGGACAAATCCCATGATCATGTTATCATATTTCCCATAAAATAACCCAAAATAAACTTATCATTTAACAGTAACAGATTTCCACAATCCATTTGTAAAGTACTAAGTTTTCTGGATTTGATTGTGTTTGTTTATTTCATCAACGTTTCGGATCACACTACATGATCCATCATCAGGATAAGAAAGTGCAGGGTAGTAAGATATGCAGACTGGACCTTTCTCAAGAATTATAAGAAGAGAATTAGAGTTTCAAAACTCTAAGATTTAGCCAATTTTTTGGGAGATGCCCTCAACAAAAGGAAGAGAAGCGAGAAGGGGAGGTGGGTTAGAGGAGATCTTATGACTGTTGCCAGAAAGATAAGAGGACTTGGCTTGGGTGAGGACCTTGGAGATTTGCTTATGAGTTTACCCGTTGAACTTAAAAACTTGGCGCAGATGATCAAGCTCTTGGGGTAAGTTATCAGCATCGCAAATTCTATAAGCTCTAAGGGAAAGAGTCTTGAGGATACCAACTTTCTGGGATGGGTGGTGGTGGGAAGAAGAATGGAGGTAAAGATCGGTGTGGGTGGCTTTACAGTACACTCGACGACCGAAGGTACCATCAGGCTTCTTCATGATGAGGACGTCGAGGAAGGGCAACTAGTTGACAGATTCTAGCTCCTTGGTGAAGGAAATAGTGGGGGCAAGCTTGTTGATGTGTTCGAGAAACTCCTCAAGTTTTTCCAGCCCATGTGGCCAGCACACGTTGGTGTCATCAACATAACGCTTCCACCATTTGGGCTTGAGGGGAAAGGTGTGGAGAGCCATCTCCTCGAAATACTCCATATAGAGGTTTGCTATGACTAGGGAAAGGGGAGAACCCATCGCCACTCCCTCCACCTGTTCATAGATGACATTTTGGAAAGAGAAGAAAGTGGATCTTAAGCAGAACTCCACCAAACTAGCTAGCTCATCCCCAACCTTACGCCTCACAATTTGCACAGCGTCATGAATAGGAACCTTGGTGAAGAGCGAAACAACATCAAAACTAACCAAGACATCACCAGGCTCCCACTTGACATCTTGAATAAATTGGACAAAATGGTAAGAATCTTTGATGAAAGAGTTGGAATGCCCCAACAGCGGAGAGATAATCTTGGCAAGGTGAGAAGCTAATGCGTAGGTGGGGGATCCAATGGTGTCCACAATAGGTCGCAAGGGAACACCCTCCTTATGAATTTTTGGAGCCCCATATATGCGAGGGGTCACTTCCTTTGAAGGAACCAATTTTTTCTTAATCACATCATCAAAGGAGGAGTTAGACACAAGAACTTTGACTTTATTCAAGATTTTAGAGCAAGGATTACGTGGGAGGAGCTTGTAGCTGCTTGGGTCTGAGAGCAAGTCAAGCATCTTGGAGATATAGTCTTGCTTGTTCAAGATCACAGTGGCATTACCCTTGTCTGCCTTGGTGATAACAATGTCATGATTATTTACAAAATTACGGAAAGCACGAGATTCTGCTCCAGAATTGTTTCCTCTGGGTGGTTTGGCATGTCGAAGAGCGACAACACAATCCTGCCTCACTTCATTCGTAGCCTTAGACGGGAGGGAACGGATAGCATTCTCAATCTCAAGGAGGAACCGAAAGTGAGGAATGGAGCGGGGGGGACGAGAAAAATTAAGACCCCGCTTCAAAAAGTTAAAAGAAAGGGGGTCAATGGTGGCACAAGAAAGGTTTACAACTAGCCTATTCTCCCAATTAGCCACCGAGTGAGGAGCGGAGGAAGAAGCTGAAAGGTCAGCACGATATAACCCTATGTTCTAAAATAGGTTAAAAGAAGGATTAATCTGATAGGAAGGTGAGGACCCTGCCGCGTGGGATCCATAAGAAGGATGGGGTCTATCAGTGAGGGATGAGGGGGATGGTGACAAAAATGAGGAAGAACACAAGGAAGATATGGGGAGATTAGACTGGATTATCCTAGCCTCCATGTGAGACCGCTGTTCAATGCTATAACTGGAGACAAGACTAGATTCAACCAAGTCAGGGGCTTGGTGAGAGATGATTTGATGGTCATCATCAATGCAATTAAAGACAAAAGTCTCACACACGCAAAGAGAGCCTGAGGGATAGTTGTGCGTACCTGAGTGATCAGATAAGGAGTCGCTGTAAGAAAGTGAACGTTGGGGATCACCCACGGGAGCAATGGATCGAAACTCTTGTGCTGCAGAATTATAAGAATTAGAGTTTCGAAACTTATCATTCTACCCCACCCCAACTAAATTACTATCATTCTCCTAGACACATAAGCTAGGCCTCCTATTCCCCACAAGTAGCTTGTTGCACGCTGTCACATCATTCATTCCAAGACCAGCCCCCCTTTCCTCATTTCCAAGTGCTAGTCCTCCTTAGTCGACTTGGTATATGGCAGATTTGTTTAATCCTCAAATACAACAACCAAATTAAATTCTTACCAATTTGGCTTCTTTCCAAGGCATGAGATTGGTCCATACATGGGTAGGTGGCAGTTGGATTGCTTAATACATTGTTATCTTTCTTAACCCATTTTCCAAACTAGGCACATGGGAAAAGTGGTCTGTCATGTCAGAGCCCATATTATTTGCTGGCTTTTGTTTCCACCAAGTCAACCTACTTGGTCGCCTAGGAAAAAGGGCAATCCCATCATCATTAAATAAGCCTTCCTAGTCTGGGTGGCTAGGAGTCCTATTTGGGACTAAGGAAATGGTTTATTAAGTTGACTTTTACCAAATGATGTTCCCTTTTTACAAATCGACGGGTGGGGGTGGGTGAGGATGTGACCCATCCCCCTTCTTGGATTTTAATATATATATTTTTTCATTCAAGAGCCTGTCGACTCATAAATGCCCCTGGTCGCCTTCTAAGGAATGGGTTATCAAAATTATATATATATGTGTGTGTTTCATTTGAATAAGATATTCATCGTGGGCTATCTAAGTTCATCTTATAAATACATGTATATATATTTATATTTTTTTTTGTTTTAAATTGAGGGTCCTATCATGATTGGATGACAATGTATAAGAAGTCTGGCACCATATTTATGGGGATTGGTAGAGAAATTATTTAATTCTATTTATAGTTGTAAGATATCATATTTTATTCAGGGCTCATTATTTTATTTGACCGTAATAGGATGAGACCTTTTTTTTTGCTTTGCCCATACATTTTCCAGAATGAAAATATGCAGCTATAGGTCTTGTTTGAGTTTTACTCATTGTCTAGTTATTTTCATATGATCTCCAAAGCTATATAGATTTAAGTTTGATGATCATTATCATTGTATCATACATCAAATTATTATCTTGCGTAGCAAATCTAATGTAAGAAAACAACTATCATATTACTATCAAAAGCTATTTGCAAGATACACCAGCATGAACTTAAACAAATTTCTTGAATCTAATATCACAAAATCAATATTCCATGTGCATTATTGACATAAATTTTCATAATTAAACTTTCTACAAATCTATTAGCTATCAATGGCATACTCTACAACTAAACGAGAGCCATTGCTGAACATCGGTGCAATGAAATTATTCTTATGAAATTTTGAGGAGGTAAGAATAGCAAATGATAATAATGTTCTATTCATTCTTCTAAGGTATATCATAATACAAATGCTTTTCTTCATCACATTCTAAATTTATGTTTGATAAGGCAACATCAACACAGTGAAATCTCTCCCTCAAGTTCCTTCCAAAATTTACATTCAACACAATATCAAGAAAACAATAGGGTGGTAGAATGACCATATCAAGCTATACACAATGGAAGGACCATTTGAATACATACATTATTCAAAACTCTCTTTCTATGGAAAAATGAATTGGAAATAATAACTACACTCTTACAATACATTTTCTTTACATAAAAAGTGGAGTTTATCTCTCCATTTCCAACACAATAATAGTGAGTCTTCTCCTATGCAAAGAATAGACTTCATGAACATCAAACTTCCAAGCTCTTCAAGTGAATACCTACAAAAGAGAGACAAAATGGTAACCATGAAGGCTCATCTCCCAACCTAGGCCTCAAGGAGACCAGCCATCGAGCTTGGGGAAACAAGGTAGAAACGGTTGCATACTACACATTCACATGCCATGCATACTCACAAAAATATGACAAGATTTAACACAATACATTACAACACATCCCATCCCAAGGCTTTGCACAAAGATTCAAAAATTGAATCAAGTATAGGGTGAAGGTGGGCTCTTACCATGAGGAGGATTTCCAAAGCTATGATTCACAATATACACATCTTCTCATTATCAAAATGCCCTTTCGGGGCTTACAATATCTTCCCCTCCACACACCTCCTTATACCTCCCAAAATGCAAGTAAGCAAGATGAACACATTCCATTGAACATATACAATCATCTCCACACACGGGAGAGTTCCTCAACCACACACCTCCTTATACCTCCCAAAATGCAAATAAGCAAATGAACACATTCCATTGAACATATACAATCATCTCCACACATGGGAGAGTTACTCAACTACATTTGTGAGCCCAACTAACCCCTTCACCCAAGCATCTCTTCCCTCCCAACGGTGAGTGATGCTTAACACCCATTTTACAAAACACAAAACATGAAAACAAAGCAAGATTCAAGGAAGGATTCACAGAAGGCTTCTCACATGCAACACTCAAACAAGATCTTTTCCACAAACCACATCTACAATACACCAAAAAAATAAAATTCATCATGAAATGAAGAACACCACATCTATTCTACATACAAAATGATGAACACCATAGATCGAAGGTACCAACCTCACTCCAAGCAATGGCAATGGATAGTTGTAGTAGAGCTCCTTATCCTCTTCCTCCAAACCCTAGTTGTCTCTAAAGATAGAGAGTGGCCAAGTGAGTTTCCAATTTAATCATACCCCTATATATCCCTCTCATTTTTGGATTCAATTAAGAATGCAATTTTTTTGGGGTCTCCTAGGTTAACTAGGCACCCTAGAGGTCATTATTAGCCCCCTAACTTAAGGTACTAACATGAGTAGGGTTTATTTTTGTCACAAACTCAACTTAGAGTTACTTTATGGCCCTCCCAATGCTAGGTAATTTAATTTCAAATTTTCCCATGGTGATAACCTTGTGTCTCTTTACTAATTCAATGCAATAAATTAACTTTCTCAATTAAGGCATTTAACTCAAAATAAGGTGGCCTCATGATCTATCATCAAAGAACATGTCATTTCACATAACGAATATAAGTGTCAAGTGACACACACACCAAATGCACTATACATCACACATGACATGTTCAAAACCTACTCATGAACTACACACATACATCAAACGTTTACAAAATAAACACATCACAACAAGGTTTACAAATCTTACAAAGATTCACCTTGGAAAAGTCATTTAAACATGTCTCTATACCTTGTTTCCATGTTAGATTTCCATGGTTCCTCTTCCTGCACATCAAACTCGAGCATCAATAGTCCAAGGGGTCAAATGAACATATACTACATAAGTCCACATAATAATAATATCCACATTAACATAATTCAAATTAGATTTCTTTCCCTCATCTTTCAATTATTCCATTTGAAATGTTAAGATTTCAAAATCTACATGTTATAAATAATCATTATCAAATTAACATCTATCTACATGTCCTAACCATTCATTTGCATGTCATAAAACACCATAATCAATTTAACATTTATCTATAAATCAGAAATCATTAGGATCAAATTAACATTTGCATTGCATCAAAATCTGATAATATCATGTTATAAAGTTGCATCCATATATGTTCAAACATTTCTTACACAATAACAGGTTCTTAGTGCATATAACAATGTAAAACACTACTGAAGCATCAAAATCAATAGATAAAGCAATCCACTATCCATCTAAGTCTCGAATAACTGTCAAAATACAAGGTCTCAAATATCAAAATGTAAATAAGATATCCATGTTGTGATGGGTCGGGGTGAGGCTTCACAATATGAGTATATGAATAACATGTCATTGGAAATAACACATTGTTGTACTAATAGCCAAAGCAGTGAATTTTTGTGTTACTAAACCAATCGATGATACTATTCTTAAATAAATTGAAAACTAAGTTTTGATAATAAACATATTGCTCAACATTAAATTTGTTCTGTCCACTTTTTCATTGGAAATATAGTCCTTGTTAAAATAATTTAAAATCTTCATCAAATCAATTTCTTCTATATTAATATTGATAAAATAGAAGAGGAGTGACTAAAAGCACTTCTTCTTCATTGTATTGTTTTCCAAAAGTCTAAGTGGCTCTTTCAACCACCTATAATTAGTTGCAAAAAAGTTGTACAAACTATTTCTACTTCTACATAGATGTAAAATCAAAATTAAAAAATAGGAAACAAGATATTTAAAAAATTTTACCTAAAAACATATAGATGTAAAACATATAAATTTAATTAATGTAAGTGTAAACAAAATAAAACAAAACAATAACAAAAATGCATTTTCTAAAATCAATATTAATGCATTCTCCAAAAATAATCGACAGGAACTAGATGCTATGCATCCCTTGTTAATTTATGCAATTCTAAAAAAATCAAGTTCTAAATTTTACAAACTTTATAATTCTAAATTAATTTATGTTGTTCTGTTCCATTTTTCTTATTGGTCCATTGCAATTTTCCTAGGGTTTATACTATTTTTGTAGTTTAAAAATAAGGATAAATACTTTTTGGTTTGGTGAAGCCCTTATGTTGTCATGCCAAAATTTATCTATTAATGTTCTTAGTGCATCAACAATAACTTTATCATTATATGGGAGTCTACCTTGGAATGACCAAAAAGAAGTCTCATTAGAATTCTCAAATTTCTCTCGCCTCACTAAGGCTTTGACTAATGTTCTACTTATCCTTAATGACTTGTTTTTCTTACCATACAAGTTTATCCCATTTCCTTTCCCATTATGGTTGATGCAAGGACCTGTCAACTTGTATTAGCATCTTTAGTACGTGCTTTTGAACCAATGGATTGGAATGCATCAAAGAGATTTCTAACAATGCTTCTTTCACTACTATTTTTATATGTTCTTAACCCCAAAATTCTCATTACCTCTCTAAATTTCAGATTTTAAACCATTTCAACAAGAAGTTGGCATCTTCCACTTTGATTTAAATTTTCAAAATAGTTATTCCAAATCTTTTCAAAAATTCTCTTACAATTTCTTTTTGACATTTTATCATGCAATGGCTTCAGAATATTTTCATCAATGTCAATTAGAAACTTTTATTTTGTATGAATTATTCTAGGATATGTTGATGTACATGTATGCTCTATATTTTCATTACTTACATTATATGCATTCATCATCTGAACTTGAGATGTCACATTAGGGGCATCAGGTGATGTAGGTGTATTCATCATAATCATTTCAATTGGGGTATGTTGAACATTATTATTTGTCAAATTAGGTGTGTTTGCGACATCAATATCAATAGGTAAATTTTCATCACTTACATTGGAGGCATTTTGGTGCAGGCCACCAAGGTGATGGAACTAAGAAAAAAGTGGATGAAGGCATATGATTGACCTTTTGTAAGGCATTTAATGATCAATAACAAGATGTTTTAATTTCATTTTCATATGTAATAAGAAATGATCTTCTATTTAGTCAAGAAACTTTAGGTGTGCTTATAAACCTAAGTTCACTTAGTCCAAAATTGCATATTTTGAGTAAATAGGAGTCTCTAATATGTTTTCATCCTCAATCTACCTTAATAAGATTTGGAAAAAGGCAACTGAACAAGTAATCAGGTCTTAAGCAAAAAGTTGTACAAGTTGTTGATTTGCAATTTTTGTTATTGACAACTTTTTGTCAAAAAGTGCAACTTTTCACCCAACGGTCCCAACCTTTCAAATATCAATTGTTACTATTGGGGATGATATATCTATGCATCCACACTCTTGGAATAATAAGAGGTGTGAATTATTGTATGAACAAATAAATTTTAAGGAGATATAAGCAGATTTCCTCGGTATTTATTGTGTGTACAAAATTGTATAGATTGGATGAGTAGATCAAATGATATGATTTGATAGATTTATGAATAATTATTCCATTGCATTTTGTTTCATTCATTTTGTTAAGTTTTAAGGGAGATATCTTTGTTTTACTAAAGTTAGGTCAGCAAACCCTAAAATTGAGAGTTTTTGTGGATTTTTGGTCCTAACTTGTAACTCCATGGTTAGAATTCAATGGCCTCCTATATTTTACAAGGTTAGGAAATGTACTAATAGATTCCTATGTTGTAGATTTGTGGCAAAATATCTGAAGGTCCTATGAACGAGCCCTAGCTTGAATATTCACATGTATTCAACTAATTTGGTGAGTGTTTGTAGGGTAAGTGAAGAGATGGACGTATAGAACTTGGTAGAAGGTTGTTTCATGTTTGGATAAGTTGGAGGAAGACCTTACACTTTAATTCATATTCCTAGGAACCCATTTTTGCAATTTACTAGGTGTTCCAAGAAGCCTTTGTGAGTTCAGGGGTGTCAGAATGGGTGAGGGAATTGAATGTTAGGGGATAGAAGGGTTTTTGAAACTATAATTTTTTTGCAATATGATGTTGATGCCTAACATGAGGGGGGAAATAATGTGTATGGTTTGGTCAAAGATGGGGTAAATTATATTATGACACCATTACCTGAGGGTGAAGGGGGAAATGCCTTAAGTAATAGTATGACCCTCATTAGGGAAAATGAATTTTTGAAAACACTAAAGGAGAATGTCCCATGCATTTCCATAACAGTGAAGCTAAAAAAAATAGAAAAACTAGTAAGGAGAGTAGGTCCAAAGGAAGTTGCAAACCTATTAGACCAATACAAAGGGATCATTGTTGATGAAAAGATAGACACATTACCAACTATGAGGGAGATTAGTCATTGTATTTTCCTAATTTATGGTTTCACATTGCCTAATAAAGAAGCCAATGGACTAATACTAGAGAAAAATGTAGAAGTGGATAGGAAGATACAAGGTCATCTAGAGAAGGGTTTTATAAGGGAAAGTATCAACCCCTATGATGTTCTAGTAGTACTTTCTCACAAGAAGGAAGGTACATGGAGATTATGTACTAACTCTAGAGAAACCAATAAGATAGCTATCAGCTATAGGTTCCCAATGCCAAGAATGGAAGATCTTATGGATTGCCTAGGGAGTGCAAAGTATTTTTCCAAAATTAACTTGAAGAGTGGCTACCACCCGATAAGGATCAGAGAGGGGGATAAATGGAAAACTGCCTTCAAGACCAATGAAGGATTGTTTGAATGGGTTGTAATGCCCTTTGGCCTATCTAATTCTCCAAGCACCTTTATGAGGTTAATGAATGAAGTCCTCAAACCTTTCATAAACATTTTTATTGTTGTTTACTTGGCTGATATCTTAATTTTCAGTAAAGATAAAGAATAACATCTAATGTATCTTAATATGGTATTGAAGAGGTTCCATGAGGAGAAGTTAAAGATCAATTTTGACAAGTGTGTGTTCTTATAGGAGGAACTTGTGTTTCTTGGGTTTTTCATCTCCATGGACAACCTAAAGATGGATCCCTCAAAAGTAGAAGCTATACTAAATTGGCCTACTCCAAGATCAACTAGTGAGGAAAAAAGCTTCCATGGCCTTGCTACTTTTTATAGAATTTTTTTTAAGAACTTTAGTGGGATAAGTGCACCAATGATTGATACTATCAAGTGGGGAAGAAAATGTCAATTTGAATGGAATAGGGATGTAGATCAATCATTTTAATATTTGAAAACAAGGGTAGCACAAAAACCAATACTAGTTTTGCTTGATTTTAACAAAGTCTTCACCATAGAATGTGATGCTAGCAAGAGAGAAATTGGTGGTGTTTTAAGCCAAGAGGGTAGGAATGTGGCCATTTTCATTAAAAAACTAAATGAAGAAAAAAAAAAAACTCCACTTATGATCTAGAGATTTATGAAACAGTTCAATCCCTTAGGAAATAGAGGCATTATTTACTACCTAAGGAATTTATTATTTACACTTACAATCAAGCATTGAATTTTTTGAATAGACAGGAAAAGTTGAACCTTAGGCACATCAAATGGATAGAGTACCTATAATCATAAACCATAAGAAAGGGGTGGCTAACAAAGTTGTTGATGCTTTGAGTAGGAGAAACTTGGACATTCAAGAAGTACAATTGGAAAGTGTTGGTATATCTTCTCTAAAAGATATGTACATGAATGATGAAGATTTTAAGGAATCCTATTAGGTTTATTTGGAATTAGGGGATATGTATCACACTAATTTTACAGAGTATCTTATTCAAGAAGGAATTTTTTTTAAAGGTAGTAAATTGTGTATACCTCAATGCTCAATGAGGAAAAACATAATCAAAGAGAAACATTGTGGGAGTCTATCTAGTCATTTTGGCCTTGATAAGACCTTGGAATTAGTAAGGAGATTCTACTTTTGGCCTAGAATGCAGATTAAAATCAATTTTTTTTTAGAGACTTGCCTAATATGTCATAGGGATAAAGGAACAAATTCAAATCAAGGGTTATATACACCATTTTCAATACCTACAGAGCCTTGGGATTCAGTTAGCATTGAATTTGTCTTAGTTCTTCCTAGGACCAAATCAAGATATGATAGTATATATGTTGTGGTAGATAGATTCTCCAAGATGGCATACTTCATACCTTGTAAGAAAACACATGATGCTTCCAACATTGCACATTTATTATTCAAAGACTTCATGGCCTACCTCTAACCATTAGTTTAGATAGGAATCCAAAATTTGTGGGACATTTTTGGCATACCCTATGGAAAAGATTGGGAACCAACATTGCTATGTCATCTACCTATCACCCACAATATGATGGGAAAATTGAGGTCATAAATAGATCCCTAGGTAACCTTCTTAGGTGCTTGAAAAAGGAGTATGGTGTTTTATGGGATACTATCTTGCCTCAAGTTGAGTTCTCTTATAATGACTTTGTCAATAGGATTACAGGCCTTGGTCCATTCCAAATCATCTATGGTTCTCATCCAAGGGGTGTCTTTGAACTTAGATATGTAGAGAGCATTGGTCAGATGAGTGCACTAGTAGATGATTTTTTTGAACTGATGAAAGACATTCACTACCAAGTCAAAGAGAGATTGAAATAGAGTTCTTAGAAATACAAGAAGGAAACAAACATGAAGAGAAGAGAAATACATTTTAAGGTTGGGGACATGGTCATGGTCCACCTTAAGAAGGAAAGACTTCCTAAAGGGAATTATACAAAACTACACATGAAAATGATAGGGCCATTTCAAATTCTCAAACAATGTGGTCCTAATGCATACAAGATTGACTTACCTCTTGATATAGGCCTTTCACCAATATTTAATGAATTTGATATTGATGCATATAAGACTTCTAGTACTAATAACATTGATGATGTAGGTTCTAAGGATGTTCTTCAGGACCTACCAAGACAAAACCCTCCAAGTATTGAATGTATTTTAGAAAAGAGGATCAACACAAAGACTAGAAAGCATATCTATTATGATTATTTGATCAAATTATAGGATAAACCACTAGAGGAAGTAATTAGATGTCTATGAAATATATTGAGAAGACTAGTGTAAAATTTATAGACATTCCCACTCAAGGGACTTGAGTGTTTTTTGGCCAGAGGAGTATGGTGTAGGGCACCAAGCTGATGGAACTAAGAACAAAGTGGATCAAGGCATATGACTGACCTTGTGGAACACATGTAATGATACACAACAAGATGTTTTGATTTCATTTTGGTATGTAATAAGCAATGATCTTATGTTTAGTCAAGGAACTTTAGGTGTGCTTATAAACCTAAGTTCACTTAGTTCAAAAGGATCCAAAATTGCATATTTTGAGTAAATAGGAGTCTCTAATATGTTTTTATCATCAACATACCTTAATAAGGTTTTTAAAAAGGAAAATGAACAAGTAAACAAGCCTTAAGTGGAAATTTGTAAAGGTTGTTGATTTGCAATTTTTTTGTTGACAACTTTTTGTCAAAAAGTGCAACTTTTCACCCAACAGTCCCAACCTTTCAAATATTAGTTGTAACTATTGGGGATGATGTATTTAGGCATCCAAACTCTAGAAACAATTAGAGGTGTGAAGTACTATATCAACAAATCAATTTTAAGGAGAGGTAAGTAGATTTTTTGAGCATTTATTGTGTGTAAGGAATTGTACATATTGGATGACTAGATTAGATGACATGATTTGATAGAGTTGTGAATCTTGATTCCATTGCATTTTGTTTTATTCATTTTTGTTAATTCTTGAGGGAAATATCTCTATTTTACTGAAATTGGGTCAGTAGACCTTGAAGTTGACAGTTTTCATGGATTTTTGGTCCTAACTTGTAACACCATGGTTGGAATTCAATGGCCTCCTATATTTTAAAAGGTCAGGACATGTACTAATAGATTCCTAAGTTGTAGATTCATAGCAGAAGATCTGAAGGTCCTATGAATGAGCCCTAGGTTGAATATTCACATGTATTCAACCAATTTGGTGAAGGTTTGTAGGGTAAGTGAAGAGATTGATGTAGGAGCATCCGAGACGTGAGGGAAATCTTGCATCACCCAAAAATATTTTTACTTTCAGCTTGTATCTTTTTAGTTTCAAGTTTTTCTATTTTAATAAGGACTAGTAGATAGGGGGTTACTAGTTTTGGGAACTTGCTTTTTTTAGTAAGTTTTGCATATGAGCTCGAAATGTTTTGATTTTTTTTAGGAAGGTTCATTTTAGAATTATAAGCCTACTATAAAAAGCTCTTGGCTCTAGCTTCCATATTGGAAAAGTTATTACAAATTTTTGGTGGAAAATTTTGTAGAAATATCTTTGAACTCAGTTTTGAAGGCTTTAGAGGCTCCATAATGGGGTCAGACATCAGTGATTGGTGCTTTGCATCTTAGGTGTTGTAGTACATGATTTCTCTTTTATGAAAAGTGGTTATAATAGTCAATTGGAGCTACAGTTATCGAGTTATGGTTTGTAGAGGATTAGTTACCCTACTCATGGTCATAAAAATTAAGTTTGTAATTCTCTGAGATGACTCTAATGTAATAAATTTAATTTATGCAATTTGGGGTTTTGTTGGCCTCAATGGTTAATTTCTAGAACCTTCCTAGGCAACATAAAATTGCCTATTTAAGAAAGGCCCTAGGTTTGTTTAGGATAGTTCTGGATAGCTCTGGGTGTTAATTCATAGTTTTGTCTTGTAGATTTCTATAATAAAGGTGCCCAAATGGATTAGCATATTGTAATCCTAAATTTTATAATTCCACATTTGCAGCAATAATAGAAAGCCCATATTGTATTCTTGTAAATATTTGTTGTTTCTTTGCTTTCTATTATGTGTATGTGGTATTAAGGGGAGCACCCTTCATGAAGTGGTATCAAAGCTAGAGTTCCTGAGTGTGTGAAAAAATCACCAATTGTAAGGCAATTCATAGCAGGACCATGGTTTAGGTTGAATGTGTGGACAAATCATCGATTGTCTGGCAATTTTCACTAGGGTTTCAATGGAAGCGCAAAAATGCCTCCATGAAGAGAGTGTGGTGGAAGAGTTGTAGGTGTTAAACCTGAGGGTTTTAGAGCCCTCCAAAGACAAATGAAAGCATTGGAAGAAAAAATGTGTAGAGGAATCAATCTTCCTATAAGAGATGAAACTGAGGATGAGGACGAAGTAGAAGAAAATGTTGAAGCAGAGGTAGTTCTAAACCCAGAGGAAGAGAGGCTTTTTAAGGCCATTTCCAAGATTGGAAAATGACCTAAGTTTGAAGTTCCCACATTTTTGGGAAAAATTAACCCAGAGGAGTTGATTGATTGGATTAATGAACTAGAGGAATACTTTGAGTATAAAGATATTGAGGATCTTGATAGGGTCAATTTTGTGAAGGCAAAACTGAAGTGACATGCAAAGATCTAGTGGAAAAATGTTTAGTTGGAGTAAAATAGAAAGGGAAAGGAAAAAATCACTAGATGGGATTGAATGATAGCTAAACTAAAGTCACAATTCATTCCCATGGATGATGAGCTTGATCTATTAAAGAAAATGCAAGGGTTGAAGCAAGCAGTAAAATCTATTCAAAAGTATACCAAAGAATTCTATCAAGTTCTCATTAGAACCATCCATGCAAAAGCTGATATGGAGAAATTGGCCCATTACCTTAATGGGTTAAGGCCAATTATTTAGGATGAGCTATGTTTGGTTTGAATGACCCATATTGAGACATTCCACATCATCATGACATGTCCCTAATGCATCCTTGTGATTAGAAATTTCACATACAAGCAAGCTGACATTTATGAAATAAAATACATCACAACGAGGCTTTTGTATCTTCCAAAGATTCACCTTGGCTAAACTGTGTTCACAAAAGTTTGGAACTTTTTTTCCCCAAAAATTTTCATGGTACCAATTTTCCCTAAGAGTTGACAAGAATCTGAGAGAGAAGTTTGACAACAAGAATAGTGGAAGAGATCGTGTCAGAAGATCTCACAGATGATCTTATGATGACCTAAATGATGATCAAAAGAATAAGGATGAGGATAGAAGTAGTAGTTAGAATGAGAGGGGAAATAATTTCAATCATTTCCATGATTAGAACAATAGAAATTAGAGAGAAAGAGGTAGAGGCCAAGGATCTGGAAGAGGCTTCCATGGGAAATGTTTTTACTGCAGAGAAGAAGGGCATAGAGTCTTTGAATGTTCCAAGCACCAAGGAAGGACATATCAAAGAATTGAAGGATAGGCCAGAGTTGCACATGTTGATGAAGATACTAGATCATCATATTCTAAAGATATTGAAAGAGAAGAAGTCCTAGTTAACAAAAGAGTCCTGTTGAGTGGTGAGAATGAACCTGATCAAAGATGGAGCTTGTTTTGCACAAGGTGTAGATGTGAAGATAAGTGTTGTGATGTTATCATTGATGGTCAAAATACTAACAATTTGGTACTAGAAAATATGGTCACAAAGTTAAAGTTGAAGAGTTAGAAACACCCATGCCCATACTATATTACTTGGGTGAAAGATGACCATAAGGTCATGATCAAAGGGCAATTCTTAGTGAAGTTCAAGATTAGAAGTTACCAGGTTGAGGTACTATGTGATATCATACCTATGGACATATGTCATATGTTGTTGGGTAGGTTATGGCATTTTGATAGGCATACTATACATGATGGGCGAGAAAATACCTACACTTTGACCAAGGATGGAGTGAAACATAAGTTGAAGTTTTTGAAGGAGAAAGAAGAAAAGGTATGTAGTGCTACCAAAATATGTTTTGATGGAAAAGAGTTTATCAAAGGTATGAAGCATGAGTATATGAGTTTTTTTGTAATTCCAAAAGATACTAAAGAAGAAGTAGAGGAGGTACCTACAGAAGTTGCAAATATGTTGGGAGAGTTTTCTGATACTGTGTCAGATAATGTACCTAATGGATTAACCCCAATGAGGTATATCAGTCACCAAATTGATTTGATTCTAGAAGCCATTTTACCAAACAAGGCAGTGCATAAAATGACACCAGTAGAAAGCAAGGAGCTAAATAGACAAGTGCATGAGTTGTTATAGTGGGGGGTGATTCAAGAGAGTCTAAGTCCATGTGATGTACCAATAGTATTAGCACCTATGAAAAATGGATAATTGAGAATGTGTAAAGATTCTTGTGCTATCGAAAAGATCACAATCAAGTATAGATTTCCATTGCTAAGGATGGACGATATTATGGACTAGTTGAGTGGAGCTAAGTATTTCAAGAAGATAGATCTGAAGAGTGGGTACCATCAAATTCGCATTAAAGAAGGAGATGAATGGAAGACTGCTTTCAAGACAAGGGAAGAACTATACGAGTGCTTATAATTTCTTTTGCACTAACTAATGCACAAAGCACTTTTATGAGGCTTATGAATGAGGTATTGAAGGAGTTTCTGGGTAAAATTTTCATTATTTACCTAAATGATATTTTGATCTTTAGTAAGACATTGGAGAAGCATATGATGCATATTTGCAAGGTGCTTGAGAAGTTCAGGGAAGAAAAGTTGCTGATAAATTTGAAAAAATATGGTTTTATGAAGGAGTTGGTATACTTTAGATTTTTACTTTCAAATTAAGGTCTAAAAATGGAGCTTGAGAAAGTGTAGACTATCCTTGAGTGGCCTACTCCAAGGACTGCAACAGAGGTAAGATCTTTTCATGGACTGGCTAGTCTTTATAGAAAGTTCATAAGAGGTTTTAGTAGTATTTGTGGACCCTTGACTTAAAAAATGAAGAGGGATAGGAAATAATTTAAGTGGACCATAGGAGAAAACAAGAGTTTTAATCTGTTAAAATAGAAAGTTATTGAGGCAGCCTATTTTAGCACTTACTAATTTTAACAATGTGTTTCAAGTAGATTGTGATGCTAGTGGTACTACAATAGAATTTGTTTAGAGAAAAGAAGGTAGACCTGTTGCTTATTTCAATAAAAAATTGAATGATGCAAAAAGAAAATATTTTTTTTTATGACAAGGAATTTTATGTTATATTTCAAGCATTGAAGAAGTGGAGACACTATCTTCTTTGTAGGGAGCTTGTTTTGTATATTGATAATCAATCTTTGCAATATTTGAATAGTCAAGGAAAATTAAACCAAAGGCATTTTAAGTGTGTTGATTTTTTGCAAAGTTATAAATTATTTTTGAAACATAGGAGTGGGAAGTCTAATAGAGTTGCAAATGCTCTTAGTAAAAGATGCCTTTTGCTAATAGAAATATAGATTGAGGTGGTTGGGTTCAATGAACTCGAGAATTTGTATCTAGATGATCCTAATTTTGGTGAAGCATGGAAGGGTTGTATAGTACCTATTACATTTGATTGGAAAAAGTGGTTGGATTTCATAATCTAGGATGGTATGTTGTTCAAAGGGAGTTAGTTGTTCATTCCAAGAAGTTCTATGAGGGAGAATCTCATCAAGGAGAAGCATAGTGGAGGATTGGTTGGACACTTTGGTTAATATAAAATCATTTATTTGGTTGCTAAGAATTATTACTAGCCACATTTGTAGCAAGATTTGAAGAAGTATGTGGAGAGTTGTAGAGTATGTCAAATGGTGAAAAGAGTAAAGCAAAATATGGGGCTTTATCAGCCACTATCTATACTAGAGAAGCCATTAGAGGATGTCAGCATAGAATTTTTTCTTGGATTATCGAGGATAGAGCAAGGGCATCATTTTATTTTTGTCACCATTAACATGTTTTCAAAGATGGCACATTTTATTCCTTGCAAAAAGACTAGTGATGTTGTTCATGTAGCAAAGTTATTTTTCAGAGAAGTGGTGAGACTACATGGTCTGCCAAAGAGTATAGTTTTAGATTGAGATACCAAATTTGTTGGGTATTTCTGGCATACATTGTGGAAGAAGTCGAAGATAGATTTGAAGTTAATTTCATTGCATCATCTACAAGCTGGTGGAGAAATAGAACTGGTGAGTAGAAGTTTGGGAAATTTGATGAGATGTTTGGTTGGAGACAAGCCAAAAAGATGGGATATGATTTTACCATGGGTAGAATTTTCTTATAATAATCTTGTCAATAGGACTACTAGTAAATCACCATTCCAGATTGTATATGGGATTAGTCCTAGAAATGCTTCTAAATTGAGGTAGTTGGGTAAAGGAGATATAAGTAGTGTTGAAGCAGAAGAATTTGCTGAACATTTGAAGGACATCCATGAAGATGTGAGGAAACACATTATAAAGATGAATACACAATACAAAGCTAAGGCTGATGTGAAAAGCAGGTATAAGGAACTTCAGATTGGAGATGAAGTCATGGTTCATTTGAGGAAGGAGCATTTTCTAGTGGATACATATAATAAGCTCTAAATGAAGAAGTTTGGGCTATGCAAGATAGTGAAAATGCATGCTTTTGGAGATGTCTATGAAGTAGAGTTTCCTGCTAAACTGAATATTTCCCTATCATTTAACATTTTAGATTTGACAAAGTTTTATGAAGGAGATGACAAAGATGTAGTTGCAGAAGAACAATGGAGCATTCCAATAGCTACTTCTAATAAAAAGGAGATTGAGGAGATATTGGACAATCATTCTGGTAGAAGTACAAGGAACATAACCTATGAAGAGTACCTAGTCAGATGGAAAGGGTGACTAGTCAAAGATTCATCTTGGTTAGCAAGGGAGAAGGTTGACCTCCTTGGTTTTCCTCTAAACATTTGAGATGTGAAAAAGTCACTTCTCAATTATCCTAGGTGTCTAATGCAGGAGTAGCCTGGGTGTGAGGGAAATCTTGCATCACCCAAAAATATTTGTACTTTCAGCTTGTATCTTTTTAGTTTCAGGCATTTCTATTTTAATAAGAACTAGTAGATAGGGGCGTTACTATTTTTGGGAACTTTTTGTTTTAGTAAGTTTTTCATACGAGATCAAAATGTTCTAAGTTTTGTCAGGAAGGTTCGTTTCAAAATTTAAAGCTTACCATAAAAAGCTCATGGCTCCAACTGCCAAATCAAAGAAGTTATTGCAAATTTTTAGTGGAAAATTTTGTAGAAATATCTTTGAACTCATTTTTGAAGGCTTTAGAGCCTCCAGAATGAGGTCAAATGCAAATTGTGTGGTGGTTTGCAACTCTGGCATTGTAGTTTATGATTTTCCCTTTCTGAAAAGTGATTATAATAACCAGCTACAGTTTGTGAGTTATGGTCTTCAGAAGTTTGGTTACCTTACTCGTGGTCATAAAAATTAAGTTTGTAGTTCTTTGAGATGAATCTAATGTAATAAATGTAATTTATGTAATTTGGGGTTTTTCCAACCTCAATGCTTAATTTATAGAACCTTCCTGGGTGGCATAAAATTGCCTATTTAAAAAAGGCTCGTAGGTTTGTTTAGGACAGTTTTGGATAGCTCTGGGTGTTAGTTCATAGTTTTGTCTTGCAGGTTTTTTTAATAAAGGTGCCCATGTGGATTAGCATATTTTAATCCCAAATTTTATAATTCCACATTTGTGGTGATACTAGAAAGCCCATGTTTTGTTCTCGCAAATTATTGTTGTTTCTTTGCTTTTTCTTATGTGTTTGTGGTATTAAGGGGAGCACCTTCATTAGAGATGGAAGTCTAGAACTTGGTAGAAGGTTGTTTCATGTTGGGTCAAGTTAGACGAATACCTTCCACATCAATTTCTATGCCTAGGAACCCATTCTTGCTATTTACTAGGTGTTTCAAGCCTCTTTTGGCCAATTAGGCCTAAGAAGCTTGTGTGAGTTTAGGGGTCTTGGATTAGGTTAGGGAATTGAAACTTAGTGGATAGATAGAAGTCTCAAATGGGTATTTGAAACTTTAATTTTTCTTCCAAGTTCTTTGGGAAATTTCCAAGTTTCTTCCCTAAATCCCATAGAAGTAGAAGTACTATTAGCAGTAATTAGGCCTCTTAGTGCATTTGATGGTTGTGAAAGTTGGGGAACCCAAAATGTAGTAGAAACTTGATCCTTGTGTATCTGTTGAAGTGTTCCAAGTCTTGGTTGGAGTCATGGAGTTGGGTTGTGATCATTTCTAAGTTTGTGCCCTAGGTTTAAAAGTTGGCTTTTAGAGTCAATTTGTGGAGTTTGTGAAAAAGATTGTGAAAGTTGTCTTAGGAGTTTTTGGAAAGTTGAAGTGTGAGAGAAGCGAGTCTTATAGACCTTTGGAAGCATAAGATTTCCTTGAAGGAATGTGATTGGACTCATTCATACTTTTTCTTAAGACCTGTGCACTACATTTGAAGATGCACCTACATGTAATCTTCTCATATGCTCCCTTGTTTTTCCCTTTGCTACCTCTCATTTTTCAATCATTCCTCTCTTGTTCTTTCCCATGATTGTAGATGAAAATTACCCTACAAAAAATAACATGACTAAAATACACAATAAAATACAAAACTAAACAAATTTACATGATTATTTTATGCTCAATCACATGATCCTAACATAAAATAAGATTTTGGCACATGAAAAATATAAAATTTAGCATTTCCAAGCATAAAGAACCTTACACTTGCATACCTAATATAGAAATACATGTAAAATAGTAGTAGAATCAAGTGTACCACATTGAAACAATGTAATAACCATTGACATGTTTTTTTATTTAGATTTTTCAATAACCCAGTCAGGCTATTGATTTATGATTGCATTATCCATATGGACTAATAACTTGATTAGGTTATGTATTACTACTAAAAAAAGGTATATTGAAGGAGGGAGGGAGTGATGGAGAGAATGAGAGAGAGAGAGAGGGTGGGGATAGGATAGAGAGAGATAAGGGGATATGGAGAGAGAGAGAGAGAGAGAGAGAGAGAGAGAGATAGAGAGAGATAGAGAGAGAGAGAGAGAGAGAGAGAGAGAGAGGCATAGGAGAAAAGGAGGGAGGGGATAGGATAAAGAGATAATGAGAGAGAAGTAGAGAGAGAGGATGGGATGGAGAGAAGGTTTAGAAGATATGATTGAAGAGAGAGAGAGAGAGAGAGAGAGAGAGAGAGAGAGAGAGAGAGAGAGAGAGAGAGAGAGAGAGAGAGAGAGAGAGAGAGAGAGAGAGAGAGAGGATATTATATAAAGATGAAAGAGAGAAGGGGATAGGATAAAGAGTGAGGGGGGTAGGATAAAGGGAGATAATGAGAGAGAGTGATTAGGGGATAGGTGAAAGAGAAAAAATGAGAGAGAGGGAGTGAAAGAGAGGGAGAGAGGATGGGATGGAGACAAGGATTAGGGGATATGATAAAAACTTGTCTAGTATAATACATAACTCTCTCTCTCTGTCTCTCTCTCTCTCTCTCTCTCTCTCTCTCTCTCTCTCTCTCTCCCCCTTAATCTACCTTTGTGTAGTAGTAATACAAAACTCAATCAAGTTTCATAAGACCTAATTGGTTTCTCAAAGCATATGTTATTTTCATAACCCAATCAGGTTATTTGAATCCAAAAAATATGATTAGGTTATGGCTTGGTGATAGCCTAGGGAAATGACCCAAAGGCTTGGGAGATTGTTTTCCCTCCATTTTTTCCTTTAGATGTTTTTTCATTTTCTAAGATGAATTCTCATCTTTGTCTTTATCAGGTATGCTAATGGTGAAGTTGGTATCTCTAAAATTACCACCATAATCTTACACATCTTCTTAGCTTTCTAACCATATAATAATTTTTTCTATTTTTGGACAACATTAACATTGTAAACTTTAATTACTTTTACCAATTCCTTGACATTCCTTGTAGACATATGTCTACCATTTTTTTAATAACTTTTTATAGACTTGACCAAATTCAAAATAAATTACATATTATTGTTCTACACTTAGTTATACACATATTTAAAAAAAAAAATCATTTTTCAATTATTTTGATGCAAGTTATGCTTAGTACATGAATAGGTACTAAAATTTTAGGATGTAGTCTGTTCAATAATTGATAAAAAAAAAAAATGCTCATCATAAAATTACAAAAAAATACAAAAATCCTAGATATGACTCTTAACTATCATCCTACCAAAGGGATATGTAAAATACTAAATATAACTATGTATTTTGTGTTGCGCATGAAAATAAATATGCTATGTTTTCTGAAAAAATCAAGAACTATTTTTCATGTGCATGAGGTTTGACTAATCTAATCTCATCTATTTTCTAAAAACTCTAGTTGTTTAGAAATTAGATTCAGAGTACTACAATTTATATGGTTTACACATCTTGTCATTTTTAGTGGATGGCACTCAAATGTCTTGACCAAGTTTAGGTTTACCTAATTTCATAAAAAGGGTCCACTTATACCCCCCTTTTTGTACACCATCTTGGTGCACTCACCTTTAGAAAAGATGCGGGAGGCTCCACCTCCTTGGTTAGAATTGAAGGAAATTTGTTTTTAACCTTTGTAGGAAAAAAACCCTCTGAAGAGAAAAATAATAATGGTTTAGACCTATACCTTGAAGAATCCCTTCTTATTGAAACCCTATCCAAAAGGAAGAAAATTCCTTTGAGTAGCAACCCTAGTTCCACCCCTAAATTTAAGACATTGGATATATAAATTATTGACGTGGATAAATAGGGGTCTGAGGAAGAGCAGGGTAAGGAGATTAACCCTAATGTCAAGGAGTGTAACCAAGAATCTAGCTCTACCAAAAGGATATCTGAGAGACAACAAAAAAAAGGGAGAAATGAACAAAAATGAGGAACCTAAAATAGACATCCAAGACACAAAAGTTGATGCATTGTTCTTTGAGCCTAAAGAAGAGTTTTTCAAGGATAGTGAAGAAACATACTCAAAGGATGTTTAGTATGATGAGGAGGAAGAGGAAAATTTGATAGAAGGCGAGGAGGACTCATAGAAGGAAGAGCAAGAAACCTAGATTGAGGTGGACTTAGGTATGGACAACTAGAACCAAGAAAAGGTGATAAAAATGAGGAACATGATTAGGAAAAGTTAAATAAAGAGGAGGATGCCATAATCCCTCATTAAGTCAATAGGTTTCTCCTTTATAGCGAACTCATGACCATATGCATCATTTTTTGTCTCACACTCAAACCAAGTCTCACATCCAAACTATTGTATTCTTATATCATGACTTTTGATTTGGCAAAATTGTTGATTTTTTTGACTTGTTCATCTAATTTGTTTTCTAACAAAATCGCTAGTTTTTCTAACTTGTTCAGCTAATATAAAACATTAACGTCAACCAATATAAAACATTAATGTGATTAACAATAAATTGTCACAGACTGATCACAGGGTTTCATGGACCCTTCAAAACTTGTTTTCCATATAAAAAATAAAAAAGTGTCACAAACTAATAAGGATTATTTTTTTTATAAAATATATTTCATGCACATAGAAACTTGTATAGTTGATAAATCATGGAAATTGGGTTCCAATGTTTGACTTCTCGATCTAAGATTTGGGCCTAAATAAATAACACCATCACATTGATCAGCTAGGAGAATAGGATATATGATATAGGATCTCCCAAATAATATTAGTAGCTTATTTTATTATTCTACTAAATATTTTACAAAATATCCATGAGCTTAACTAGAATTTTTTTGGAACTCTGTTGAAAATTTGGGTAGGACATTTCAAGATGGTTTATGAAGATTGACTAAATTAATTAAAATATCTTAAATTTAAAATACAAAAATAAAATCATAGTAAAAATAACAAAAATTGGTCAAGAAAAATCTTCAACATTTCTCAACTTGTTTTTTTAAAATAAATTTTATAATATAATTAAATTTTATATCTGAAGAATTAAACTTTTTTAATAATTTAATTCAAACTAGAACAATTACAATAATTTAATTGAAACACATAAGAATAATCTCTAATAAAATTTATTTAACTTAGTATATTCATTATTAAAAAAATTATTCCAAGTAAAAGTATCGCAATTCCAACCTACTTAAATATTATTATATTTGGATTGATATTTTTAATAATTTATAAAAAAAATTTATCAAATAAAAGAAACTTAATATTAATAAACTATAGAATAAATAATATTTATTTAAAATTTAGTTGATAAAATATTTCTTCTAAAAAATCAAATATTTTAAATATTATATAAAAAATTAATTATAATTAAAAATAATTACTACTAGTGAAAGAACAATTTCAATTAAAAAATAAATTTAAACCTCATGTAACTTACCTATTATTTATTATATGATTCATAATAGAAATATTCTCAATCATTGAAAAATAAATCCGAATTTTAAAAAATGAAAAATAATATATTTTTCTTTAACTCCTAAAAGATAAAATAACTTGTTTATTGAAATTAATTTAATTGAAGTAAATAACAATCTGTAGAAAAGTTTTAAATATAAATATAAATATATTTATTATATTAATGATTTAAGGTGACTATTTAGAAGAGCATTTCAAATATTTCATTACTTCAAGTTTATGTTTCAATAAATACAAAACAATCAGGGGATTCTCCTGAGGATATCACAACCCCATCTTCCTCACTTAACAAAATTGAGGATAATTTGGTTATTGAAGTTATCAATGCTAAGTCTAACTTGAAAACTGACTCTCTGGTATATGCTCCCTCTAGATCCCAACTCCATGCATATTCCATCAAAGATAAGATGGAATCTAAAATTGACCAAGCTGGGATAAGTGCGGATGATGATGAGATTATGAAAAGTTCTTCTACTACAAAGAAGAAAGGCATACCTATCAGCTCTAAGAACAAAAATAATAATGGAGATCTTTTTGATCTCCCTAGTAGCCCTCTTGGCCATATTTCTCCATGAATTTCATCTCATGGAATGTTAGAGGCCTTGAGTCTCGTGATTGCAAGTTTATCATTAAGAGACTTATGAACTCTCATAACAATATTTATTTTCTGATGTTGCAAGAGATTAAAGTTGTAGGCTTCTCCCTTGATATTTCCCTTAGTTTTCTCTAGAAAGATGCATTTAAAATTATTACTAACCATCCTAAAGGAAAAGGTGGATTTGACCTTTTTCTTAGCCCTAAATGAACAAGCTATATTATTGACTCAAGTATCTCACCTTGTAATAGGGTGGCCTAGGTCACATTAACTTTTAACCACTCCTCTTTTGGTGTGTGCTCTTTGTATGCTCCTAATGACTATAAGGAAAGAATTTTCCTTTGGGATTCGATGGCCACCCTGCCTAGTATTCCTTGGATTGTTGGTGACAACTTTAACATGATTGAGAATCCTGATGATAAGATTGGAGGCACCCCTTTTGAATGGAAAGGCACTGTAAAAACTCATTGGGATAGGTGTAAGTAGCATCTCCAATTGTTTGACCTACTTGATAGCATTAAATCTAAAACTTCAGCCCTTTGGTACACTTGGTATAATTTTCAACAAGGACCTAACCACATCTACTCTAGACTTGATAGGTTTTATGTTAATAGTAATTTATTTCCCTTCTCCCCTAATCAATATAGAATTTTGGTTGCTACCCTCCTTGCTACTCTTTCTGACCACTACCCCATCTTAGCACACATTAATTTTAGAAATTCCATTCCAGCTACCTCCTCGGTTAGTCAAAAGTTTATTCTCAATTCTTCCCTTTTAGGTGATGAGGATGTCCTTATTGCCATAAAGATTATTACATTATTTGACTTGCACAACAAGACTCACTCTCATACTAGTAGATGGAATCTGAATATCTCATCATGTTAGAAGATATTCCAAAGCTTTAGACAAAAGAAGGCCAAGGATTATAGATGTGTGGAGAATATGCTCACTAATCAACTACACTTGTTAGAAAGCAGAATCTAGTCTCAACCCATGTCCCCTACTTTAGTTGAGCAAGTCACTATGGCTAGGGATTCCCTTAGAAAACATAATTAAGTTAAAATTAGAGGTGGCTTTATTAAAGCCTACAACCATTGGCTTCAATACGGTGATAAAGGTTCCAAACTCTTCTTTAACCTTCATAAGCATAAGTAGAGAAAAGAAAGAATTGACAAAAATGTTGTGGAGGATAAGGAGCTCCTGACTCTCCATGACATACTAATGCATTTGAGATGTTCTATAGAACCCTTTTTACCTTAGAAGATACTGAGGCCTTGAAAGACATCAAGAATAAATGCACAGGTCTCATCCACAATATGATCTCTAAGAGTGACTTCCTCCTTCTTTAGGATAAGGTTTCTCTTCAAGAAATTTATGATGCCATTTGAAACCTTAAGGACAATAAAGCCCCTAGCCCAAATGGGCTCCCTATTGAATTCTGTCAAACCAATATTGACTAGATCACTCAAGATCTTCATGATTTGTACTTAGAAGCTTTTGTTAATGGTACCTTGGGAAATTCTATTAACATAGGCATCATCAAACTTATCCCTAAAGATGGTGACAAAGATCTTATTAATAATTGGGATCATATTACTCTTCTTAACATCTCTTATAAGAGCCTTACCAAAGTCCTGGCCTTTTGTCTTGAAAAAATTCTTCCCAAATTCATTTGTTCTACCCAAGTGGGATTCATCAATGGTAGGTATATACTCTAGAACCTTGCTACTAGTTGGGAGGTTATGGAATGGGCCAAGACCTCTAAAAAAGACATTTCTAGGTTTCTTGTTGACTTTGAGAAAGTGTATGATAGGGTGGAATGGGATTTCATCCTCACTATGCTTAGTGCTTTTTGCTTCCCCAATATTTTCTACAAGTATGTCCAAATCCTTCTCAACGATGTTTCCACTCTGATTGAGGTCAATTGTACCTTTTCCCAACCTATCTTGCTCTCTTTTTCCATTAGACAGGGCTACCCCCTTGCTCCTAGCCTATTTTTTATTGCTCCAAGTGCTTTATTTTACCTCCTTAGAGATGATACTCTTTCCCCTAGAGTCCATGGTATTACTTTGCCTAATGAATTTGAATTGCTTAACATCTATTTTTTGATGATACCTCCATTTTCTTGGAGCTCTCAAGATATAACATTCAGTGCCTCAATAAAAAATTAGAAATTTTTGGTAAAGCTTCAGGGGCTCATATTTCTAGTTCCAAATCTACTATGCTTGGTTGGAAAGAGAAAGTTCCATACTAGCTTGAACACTTTGGCTATTCTTGGGGGGACCTAATAGGATTGTTAGATATCTTGATATACGTTTCTTTGTTTCCCCTTCCCGTAAAGATATGTGGCTTTGGGTTAAGGATACAATTGACAAAAATCTCAACAAATAGAATAATAGGGTTCTCTCCCTTGTAGGGAGGGTTCAGGTTTGTTAGAAAATCCTTTCTTCCTATAGCATATATTACTCCTCTACTTGGATGTTTATAAATTATGAAATTTTTGAAATTCAAAAGGCTACCTAACGTTTCATGTGGTCTGATGGTAAGGATAATAGGAAAAACTCATGTGGTTAAGTGGAGTCGGTGCCATGTAGATAAAAAGCTCATTGGTCTGAAGGATCTCAGACTGGAAGGAATGTCCCTTGCTGCCAAATGGATCTTCCATGCTCTTGAAGGAAATGAGCCTTGGAAGGTTCTTGTTAGAAATAACATCCAAAATGGTGTTCCTAAATCTACCAAATCCTAGAAAGCCCTCCCATTCTATGACCTGGTTGATGGTCGATTCCTTGTGACTATACAGGGAACTTGGGTCTTTAGGTCCATTTGGAAGTCTTGGGAACATGTGCATGGTTTCATAGGCAATTCTAATTTTGATAATAACCACATCATGTATGGGAAACAGTCTATTTGGTGGAATCTTTTTCATATCAATAAGCTTGTTGCCCTAATTAAAGGTTGCTTTGCCAGGTTCTAGTCTAGTAAAGGCATTAATTGTATCATGGACATCCTAGAGCATAACATGCTTATTAGTTGGGAGATTCTCTCCTAGGAGTTTGGTCTCCCAAATTCTCACATAAGAACTTACAACATGATTAAGACTGTTTATGCTCCCCTTAATCTTCCTGAAAACATTAATGTTGTTTCTCATCCCTACCTCACCTTTAGATGGAAAGATGGTTCCCTCCTTACCAAAATCAAACCTAAAGATATCTTTAAGTTCCTTAATCATGATACCTCTATGACTAATCATATTAGCTCCATCTGGTATGTTAACACTAGCTCAACTGACTAGTAGAAGATCTTTTATAAGTTGTGGAAATCTCCCATCCCACCTAAATTAAATGCTTCAAGTGGTAGCTCTTGCTTGATAGGTTTCCTATTAGGATTCAACAGGGCACCCTTGATATCTGCCCTATTTGTAGAATGCTTGAGACTATGAGTCACATTTTCTTTTATTGTAGCTTTGTTAGAAAATTTTTGCTAATGTTTGGAATTTCTATTACTAAACATGTTTATACTCTTGATATTATTACTGGTTATATTCATGGGCTTAGAAAATATGTTAACATGTTTTGGAAAATTTTTTCATCTTTCATCCTTTGGTTTATTTGGAAATTGAGAAATGAGGCTAATTTTCAAGGCGTTGATAGGTCTCTTATTCATTTTCTTAGAAAACTCACTCATTTCAAAATTACTTCATAAGTTTTTTACATGATGAATTTGGAACAGGAGAAATTGTTGAGGTTTCTGAGAGATGGACATGCCTCTATATTCATTTATGAGATGAATGATGGTTCTGAATGGGCCAGCATTATGGATAACCAGATTGCATTTGATGAGGCACTTGAGAAGATGATTCATGACATTAGAGATAAAAAAGGCTCCAACTTTGATAAACTTGAGATGTTTACCTAGAACATAGAGTGGAAGAAGGTGGTTTAGATGGAGGGTTCTCTAGATTGGATGTAGTGCCTGCCCCTAGTTCACATTTTGTTATCGTTGCTGAACTCTTTTAGAACTAGTTTTATGTTGTTGGTTAGCAACATTCTTTTGAGATTATCAGATATTGTGCTATAGATTTAGTTTATTATGTGATGAGATTACTTAGACTCTACAATTCATGTATGTATGATGATTATTTTTAGTGTTCACAATTATTAATGATGATTAGTAAGATGATTTATTATCATATGTGTTTTTTTATGGATACTTACCCCATACTTGTATGTGTATGGTGTGCATGTTTGCCTTGCGTATTTGGTTTTGTATGGTGTGTCTGATGTGGTTAAAGAAGGGAGTCGTAGTCACCTGCTAGTCGGGATCTACATGATGCACCACTTCCTACCATTGTCTATTTAGTTTAGTAAATATTGTGTTTGTACATGCATGATTTTTATGCAGGTTGTAGGTACCGGGTATCGACTTCCCTGAATTGCCAGGATGAGCATACCCTATCACATTATCTCAATGATAAGAGAGGGGAGATAAATTCTCAAGTCCAAATCCCAACCTTTTGAGCCATTTGTCCTAATTTGAAAATTAGGACAAGTATCTGAGTTGAATACCCACCGAATGTGTCGGATGACATATTTCGTGATTTTTAACCCTTTAGATTTATTTTGTATGATTTGTTCTATGATGAGTTTTCATATTTTATCTTGGAGGTCTATGGTGAATTTTTCATTAATTAAGTCTTAATAAATAGATTTAATTAATAAATTATTTATTTGAGAAAATTAATAAAATATCACATGATCTTTGATATTTTGATTATAATTAATTAAATGTGAATTATTGGGAAAAAAGAATTAAATTAAAAAAAACTAGAAATTAAAATTAATAATAATTATAAAATAATAATAAACTAATAAATAAAAATAATAATAATAAAAGTTATAAAAATTAAAATGAAAGTTATAAAATTTAAATAGAGATTATTTAAAAAGTAAATTGTAGTTATAAGCTTGCATGAGAATTAACATGTGTCAACAACACGGGGGTTACTGCATCAATTAAGCACAAGGTGTCTACAATTCTATGACTCATCAAAAAGAATTGGAAAAGATCCATGCTTAGTTGGTGACACCTTTCAGTGGTTTCAAGAAGCATTCTAAAGGTTTCTTGAGAGCTCTTGATATTCAGACATTCATAGAAACTTAAATAAAAAGCTTAATGGAAGCTACAAGCTTAATGGAAGCCTCGAGCTACAAGCCAAAAAAAAATTAGAAACTTCAAAACTTACATGCATGGGAGAAGATTCATATGCTCATATATTTTCTACTTGCTTCTATGCTTCTTCTAGCTCTTCTAATCACTTGGAGGATTCGATCGGCTTAGATTCTTGAAAGAATTGTGAATGATGGAGAAGGAAGAGATTTTCTATGGACTTCTGAGGCATGACAAATTAGCATCAGTGTCCAGGTGCACTTATGATATTCTTATATTCCCTTTGCACTCTTTCTCTTCCTATCTTCATCATATCTGTTTTATGTGTCTGAATACTCTCTGCATTTGAAATTGGAATCTAGATATTTTATTTGGATGAGAAGAAAATAATAGAAACACCCTAGTTCCAAATAGGAAAGAAATTAGATTTTAATCGAGTTTGGGTTTGAATTAGAATCAAATTGAAATAGATTTGAAAATGGTTTCAAGATTTATGGCCAAATCCATTAGTGAAATTATTAGATAAATTTAGAGAACAATTACCTTTTAAGAAGAAATTTTTAACTGCCCTGTCGCTGCCCCTTGGATAGACCCAAACTCAGTCATTCATAACTTTTTATCATGATTGAATTTATTCAATCGTTCCAGTCAGAAGTGGCGCAACTTGGCCCTCTCCAACATATTTAAATTTCAGCCCGATCCAATGGTTCATTAGGGAGATATAGCCGTTGTACTAGACTATTTTATTCAAAGACATATATTTCTTCATTTCCCATAACCAAGAGTTCTTTATGCTTAAACTTCACAAAAATAATATATCAAAGCATGGAATGAATTAAAGATATTATCGAAATCTTCTCTTATTAGAATCTTATTAATATGCATTAATTTTATATAGTTTATTATCTAATCTAATTAAATCAAATTTAATTAAGATTAATTAATAGTAGAAGTGTAATTAATTATTAGTCAATCTAAATAAATGGATAAGAGAAAATTAAAAGAAAAGAGATTTTAATATAGTTTATATAGTAGACTTTTTATAATGTATATTGAATACTATTTAATATATATTAAACAATTTTAAAGTTGTTTAATGAAGATGATAATGTTAAGAATTTGGAGATTATTCATGTTAAAATCTACAATGAGTCTTATTGGTTTGTGATAGGGATCTCTTTCAAACAACGTTTATATAGACAAAATATTAATAGAACAATTAGAAAATGGAGTCTAATAGTTGATTTTAATATTGATTAAATAATTGTAAGATGATAATTTATATTATGTTGATTTAAATTTAGAAACTCTGAATGATATTGGATTAAGACTGAATTATTATGTTATTGGTTAATACGTTTGAATACCTTAATGGAGTTAAGAGCTAGCCAAATATTAACTAATGAGTTTATGAAAAGGTTCTATAGATCGAGTATGTATAGTTTTGATGAGTTTATTATTTATTAATGTTTGTTGAGTCTAACAAACTATTAATAAATAATAGTGTAAATAGTTTAAATAGTTATCAATTAATACGATCAGAGTTAATTTAGAGGAGATTAGTTAATGATTGAAGTACTGTAAAAGATATTAATCAAATTGAATTGGTTAATAATTTGGAGGAGTATTAATTAATTGAATCAACGTACATAAGGAAAACTTATTTGAGATAATAATACTTGGTATTGGAGATTTATTATAACTTGTTATTATTAAAATAAAAATGGGAACATGACGAATGTGGTCATTATAGATTTATTAATAAGATTTCCAATATAGTTTGTCATTAAATATTAGCAAGTTATTATTATTGAACTATGAATATGAACATTTGTGTATGGTTGACTTTTAGTTATTAGTCAACTAATATTCATTGGGTTGATGGTTTGATTGTGAAATTATTAATTAAATCAATTAACTAGAGTTAATTAGATTTAATTAATAATTAAGTTATGTAATAGAGATTTAATTGATATAATTCTTTCAATAAGATTGTAGAAATATTGATATCAAGTTGATAGGTCTTATTCTTATGACTTGAATGATGACCTTAGATATTTGATGGTGAAGACTTAGTAATATTTAATTGAGGACTATTAGAATATGGACCTATGTTAATTGATTGATGTAATTGATCATTTTAATAAAGTTATAATCTCTTATTCAAAGAATGATAATTGGTCCTCTTATAATATAATGAATAATGATCTCAAAAAAGTTGAAAGGTTAATCAATTAGAATATGGATCATGGTTAAATATAAATGACAATTTAATTAAGGTCAATGATGATCAGTTTAGTGAATATTTATTCTTAAGTTATTCTTAGAATGTAATTCTTAATAATGGAAGGGTAATGCTATCGGGGAACAATTGGGTTGACTTGTAGGTCAAATGATGAAACTTAAAACACTTGAAGTATACTTGCAAATAGAAAACTAGAAACCCCTACACATTATTCAACTATTTGAATTTAGTAAATCAAAACATGTGTTTGTATCGTGTATTCTATATGCTTCTTGTTTTGGGTTTTGGGTTGACTAGTGTTGACCAGTCCTAGGATGTTACCAGAGGCTCGGGGGTTATGAGATGTGATGGCATGTTGATCTTATTTGGTCTTGATTTTTATAAGCCCAACCATGGTTATGTGATCGTATGCTCTATGAAATGTTTTTATTTGTTCTTCAGCCTTCATGTGTGAAGCTGAGATGTATATATATCTGAGATTCTTGAGCTAATCATTTTTGAGTCATCGATCAGTTATCCTTGAATTACTTTCTAGTCACCATGATGAGACTGAAATGTGGATTTATTTCTTGATGATGTCATGTTGTGACATGTTTGACTCAACCATTTTGGAGTCTTTGATCAGTATGATTTTGAGATGTTCTTGGTTGCTTGTTGAGAACCATTTATCTTGAGATATATTTTGGTTATTGAGAACCAATTGATACTTATGATTATCAGTGATGCCTTCAGTTGCCAATAGAGAACTGTTGTGGTCATAATTTTATATGGATACTTTTTCAGATGCTCATGGAGATTTGATGATTCTTATCTTGGGCATATGATGATTCTTATTATGGATATTTGATGCTTTTATGCATATTTGATGATTTTATTATGGATTATCTTTTATGATTTTGAGATTTATGATTCCATGAGCTTAGGGTAGGTAATCCACTTGTAGTTTTGGGAAGTGGCTTGCAATGGGGCCCGGGGCCCTAAGTGGCTGCCAGGGTAACTCATTGTAAGTTTGCTTAATAAGTGATAACATTTACACACTAAATGAGGATTAAATGAACCTAAAAAGATAATTGTTTTGATGTTCTTGCCCATGTCTTGAGTGCTTGTACAGGCTAGGATGGGAGTAGTGAGAACGCATGGTTGCGACCATGCATTCCGTAGTATGCTTTGTCAGTATGAGAGGATACTAGTGACCGCATGAGATCAATATGGACCCGTGGAGTTTAGCTAACTACTAGGGTAACTTGTACATGATAATTGCGATGACACTTTTTCGCTTGCAGAGTAGGTTTCCTACATGTCATTGTTGTGCCTCTGGGAATTAGATGTCGATTTTGTGTGTGTTGGAACCTTTGAGTTAGTATACTTTTAGGATTCCTGAACTTTTTATGCTATGTGTATTGATATCCTATTTGGGACTTGAGATTATCTCCTCAGCACGGTGGGAGTGGACCACTTAGGTTCCACGCAGTCGGGTGGTAGTGTATTTTCACTCTTATCATTTGAGATCCGTCCGAGACACCGTGGCTGGAGTATCCTTGGTTGGTATTTATTCTTCATTATGTTCTTGGAGCATTATGATAGATAATATACCTTATAATGGATGTATTTACTGGTATGTTTCTTATATTGATAATTTGCTTTACTTTGCATATGTTAGTTGATGATTTATTATGCTTTACTTTGCATATTAGTAGGATGTTTTAGGAGTGACATTCCTACTATGTTAATACCGATGATCTCTTCAGTGCTTTGGAATGTTATGCACGGAGGGATGGCTAGAATCCACGATGGTCTAATGATGCTATTTACGATTGGGAGGAACCGTGCACTTAGTTATTTATGTTTGTGATATATGGTTATCTTTTGTGATGGATGTTGTTATCTTTTGTGATGATGTATCATGTATGATATGTGGTTTCATTTATATTATTACATCATGGATTAATATTAGATGATGATGATGTACTTTAATTACTTGTATGTTTATTCTTTTAAGCTTTTCATTCCCTATGATATGTACAGTGGATGATTGAGCTAAACTAAAATATAATTACAAAAGGACACTTGTATATTGTTTAAGTACATTGGATGTATCATTGTTATTTCATAAGGATGGGATGTTAGATGAATAGTTAATTTAGATGTGATACAACGTTAAGAGATCTTTAAAGAATGTAGCCTGTTATATATATATATATATATGTTATATTTATTTTCATTTGAATTGTTGCTATTACTTCCGCAAATGTTATGAATGGTTTTATCTTTCATGTTTAAAAAAAAAATTGTTTGAAAAACTTAGTAAAATTCTTTGGATCCCTTGGCAGGGCATTACACTGGACCACTTGGATTGAGAATCTTGATGATGTTCTTCATTAGGAGACTCCTCCCCTATTCTTTTTGGAGTTTTTTATTATGTGTTTGTTACATTCTCTTTCTTTTTGTTTGAAGTTTGTACTTATTAAAATTTTGATGACTTAGTATTTTTCTAGTTGTTTATGATGGTTGGTGGGTCGAGGCATAGCCTCCCTTGTATTGTTGTATTGACTCTTTGAACTCTTGATCTTTAATATAAATAATAATAAAGAATAAAGATTATATCTTTTATTGTTGGAAGTCATATATTTTCCATTTTAATTAGCAACATAAAGTCATATAAGAATAAATTTATTAGCAATATTTTCCATTTATTAGCAGATTTGATAGAATTACACCACTTCAAAAACATGTCAAAAAATCACCTAGATAATATACTCATGAGCATGAACTATATTTCAAAATATTGACAAAAAAATTCATCATCATGAAATATAATTCAAAATATTGATTAAGAATTCTTACATAATTAAAGTGTAAAAGTTAATCAAATCAACAATACACGGTAGGGAAATAACTTGGGAAGTTGGACTTGAAAAATACCAATTTTGAAAATCCAACTAGATAGAGATAACTTGAGGTGTTGAAAAATATCTTTGTTGTGAAGTAGTTTGGGACCACCTTAGCCATTATTGTTTCATGACCAAATATTTCATAAATCATAATAAAAATACATTGTACCCTTTAGTGATCTATGCAATTTTAGACAATGATAAAATTCATAAAATACTCTATCAGCTTATCCTTTGAACCTCTTTCAGGTGCAAGTGCTAGATAATACATAATCACTATAGTATTAAAAACCTTTAATAATTTATTAACATCAATATATACATGAACCTAGTAATAATCACATTTGATGAGATTTATTTTCTCAATTTGATATTGTTAATTCTTGATTCTATATTCTTAATAAGTTAAAATTGATTATATATTAAAATCAAAATCCAAATACTATTCAAATAATAAATTATTAATAAATTATAAACACCACTTATAGTACATTTACATATAACAAGCCCGAATATAATAAAGGTGCATGCTAATATTAATAATTATGCCGAAGGTGTTTCCTTATTTGAATCTAAGAAACTAAATTTACATCTAATGGTAGGCAATCCAAAAGAGAGAATGACTGCCATTGAGAGGATTTGAGACATAGATCTTACTTTTTCACTATTCCATAAAAAGGAAAGCCACCTCTTACATTTGGTTTAGGTAAGGCTTCAAAGCCTCCATTCATTACACTATCACCATCACACTACCTTTTCCATTGTCACCTCCTATCTTGAAGAGAAGTGCTACAATGTTATATGGTTGGGGATTTGATTGCAACAAATAATTTCCAGTGATTGATGGGAATTAGTCCTTAAATGAGGATGGAAAACAAACAATTCCACCTCCTTATCCTCTTTCCAATTTGTTTTATTGTTTTATTAAATAGTGAGTAGATCATCAAGAACTGAGATTAGTTGCAATTACTTATCAATCATAGTTGTGGTTAATGGGTGCTCCTTTGGTTAAAGAATCATGTTGGAATTAGTTTTATTACCTGTTGCTATAGACTAACATATAATAAATATATTACTCTATGTTCTCAATCGAATCCATGAAATCATTATTCAACAACTAGGTAATGGAGACACCATCCTACCATAAATCTTGCATTGGGATACAAACATTTATTCATTTTGCAAGGGAAATTAGAAATTTAATAACAATAATGGAACCTAGTAATGCTTGTTGTTGTCAACAACTATTTCTATTATGCTTTCCAAGATCCTCCCTCTTCCAGCCACCTATGCTCATTGATGATGTCTTTTTCACTTCCAAGATTTGGTATATCATATTTTCTTGGGTGTGCCCAACTGATCCAAATTTTCATACATCCATAACAACCAATTCTCGATTGTTGGTAATCTCATGTTAGTTTATTTCACTCTGCCTTTTAAAAATAAGGTTTGTTATAATATACCAAGTCATTTTTTTTCATTTTAATTTTGATTTTGATTATATAATATGTTTTTAACTTAGACGTAATCTACTATTTTATTTTCTATATCAAATACTATACTTAAAATAAAATCAATAATCTATATTCTTATACTAACCTTTCAAATTTATCAATAAATTCCATATATCCACACTTGTCCTATGTACATGTGTATGAGACATGCTAATGAGCTCCAAGTAGCATTTCCAATTAAATTCTATCGATGCATGGGGTGCATCATAGCATTAGTAATCTATGATGTCAACTTTACATAGTTGATTATGAATTAATATTTTAATTTTATTTTTTTAAATTATATAATTGTAAATCAATTATTTATAGAATTTTTTAATAATATTGTTATTAGTATTAATTATGTAAATCGTAACATTAGGCTTGTTGTTTATTTTTTATTTGTTTTCAATAAGATATCTACATTCTTTTTTTAAATTTTTTGATTTTATATGAACTTGTAATAAATGTTAAATTATAAAGTAATTTTTAATGTATTTGTTTATCAAATAAGTAAAAACAAAAGTATTAAATTATGATCTTATTTTATATTTTTAAAATTATATTTTTCATAAATTTTAAAATTAATAAGTAAAATAACTATAAAATATATGTAAATGTAATGTATAATAATTTTTATAATATAAAATATAATGCGATGTGATATATCAAACTATAGTATATATAATAAAAAATCCTTACCTAATTATGGTAATTGTTTAAAAAATATATATGTTTATATATATAAGTTTTGAACTTATAATATAGTTTAAAACAATTATAATTGTTAGTAAAAAGGGCTCATATCACTCAAACTAAAAATATTTTTTTAAGCATATTGCATCTTTACTAAAATAAGTTAAATATTTTACACATAAAAAAATCTTCACCTTTGATTGGTGAAAAAAATCATGATTAATAACTAGTTAAATTTGATCTATGCCTATAGTTAAATATTTTACAAATTTTATTAAGAGAAATTATTATTTTTATATTATGATTACGGAAAAGAGATACATGAAAGAATTAGGAACTTATTTTGTGAACTGTATTTATCAATTTCCCAAGAAGAAAAACTACATATTAAGCATTTTAGGCATAGGGGACTAACTTTGTATACCTACACCTCTGTAGGTAAGTGAAGAGCTCAAATGTAACACTTTCCTGCATTTATAGAACTCTTTATAGAACTTATAAAGTGCTAAAGTGTGATGTGGTCCAAAAGTGTCATTTTAAAACATTCATGTTATGTTCACCCCCAATAGCTGCTCACCAAAATAAATAGTACTTTTGCACAAATGGACAAATCAAAAACCATGAAAGCTAAAATATGATCAACAATTAGTGCATGTTTGTTGCCTAGTTTTCAATTCATCCTATTTTTCTTTAGGTTGAATTCAAGTCAATGTGTCAATGTTGAGCGTATGTCTAGAGTGCCCCTAGGATGACCTTTCTTCTCATCATCACCTTTCAAGCTAACCTATGCAAGAAATCATCTAAGCATTACACTAGTCAAAAGCTAGTGATTTAGGGTTTGGTGGGTTAGTTATAAGTGTTTCCTTGATGAGAAGAAGGTCTACAAACTCCAATGGTTTAGTATCTAAATATTTAGAAGGATTCTGAGGAATGATGTCTGCAATGGTTTGCATTTCAATGGAAGATATCATAAGTGATCAAGCTCAGAATATAGGGAAACTAGTTGTTTTAGTTGAAAACCAAGTTAAAATCCTCAAATATACTAAAATATAAAGTCGAGAAATATGCATCGTTGATCTATCACATGAATGTCCAAATGTGATCTTAATAGTGACATAGGTGATTGGAAAAGTCCATCAATAAAAGGAATGCACACCATTGGTTAGTTGAAAAATCTTGTCATTAACTTTTCAAGTTGTGAGGTGCAAGAAACAATAATAGTTCAGTCAAATAGTTATCACATGTTTGCAAGGGGTTAAAGGTAACCCATAGTTAACATGGCAAAGCAATGAAAACTAAAGATCACATCATCATAGGTGGTTAAAGTAGACCTAATATTAGTTTTGTGACATAGCAAAAGCATGTATCTACACTATCACAAGTTTAAATGACAAGTTAGAGTTTTAGGTCACAAAGTTGTGAAAGAAGATAAAAGTCTTCTATGCAGTTATCCCAATGTCACAGATGTTAAAGTCGACTTTCAAATTTGGGTTGCGAAGCTATGAAAGGTGATCTAGGTAGTTAAGTGTGAAGTGATCATGACATCACATGTAGTAATTCATTTAAGGGGTTTTAAGTGGAAAAGTTGAGAAAAGTAACCTAGGGCATTGAAATTTTGAACCATCGCACCATCACAAGTACTTAAGAGTAATTTGAGGTTAGTGTTGCAAAGGAGTGAAAGTATGTATTTGCATATTCATAGGTGGTTAAAGGCAACCTAGAGTTAAGGCTATGAAAATGCGAAGAGTACATGACAACTAAGATCTTAGGCTATTGTATCTTCACAAGGAGTTAAAGTCAACCTTGAGTTAAGATAGTGAAGCAATGAGGATCAATCATCACATCATCGCATGGGTTAAAAGTATCATATCAATAATAATTGTGAAGAAGAGACAAGGATTAAATGAAAGGGTTTCCATGCTTGAATCATGATCGTTGATAAGAGATTGACGATGGAGATTTAAAGTTGTTGTGACTGTTCAGATATGAATTATATGGATTTTTCACTAACAACAAAATATGAAGGAAATGAAGATTTGCACAGGGTTTCTAAAGTTGCATGAAGATAAATGGTCATTAGGTGTTCTCAGAGTTTCCATGGGATTAGGATCATCATTGGGGAAGATGTCACACATCCATACCATGTTGCAAATTAGATATTTTCATGTTTTATTCATATTTTATTTCTATTGTGTGACTATTGCTCTGTCAGAACCAAAGAATGAAAGAAAACTATAAATGCAATTTCTTCTAATAATGAAAAGGTTGGAAAACTAAATAGTGAATTGGCTCTATAATTCCACTTACCTGATTTTCTCTTCATGTTTTGTTTCCCATTCAATTCTTAGATTAGTTATGTGTTAAGAGTGGAAGGATGATTACATGTGATTCTATCATCATCCCATGGATTCCATTTCACCATGGTATTTATAGTGTAGTTAATCCCATTTAATTCTTCACGTGTGGTTATGCTTCTCCTCTTGTTTGTTCTATGGCATGTTAAAAGTAGCTTTTTTGGGAATTGAAGAATAAATATGGATGAATCTATTAGCAAATTGTTGGATTCCAATTCACCTAAGCCTAATAGTTAAAGCAATTCCATTTTCTTTCATGTGCATCTCTTCTTCCTTTCCTCTTTTGTATTTAGATGACTAATCTTCATTTAGAATAGGAGTAAGGGTCAAGAAATTTCAACATAATATACTATATTCATTCCATTGGGTGTGATAGATTGTCCTATTCCATTCTACCTGAATTGTTTGTGTCTATAAACAATTTGGTTACCCTTTATTGCTCTCAGGTTAAGATCTTATTCTATCATAAACATCCAATCTAAGAAAGACATATTCATTACACATCATTGCAAGTCTTAAGGGAATTGTACCTTTTAATTCAGAGGGAAGTGATAGAACACATACACTAATCCATTTGTTGCTGACATCCTTTTGTTTCTCCAAAACCTTGGGTATCAAAAGAGTCAGGTTGTAAACCACAACAAGAGAACAATTTGTTAACCAATAGTTTTTGGTAACACTACTAGGGACAATTCAAAATGAAAGAGCTCTGAAGAATTCCTCTTCATAATTAGTTTTCACTCTAATGTTTTATATATTTTGAGTTGCAAGATAGGTCTTCTTGAAGTGAGGTGTTTGCCATAAGAAACTAATACTAGTTTTATAGCCTCAAATTGCTAGAAAAGAAGAAGCTAAGTCAATTTTGAAGACTGGTAAAGTTTCCTTGATTACCACGGTTAAGGTAAACTCAAAACACCATTATATAAGTAGTTGATTCATCCTAGATCCCAAGTATACCAAGAATGCCAGGGAAAGAGGAAATGTTGACCCAGTATATGAGGAACTCAAGAAGGCCAACATTCCTATTCTAGAAGATAGTTTTAGAAAGGGAAGAGTGCTTGTAGGGGAATCTATAGCTAAGAATATCTGAGAAACTCATTTTCTTGTAGTTGTTTCTATTAGAACAGGGAGAAGTCAATATTATTATCCTCCTATTGCTAGAACTTCTATTCATCATACCTTTGATGCTTTTTTGTTTCTTGGTATAACAATCCCTAATTCAATCACTTTCTAAACAAATCAAATTATTGTACCAATAGCTATGGAAATCCCTTGGGGAAATGCAATCGGTCCTCTCAACCTTGGAGATAATAATAACTTACCAAGAGCATCAAGGAAAAAATTCCCAAGATTCAATGGTGATGGAACAATCTCTACAGAACAACACCTAACGGCTTTCCATAAAGCCTATGGTGTGGTGAATCCTCAACATGAAGATGTGGTTGTTAGGATGTTTGTGGATACTCATGTAGATAATGATGTTGATTGGTTCCAAGATTTACCTACAATGTACATCATAGGCTAGAATGAAATAAAGCAATGTTTTGAATAATGCTATAAAAGTACAAAAGATGCACAAGTGTTGTTGCTATAGTTAGCACAAATAAAGAAAGAACCATCCATTTCTATGAAGAATTTTAATGAAAATTTTAAGAAACTCATCAAGAGAATGCCTGTTGCAAGTGTACTGACAAATGACAATAAGAAGACCTACATCATCTCTATGCCTCTTGATTTGGGATATCAAATTAGGAGAGCAAATGTAGCAAATTTACAAGCTGCCCAAATTCTAGTTGTGGAAATGGAAGATGGCATGATAGCCTTTGGCAAGTGCAAAAGAGAACTTCAATCTAGAACCATGGGTAATGGAACTAGCAGTTCAAATAATACAAATGTCATGCTCCAAACAATTTCTAATGAGGTTATTTTATTCAAGAAGAAAATCAATAGGCCTATTCATTCTTTTCACCAACCTTATCAAGAAGGTTCTAGACATCCAAATGGAGGTAAGACTTTGCAAATGCCACCTGCTCAATAGAGGTTAGTAATTGAGGCTTTTCCAAAGAGACAAAAGATGTATGCTTTCATCTTAAGGGCAGATCATGATGGGGATACATGTGTCGACATGATTAGATTTAAGAACATGGTGGACAATAAAGAAAAAACAATGAAATATCTAGAAAGTGAAGATGATCTACTCCTTGTGACAACTATAAAAACTTTTATTTGGAATATGAATCAGATTCAAAGACTGGAGGAGACTATTTTACAACTCTAGATGGACCTTAGTTGAAATATAAAGGTAAGTCATCTAATTCCTTTGATATAATACAATACTGTGAAGAGGTGAGAATTCTAATATCAAGAAATGTAGTTTAGCAACTATATGCTATTTTATGATATCCCTGATATCCAAGAAGAATCAGAGTAGATTAATGCTGAATAGTTGTGGACTTTAGAATTTGATGGCATTTGTGTCAATGTTGTTTTAGGTGCAGGAGTGGTTTTGACATCACCTAGTGAAGAAAAAATTTGTTTGGCATATAGGTTATATTTGAAGAATACCAACAATATGATAGACTATGAATCTCTTCTCCTTGGCATAATCAAAACAAAACAAAAAGGGGTTAAGGTACTGAAAGCTCAAGGAGATACAGAGTTGATGGTAAGGCAAGTGAAAAATCAATGTTCAATTAGAAACCAAAGATTGAAAAACTATCATAATAATGTGTGGGGTGATATTGAAAGTTTAGATGCTTTCTCAATTATAGCAATACCAATGGAATTGAATTCAAGAGCTAATTCTTTAGCAGTCTCTTCATCTTTGCTCCTACCACATCTTGACCTCAAAGATCAAATCTATAAAGTGGAAGTTTTATTTAGGTCCAATATTCCTAATAATGAAGATTCTTGGTAGGTGTTTGATGGTAACAAACATGTACAATAATTCATTGAAGGGGCGAAACCTTTTGTAGGCTTGTATTTTGAAGGAAGCACCAATTCAAGCAGTGATCAATTGACAGATGGCAAAAGGAAACTAGAGCTAGATATGATCCAATTGAAAGGTATCAAGACTCTACATCTCATTTATTTGGAAATTTTTTGATAGTGATACATACATTAAGAGAGAAAGAGACAAGAAAGGAAAAGCATACGGTGAGTATGATGGAATAAATATAGCTAGGAGAAAAATTAGTCCAAAAATGATCAACATAGTGAAGTGTTGCACAATAAAAGAGAGGGTAGAAATCAAGAAATTACTCATTGAATATCAAGATGTATTTTCTTAGAGTTATGAAGATCTAAAAAAATTCATGAATGGGAAATTCAAACATGAAATCCCCCTTAAGTTAGGAGCAACACCATTTAGATAGAAACAAATTAACTATAACCCTATTATTTAAGTAGAAATCTTTAAGGAGATTGATAAAATCTTGTAGGCTAGGATCATATATCCTATTCATCACTCTACTTGGGTAGCTAACATTGTACCAGTGGGGAAAAAAATGGAGAGATAAGGATGTTGTGTAGATTTTAGAAATCTAAACTAGGCTTCTATCAAAGATAACTTTGCACTTCCCAACATGGATTATATCTTGTAGACTATTCTAGGATTAGAGATGATGTCTATGTTAGATGGTTTTTCAAGGTATAATAAAATTCAAGTAGATGAGGTAGATCAGTTCAAGATAAAATTCACCACACTGTGGGGTATTTTTGTGTATAACAAGATGCCTTTTGGCTAGATTAATGTAGGTGCAAAATTTCAGTGTGCAATGAATTTGGCTTTTGGTGATTTGAAGGATAAAATAATTGTTGTGTACCTAAATGATTTGATAGTATTTTCCAAGAAAAGAAAATATCACATCAAAGACTTAGAAAGAGTGCTACAAAAGTGTAGAGATCATGGTGTCTGACTAAATCCTCAGAAATCAGTATTTTGTGTAATTGAAGGTAAATTTCTTGGTCACATTGTCTCTCAAGAAGAAGTGAAAATTGATCTAGATAGAGTAAAACCATTCAACAACTAAGTTTTACATTGAGAAAAAGTGGAGTAAAGTCTTTCTTTGGTTAGGTAAATTTCTTGAGAAGGTTTTTGCTTGATTTCTCTAAAATATTTAAGTGTATAGTAGATATGATGAAGGGTAATAAAGCTTTCAAATGGAGTGATATTAGAAAAAGGGACTTTTGAAGACATCAAAGATGCCATTGCCAAAGCCCCTATCCTTGTTCATCTAGATTATAATAAATAATTCATCATATATTGTTATACATCAGAGATCAGAGATACCATGTCATCCATATTGATGTAGTAAAACAAAGAAGGAATACAAGCCCCAATAGGTTCCATGAGTATGCCATTGAAGAATCAAGAATTGAGATACTCACAAATGGAGAAACATGCATATGCAGTGGTGAGAGCACTGAAGAATTTCAAGTTCTATGTGTTGTATTCTCATTCGGTGATATATGTGTCTAATCGTGTAGTAAAAAACATTTTGACACAACAAGATGTTGGTGGCAATAATAGAGGAGCTTGGATTGGGAAGGTTGAAGAGTATGATATAGAAATTAAGCCAACCAAATTCATCAAAGGAAATGCACTTTATAAAGCCTTGTAGAAGATTTACAAGTTGAAGAGGAAGGGGTAAAAGCACAAACCTGTGTCACCCTTTTATAAAGGAAAAGGCTAACAAAAGTGTAATTGTTCACTTTCAATGACATAAAATTGGTATTATTATTTTGAATTTTAAAATGAAGTAAACTAATGAAATGTTTAGAAATGGATGAAGTTTAGGATTAAAATTTATAATAATCATTTGGAATAAGAATTGATATATTTTCCTAATTTTTATAGATAATTTTTTAGCTACTGAAAAATGCTGAAAAGTAGGGGTCTTGTTCCTATCACAAAGCTATATGGAAATAAACTCATTTCCTTTTGATCTCAGAGAATGTTATAGATAACATATATAGCTAGAACAATCAAAAATAAAATTTGGCTTTCAACCTATATTTTCTCTTTCATAATGATTCAAATTTCAACTCACCTGAAATTGATAGTTTTCATTTCCCACCACATTTTTTCAAACAAATCTATTCTAACTAGGAGAAAAATTATACATTCTAAAAGAGGACTCCTCTAGAATGTCATATAATTTTTTAGTTTTTTTATATGATTTAATATATTTTTTGTTTCTCCTTTTTTACTATTAAAATACGTACTTGTAAAAAATTTTAACTACAATATACTATATCTAATTAAAAAACTATAAATTCTATATGAGATTTTTTTTACTCTAAGCTCTATAAAATGGTTTTTATATCTTATTAAAAAAATATCATAAAAAATAGTAAGAGTTATTGAAACACCACTTTTCTAAAATAATTGTATTTCTTTAGTAATTGGTTACAAACTAGTATAAAACATGCATTTAAATGACATTTCCAAATGGTAAAGTGTGAGACCATATATAACTTAGCTAGAATGAATTTATCTATATCACATGTTTGAAAAATATATATTTTTAGATAGAAATACCCAAATTTAGTCATTTTGATAAGTCAACCTAAAAGGTGACACAACTTTGTACTTTTAGCCAAGGATGCTCCAAAGGTTCTTATGGTAAGTCTTCAAGATCCTTGGTTTTCAAATATTGCATAACTTTTGACCTATGGTGAGTGCCTTGATGGATTGACTACTAAGAAGAGGAGATATCTAAAGACAAAGGCCTTAATGTATGTAATTCATGATGATGTTTTGTATAAGAGAGCTATTGATGGTACATTTCTAATATTTGTTGATAAGAAACAACAAGAGAAGCTCTTAAAGTCTTTTAATAATGAAGCATCTGGAGGAAACTTCTCTTCTATTGTCATTGCATTCAAAATCTTAAGGTATTATTACTATTGGCCTAGTATAGTTAAGGATGCATAAAATTGGGTTGCCAATTGTGAGAAATGTAGGATGTTTACTAGTAAACCTCAGCTAGTTGTCTTTCCTCTTAGGTCAGTGGTGATTGAAGCTCCTTTCCATCAATGGGGTTTGGATTTCATAGGCCCAATTAATACCCCTTCAAGTCAAGGATGCTCTTACATATTGACTACCACAGATTATTTTAGTAAATGGGTGGAAGCCAAGCCAATGAAGAAGAACTCATCAGAGGTGGTACTTAAAGATCATATATTGGTCAAATTTGGAGTTCCTATGAAATTGATAATGGATAATGCATATTATTTCTCATCCTCAAAAATTGTTGAGTTTTGTTATGATAATGGTATCCAAGTTGGTCATTCCTCTGATTATTGTCCTCAAGGAAATGGGAAAGCTAAATCTAGCAATAAGAATTTCATTAATATCTTGATGAAATTGGTCTCAGATAATTAGAGAAGTTGGCATAAGAAGATACATGATGCTTAATGGGTAGATATGACCACACCTAAAAGAGCTATTAGTATCTCATCTTTTGAGTTAGTTTATGCAGTAGAAGCTAACTTGCCAATGCCTCTAGAGCTTGTCACCTGTAAATTGAAGACTGTGATTGAAGATGGTATATTCAGAGATGGATTGCAAAATAAAATTTTGTATCTCACCAAGTTGTAGGAGGAAAGAGAAGAAATGGTAGATAAAATCACTGAATACCAAGTGAGAGTAAAAATGTTATTTGATAAAAGAGCAAGACCAAGGAAATTCATGGAAGGTGATTTAGTCCTACTATGGGATAAGAGGTATGAACTAAGAGGAATGCACTCTAAGTTTTAGTCTTTGTGGAAAGGGCCATTTCAAATCATGCAAGTGAACTAGAAAAACTCTTTCAAGTTGGCATATCCCACTGGAGAAACCCTCCTATCTTCTTATAATGGGCAGGATTTGAGGTTGTATCAAATGCAAAATTGAAGTAGGTATTCCCTGCATAGTAGCTAGTTAGGTAGGTTTTACTTTCATGTAGTTTTCTTTAGCTTAATTGCTCACTTTCTTAGCTAGTTGTTGGTGCTTTCATAGATTAGTTTGTTCTTTTGTTTCCAAGTTGTCACATTTTTAAATTAAACTAGAGATTGCTAGGATTATTTTAAGCATTATCATGCTTAAATCCTGAGATAGAGCCAATTGTTGCCCTATTTTTAGTTTATCTCATTTTTCTTTAGATTGAAGTCAAGTCAATGTGTTAATGTTGAGTCTACTGGTGTTTTTACACTACTAAGAACCAAAATACTTAATACAAAGATAATGAAGATCAAAATGACCTAAGGATTAGCTACTTCCTACACTCAAGCAAATGGTCTTTAGATCTAGACCCCACTTAAACATAATCATAAAGATTTTCTACTCTTTTGGCTCTGTAAAACCAAGGCGGGTGCATGTGAGGGATAAAAATATTCAAGACTTGATACTATCTCCACACTTTACTCATTCAATGACATTTTATTATAATATTCATCTCTTAAAATAGATTGGTAATAATTCTTCTCAGATTTACAAGTCATTTTGGGTAATAGCAACTAACTATAACTCAGAGAATAAATGCAAACAAGTATTGACCGGCTATGATATTCTTCATACATTTAAAGTAAAATTGATTTTGATTTTAATATTTTGCTTGATGCTTATCCATGATTTTTTCATATGCAAACTAAACTAACTGATTAGTGCCTCATCTATTGGGATTCAGAGTCTATCCAACCTCTTGACCTAATTGATTGCATTACAATCAATATCACCAAAAATTCTCCCTAAAAACCATTCTTATGCATATCCTTCTTACTACCAAGAGATCATATCATACCACTAAAGCATTTACTCAATTCATCAAATCAAAGGTAATAGTGAATTGACATACAACCTATCCTAGTTGCATTAAATTGAACAAGCTTTGGCCATGCAATCTCAAAATAACCAGTCAATAACAATGGAGTCAAGATTTAGAGAAAATAGATATGGTGATAGTTCATCTTTGTATTAATTCACTTTGAAATTTATGTAACATTGGGGTAGAACTCAAAACAAGACACCATGATTCTAGAAAATTAATGTATTCTCAGAATTGTATAGAAAATACATCACAAAGTTGACATCAAGAAAATTGAACAGAATAAAACTAGCAAAACTTAAAAGTTGTACAATAGATCAAATCCCTTCTCTAGCCTTGGAATCTCACTTATATAGTATGAGATGCAATAAGCTTCAGGCTTAGAGAGAACTATCAAATGTCCTTAAGATAGAAAGATATTTACAAGGTTACTGTCACAAAAGACAAAATTTGGGGCAGTAGAATGATTTACATCATGAATATTATTTTGTGGGGACCACTTCTGCTGCACCTTTTTTCGCTAAGAGGTTCATGATTGGCTTTATTGTTGTTGTTGTTCCTCAAAAGATGTAACCAATGGACTTGCTTGTGATGGACTTGGTTTTGATGTTTGTAAACTTACTTCAACTTGAGGCTCTCCATCCATGTCATCATGTACTAACAAAATAACAATTACATATGATTCTCCTACTGCTGAGTCTTTAGTTTGGACCTCTTTGTTTGTTACTGTAGTTGAATTTTGACTTTTGTCTTCATTTTCTTTAGCTAGTGTATCAATTGTTTGTAATTCATCTTGGTCCATCTCCTCTTCATCGGTCTCACCAATCACTAACTATTTTGAGTGCACAAAATCTTGCATCCATTTGTTAAAAACTATGTCATTTGACCAATCAAAACTCAAAACCTCTCACTGCTTCTTCAAGAGAAAGTCTCCTAACTTAATTATTTCAACATAGTCTTCCTTGATAGAATTATAGAACATTTTAACTTTAACAATTTCTCCAAGTGTTGTTGCCCACAAAATATGCCCCTTTTCATTTATAACTATATTAATTCTAAGGCATAATAAATTATCTATTTCTCTGGCCCATTCCTCCTTATCTTTTAATTTATCTACTTTTTTAAATGCATGGGGAAAAAGTTCAAATTTCTCAACAAGATACTTTAAGAAACAAATTATTATTCTCTTATGTACTACAACCCTCTTATCATCAAAATCAAATAGATCATTAGTCATGTCATGATGTAGAGAGCACCCCTTAATACGATAAACTCATAACATAAATAAAGAAACAACAAAAAATGCGAGAACAAAATATGGACTTCTTGTTATCACTGCAAATGTGGAATTACAAAATTCTTAATTAGAATATGCTAACCCAAATGGGTTCCTTCATTATAGTAATCTGCAAGATAGTGCTACGAACTATCACCTAGAGTTGTCTTAGACAATGTTCAAGTCTTTCTTAAATAGGTAGTTTTATGCCACCCAGGAAGGTTCTCGATGCTCAAACTTAATACCTAGGGCCAACAAACCCTAACAATACACATAGAGTCAGCCAATAACATCTTTGACAAATTATTTTAGAAATTTTGGTAGCTCAACTTCTAAAGGCCATAACTCACGAACCGTTTCTCTAATTGGCTATTATAGCCACTTTTTAGAAATGCCAACTACTGACCTACAAGCTCAAAGCTACTCTAGTGCCCTTCCATCGAGTTTTTGGACCTCATCTAGACACTCTAAGGCCTCCAATGGTGAACCTAAATATTTTTCTACAAATTTTTCCACCAAAAAATCCACAATAACTTCTTTGATACTAATTCTTGAGAAATGAGATTTTTATGGTAGGCTTACAACTCTAAAATGAACATTCCTATAGAAAATGAGAACATTCTAAGCTCGTATGAAAAAATTACTAAAAATAGTAAGTTCTCATAAATAGTAACCACCACCCTATCTACTAGTCCTTTATTAAAATTGAAAAGACTAAAAATAAAATATTTTTGGGTGATGCACAAGATTGCCCTTGCACCCAAGATGCTCTTGCATCAGACACCTAGGGTAATTTAAGAAGTGACCTTGTCACATTCCAGGTGTTCAAAGGAAAACCAAGATATTCAACCTCCTCCTTTGCTAGCCATGATGAATCCTCAACTGGTCTCCCTTTCCATTTGACCAGATATTCCTTATAAGTTTTGTTTCTGGTACTTTTCCTACATGACTATTTAGTATCTCCTTAATCTCCTTTGTAGCCAAACTAGCTACTAGAATTCTCCACTATGCTTTTGCAACTCCATCTCCATCACCTCCTTCATAATACTCTTTCAAATTTGAAATATTGAATATTGATGAAATATTCAATTCAGCATGCAACTCCAGTTTATCCACATTTCTACAATCATGCCTCTTCACTATCTTGCACAGTCCAATCTTCTTCATCTTCAACTTATTATATGTACCCACTGGAAAATGCTCTTTTCTCAAATGAACCATGACTTCATCTCCAATCTAAAATTCCTTATATCTCCTTTTCACATTTGCCTTAGCCTTATACTGTGAATTCATCTTTATGATGCGCTTCCTCACCTCCTCATGGGCGTTCTTCAAATGTTTAGCAAAATCTTCTGCTTCAGCACTACTTATCTCTTCTTTATCCAACTGCCTCAGTTTAGAAGAATTTATGGGACTACTCCCATATACAATCTGGAATGGTGATTTACCAGTGCTCCTATTGATAGAATTATTATATTCAAATTTTTCCTATGGTAAAATCATATCCCATTCTTTTGGTTTACCTCCAACCAAGCATCTCAACAAATTTTCCAAACTGTGATTCATAGCTTCTATCTATTCATCAATCTGTGGATGATGTGATGAACTAAACTTCAAATATGTATTCAACTTCTTCCACAATATACACCAAAAATACCTAACAAATTTGGTATCTCGATCTAAAATTATACTCTTTGGTAGACCATGTAATCTCACCACTTCTTTGAAAAATAACTCTGCTACATGAACATCACTAGTCTTCTTGCAAGGAATAAAATGTGCCATCTTTGAAAACCTATCAGCTACCACAAAAATAGAATCATGCCCACATTATGTCCTCAACAATTCAAGAATAAAATCTATGTTGATATCCTCCAACGGCTTCACTAGTATAGGTAATGGTTGATACAACCCTATATTCTATTTCACTCCTTTCGCCATTTGACATACTCTGCAACTTTGTACGAATTTCATCACATCTTGCTACAACTGTGGCTAGTAATAATTTTTGGTAACCAAAGCTATGGTTTTATCTCTACCAAAATGTCTAGCCAATCCCCCACTATGCTTCTCCTTGATGAGATTCTCTCTCATTGAAATTTTGGGAATGGACAACTGGCTTCCTTTGAACAACATATTATCTTGGATTATGAAATTCAACCACTTTGTCCTATCAAGTGTAACAGATTCTGTACAAACCTTCCATGCTTCACCAAAATCAAGATCATCTAGATACAATGTACTGAGTTCCTTGAACCCAACCACCTCTATCTACATTTATGTCAGCAAAAGTTCTCTTCTACTAAGAGCATCTGCAACTTTGTTAGACTTTCCACTCCTATGTTTCAAAACAAATGTATAATCTGCAAAAACTCAACCCACTTTAAATGCCTTTGCTTCAATTTTCCTTGACTATTTAAATATTGTAAAGCTTGATGATCAATATACAAAACAAACTCCTTAGGAAGAAGATAGTGTCTCCACTTCTTCAATGCTTGAACTATACCATAAAATTCTTGATTATAAACAAAATATTTTCTTTTTGCATCATTAAACTTCTCACTGGAATAAGCAATAGGTCTACCTTCCTAGCTCAAAATAGCTCCTATTGCAGTACCCCTAGCATCATAGCCTACTTGAAACACCTTTTTAAAATTAGGAAGTGCTAAAATAGGTTGCTCATTAACTTTATGTTTCAATAGATTAAAACTCTTATATGCTCCTACAATACACTTAAACTCTTTCCTATCCCCTCTTATTGTTTTAGTGTAGGGTCCACAAATACTGCTAAACTTCATATGAACTTTTTGCAAAATGTAGCCAATCCATGAAAATATCTTACCTTTGTCACACTCCTTGGAGCAAACCATTCAAGGATAGCTTTCACTTTCTCTAGGTCCATTTTCAAATCTTCTCCCGAGACTACAAATCCCAAGTACACCAATTGTTTGTTTAGAAAACTACACTTCTTTAGGTTTATCAGCAACTTTTCTTCCCTCAACTTATCAAAGACCTAATGAATATGATTCAAGTGCTCCTCTAATGTCTTACTAAAGATCAATATATCATCTAGGTAAACAATAACAAACTTACCCAAAAACTCCTTTAGTATCTCATTCATAAGCCTCATGAAAGTGCTTGGTGCATTGGTCAGCCCAAAAGGCATGACTAACAACTCATATAGTCCTTCCCTTGTCTTGAAAGTAGTCTTCCACTCACCACCTTCTCTGATACAAATCTGATGGTACCCACTCTTCAGATCTATCTTTGTGAAGTACTTAGCTCCACTCAAGTAGTCCATAATATCATCCATCCGTGGCAATGGAATTTTATACTTTATTGTTATCTTATTGATAGTGCAAGAATCTATGCACATCCTCCATTCTCCATTCTTCTTTGGTGCTAGTACTATTGGTACATCACATGGACTTAGACTCTCTTGAATCAACCCCTTATACAACAACTAGTAAACTTGTCTATTCAACTCTTCACTTTTTTTTGGTGTCATTCTATGTGCTACCTTGTTTGGGAAACTAGCTCTTGGAACAAAATATATTTGGTGACTGATATTCCTCACTAGGGGCAATCCTTTAGGTACATTATCTAATACTATATTAGAAAACTCTCTCAACATATCTACAACTTTTGCAAGTACCTTCTCTACTTCTTCTTTACTATCTTTAGGAATTATAGTAAAACACATATGGTCACACTTCATACCTTTAAGAAACTCTTTTCCATCAAAAAAACATATTCTGGCAGCACTACATACCTTTTCTTCTTTATCCTTCAATGACTTCAACTTATGTTTCACTCCATCCTTAGTTAAAGTGTAGGTATTTGCTCACCCATGATGTACATCATGTCTATCCAATTTCCATGGCCTACCCAATAACATATGACATATGACCATAGGTATGATATCACATAGTACCTCATCCTAGTAGCTTCTAATCTTGAACTTCACTGAGCACTATTCATTGACCATGACTTTATGGTTATCTTTCACCCAAGCAATATAGTATGGACATGGGTGTTTCTACCTCTTCAGCTCCAACTTGGTGACCACCATTTTTGACACTAGATTGTTAGTACTTCCACCATCAATGATTAGATCACAACACTTATCTTCACATCTGCACCTTGTGTGAAACAAGCTCCTTCTTTGCTCAAGTTCATTCTCACCACTCAACAGGACTCTTTGGTTAACTAGGACTTCTCCCCTTTCAGCATCTTTAGAATGTGAGGATCTAGCATCTTCATCAACATGTGCAACTCTTGCCTAACCTTCTGTTCTTTGATCTGTCCTTCCTTGGGACTAGGTACATTCAAATGCTCTATGCCCCTCTTCTCCACCATGATAACATTTTCCACAGAAGCCTCCTCTTCTAGATCATTGTCCTCTACCTCTTCCTCTCTGATATCTATTGTTCTGATCATGAAAATGATTGAAATTGTTTCCCCTCTGGTTCTGACTGCTACTTCCAGCCTCATCCTTGTTCTTTTGATCATCATTATGACCACCATAAGATCATCCACCAAATCTTCCACCGCAACTCTTCCACTATTCTTATTGTCAAACTTCTTGCTCAGTCTCTCCTCAAATCTTAGGGAAAACTGGTATGTCTCCTCAATACTTCTCATTTCAACCAAACTTAGCTCATCCTAAATTCTTGGCCTTAACCCATTAAGATAATAGGTGACTTTCTCCTTATCAGCTTCTACATGCTTGGCTCTAATGAGAACTCGGTAGAACTCTTTGATATACTCTTGAACAAATTTTCCTACTTGCTTTTACCCTTGCATCTTCTTCAACAGATCAAGCTCATAATCCACAAGAATGAATTGTCACTTTAGTTTATCTTTCATCTGATCCCATCTGGTAATTTTTTTCCTCTCCCTTTCTATTTCACTCCAAATGAACCTCCTACCACTACATCTTTGCATGTCCCATTAGTTTTTCCTTCACAAAATTGACCCTATGAAGATCATCATTATCTTCATACTCAAAGTACTCCTCTAGTTCATTGATCCAATCGATCATCTCCTCTGGGTTAAGATTTCTTGAAAATGTGGGAACCTCAAACTTAGTTCTTTTTCTAATCTTGGAGATGGCCCTAAAAAGCCTTTCTTTCTCTAGATTCAGAATTGCCTTTGCTTTTACATTTTCTTCTACTTCATCCTCATCCTCACTTTCATCTCTTATGGGAAGATTCATTCTTCTATGAATTTGTTCTTTCAATGCTTGCATTTGTCTTTGGAGGGCTTGAAAACCCTCAGGTGTAACGCCTATAGCTCTTCCACCATGCTCTCTTTGTGGAGGCATTTTCGCACTTCTTTTGAAACCCTAGTGCAAATTGTCTCACAATCGGTGATCTATCTACATGCTCAGCCCAAACCATGGTCCTGGTGTGAACTGCCTCACAGTTGGTGATCTATCCACATGCTCAAGAACTATAGCTCTGATACCACTTGATGTAGGGAGCTCCCCTTAATACCATAAACTCAATACAGAAACAAAGAAACAACAGCAAATGCGAGAACAAAATATGGACTTCTTATTATCGCTGCAAATGTGAAACTACAAAATTCTCAATTACAATATGCTAACCCAAATGGGTGCCTTCATTATAGTAATCCACAAGACAGTGATGTGAACTATCACCCAAAGCTATCCTAGACAATATCTGGGCCTTTCTTAAATAAGCAGTTTTATGCCGCCCAAGAAGGTTCTAGATGCTCAAACTTAATACCTAGGGCTAACAAACCCTAACAATACACATAGAGTCAGCCAAATACATCTTTGACAAATTATTTTAGAAATTTTGGTAGCCCAACTTCCAAAGGCCATAACTCATGAACCATTGCTCCAATTGTCTATTATAACCACCTTTTGGAAACACCAATTCATGATCTATAGGCTTGAAACTAGACTAGCGCCCTTTTGTCAAGTTTTTGGACCTCATCTGGGCACTCTAGGGCCTCCAATGGCGAGCTTGAAGATTTTTTTGCAAATTTTTCCACCAAAAATCTGCAAATAACTTCTTTGATACTAATGCTTGAGCAATGATATTTTTATGGTAGGCTTACAACTCAAAAATGAACCCTCCTATGGAAAATGAGAACATTGTAAGATCATATGAAAAACTTACTAAAAATAGTAAGTTCCCATAAATAGTAACCACCCTGTCTACTAGTCCTTATTAAAATGGAAAAAATCAAAAATAAAATATTTTTGGTTGATGCAAGATTGCCCTTGCACCCAGGATGCTCCTGCAGCATGTCAAAAGTTTTTTTTATTTTTTTGCAAGATAGACTAATGAATGAAACACACAAAAGTGTGATATCCTTATCCCTGCTACTCCAGTTACTCATAATGGGCTTCAAAGCATCTTAACCACTTTATATTTCATTCCAAATTTCCATTATTTTTCACCAATTGTTCATAAAATTTTTGCCACAATATTATCTGCTAGATACAAGATTGTTTTCTTAATCTTGTCCTTATATAGGTCATTTAACTCTACATGTAATGCCCAAATTTTATTTTTCTCTTCCTCAAATTTTGAAGCTATATAAAATTTTGGTCTCTATAGAGTATCAGGTAGTTCAACAAGCAGAGTTGATTTAAAAGGTTCAATTGGGGGGCGAGGAGGATAACCAATCCTAGGTTGGTTGGATTCTACCACTTTTCTCTTTCCAAGTTGCTTATCCATTTGGGCCACCTGAGCTTCCATCTAGTGTACCTTATTCCCTCTCTCCTCATATGCTTTTAACATCTCTTCAAATTTAGCATTGAGCTCCAAAAAATTGCTTTTGTCCTTTGCTATAACAACAACCCCAAAATCCACCATTTCTTTAGTCATTTAGGATACTTTCTCGCTATCCACCTCCTCTACTCTGTAGATCATTAGGCTACCTATATGCTCAACATATAAAAAATTTTATATTTTGGTCTTGTCCCTTTTCTCAATGGACCATATCACCAAAATTGATGATCATTACTAAATTTCAATCCCTTATGTGCCTGCAAGACCTCCTCCTCAGTTTTAAACTAAGTATCCTTTCCTTTCCTCACAACATCAATAATCATAGTGTTGGCTATGTCCCATTTGGGTAGAATTAAAATTCATGAATCTCTTAATAATTGTCTTCCCCCTTTAGGGGTTACCTATGCAAGCTCCTCTATGAAATTTGTTTTAACTTCCTCTTCAATTTTAGAGTCTTGTTTATTAGGTTGCTCTGCTTTTATTAGTTTACAATTGGCCTCAAAATTATCAATATTTCTTCTCCACAAGAATTGAGAAAACGCTCTAGACTTTATACAACTCTCATCATCAATAAAAGTTTTATTAGCCTATGCTATCGTAAGATCTATTTCCTTACCTCTATAATCTCCCATAGTGAGAGCTAGTGTAGACATGGGAGGTTCTTCAGGTACTCCTTCAATATCTGTAGTTGTAACTACAATATCCCTCTCCCCACCAATTTTTCTTAGTTGTTCTCTCAAGGATACTTCATCATCTATCCTAAGTGGGGTCTAGGTAGGTGAGCACTCTTCAACATTAGAAGATGATGCTTGCTCCAATTTCTATTTTTTAGGAGCATGTGTGCCAGGTGGGCTCTCAAACCTTGGTCATTAGTAAGGAGGAACATACTGCACATTCCTAGCCACTATGTACCCAAATCTTTTCTACAATGTATACTACCATGGGTTCAAAATCATTTTGCTTGCCAGCCTCCTTTCCACCTCAATGGTTTTGTCTAGGTATGCTTGTGTCAGAATTTCTTTCTTTTCATTCAATTTTTGTGTAATCCAAACAAAATTATCCATTAGCATATCTACTTTCATACCCCAATATTTCTTATCAACTAAGGGATCATAATCTAACTCAAAAGAATTTATAAAATCTAGGACCTTGTTGTATACTTTCCATTTTTCCTTCCTGAGCTCTTGCTCTTGTAATGAAAATTTATTTCTAACTATGTCTTGAAGAAAGTATACCATTTTTTTATGAACTTTCACCTTAATTCTTTCTCTAAAGAGGTCATAAAATCCCTTCGAATCTATGAAGTGGGCATTAGATTGAGTCATTTGATATTTATCTAAAAATTTCTCCAAATTCCTCCATCCCTTCTTGAAAAAAATAAAATTATGAACAATAGTAAGTTGGGGAAAGAATGTACCTTTAGATTTACCCAATAATTCTCTCTTCAATTGATTTAATCTACCACAAAATTTTAGCAATTCCAACTTTTAGAGGCACTTGATAGGGTAGCACATGTGGTTTTCCCAAAAAAACATAAACTCAAAAAATAGTAGACATTGCATATGGGATAATATCTCCCCAATTATGGTTCACCATCAATCCTTTAGCATAATCTTTTGGTCTAATCAATTCTAGTAGAGGTTGTGGTATTCTTGGGCTATCCCTTATTAACAACATTCTAAGCCTAGAAGAAAAATATCTATCAAATCGAACAAAGCTAGCATTAGTCAGCTCCCATATCTTATCTCTAGTCCATAGTTGGACAAAGAGCTTTTCTCCATCTCTTTCCAATTCCAACTTCATTTCTCTAGAGAAAAAGGTGACCCATTTGTACAAACATATGTACATTAGCATGAAGTACCAATAGAAAGGCTTATCAACCTTAGCCTTTGCAATTCCTATTAAGCCAATATGAATTTATTTTGCTAAGTGAGTAGCAAAGTCAAAAATTGAACTCATATCATCCTGAAAATTTTGAGCAATAATGAAAATAATGGAGCCTTGGACGTGGTCCCACTCATACATGCCAAAGATCTTGTAGAGAGAAAAATACAAGGGATGTGCTCTAGGGTTGAATTTTTTTTTCAATAGAGGCTCAAGAGTGGTTTGTGTAACCAAGGCCAATGATCCAAACTTTATAAAATGCTCCTGCAATGGTCCTCCCCTTAGATATACTCTCTGTAAATCATACCTAGCTTGGAGGTCTTCCATGTCTATCTTTTCATGAAATGCATGGTTAGGGTTTAGCTTAAAAACTTCTCTAATTAGTTCTAGTGAAACCCTAAGGAGATCATCACCAACATGATTCTTCACATTTCTAGTAATTGGGTCATATTTCTTTGCCATTATGGCTAGAAAATCATCACAAAAGAAAACTCGTGGAATGATCAATTTACCTATATCAAATTCCCATACATTATTCAAGGGAGTATCTAATTTTCTTTGTACAAATTTTTTTTGGAAAAGCCCTAATCATCCAACAAACACTTCAGCATCCCTTAACTAGTTTTCTTTATCATAAAAACCCTCACTAACCAAAAACCTAGGGCTTTTTAGAATAAGCTCTTTTACCTTAGCTAGCTCATTCATGGACTATGGAATTTTCTCTAGGATATCATCATGTACTACTCTCTTTAGATAATCTACTTTCCCTAGAAAAAACCTTTCATGGAGGCATGTTTGAAAATTACCCTACTACAAATACAACTCAATTTTCCAGAAGCTCAAAAGACTTACCCATTTTCCTTGCTTTTTCTTCTTTGGAAATCACTTAGCAATATGTGAAAACCCTTGGAAAATTTTGGACTTCGCTCTAGAAATCTTTATGCTATGAGAATTATGCAACCTTATTGCTTAATAATGGAAAATTGGAAATTTTATTATAACATTAAGCTCATACAGAACAACATTGATCAAAATTAAAGCTTCAACAATCACATTCTATGTCACACTGTGAAGTTTGAAATTCCATCATTGATCTTCAAGAATCAAATGGCCTAGTTTGAAACCAAACAGACTGCATTAACCTTTTTGGAAATGGCCATGTGTCAAAAGGGTGCTTCCCCGCATTTGTTAAAACTCAAGCACCTTCATATTGCAGGAAAGCATTGATCGATGATCTTCCAAAGATTGATGATCATGAAAACCCTTATATTGTTATAAGTCTTCTTTTAAAATCTTGGTCCCACTGATACAATCACCTTCCAACTCAATGAACACATAGACCACCCAACCAATCAGTATGAACCATCTCAATATGCATTCCAACTCAGTGTGAATAAGAAACCCATTGAGCAACTGGCCCCACTTGTCCATGTGGCAATCAAGCACTTCCCTGCATTAGTTAAACTTTGGTCACTTTCATAAAGTGGTAAAGCACATTCCATCGATCATCCAAATGATCGATGACCTCATATAACTCACCCTTTTTACAATCTAGTCAGCATAAGTAACCAATAGAATGTGTTACCTTTTCCAACATGTCTGACATTTTCCAAAAGGTTCCAACACCTTTTTCAAACTAGGGGAAAATGACCTCGCTAAGTACATGTGTTGCTAGGGTTCTTTCTCACATTTCATAAACATTGCACATATTTAGATTGTTGGGAAGCGCTCACTATAGATCTTCCCAAGATCGATAGTGCAACATTGTATTACCTTAAAGTAACTTTTTTGCTCAGCTTGACCAATGAGATGGCTTGGACTTCCCAATGTGTGTTGACAATGATCTAATAGTTTTGAACAAGTTCTGACACATCTAGCTTTTGTGGTGTATTAAGGAACTAACATTACAAAGGGCTATGTGGCAATTAGGCACTTCCCCACATTTGCTAAAGGTCGAGCAAGTTCTTAATGCAAGCAAGCGCTCATCGTTGATCTTTTTGAGATCAACAGTTTGCAAAGGTAAACCCCATAGTGGTTAAAACACTTCAAATAATATTAAGGAATTAATGAAGGGTAAAAACTATGGTTAAGACAAAGGTTTACAACAAAAGATATATCTTCTGGGAAAGTAAATTTAAAATAAAGATGGGAAAGGTAAAGATAAAACCCTAAAGCAAAGGCTTCCCATGCTATTTTCAAATAAAACACTACTTTTTTAATTTTTTGAAGACTAGGGCACACAACAAAGGTTTCATGAAATTTTAATAATTTCATCTAGGGCTTTTAACACACTTCACCTTTAAAAACTAGAACACTAAGTTTTCACTATAAAATGTAACAAAATTATGCAAAGTGAAAAACTAGGCCAACAAAGTCTGTGTCTAGAGTGCCCCTAGGATGACCTCTCTTCTCATCATCCCATTTCAAGCTACCATATGCAAGAAATCATGTAAGCATTGCACCAGTTAAAGGCTAGGTAATTTAGGGTATGGTGGGTTAGTAATAAGTGTTTCCTTGATGAGAAGAAGGTCTAAAAACTCTAATGATTCATCATTTAAATATTCATAAGGATTCTGAGGATGGATTCCTGTAGTGTTTTGCATTTCAATGGAAGATATCACAGTGATCTAGCTCAAAATATAGGGAAACTAGTTGTTTCAGTTGAAAACCAAGTTAAGATCCTCAGATATACTAAAATATAAAGGCGAGAAAATATGCATCATTGTCCTATCACATGAATGGTCTAGCTATGATCTTAATAGTGATGTAGGTGATTAGAAAAGTCAATCAATAAAAGGAATGGAAACCATTGGTTGGTTGAAAATTCATGCCCTTAAGTTACTAAGTTTCAAAGTTGTAAGAGACAATAGTAGTTAAGTCAAGTAGTTATTGCATGTTCGTAGGCAGTTAAAAGTAACTCAGTGTTAACACAGCAAAGCAGTGATAGGTAAAGATCGCATAGTCGTAGGTGGTTAAAGCTGACTCCAGGTTAGTGTTGCAACAAAGCAAAAGCATGTATCCACACCATCACAACGTTAAATCATGAGTTAGAGTTTTAGTTCATGAAGCCGTGAAACAAGATACCAATCTTCTATGCAGCTATCCTAGCATTGCAGATGTTAAAGCTGACTTTCAAATTTGGGTGATTAAGTGTGAAGTGATCACAACATCGCATGTAGTAATGCAGTTAAGAGATTTTAAGTGGAAAAGCTGCAAAAAGTCATCTAAGGCATTCAAATTTTGAACCATCACACCATCACAAGTGGTTAAGAGTAATCTAAAGTTAGTGTTGCAAAGAAGCGAAAGTATGTATTCGCATATTCATAGGTGGTTAAAGGTAACCCAAAGTTAAGGCTATGAAACTATGAAGAGTACATGACAGATGAGATCTCAGGATATCACATCTTTGCAAGGAGTTAAAGTCAATCTTGAGTTAAGATAGTGAATCAGTGAGGGCCAATCATCACATAATTGCATGGGTTAAACGTATTGTATCAATGACAATTGTGAAGAAGCAACAAGGATTAAGATTAAAGGGTTACCATTCTTATATCATGATTGTTGATGGGAGATCGACGATGGAGATTTAAACCTATTGTGACCATTAAGATATGAATTATATGGATTTGATGCCAATAGAATATGAAGGAAATGAAGATTTGCACATGGTTTTTGAAGTCACATGAAGATAAACAGTTGCTAGGTGTTCTCAAAGGTGTCATGGGATCAGGATCATCATTGAGAAAGATACCACACATCCGTAGCATGTTGCAGATTAGATATTTTCATGTGTTATTCATATTTTCTATTGTGTGACTATTACTCTATCAAAACTAAAGAATGACAAAAAACTATAAATGTAATTTCTATAATTCCACTTACCTAATTTTCTCTTCATTTCTTAGATTAGTTCTGCATTGAGAGTGGAAGGACAATTACATATGACTTTGTGATTACCCTATGGATTCCATTTCACCGTGGCATTTAGAGTTTATGTAAATCGATTTACTTCTTCACATGTGGTTCTGCTTCTCCTCTTGTTTTTCCCATGGCATGTTAAAAGTAGTTTCATTTGGAATTGAAGAATAAATATGGATGAATCTATTAGCATTTTGTTGGATTCCATTTCACCTAAGTCTAATAGTTAAAGCAATTCCATTTTCCCTCGTGTGCATCTCTTCTTCCTTTTGTCTTTTGTAATGAGATGAGTAATCTGCATTTAGAATAGGAGTAAGGGTCAAGAAATTTCAAGACAATCTACTATATTCATTTCATTGGGTGTCATAGGTTGTCCTAGTCCATTCTGCCTGAATTGTCTGTGTCTACAAACAATTTGGTTACCCTTTACTACTCTCATGTTAAGAGCTTATTATATCATAAACTTTTGATCTAACAAAGACATATTCATTGCACATCATTGCAAGTCCTCAAGGAGTTTTACCTTGTAATTCATAAGGTAGTGATACAACACATATACGGATCCATTTTTTGGTGACATCCTTTTGTTTCTCCAAAACATTGGGTATCAGAAGAGTCAGGTTGTAAACCACAACATGAGAACAAACTGTTAACCAACATGTGTGATCAACTATTAGTAAATGTGGTATCATTTTTGGGTTTTTTTATGTGAGGTAACTGGGGGGATAGGTAACATTGGAACATGGGTGGAAAATGGGATGTTTCCTCTAATATCGAAGTTATATAAAGCACTCTCTCATAATTAATTTTTTCTCTCTTTTTCAAATTCAATTTTGGCTTCACAAGTTACCTTTTTTCCTAGTTGTAAATCCAAATTCATTCCAACTAGTGAAAGTAAACCTAATTCAAATTTGGATGTCAGGTATTACCATTGTTTTAAATCTATCACTTCTACACTGATGCTTACTCATGTCTGGTTTAATTGCAATGTGAAAAATTCTATTAAAAATAGTAAAACTTTGATAGACATTTGAACTTTGTGTAGTTTGTCCCAAAATAGTATGACATCAACGCAATGAAATGAAAACTTAATATTCTTCAACAATTCCTTCTATATACTTTCATTATGTAATATTCCAATTTTTTCTTAAGACATTATTTCAACTAACATTGGACAATAAAATATTTAAATTATATTCATGTGTTTCATTTTACACCAATGCACACACAAGAAGTCATGGCTACCACAATGATACAAAAAATGACATCACTAATCATGTAAAAGGTCATTTTTACCATAAGTAACATCATTTTGTATAAATTCTAAGTATAATGCTTTTACTACCACTACAAAGAAATCTCCTAGAAGTGACATCCAATTAATAATTATAATCTTCAAGACACTTTTAATATTTTTAGAATGTACTATTAATACTTTTTAAGACAAAAATTTACCAAATTAAACATGAGAAATATTTTGAATAACTACTTACACATTTAGCGTACCCATTACACACTAAGGTGTGATTGCTAGTAATAACAATATTTGCAAACAATGTTCAGGTCTCAAATAGTGTTCGAATGAGTATAAAATCAATGGACGTGCCTTTTCATGGGCCCACATTACTCTACTTTTAGAAGGATAGGACAAGTCAAAACAAGGGGGAAACATGTGATAGAAATAAACAAAAACTCTAGTGTTAATCACATGGCCGAGATCTGACAAAAAATAATATCAAACTATGATTAAGGGAGATAGTTGAGGGCAAAGGCTATAGAGGCACGAATTTGGTATACCATGCATGCCCATGTCCCATGCCCCTTTATGCATCATACGCCCAGCTTTCCGTGTAGAGGTCAAATATATCTCCATTCCTAGAATCCAAAGGCTATCGTACCCTTGCATCCACTGTCACCACTCATGAAATTCCTTGATAATAGTGTGTTGACTCAAAAACTATGCAGTATCACAATTTGATTTTCTATGGAAATTATCTCCTACTTATCCATAGTGTAAACTAGTTTATCTAAGTTGTGGTTTATCATTTTTATTTAAAGTAACTATTGCTAAATACTATGTAATCATTTATATTTAACATATATTTTTTGTATCTTATATTATATGCTCTTTTTCATAAGTAATATTTTCCAATTTAACTTCTGTAATAATAATAACTTTATAGTAGAAAAATATAATTATTTTAAAATTTTAATATTATAAATTAATAAAATATTTTCAACTTTTTAGAAAAAATAGATAATTGGAGAAAAAAAAAATGAAGGTGAATTCTTATTACAAATGTTAAAATTGAAATATTTTATAAACTAGCAAACTTGGTGTGCAATGGATAAATTGAACACGAATTAAGAAGTAATTGATTCTATTTTTAATCTCATGGTATCAAATCAACTATAAGTCCATTTAGAAAATCCAAACGTATCTTAAATCAATTGTGTTTTTTAAATATTCATGGCTCACAAATTTGTAAGGCCAAAATGCATCTTAATTTGCAATTGTTAATTAATTTAAAATTTAGCATATAATAGTTTTAATTAATTATTTTTTATTTAGAAATAAGAAAATTGTATAATTAAATGCAACATGACCAAAATGCAAATTTCTAACAAAATTGATTATTTAAGATAAGACCACCATCATTTATTATTTTCACTAATCTCTTTACTCATATATTATAGATTTGTAAGTGATTTTTATTTAATAAATATAAAGTTAAAATATAGTTATTATAATATTTATATTTTATTTAAATATTTTTAATTGATCTTATTTTATTATTTATAATAATTTAATAAAATATATGTAAATGTTTTTGAAAATTTTGATAACATGAATCTATAGCTTGGTCCAAGCCGCATTTGGGAGACCTGTCCTCTTAGTGATTACATTGATAATTTTGAGACCTTCAAGTCTTCTAAACTAGATTATTTCCTTATATTGTAGTTTCAATCTTGTGAAAAATAATGTTATTAAAACTTATGACTTTAAACTATATAAAATTATTACTAAAACATTCAATTTCAATTGATAAACATGATTAAAAATGTTATGAAAATATCTATTTATTTTTTAATGGTTTGATTATTTTATTTTATTATCTTTAAATTATATTTTAATATATTATAATTAAGAAACTACAAAAAATAAAAAATAAAATAATATATTAATAAAAAAAATAGTTATTTAATATGGTTCACTTTAATTTTTTATATCCATTAAAAAAAATTATTGAAATGTGTTGTTATCTAAAAAATAATAATAGATAGAGGAAAAATAAAAGCAAATGTAGAAAATATATTTGATAAATTATTAGTTCGTGGCATGAATACTAATGCATTCATTAGATGTAATAAAAAACTATAAAATATGTTAGTTTAACCAATAAGATTCAAGAATTATTTTAGGTTCTAAGTCTTTAATAAATTTTGAATATTTTTATTATTTTTTGAAATGGAAAAAAAGCTATGTAACTGAAATCTTATTGGCTCATACTAAAAATAGTAAGGGAGAGAATTAATTTTTGAAATCAAAAAATCAAGAAAAATTTAAATCTCTACCTTTTTGCATTAATTGTGTAATTAATATTATTGAAAATTTCATGTGACACTACACTACACTTTACTTTATCATTTCAAGAATTTGAGATTTTAAATTCTTTATAAAGTTTGAACATTTTTATTTTATTTTTTGAAAAATAAGAATAACATTTAATTGAAATCTTATTGGATCTTACTAAATAGTAATGGAGAAAATTATTTTTTAAAACCAAAAGTCAAGGAAAATATAAAATTGTAACTTTTTGTATTAATTGCGCAATTAGTTTAATTATTAGAAAAGATATGTCACAACACATTTTACTTTATCATTAGTCAAATTAATAATAATAGAATACTAACTTGTAAAATTTTGATTCATTTTGTCTTTTAAAAGAATTAAAAGTAATAAAAACTAAATAATGTAACAAAGAATTTTAAAATGACAGTTATTGTACGTACAATTATGTTTATGTATTTAAAATTTAAAATATCTTATATCATTTTTGGGTGTCAAGTTGTTGATTAAATATTTTTTATTAAAAAAAAATAGCGTATAAAGATGATAATTAATTGTATTTATATTTTAGAGTTGGTCTTACTAGAGCCCACTACTCCTTACATGGTATTATTTCCTTATATTGGGCATTTCCTAAATATGTATAATTATGAAATATCATTTATTATCTACTCCTCTTAACCAATTTAGAGCTTGTTGTAACTTTTTTGGTAAAAGGGTTGATGTTAAAACTCTAATGACACAGTGAAGTAAAAGAATCAGAATTTTGCACTTGGCAAGAGCTATAAGTTATCTACTTGCATTAAACTACAAACATTAATGCAAAATGTAATTGTCTATGTTTCTCCATTATCAATTACAATTAATTTGAAATGGTTTAAAGATATTTCAACCTCTAAAAGATCAAAGGATTTTAAGAATGTTGTTCTAATGCATTTTTCATTCCTTCAAACTAAAAAGTTTATTCCTCCATCTCGACCCTTTATTGCCACACTCTGCAATATTATAATCATGACACATTTGATAGGAACTACGACGATTTGTGTCTCTTGTTGAACTTATTTTTATTTTATTCTTAGTTTGATTTCAAACTTAGATTTTAAATATATTTTATATAAAAAGTTAAATTATATTATTATTATCAGAATATTATAAAATTGATAAACAAAACAAAATGTACATTAAAAATGAATTAAAAATTCAAAATGAAATGTGCTCTAAAAAAAGCCAAGGCCATTTAAGGGAGGTGCATTTAATGGAAGCACAAAATCAAATGTAAAAAATCTGAAAAATGATAGAAAAAGGTCAATGAAAAAATAAAAAACCATAATTAAAAAACCATTTGATTTGACTTGTGTAGTCTCATTAAAAATAAAGAAAGTGCACGTGACGAACCATGGTCTCGCAGGCAATGGCTACCCAGCTAGTTATTTTGACTGGTTGGGTATGTTGTCTGTCTTCCTTCCGTCTCTCCATCCTGACATTCCTAATTCTTGATGTACCACAACGATCAATGCATGAACCCTGCGGCAGAGTATAGTCTATTGCAAACCACTTGAGACTGGCATTCATTACACTTTGTAACTCTCTCCCTTTAGTATATTATGTCAATCTATTCTTCTTGTCTAAGGTTATTGCAACACCACTTTTTTTTTTCCTAATCATTTCTTGATTCTATAGATGCAATGTAAAGTTCTAATATAGTTGTGACTCTATATGAATGAGTTTTAAATATAATCTACAAAGCAAAAATATTCATAACTCTTGATCCTTTTCAGTTAACTGATATATAAGACGATCAAATTATGATTCCAGTGATGGCTTGATTTGATTAGTGTTTCTTTTGATACTTATTTCTCCAGGTTATGCAATGAATATGGTAAATTTGTGATCCTTAATGTAATCAATGACAAAATCAATCACTATAGTGATCTTCCCTAAGCACAAATTTTGTAGAAATTTTTAAATTCAAAACCCAATATGAAGTCAATATTATAGTAAGAATTCACTATTATTATTCTTAATGAAGCTTTTATGGGTTCACTTTTATTTGTTTAAAAAACAAAAAATTATCATAACAAGAACCAACGCTACAACTAACCAAAATAGTTCACTTATTCATTGTTTACTTCTTCTATTTCTATCCATTCATTGTTAGAATATAATAAAGATAAATAATACATTTTTTTACTTCTCTATTAAATAAATAATGAAAATTTAAATTTATTTTAATTTCTTATAGAAAAACTTAACCAAAATATTAAATGTTGAACATATAAAATTAAATGAAAATTTTTAATTAATTATATAAAATTTAATAAAAAAAATCGTGATTGTATTTGATAATATAATATAATACTTCAAACTATGCTTCACATGAAGGCTTGATTTACTCATTCTATCAATAGATTATTCTATCATTTGTAGGAAAATTACATTGTTCTTTTCAAGATACTTCAACAAGCACTTCCTTATTTGAATCTAGAATTTAATATCTGTTATCTAAACCAAGTGTTGTATCACTCAATTTTAGAATCTAGAATTTATAAAGTGTTGCGTATGAGAGTAGCAGTGGGAAAATAACAATCTTCGCCTCCTTGAAACTTGATCCCAACCTAGAGAGTGTTAATCAGGTGTGGCAAGTGGGTAGCTCAGTTAGCAACATGATTCTATCATCCACGATTTTGCTGAGGCCAACAAAAATAGTCTAGGAGAACTTAATCTCCAAGCTGGATCTTCCTCTGATTCCCCTACTGAATAACCTACACCATCTGTTAATAATGTGAGTATTGCATTTTTTAATCATGGGTTTTTTTGAGCCATTAGATTACCAGGGTTTGTATTGTGTTTCTAGATTTTCATATTCATAATTATATGTCATGATTCATCATTACAAGAGAGTTGTAAAAATTTCATCATCATTGGATTTTGTACAATTCACTAAATGGTGAATTGTGGATTGTAATCTAAAGGAAAAGAAATATGCAATTCAATTTTAATAATATTTTTATTTTTTCAATTTAATATTTCTTCTTATATTTTGAAAATGTTTTAAAACTTCAAGATCCAAATAAGGAAGAGGAAAGGAAAGGGGTTTTTATAGTCCACCACACCAACTTTAGTTTTTGGGTTGACATATGGTGACAGTGATATGGGATTACCTCCTTTTCAGGAGGTACCTAACTGCACTACAAACGAGGCATACATACCCTACCCTGTAGTAGGATTTGAATTTGTGACCTCTCTTTCAAGAGAACTAGTTCTATATGCATTATAGAGAGAATTCCAACAGAGACAATTTTAAATTTGAGTTTTACTTTGAGTTAAAATTTGTTTAGCCTCTTTTAGCTTTTTTGTTATTTTGATAATGAATAATAGATTGCAGATCCAAAATAACCAATTAAAATACTTGCAAACAATTTGAATCAGAATCAATATTAATCTACTAGATGTGGAATTTTGTGAATATTTAGCATTACATGAAATTGAACTCTTTCTATAATCTTAATTAAATTCATAGTGAAGGTGATATAAGAGAGTGCTAGTAAAAAGTGGCTTTTGGAGTTCAAGCCTTGGAAATAACATGAAATATAGGTTGCATTCTTGCTATATTCAATAATCTATTATAACAAATTCATTTTCTTTATTTAGTTGGGATTCAAGAGCATTTTCTTTCTATTGATTTCAATTTGGGTTTTTCACATCCCTATAATATTTTTGATTTAGTTTGCAATGTTATGGGTGGAGATAGGATGAGTCAAACCCAATAAACATGATGACTTCTATAACATCGTGATAAATATCAGACAAACATCAACAATGACCACCAACAAATGTATTATACATATCCAATGTATGGGGTTAATGATTTACATGTGTCATAAGACTTAAATTATTTATCCTTTTACATTGGGTTAAAATGAAATGTTTGGAAGCCTTTTAACATGACCTATCTGTTATATTACTTGAATATTTTTCCTCACCTTTTAATATATTACCTAACTATATTTTCCTATCCAAAATACAAGCACTAAATACCAATCAATAATTATTTTTTAAGACGTATATTTTTGAGCTTCTAAGGTTGGGTCCCATGGAGGGGAGCTTCATTAAAAATATATTAGTCCAAGCTTAAATATTCTAGCTCCTAAATTTAGGGAAGTGGAGTTCCATTAATTTTAAATTTGAAGATTAACTAAGAGATTTTAAATTCATGTATCATAATTGTATTACAAAGATGGCTTTTTAGGATCCATATACCACATGCCTTGAATTAATTATTTTTTGTCTAAAATCCATATCATTATAAATTTAAAAGTAAAATCCATAACATTCCTTTACATTATATTTAAAAACTAAAAATTTTAAAACTAAATATTGTTTTAAGTTAGCGGAGCTATGTCTAACCCTAAGATCTAAAGACCTAAAAAGTAGGAGCTTCTATTTGGTATGAAAAGATTTGAATACACTGTTAGGGAGATTAAAGGTCTATTTTTTAAGTAGATGAGGTCTCATGATTTTTTTTGGGCTACAAAACTAATTAGAATATTTTCTTTTAAAATAGAAACCCCATTTTTTAGGTCATAATTTGAGTGGATGAAAGTGAGGTGAGATTCAAACATTGACAAAAAATAATAATTTAATCTCATGTTTTCCCTAAATAAAATTCACATGTATGCTCGTCTTATTTTTCTTAAACTATCTCTATAAGTACAACTCCATTTTAAATTATAACACTATAAATCTTAAGTTTATTTTCAATATACAATTTAGAGGACCATTATCTCTATTAAACTTATTAAATTTTTTAAAAAAACATAAGAATACTTGCATTTAAATATTCTTCTTAGTTTAAAGTTTTTTAATATTTTCGTTGACCAATGGTTGTAGGAGTCAAGTGTATGAGGAACATGTGACTCAAGTTGGAATTGAGGATATAATTGATAATCAAAGCACAATTGTGTTATGGATAAATGTTTGGTTTATATTACAAGGTATTATATTGCTATTATTATTATTTTTTATTTTAATAAAGGCACATGATGTGGTAAGTCAAATTATGCACCCTTAATGGGAGATGTCGTGGGAAGAATGACTAATGTGGAGTTCAAATTCCTCACTATGTTTCCTCTCACTAATTTCAACATAACTTTAAAAATTTGGTGGAATTGCATGGAAAGAAATTAGAAAATAATGTCAAATGTATTTTAAGGGGTTGAATGTTCCAAATAAAAAAAGTCATTTGTGGTATTGTGTGGAAAGAAATTAGAAACTCAAAAAACTAATATTTATTGTTAATAAAATAAAATTATAATTTAGATGTTCATAAGATATAAAAACTGAGGTCAATTAGGAAGTTGTTCTTTTAAAAAGTAAATTTTTATTTAACATATGTATTTTTTTATTCATAACTTGAGACATTAGTATATTATATAGTTTTTTCTTATTTTGATAAATGCAATTTTTAAATTAATTCTAATTTTATTATTATATGAAAATTCTTTTATAGTTTGTCATATATTTTAATATTTTAGTAGAATTATTCTTATATTTTGTGTTGAGGATTACAAAATATAAGAAAGATATTTTAAATATAAAATTTTAAAAGAAAATTACACTTAAATAGATCTACAAGCTAGTATTACTAGAACTTTTTAAAATTGTTTACATGAGTAAAAGTTGTCACAGCATCATACTTGAATAATTCTTTTTAATAAATTATTGTTAAAGTCATTGTTAACATATATTTTGAGTTGAAAATTTGTGACCTAATTATAATATATTGAGCCAGATAATGTATTTGACCACAATTATTTTTTCTACTAAAAATACTTATATTCATTTGTGCTAATAAATTATCTTAAAATATAATTTATCAAATTTAAGCTTCCTTCTAATCAAAGCACCACCAAAATGGGACTTGATCAAATAATGCCCTCCACTTCATTTCCCCATAACCCCATAACCCTTTAATTTTGCCCAAATCTAGCGCTTAATTTTGTTGAGTGATTTAATTTCTTTCACATAAAATGTTGTTATTGATTCTATGAGATATGCTATTTTGCTACTTATTTGGAAAAGTAGATGTTTAGTTTTCTAACTATATTAAGAATGAGGAAGTAGAAATGTTACAATTTTACTATGACATTATGTTACAATTGACTTTTTGTGCTTTCAACTGAAGACATATTATGCCAAAGCAAAAGGGAATCAAGTAAGCTCTTGAGATTCTAGATGTAAGAATTGAGAATGGTGTATATGTTGTAAACTAGTTAGGAAGATGATTCAGAGACTTCTATATATCATTACATCTTTTATTATTTAAATCTACAGTCTACTCTATTGGATTGCTATCATTTAATGTATTTCAACTTTGTTCAATAAAAAAAATGCTCTAGAAAATATCTATATTTGACAAGTATTTAATGATAGTAATCCAATTTATAACTTTCAAACTATACAAATGAATATCACGAGTTGTTGATAAAATCATTATGAACAATAAAAAGTATGAATACACAAGAAATCTTGTATAAGAATGTCATTATTCAATTGAAAATATATTAGTAAGGGCTCTAGTGGCACAAGAAAGAGAGGGAATTAACATATTTAAGGTAGAACTCCATCCTATAGATTTTTTAAAAAGAGACATTGAAGAGATCAATTTCTAGGATAAGCAACTCCGAAACCTATTTCCATTTGGAAAATATTAAATCTGTCATTTAAATTTGTTCAAATATTGTTGTGACGTTTCAATTAGAAATCACATCAAGTAAGAAGTATATAAGGTAATGCAAATGAAAATTAGAGTCTTATTGTTGTTCCAATCAACAATAGTTAGATGTCCTTAGTTTTGTGTACCCTAGTGGCTCTTATATTATGAACTTAATCATAGTTTCTTAGCTAAGTTTATTGATTCTTATAAGTTTAATATGGTTAAGTATAGCTAACTTATTTTATTATTCTTGTAACTTGGATATATATGTTTAAAATGGTGGGACCTATAATTTTAGCATAGTTTGTGTCTTGTTTGATTGCAATCTTAGGTTTCCCTTCATTGCCATACAGTTTTATCTTTTTTGGTTGTAATCTAAGATTTTCCTTCACTACTTTTTGTTGGTCTTCATGTTATGTAATGAAATCATCATTACTTTTGTTAATAATCTAATAAAAAAAGAAAATCTTAATAAGACTTTATGAATTTGTTAAAGGAATATCTCATTATTACATAAATGGAAACCTTCTAATTGAAAATAATAAATTCAAATCAATAAAAATATGATACTAAGAAAAATCTTCATTTATGTACACAAATTTAATTAAACACTAATTAATCATTATTATCTATCAGTGAAATAAATATTATTAAAAATTAAATTAGGACTTTACTCAGTGAAATCCATCTAAAAGAACTTTTATCACAGCTAGTTTTACGGTTCAATCATCAACATCTAGGAAAGAAGAAATGCAGATAAATTGTTTGATGAAATGCCTACACCAAGCAAGCAATGCATATGCTATGTTTGGCAAAATGTCTTGAGAAAAAATCAAATGTACAGAACATTATGTTGATGATTGTCTCATTGGAAAACATGCTTCATGTAATGCCAAGGTTTCTAGAGTATTCACCCACAACTCACCATAAAAGTTGAATTATATTATTGAGTGAATTTGCATTCTACAGAAGCTGAAGAAATGGTATTACCAAAGAATTATGAAAATTCCATCACATTCTATTCAAGGGTAACTATTCAAGTACATACAAGACAAAATACCACACAAAAGCAAAATATAAGAGAATTTAACATATTGCTGAAAATATATTGTAAATGTAACAAGAAATACAATGGCAGATTTTGAGAATGGACAGTAACCCAAACAACTTATCCATATAAAATATGGATGCACAAACCAAAGAAATAAATGCATGTACAACTAATAGAACATTTTCGATGCAATGATAACTACCTTTATATATGTGACTATACATTAACGAGCAACTCTTTATTTCTAATTAATCATAAAACAAACTAATCTACGTATCAATTTTAGCATGTTCAAGGAATTAGCATACAATCAAAATCATTAGAACAAGTAAAATTTTTCCCTTTCATTTATTATGTAATTCCAATCAATTCCATTGTGTAACTTTGTTATCTTATTCTAAGTCCTTCCAGTATAACCCATACACATGAGTCTACCTAGATTAAATCATAGAGAGAACAAGGACTTGATAAGTGAGTATTTGGTTGTTAAGATTGATGATTAATGTGATAAAAGGGTGTACTTTAGTTGATTAAAAATGTTTTAGAATTAGGAGTATGTAAGTGCAATTCGGGAATAGGAGTCGTGCTCATATGAATGGAAAAGAAGAGAATTACTACTACTATAAAGAGGAAGGAATTTTATAATTCTTAATTAAAATTTCTAAAAATTGAAAAATTAAAATATGAGTCATCAATCTTTTATAATAAATAAATTCAGGAACTCTTCTTTTAACCAAGATTGATAGAAGTAATTTGCTTCTATAATCTTAAAATTATAATTATTTATGTTCACATATCAAATGTCACATTTTAAATACTATTCATTTCACAACAAAAATAATTTTAATTGTCATAAATAATACTACTATAAATTCTAAATTTTATACATAAGTACTTAGAATAAAATTCAAAAACACATCCTACTAAACATAATAATAAGTATTTGTTAAATAATTTAAAATTTATTAAAAATATAAATAAATAAATTTAGATTTATATTAATATTATTATTACATTTAAAAATAATAATAATTACTTTTAGATTGAATTAATTGAGATGTAGTTTATATCTATTGTTATTATTTGTCTAAAGAAAATATGTTTATGCTAACATTTTATGGTGTCTTTGCTAGAAGTAATTTATAATATTGTTTACCCTTCCTCATTTTTATTAGACAAACAATAATCACATAAATTATAACACAAAGAAAAAAAACTTGAAGATTGAAACTACATATTTTACTTCTATTGATTTTGATTTGGTGCAAGATGACTATTCTCAATTGTATCAAATCTAAAGAGAAATTACTCTCCAATTAAAAGTATGCAATTGAAATGTTAAAAAATCAACTATTTAACTAAATATGATTAATTAGAAAATTAAATACAATTTTAAAAATAATAAATCTAACAAAAAAATTAAAATTTTATTAAAAAGTAAAATCGACTAAAAGTGAAATAAATCTAATTAAATGATTTCAGGAAAAAATAAGATACCTTGAAAGCTTTATTAAAAGATGTGAAAAAATAAGTATCCTTTCTCCTTTATGTTGATATGGGATAAGATTAGCACAAAAATTAATATTGTTTTAAACATCAACATGAAATTGTAATTTTTATCATTAGGAACATGACATTCCAAAACAAGTACGTGGATAACAATTTTCTCATGAGAGGAAGCGACTTCTTTTCTTTTGCATTCAAGACCCTCCAAGTCTATATTGTGAAAAAATAAAAAATAAAAGAAAAATACAGAGCCTTTGAACACAATAGAAATCAACATTTTAGATTAGAAAAATCAAAACTCACCAAAAGATCAATAATAATTTTTCTGACATAAATTCAAACCAAAGTGTTTCAATCAATAAATTCAATAGAACCGAAACAGAGAGATGAACAATGGGTAACCATATCTTAAGAATTTGAAGGTTGCATTTACATAAATCAATGATCAAAAACTTACTAAAAAGATATAAAACAAAAATTAGAAACTTCTTTGCAAATTAAAAATGAGATTGCTAAGAATAAAGTTGGATTTGTAGAAATTTTAGAAATTATGAAATTTTTCAATGAATCATCAAAAAATCAATTGGAAAATAAAAAACAGACCAGGTCTTCAAAAATTTCCATCAATAATACAATTTCAGGGAGCAAAGCTCCAACACAAAGCCTATCAACTTAATTAGATTGTGTATGAGGAGAAAAGTGTCTTTCAATAAGTCGAATTAGATTGTGTATGAGTAGTAAAGTATTTTTCAATCATTTTAATCAGTAAAATGTCTTAGAATCTATGTTAGATATGTATTTTACAAAAAAAAAAAATTACATGTCTAGGATTACATTATGGTTACATTCCTATAATAGTGAGATTCTACTTTTCAAGTTGCTAGATATAGTTCACTTTGGACTATGGGGTCAGTTCTATAATGTTGTGCAAAAAGAGGGGTAAAAATTTTTTAAGACAGAAAGAAATACAACAAGAAGATCTCAACAAGGAGCTTGATCCTGAGCAACAAGATCATCAAATTCTTGCACCATCTCAAAGGATAGTTGCCTCCTATCCCTAATATTCCAACCCGGATCATGACTAGATGCTCATTTGGCTAAACAATCAACAGTTCTATTCCATTCACGAGGAATATACATGAACCTAATGAACTGAAAAGAGGAAGAGAAGAAAAGAATCTACTTAACAACAGTGGCCAGCTACCAACTAACATCCTCAAGCTCTTGCGAAGAAAGCATGTTCACCACCACCTGGGAATTAGACTCATAGATAATCTTACTCCATCCCCGCAAGCAACACTGTTCCACAGCATATAAAATAGCCTGAGCTTCCATGAGATTGTTAGTATAATCACCCTTATGAACTGAGAAGAAAGTTTTAACATCCCCAGAACTACAACGAGCCACTCCGCCAATACCAACCGGACCAGGATTCCCACGGGAAGAACCATCAGTGTTAATTTTCAGAACTCCACAGGGAGGAGGAGTCCAGTCCCCATCCTGGTTAACCCGACCCTTCCTCTGATGGTGAAGCTGCCTGGACATAGAAGGAAACCTATGAGCTGCAGCCCCATCCTGCAGATGAAAATTGAGGCGATTATAGATAGCAAGATCAACCGGATCCATACCCCCATCAAGCTCACACTTCACAAGAATAGTTTCCTGAAGAGAATGTGATATTTTGCACCAAAGATGCAAAACACCAAGCCAAACATCTTGGAATATGGGACGATTCCTCTCCAACCAGATATGCCAAAGCATGAAAGATGGGCCAGCAATCCAAGCAGCATGGGGAAAAGAAGACTTGGAGGGAGCAGTACCCAAGCGGGCCCAAAACTTAGGCAAAGAGCAAGCATGCCGACAAGAGCAACCCCAAGCGCTCCACCAAAGGTGCCATATCTGAGTAGAATAGGAGCAATGGAAGAATAGATGGGAGACAGACTCCTCTCCATTATCACACAAAACACAATAAGAGGGGCCCTGAAATCCACGTTTACAAAGATTATCCTAGGTAAGACAATGGTTGTGAGCCACTAGCCACATGAAAAAATTGCACTTGGACCAAGAAACTTTATTCCAAACTTGCTTCCACCAAGGGACCTCAGCATCCCCAAATAATTGTCTAGTTATCTCCTGATACCCAGTAGAGACATGATATTTACTAGACAAGGTACCGCCCCAAGCCAAAACATTTCGACCAAGCAAAGAAGAACACTCTCTAGAGGCCAGAATTTGAGAAAGCTCCTGACGATCCATGTCTGTACCTCCAGGAGGCCAATCAGAAGAATGCTTCCATCTGTAACCAACAATAGGTCCCAATTGATAAGGAGTCTTGTAATGAGCCACTTTATCCCATCCAGTGGCAAGAAAAGAGTCACAAAGAGGCTAAAGATGAGGGTATATGGATAAAATGGAAGGGAATCCATCCCAAGCATCAGACCAAAATAAAGCTTGAGAACCTCCTTTACATATCCAAAATAGACCCCTCTTTACCAACATCGCACCTGTCTTCAAAGTATGCCAAACCATTGAGCCATGACCTTCAAGAGGAAGTGCAGAAACAGAGCAAGGATCAGCACCATGAAAATATTTATGAGTGATAATATGAGCCCAAAGTTGATGTTGTCCAGAGCACCATCGCCAATAAAGTTTAGCAGCCAAAGCTTGACTACTCAATAGAGTAGATCGAAGACAAAGACCACCCTCCTTTTTAGGCCTACAAACAGTTGCCCAATTAACCAAGCTCCATTTAGTAGTACGCAAATTACCACTCCAAAGGAATTGTCAAGAAAGAGCATCAGACTCCTTGAGAAAGTAAATAGGTGCAGCGTGAACCATGCTTCGATAAGTATGAAGAGCTTGGATAATAGCTTGAAGAAGAGTAACCTGGGTAGCAGTAGAAAGCCATCTATGAGTCCAATGATTTACCTTATCCTAAAGCTTGGTAATCAAATTTTGCCAAAAGAGACGTGGCTGCCTGGAAATAGCAATAGGGATGCCAAGATAAGTCAAAGGAAGTGATCCTATCTGAAACCGTAGGATACCAACAATCCTGTGCTGAATAGAATCAGGAGTGTTAAAAAAGTAAATGGAAGATTTGTGCTCATTAACTTTCTGGCCTGAAGCTGCCAAATAAATGTCCAAAGCATGTCGAAAGGCTTTAGCTTCCTTGATCCTAGCAAGACCAAAAAGAGCAGAATCATCAACAAATTGAAGATGGGAAAGAGAAGGTAAGCCATTACCCCACCGCCAGCCTTGAATAGAATTCTGGGACACCTGATGCTTAATGAATCTGCCCAAGCCTTCAGCCATGATGATGAATAGATATGGGGAGAGAGGGTCACCCTGGTGGAGGCCTCTAGAAGCACCAAATAGTTGAGAAGGTTGACCATTAATAAGAACTGAAAAAGAGGTAGAAGTAACGCAACTCATAATCCAACTCACCCAGTCAGAGCTAAATCCAAAAGAAAGAAGAATACTCCTTAGGAAGCTCCATTTAACTCTATTGTAGGCCTTAGCCATATCCAGCTTAACAAACATGGCTCTCTCCCTGGAAGTACCCATAAAGTGAATAGCCTCAGTAGCTATAACCACCCCATCCAAAATTTGTCTGCCAGCAACAAAACCACCTTGTTCTTCTGAGATAATAATGGGAAGCCACCTTTTCAATCTCTCAGCAATCAACTTAGCAATAACTTTGTAAACCACATTACATAAGGCAATTGGTCTAAAACACTCCAATTGATTAGCACCCTCTCTCTTAGGAATAAGAGTCAAGAATGTAGAGTTCAAAGCTCGAAGCATCTACTTGCTAGCATAGGATTCTTTAACCACCTCCAACAAATCATGATTAATGATGTCCCAAAATTCTTGAAAGAATTCAACTAGAAAGCCATCAGGACCAGGAGCCTTCCCCTTAGGCATGCCAAAGACCACCTCCTCCAGCTCTTCCAAAGAAATAGGACGCATGAGATAATCATTCATTTCTTGAGTGATAAGGGAAGGAATACATGACAAAATAAGATTTTCTTCATTATCAACAGGAGGAGAGTCCTCAGAGAAGAGGGTAGAGAAGTACCAAATAGCCTCCTGGAACAAAGCTGGCAAGGAATTTAGTTGGATACCTTGAGAATTAACCAAAGAAGAGATAGTGCTCTGATTCTTGCGAGATTACACTATTTTATGGAAAAAGGCAGTGTTACAATCACCTTCCTAGAGCCAATCAACTCTAGCCTTTTGCTTCCAAAAAATTTCCTCTCAAAGTTCCCATTCTTCTAGAGCTCTAGAAGCAAGGGATTCAGCCTTGCCAAGAGCCTCTAAGAAACCTCAATCTCTAATCTCCCTTGTGATGACATCAAGATCTTCTTAAGAAAGCCTTTTCATAAAGTGACGGTTCCCAAAGCATTCCCTATTCCATATCTTGAGCTTCCTTTTAACATATTGAAGCCTTTTAGAAAATGAGAACATTGCAGTACCATATGCAGGAGCACCATCTTTCCACCAATAGAAAACACAATCATGAAGAGAGGAGTCCCGAAGCCACATCAGCTGGAACTTAAAAGGAGGATGCTTCAGAACATAAGCCCCTATAGCAAAAAATTTGATTGGCCAATAATCTGAACCCCTCCAATCAAGGATTTCTGAAGAGATAGTAAGGGTGCCACTAACCCAGAAGCAAGAAACAAGAAATCTATCCAGACGTTCTAAGATAGCAGCAACACCAGTCCTACAATTATTCTAGGTATAGAGACCATTAGAAGGCTTAACATCAGAGAGATGAAAAAGAGATATATGTTGTAGAAGAAGAGTAGAAGAAGGCCCCAATCTAGCCAAACCACCATGCCTCTCCTCCAAACTTAAAACTGAATTGAAGTCCCCTGCTAACACCCAAGGATGATAAGGATGAAAATTTCTAACATATTGAATATGTTCCCAAAGTTCCTCCTTTCCCACAAGATCAACAGGTGCATACACATTAGTAACCATGATTACCTCTCCTGACTCTAGAGCAGAAGCTACCATAGAGAGAGCTGAGAAAGAAGACATCCAGCCAAGAGGAGAAATTTTTTGAGGATCCCAAAATATAGCTAAACCACCCACACTGCCTGTTGCCCCAACACACTGGCATTGGCGACGAGACCAAATACTAGAGGCATGTTGGACCATAGACTCCACAGAGAGCTTAGTCTCTTGGATACAAAAAACATCAGGGCTATGATCAACCACCAAGTTATGAATAGCCTTTTGTCTAGGGATGCTATTCAACCCCCTTACATTCCATGAGAGAATAATCATCATTGGGTAGAATTGGAAAAATGAGAATCCAAAGGTTTCACTGAACCAGACTCAATCAATATATCGCCTATGAGTTTAATCTTCTCTTGGTTTGTTTTGAGCCCACTCCTTAGAGGAGTAGAAGAAGCCCACTTAAAGGGTCGAGACATCAACCCTAAGGGGAGAGGAGAACCCTTGCCCTTACTTGATGGTAGCACATCCTTAACCAAGTCAGCTAAAACAACATCATTATCCTCCAACACTGCAGGAGTCACCAGAGCCTCTGTCACAGGAGCTACAGGGCCCTCACAGTTCTGATATACTACAACTTGGGATGCCCCACAAGAATCATTAGGAATAGATCTCTCATCTGGGCAAACTGGATGAGAAGAGATAGGAGGAGAAATACCCTCCTCTAGAACCATACTATCTAGCACCTCAAAGCGGTTAAAACCTGAATTAGATAATCTTTCTTTCAAAGGCCTCTTATGACCATGGCCCTTAGCACGAGGGCGAACAGGGGTAAATCCATCCTTATCCTGCATTTGAGCCTTACCCTTACCTGTAGCATCTTGCGGATTCATCCCCTTTGTAGTATTAGCCATTTGAGATTGTCCTTTCCCTGTAGTATCTGCCAAACCACCAGTATTGCCAGCTTTGGAACCATCCACTCCTTTGAAACTTGAGTTATGGGCACTGATGCAATAAATGACCATACTCATGACAAATCTGGCAACGGAAAGGGAGAGATTCATAATCTAACTGCTGTACCCAAGAAAAATCCCCCATACAAATTTCCAAAGAATCTGGTAATGGGTTATTCAAATTAATTTCAACACAAATTCTAGCATAAGAAATAACCTTTTTATCGAGGGATTGATGTGCGCAGCCGGCTTCCCCAACAAAGCAACAATTTGTCAAAGGATGTCTTCACGCAAAAATTCCAAGGGAAGACGAGGCAAGCGAACCCAAACTAGCACTGTTGAAGGGAGATCCTTAGCAGAATTAAAACCTGAATGCCAAGGTTTGACAAATAACCCCACACGGTTGTAGAAATAAGGGACTCCTTCAAAAACACGATCCCGATCAAACATGCAAGAGAATACAACAAAAAAATAATTATTCCCCACCAACATAATCTCCATATCACCTTCCACCTACCATGAGCGGTGGATCCATGCCTCAAGAGCGGATAGGGAAATCCGGATTCTAAGAAATTTGCATATCAAAGCATGCTTGGTCCAATAATCAATGTCCTCCATTACAGCCATTGGAGGAATAACCAGAACAGGGCGATCATGGCTACGCGAAAAACAACCATTAACTTTTTTCAACTTGGAGCTCTCCCCTGAATAAAATGATTCAGATCGCATTGCATGCATAGTTGGAGAAGAACCATCTGTTCTCACCAACAAAGAAGAAATCCCAGGCCCTACCATGCAAACAATAAAACCCCAATCCAAAATTGACTATAGAAGATTTTCAAAAACATCGATGCAAATTATGTCCGGTAGCTAGCAATCCAAATAGAACAGAAAAATAGTAAAGATCAAACACCAAGAACAGGCTAGGTGAAAAACCCTAGCCCAGCCGGCAGCCCAACTTTTTCCACATTCTATAATGTTATTTACAAAGATCTTTCTAAATAACACCATGGTATTGGTGCATTCTATGGGCCCTATAGACACATGTTTCTCCTTGGTCAATCCTTATAAATGTAAACTAAAATTTAAAACAAATAGAAGAGCTCTAATATGCATATTTTGTATCCCTTTTAGTGTGAAAAATTGAGATGTGCTAATATTAATTACTTTGTAATGTCCAAATTGGAATAATTTCAAATGATTTCTTTCTTGTACTTATGGTTATAGTTAAAATGTCTTGAAATACAATAAGAAAACATCAAATTCATGAAAAAAGAGTGTTTAATCAATTGAAAACAAAAAGGTTGATGAAGCTAGGTATTTGAAAGTTGAATTTGAATTTTTTAAAAGAAAGGAAGAACTTCACAATTTTTGGTTTATCTTAATATAAGCAAGCCATAATATCCAAATGACTAACAATCATGTAAAGAAAAGTGTATAAATATGTGTGATAATGAAAATTTAAATTTATTTTAATTTCTTATAGAAAAACTTAACCAAAATATTAAATGTTGAACATATAAAATTAAATGAAAACTTTTAATTAATTATATAAAGTTTAATAATAAAAAATTGTGATTGTATTTGATAATATAATATAATACTTCAAACTATGCTTCACATGAAGGCTTAATTTACTCATTCTATCAATAGATTATTCTATCATTTGTAGGAAAATTACATTGTTCTTTTCAAAACACTTCAACAAGCATTTCCTTATCTAAATCTAGAATTTAATATCCGTTATCTAAACCAAGTGTTGTATCACTCAATTTTAGAATCTAGAATTTATAAAGTGGATCTGATATGTAGTGCACCCAATAAAAAGCTTCATTAGGAATAATAATAGTGAATTCTTACTATAATCTTGACTTCATATTGGGTTTTGAATTAAAAAATTTCTACAAAATTTGTGCTTAGGGAAGATCACTATAGTGATTGATTTTGTCAGTGATTACATTAAGGATCACAAATTTACCATATTCATTGCATAAGCTGGAGAAATAAGTATCAAAAGAAACACTAATCAAATCAAGCCATCATTGGAATCATAATTTGATCATCTTATATATCAGTTAACTCAAAAGGATCAAGAGTTATGAATATTTTTCTTTGTAGATTATATTTAAAACTCATTCATATAGAGTCACAACTATATTAGAACTTTCCATTGCATCTACAGAATCAAGAAATGATCAGGAAAAGAAAAAGTGGTGTTGCAATAACCTTAGACAAGAAGAGTAGATTGACATAATATACTAAAGGGAGAGAGTTACAAAGTGCAATGAATGCCAGTCTCAAGTGGTTAACTTTAGACTGTACTCTGCCGCGGGGTCCATGCGTTGATCATTGTGGTACGTCAAGAAGCAAGAATGTCAAGATGGAGAGACGAAAGGAAGATGGACGACATACCCAGCCAGTCGAAATAACTGGCTAGGTAGTTGTTGCCTGGTATGGCATACCTTCGCATTGCATGAGTGGCATCTAGCCACAACAAAATTCGTGGCTAGATCGCCACTACCATAATGGAGCAAGTGGTATAAAAAGATATTGAACATCCTTACTCATGGCTTGATAGTACATGTTAGTACCAAGTTCGACTAATTGAATTTAGTGCTATGCAGAGATAAGACCATTGGACTTTCAGATTATCGTATTGCGTATAATTCAGAGAAAGTGTCAAGTAGAATAAAAAGGTTAAAATTTTTTTACAAGCGTTGGGACCAAAAATAATAATAATTATTATTTTTAATAACTAATTTTTTTTAACAACATTTGAGCAATTTAAGCATTCAAATTTTTGTATTTCTTATTTTTTAGTTTAATTTTGTTAATATTAAGTATATTATAGTCTAATAAGTATATTTTAATACTATAGCAATTTTTATGTTAAAGTCATTTTTTTCAAAATTAAGAAAATATTATATATTTAAAATAGAAAACAATATTAGAGTAAGACTAATGTTTTTTTATCATATTTCTTATTTTTATTCTTAAATAATAAATATTTCAATACAATTATTAACTTTTAAAATATAAAATAATTACATAATGAACAATTTCAATTAATTTAAATTTTTTATACTAAAATAAGATTTTTATTTAAATTTTTTTGAAATATAAAGTGACCAAAACAAGGGGGTCAGCCCTTACAAACAAAATGTTGGCAACCATCACACTACTAGCAAAAACAAACAGGAGACATCATTGTAGCAGAGAACTACCCTAATAACCAAGAAACAAACAACTAGCAGAGAATTAACTAAACTAAATTAATAGTTATACTAACCATACTATGATTGTTCAAAGTATAATCTGTTGGCATAAATAAACCAACCCATCCCAAAAACAGCACACTACCATTTACATTTGTTAGAATAACATCAATTCTAGTATCAAAACCTATAATACTTAACATACTATTAAAGTTTAGAATATAAAATTGTTGGCATACAAACCAACCCAAGTCTAAGTAATAGATCTAAACCAGCAAACCAGATAATAACCGAAAAAAGAAAAAACAACTAGGGACATAAAACCTCACTTTTATTTTTTATCCTTTTCCTTTCCTTTCCCAGCCAGGAGCACCCTAGCCCAATCCGCAGCAAGAAACTTATTATTTTTATTTAAATGTTAATCTTATTCTTTTGTATTATAGTACTTTAGATGTGTGAAAAATTAAATTTTTTTATGTAAATTAATAGTAAAAAATATTTTAAGTTATATATTAGATTATAGTATATAAATATTATTAAAATTTAAAATTTAAGATTTAAAAATATAAAAATTTAAATACCCAATTTTAATTTATTGATAGATAATATTTCTTCTTTAAAATTTTGTAATTTTTTTAAAATCTCTATAATAATCCAATTTCACATAATTGTTTTTTGTGCAGTAGGTATGAAGTATTAATTAAAATGATTGAAATTGCATATACACATAGTATCATTGAATTGCATGAAATACAATTATTATTATGTAGAATACAGAGAATAGTGTGTGTCATGTGATTTTTATGACATGTGCTTGGGTAGCATAGCATCCAACCATGTTGAAATAACTGGTTGGGTGATCATTGTCCAATGTGATGTGTTAGAATGGATATAACGGGTATGTGCAGGATCATGATGTGCCAAAAAGTGGTGATGTGAAAAAAATAGAGTTTGAACACGTCTAAAAGTGCTTCAAAATCTGCTTTGACTTTTTTCCACCTATCCAAGTACCAAGCCTGGAAGGAAAGGCTGAGCCTTAATGGATATCTGATCTAATATCGGATATCCGATATTATTAGATATCCAATTATTTATCAGATACCCGATAATCATATGACATTATTATTATAATATTATAATAATATTAAAACATTATATTATAATAGTATAATATATTATTTAATATTATATATTATAATATTATTATTATAATAGTATAATATATTATTTAATATTATATTATAATATAATAATAATAATATTATTATATTATAATCATATAATATTATATTATAATGTATTATATTATAATAATATAATAAAATATTTAATAATATAATATATAGTAATGTAATATAATATATATAATATAATAAAAAAATAAAAAATTATAATATATTATAAACTATAATAATATAATATTATAATATAATATTATAATATAATATAATATTTCAAAGCTATATGCTATATGTTATAAATGTTATATCTTATATATAAAATATAAGATATGTGAGCGATTGGATATCTGATATCTGTAACATTACATATTAAAAAAAGACTAGACCCATGGGCCCTTATTTCTCACATTTTGGGGGCCAATATTAGTGCACGACTGGATATCAGAAATAAGATTGGATATTGGATATTACATTTTTTGGGGGTTTTTTTCAACTAATTTTTAATCTAAATTCGATAGATTTTAGCATGATTTTGTTTGTTTTAGTTGAATCTAGGGTTTTTTTTTTTTAAAGGTTAAAATTAAGGTTTTTTAAAAATATATATTACGTTTTAAAATTCAATAGGAATGGCTGATCAAAATGATGCCACTGAGGTAGGGAATAATATTCCTTGTAACCTCCCACCAAACGATCTAGTACCCCCACAAAATCGTCCACCAAATGATCCTCTACCCCCTCAAAACCCTCCTCGAATCAAGGATTTGATAAATGAAAATTTCACCGAGTGAATAAAGTACCCGCGTTGGCTCCTATGTTATCCACGTTAAACACCATAGTGGATAACATTGAAACCCTTACAAACCAACAAAATTTTGCTCTTAATTGGCATGATCAAATGCACGAGATGTTTGATGATGGTTTGGATTATGATGAGGTTGCAGCCCTCAACATAAATAAAGACAATTTGGCCAACCTTTTTGCGAACCCAAAAACGGGTTTACTAGTTGACCCAAAAAAATCCAAACTATCGATTAAATGGTGCACAAATCACGCCATACGTGCAAACTTTTAGGATCATTGGCAGATGGTCTTTGATATCCCTCCACATGGAAATTCATACATACCATTTTATTTCCTTAGAAAATTATATGCTGAATTTGTGTTGAAACTTAAAGTGAACTATTGGAGCATGAAGCCCAACATGGGCTTAGGACTAGGAGCTCCTCAGGATAGATCCTCTTTCCAGCAAAAGAAAGCTGGCACTTTTGTCCCCCCCACTGATATCTCCCCTCCTCCTCAAGTGTAGCATCCAGATATTTTGATAGAGGCTAGTTCTCAGACTATCAGAGCCATTCATAGGCTGAGTAGCCTAATGATATCTCAATCTAGGTCAATCCTGCCTCCTCCTGTTGATGATGCTGGTGCCAGTTCATCATCGGCTAGCTCATCACATGTTTGTGTGCCTTAGACTTGCATTACGTGCAAGAATATTTTCCTGGGTCCCATAGGTGATCTTCCTGAGTATCATTTTGTATTAGACAAGGATACACCAGACACACATGCAGAGGCTACAGACCCTGATGCAAGAGAGGAGGGGAATGCAGAGGCATGGACTCCTTCGATGTTGGTACGTGTATATATATTTTTATTATGAAATATGTGATTCAAAGTTAACTTTTATAATAGAGTAATTTTAATTTTTAAGCCATATTGACTTTTATATGTATGTGATCTTCATTCATGTTTAGTTGATGATTGAGGAGGAGCTCAGACAGATTGATGATGCCATGCTCTCGACCATTTCATTTGGCCTTGAGACATCTACAGTACATTATGTTGTGTTCACATTTTTTTTTCTATTTGATATTTTAGCATATATGGTTGCTAATCTTTCTTTTATCTTGCAGGTAGCAGCTATCCCAGAGGGACAAAGTGCAGAGGGTGAGCCAGCACACATTGACAAAGGAAAGGTAATTAGGTGCTTTCTATTTGATTAAATATTGATGCATTCTTGTAAAATTTTTGTGGTAATCCCATTTAATTACATTATTTATTGTATATAGGGCGTCGCTACTGGTGATGAGCCTGTATAGATTTTGTGTCGTAGACCATCAGGAATTTCCATTCGCATTGAGAGCCCCATTGTATGTATAAGTATCATTTATTTTTTATTATCCTTATCTTCATAAATAAATTCAAAACTGATTTTCGTGATATTAACAACTACTATTTTGTATCTCATAAGAGACTCCTAGTGCACATGAGGTCCGATGGGAGAGTTATTTAGATTTGATGATGCAGCCACTCACTCCTAAGGAGGAGCCTACAATAGTACATTGTAGTTTGAATTCATGATTAAATATGTTATATATTTAGCATGCTATGAATTATAATGTTATAGTTTAAATTGTAGATTCATCTGACAAAGGTATTTGAACATATACAACCCACAATCAAAGAGATACCAGCATTGTCGAGGGCATACGAGAGAACTCCTGACCAGCATAGGAGGTCAATGAGAGAGGTATTTATTATGAAATTTTGATAGTATTAATCTCCATTACAAAAAATATCATTATGCATTTGAGTAATTCAATGTTAGATATGCAGAATCATATATTTTTAGTAGTCTAACTTTGGGTTTTCCTTTTTTGTTTATGTAGGAGGCATCTGATCCACCTAGTGCAGCGAAGAGGCTGTATTTTGATCATCCACCAGCACCCTAGGATAGTATAGTTGTCGTAGGATGTATCATTAGACATTTTGAGATGGGATATGCCACATTGTATACATAAACATTGATTTTATACAGATTTTGATGGCATGATCAGCCACATTTTGTATATGGATCTATGTATTTTGATATAGATTTGAGTACTTTTTCTATGGATACATGATCTTTGATATATATTTGTGTAAAATTTTTTCTATGGATACATGTATTTTGATATTTTTTTTTTGATTTATGTGCACAATGATATACATATTAATTTGGTATCTAGTATTATTCAATTTATCATGGATCATGTGTATTGTTCATGTTTATGGAATATTATTAATTTTGATTATGTTTGTTATATTCGATTCAAATGAAATAATTTTTGAATAACATTTTAACAACCCTTATTATAAAATTTGGATGCAATGTATAATTTGAAGTGGTACCATGACATAAACACACTTGTTAATCTCCTACACAAGTTTCAAATAACCCCAAATCTGATTTTAAACTCCACCTTCAACCTTGAAACTAACTCTTGGCTTCAAATCTAATCTCAACATAGTTAAGGACTCCACTCCTCAACCATGGATTCTATCCCCAACCACCAAGTCATTGATAGATTCATAATCTTTGATAACTAGCACTTCACTTTGTTACTATCCTCATACTACAACTTTTCAATTTCAACATAACTTCAAAATATCTCAACTTAAGAGACTTGATTGGACAGTTCATTGATAGCCCTCATGAGCTCTAAGTTATTTTAGGCCTTAGCATCACCATCCTGCAGCATTCAACGGTTCATTGATAGCCCTCACGAGCTTTGAGTTATGACCCTCAAAATATCGACCTCAAAATGCACTTAGAGCACCTTGGAGACTCCTCGATATGGGGTGGTCATGGACGATGGATGGTCTCCGTGGCCAAAAAAAGGGTGTCACTAGGGTTCACTCACCCACCTAGAGCTAATGGCACTGACAATTCAATGCCAAGATCAGTGGTTTCAAAGTTACGCTGTGGTGCACCTATGAACTAAGGTAGACTGCGATTTTTGGCATCGAGCAAGATCGTTGTGCCAAATCCAAATAGAATGTGATCTCTCAAAAATGAGATAGATTATTTTAGGTCTTAGCATCACCATCTTGTAGCATTGAACAGTTCATTGATAGCCCTCACAAGGTCTAAGTTATGACCGTCGAAAGATCGACCTCGAAATGCACTTAGAGCACCTTGGATACTCCTTGGTACGGAGTGGCCGTGAATGATGGATGGTATCTGTGGCCAAAATAAGGGTGTGACTAGGGTTCACCAGCCCATCTAGAGCTAATGGCACTGACAATTCGATGCCAAGATCAATGGTTTCAAAGTTAAGTTGTGGTGCACCTACGAACTGAGGCACACTACGCGTTTTGGTATCAAGCGAAATCGTTGTGTTGAATCCAAATGGAATGTGATCTCTCAAAAATAAGATAGGTTATTTTAAGCCTCAGTATCACTATCCTGTAGCATTTCATAGTTCATTGATAGCCCTCACGAGCTTCGAGTTATGACCCTCGAAATATCAACCTCAAAATGCACTTAGAGCACCTTGGAGACTCCTCGGTACGGGGTGGCTGCAAATGATGAATGGTCTCTATGGCTAGAACAAGGGTGTGACTAGGGTCCACCCACCCATCTAGAGCTAATGGCACTCATAATTCAATGCCAAGATCAACGATTTCAAAGTTACACTATGGTGCACCTATGAACTAAGGCACACTATGAGTTTTGGCATCGAGCGAGATCGTTGTGCCAAATCCAAATGAAATGTGATCTCTCAAAAATGAGATAGGTTATTGTAGGCCTCAATATCGCCATCTTGTAGCATTTGACAGTTCATCGATAGCCCTCATGAGCTTTGATTTATGACCCTCAAAAGATCGACCTCAAAATGCACTTAGAGCACCTTGGAGACTCCACGATATGGGGTGGCCGCAAATGATGGATGGTCTCTATGGCTAGAACAAGGGTGTGACTAGGGTTCACCTGCCCATCTAGAGCTAATGGTACTGATGATTCGATGCCAAGATCAGCGGTTTCAAAGTTACGCTATGGTGCACCTATGAACTAAGGCACACTGCGAGTTGTGGCATCGAGCGAGATCGTTGTGCTGAATCCAAATGGAATGTGATATCTCAATAATGAGATAGGTTATTTTAGGCCTTAGTATCATTGTCCTGTAGCATTTGATAGTTCATCGATAGCCCTCATGAGCTTTGAGTTATGACCCTCGAAAGATCGACCTCGAAATGCACTTAGAGCACCTTGGAGACTCCTCGGTATGGGGTGGCCGCAAATGATGGATGGTCTCCATGGCTGGAACATGGGTGTGACTAGGGTTCACCTGCCCATCCAAAGCTAATGGTGCTAATGATTTGATGCCAAGATTAGCGGTTTCAAAGTTACATTGTGGTGCACCTATGAACTGAGGCACACTGCGAGTTTTGGCATCGAGTGAGATCGCTGTGCCGAATCCAAATAGAATGTGATCTCTCAACAAAGAGATAGGTTATTTTAGACCTTAGTATCACTATCTTATAGCATTTGATAGTTCATTAATAGCCCTCACGAGCTTTTAGTTATGACCCTCAAAAGATCAACCTCGAAATGCTCTTAGAGCACCTTGGAGACTCCTTGGTACGGGGTGGCCGCAAATGATGGATGGTCTCCATGGAAGGAACAAGGGTGTGACTAGGGTTCACCTGCCCATCCGAAGCTAATGGTCCTAACGATTCGATGCCATGATCAGCAGTTTCAAAGTTACACTGTGGTGCAGCTATGAATTGAGGCACACTGCAAGTTTTGGCATCGAGCAAGATTGCTGTGCCAAATCCAAACAGAATGTGATCTCTTTAAAATGAGATAGGTTATTTTAGGCCTCAACATCATCTTCCTATAGCATTTGATATTTTATCGATAGCCCTCACGAGCTCTAAGTTATCACCCTCTGAAGATTGACATCAAAATGCACTTAGAGAACATTGGGGACTCCTCGATACGGGGTGGCCACAGATGATAGATGGTCTCCGTGGCTGGAACAAGGGTGTCACTAGGGTTCACCAACCCACCTAGAGCTAATGGCACTAACAATTCAAACAATTCTAGCCGTTAGGAGTTAAATTTTGAAAAGTTGTCAAGAAAATTGCAAAAGTTGCTAAGCAACTTTTTGCAGTTTTGTGCTAAGACAAGTTTTATTGCAAATTTGATTGTAAATAGACTCTACAAACTCCTAGGAACCCTAATAATATTGTAAACATCTAGACTTACCTAAAAAATATGGAATTTACCAAAAATCCACTTTATTGGACCAATTGATGTCCAAGGCTTATAGTTGCACCATGGGGTCTTTTGTCCATTACAAATGTGGATGGTCACAGGGAGATCATTAGATCTATCCCTAGACCTTATTACATCAAGAAAAGAAAAATGATTAGGTGCTTTGCACTAGTGTTCCCTGTATTTCATAAAATTTAAACTATGGAGTTTCCTTCCAAAATGCTCATGTAGCTGTTACATTCAAGATTTGAATTTTCTAAAGCAATAAGCTAAATTTTAAGTGACTTATTGAATGTTTCAACTTATGAAATGATTTGAGATTATTATGAGACCTTATTAGGACCTATCTAATGACTCACTTACCCTATGCAAACCTAGACATTACTAAAGTTCAAATCTCATGGTCCTTTACAACTTTTCAATATGAAAGTCTTTCAAAACATTATACAATATTATGACTCTTTATGCTTTCAAATGCCATGATTAGTTGCAAAATGTAAGAAATCAAGTATTCTAATTGTTCATCTGTCCTTTCTAGATTTTTCTTATTTGATTAATTTGATAAAAATGGTTTTAATAATCATAATGTCAGCTTTATGTCAAATAAGGAAATAACCAAATTTGTAATAAGATATCCGCAAGCATTTATCTTTCATATAGTTATAAATGCTCTTAAAATTGTTCTTATAGCCTTGTATCACATGCAAATATAATTTGGAAGAACTTGTTCAATATCTTCCTCTTATAATTCCTTACAAAGAACCTGCCAAAATACAAATTAGAATGTGAAACTAATTTAACCTGCCTTTTTCATTATTACAAAAACCATATACAAATAAAGTTCACATTTTACATCATAATACATCATAAATCTTAGGAATTCTCCCCAATACCAACCCCCCGACCCCACCCCCCCTCCCCACAACTCATCATGATGTACCTACATTCCAATATCATAAAAAAATTAGTAACTTATTGTATTAAATAAGATAATCATCAGTTCATTGAATCATTATGAAGAAAATAACATAAGAAGTAAATATACCTAGTCGAGTGTTCCAATAGGGTCCTCTCTTTGTTTTAGGGTCTCCAATAGGCTTCATGATCAACATTAGCAATAGTAAAAACTTCTTTTACTTTTGGTCTTCCTTGATGCTTCAACAACTTTACATTTGTTGCTATAATAAGATGCGAATATATGAGAATTATTTTGTGCTTTTGATAGTCTTTGAATTCAGGAATTTCGTTCATTCTAAGCATGCATGTCCACAGCCATGTTCCAATGACAACCACTAAACCAGTAGGATATGTGAATCCATCATCATCTATGATTGGTTGTGCAAGCTTTTGTTTAGCTCTTACACAACGTGCTAACCAATAATCAGATTTCTCATCATTCCCTTGTGGTGCAACCAATGCAAAGACATGTCCTGGCTAAAGTAGATCTGATAGATGGTTATGCTCAAGTGAACTTTCCATGTCATCATTTCTGATAGAGGGTATGATAGACAATGGAGTAAGATAATGTGGAGCCCATGTGTCCACCCACTCACTTGACTCATAGTGATCCCAATCACACTGAAAACAATTAGGACAAAAGCAAGCTAGCTGTCGTGTCCAAATGGTCCATGTACTAGAATCAGAGCTCCAGAATGAATGCATTTTTGATGAGTCTCTCACTGTAGTACAATCTAATCTATTAGCTATGGACCCTTCCTCAACCAACCAAAAGAACCTATGTACCACTAAATCAAGAGTCCCCCCCTGTGATAATACTAAACTACACCAATCAATAATGCTACAAGCATCACGAAGCTCTGCTACTGAAATCTTCAGTTGCTCCTTGACTAGAGCTCTCTTCACACATGCCCCCGCTCCATCATGTTCTCCTTTTCCATGGCCAGACTCAAAAAAATCCAAATATAAGACACCCCTCTCTCTACGTGCATCCTACACAACCAATAAAACATGTGACAATTCTTGAATTGACCTATACAGTTATCTAACCAAATGATATGTCTATCCATAGCAATTGCATGCTCGTGTAAGAAATCAAAATAATTCTTGAAATAATGTTGCACAAACTTGTGAGAGTGAGATCTATCATCACTCATATAAAAATGATACTCTCTAATAATCTTTCGATTATCTTTCGCACTATCAAGGGCATGTCTTTATGTTATGTGAACAAAAATAGCAATCTAAATAGAGTTGTAATACTGAGATTGTGTCTCATTTTGAGGTTGCAATGTGTAGTTCTCAGCAAAATCAACAACCGATATAATATTACCAATGGGAAAAGTCTCCTTGCAAATTCTAAATTTTTCATCCAACCACTGAGACCTATGACTATGTCTTACATTCTTGTAAAAAAAATTTGCCTTGAAATCTAAAATAAAACTAGCCACACTAATATCTTTTCCAACGAATTCACATCTAGAGCTCTCGCCTCCACTCTTTAATGTGTATTTCACCGTTTCATATACCTTTCTTTTCACTATTGTCTTTCCAAGATCTTGTTCACACCCCTCATGGAAACATGTTTCAAACTTAGATAAGCCTTCACAATCTAAACACTTCTCATTTAAGCAAGCATTTCTATAAAAGAAACAACCATCAACTCTATGACATAAAAGTTGATCTAGCAAGTCTCTTGATGATTTTGGAAACTCACTAGCACCACAATCCTCCAACATTTCTTTACTATGCAAAGTAGAACAAATGGAGCATAATAGTTCATAGTGCATAGAAAACTCAACATGATATTTGCAACAACATGTATTTCAAATTTTGAGTGGCACACAATAAAATGGCTTCAAAAATTCAAAAGCCCTTTGTGATATATGAAGACTTGGATGACTCTCTCTAAATTGTTTGAACAACATAGTTTGACTTACCTCCAAACAATGTTTAGGATGTGGTGTGTGGTCTCTGATGCCAATTCTCAACTTTAACATGTCTTTAGCATTGGGTGATACTCATGAGTTAGAGTGCCAAAATTGTGTAATTTCTTCCTTCACATCATCGAATAGCTTCTTATCAAAATGTGGAAGTCTCCCACCAAATGCCCATGTTTCATTTTGAAGAGGATCATCAATTTTTTCTCGTCGACTAAGTTCTCTTCTCAAAGTAGTACAATTTAGATTCAAATCAATACAAATTTGTCTCATATATCTACCCTTTCTCAAATGATGACTTACCAAAGAGGTTGTTATAACCCTTCGAGCAACTCTGTTATCCTTCTCCCTATTATTTTTTCCAATGCTATTAAGAGCACTGAAAAGATTCTTCACAATAATGGCATTTCATTCCAACTTTTTATAGACATGAATCTTCAATTTGGAAAGCATAGGTCTCATCTTTTGCATCTTTAATAAGTGCATGAAAAGTTGACATTGCTCTACCACTGTCTTGTTGCCAAAAAAAAATCTGATATAGTCTTGAAGCCCATAACCGAATGGTTCTTTCTGATTTTTTCCCTTCCAAACTAATAATAATCATTTTATCAATTTCAAATATCCATTTTGGTGTTTTAGAACCTTCATGTCGATTATAAGTAGGAGATATGTAATGTTCTTATGCATTAGTTTCCTGTGCGTTGTCATGTTCGACATGGTCAATTATGCAATTTGGATTATGACTTGGTAGCATTTCATCTTCAAAATTCTCATTCTCTAAATTTTCAATTTCGACCTTATCATTTTCAATAGGTACATTTTCATTCCCCAACTGTACATATTCATTATCTGACTCTATGATTTCATCTTCGATTAATTCATCGTCAACTTGACTGATATTTAGCATACCTTGTCTTTTTTTTCAATGTTCCATTTTGTCTCTTTCCCTATATGCCACAATGTCTTCATTGAATATCGTCCTTTTGTGTTTATCCTTTCGATGACTGTTGCTCCCCATTTAGATGACAAATTCGAACACCTAAGGTTATATTTTGAAAAATAAATCAATTGCTTGGGCCCCAAAACACACTTTTTTGCAAAACTCGTGAAAAAAGAACTGAAAAAGTGATGTTGTCGGGTCTACAGGGATAGGGATATGCTGGAAATTGGTGCCAGGAAAAATTGGATATCCAATTTCAGATTGGATATCTGATTTGAAATTAGATATCTGATTTTCTCCAATGACATTTGGAGGGAAAATAGCCTTTTCTATGATAGTATTAATATTATAATAATTATTGGAGAGAAACTGACTTTGGTTTATTAGTATTAATATATAGTATTAGAGCTATAAGACTATTAATATATATATTATTATTATAGCTATAGTATTAATATATAGTATCAATATTATTATTATACCTATAATAGTATTATTATTATTACTATAGATACAATAGTATTAATATATATGTATATATTAATACTATGCCATAATAGTATTAATATTTAGTGTTTATTTATATTATTATTGTCATTATTATGCTACAATAGTATTAATAGTATATAAATATCATATTAATAGTATATATATATAATATGCTACATATGTCATCAATTAATGGGTCAAAGGGGGTCATACGTCACCCTATGACCCCCTTTGACCAATATGAACAATTCTAATATGTACTTAGGGGTCCTAGAACCCCTAGGGACATATGTCATCATTTAATGGGTTAGCTATGACCACCTTTGATCCATATGAACGATTCTAATACGTCCCTAGGAGTCCTAAGAACCCTAGGGATATATGTCATCATTTAATGGGTCAAAGGGGGTCATAGGGTGAACCTATGACCCCTTTTGACCAATATGAACAATTCTAATATGTCACTAGGGGTCCTAGGAACCCTAGGCACATATGTCATCATTTAATGGGTCAAAGGGGGTCATAGGTTACCCTATGACCCCCTTTGACACATATGAACAATTCTAATATGTTCATTTAACGGGTCAAAGGGGGTCATAGGTCACCTTATGACCCCCTTTGACCTATCTGAACAATTCTAATACATCCCTAAGGGTCCTAGCTAGGACCCTTAGGGACATATGTCATCATTTAACGGGTCAAAGGGGTTCATAGGTCACCCTATGACCCCCTTTGACTCATATGAACAATTCTAATACATTGCTACGGGTCCTAGGACCCCTAGAAAAATATGTCATCATTTAATGGGTCAAAGGGGGTCATAGGTCACCCTATGAACCCCTTTGACCCATATCAACAATTCTAATACGTATGTCATCATTTAATGGGTCAAAGGGGGTCCTAGGGTGAACCTATGACCCCCTTTGACCAATATGAACAATTCTAATATGTCGTTAGGGGTCCTAGGACCCCTAAGGACATATGTCATCATTTAATAGGTCAAATGGGGTCATAGGTCACCCTATGACCCCCTTTGACCCATATAAAAAATTCTAATATGTCCCTAGGGGTCCTAGCTGTTGAAAATATTCAAGATATAATAGGTTACTGAGAGGGGAGGGGTGAATCAGTAACAATAAAACTTTTAAGTCAATTTAGAATAACCATATACAACATTCACTCATCTAGTCTGCTGCATAAAAGAACTATTAAACATTTAAACCATATATGCACAAAGATTTGGTGACCCAGAAACCTTCCAAAATAGAAAGTAAAACTGGGGTGGGGATGATACCCACAAAGCTTGGTTTCTGCAATATGAAGTTGGCCGGTTAAGGCTTACAGTGATCAATTCTGGTGATCTGCCCTATTAGGAGCACAAAGGATTGCTAGATCCACCTTGTTAAAGGATTTACGAACATACTTTACAAGTATGCACTCTGTTAGGAGATTTGAATAAATACAGTTAAGTCTACCCTGTTAAAAGATTTACAAGAATGATTCACCTATTAGGATGAACCAACAGATCAACTTACAACTTGACTGGATTCTTTATTGTAGATCACCTTCTATGATTGATGAAATCATTTCTGCTCCTTGTAGACCTTGTTGAGTGTTTTTTTACTGTTGATGAATTCGCATATCATATCTTCTGTCCCTCTTTTTGCAATATTCTATCTCTTGTGTATTCTTGAATGTGTCAATTGAATGATATAATACATTACATATATATACCATTCCAATAATTATTCATGCAAGGTCGGCGAAACACAAGTAAACAAAATATAACTGAGTCAGCCAAATAGTAGAATAAACTTGGGTTCTTCAGACAGACTTGAGGACCTTCTGATACACAACATCCACTACGTTACTCAGCATCATCATGCACTCGGTAGAGGTAGGGGCTCGGTTTATACTAGTCATACAACATTTCCTGGAACTCAGTAACCATTGGTGACTCGGTAGATATAGTGTCACTCGGTAGAAACTAACTTCTTCGTTAACCTCCTGAGCTCAGTTATCACTGAGTTACTCCTCACTCGGTTAATTCTAAGTGCATCTTCACTCGGTTAACACTAAGTGTATCTTCACTCGGTTAACACTAAGTGGTTCTTCACTCGGTTTGAATTGTGTCTTCGACGCTCGGTTTGAACTGTGTTTCCATCACTCAATCTGAACTGTATTACTCGATGCTCGGTTAGAACTGTATTGCCATCACTCAGTCTGAACTGTATTACTCGATGCTCGGTTAGAACTATGAGATGAGTGTTGTCACTAATGGCAAATAACTTTATGCCAACAATCTCCCCCTTTGGCATTAGTGACGAAAACAATTATGATTCATAGTTTATGTGCAAAAATTGACATACAGTTCTGAATTTTCAAAATTAGTCTTTGGAAGTCTTATTACACATATCTTTCTTACATGTATCTCCCCCATACAATATGCACAGTATTTATAAGTCATTACACATATTTCTTGCACAATTATCTCTAGGAGTGTGCTATCTCCCCTTTTTTGACAATAATGCCAAATTAAATAATATATATTTACACAGAGATTCCAAAATGAGAGATAAACTCAGAATGTACCTTGAGAATAAGAGCCAATGTCTTATCGCAATTTTTTTGCAAAAGTTTGCTGGTGGAGAGTGTTATTTGAACTTTTGCAGAGAGTTCAATCATATGATCTGCAATTGAGAAGTTTGTGTCATGAATCAATGTTTTGGAATGGGCAATATTCTTCTGCATTGTGTCCATAACAGGAAGGATCATATTTTGGATGTCAATCAGAGTAAACCTGATCCTTGCTTCCTCTCTCAACAATTCTGCCTATTTCTCTGACAAAATTTTTATTCTAAGATGATGTGATGAACTTGAACTTTGGTCAAGCTGCAACATTTGGGCACTAACCTTCATATCCTCATCGATTTTATTCAACTTTTCTTTGATTTCCTTATTATACTTGGTAACATCACAAAGTTTGCCAAAAAGTGAAGTTACATTATTAAAAGAATGTTCAAAATTACTCAAAATTGTAGACAATTCTACCTGTTTTAATGCAATATGTTGAGTAATGTGCTTAAGCACCTTATTGTCAAATTTCTTCTCTGCCTTTTCAATCAATTTTTCTTGGCCAAAGGTATCCTCATTGAATTTATATACAACCTCTTCTAACTAAATCAAAATGTGTTGAGTAGAATCTACCTCAACACCTATAGCCTCTGTTAGAATATTCTTAGCACTTTCAATAATAGTATATTCCTGGTCTCTCTCATGCCTTAGTTGTTTTTGCCTTGCCTTCTGATCTAATAGCTGACTGATCAATCTCATTTTATTGACTAATGCATTATCCAAATCTATCTTAGGAATGACAATGTCCTTATCCAAGTCTATTTCCTCATCTACTACTTTGCTAGAAAACATGTATCTCTTTGCTTTTCCTGCAGTGTCTTCACCTTTTCCCTTTGAATCTGAAACAATAGTTGATGATGTTGGACTAGCTGACAAAACTAGAATAGAACTAACTAGAGGTAGACTGAGAGAAGTGCTAATAGTATCAAAAATTGATGTTCCTCCCAAGATTGATGTACAGGTTCGAATGGGAGAACTAACAGATGCAAAAATTGGAGCAGATGAAATTGTCAAAATTGAAGTACAAGTGGGTATATTTACTGTACAATCTGTAGTAGAAGTTGATATGCTTGATGAACTTACTATTGTAGCTGATGATGCCTCGATCAATGAAGATGGCTCCAGCTCGGTTGATGAAGTGGTAGAAACTTGCATAGATGGTACCCGGAGCTGAGAGGAGAGAGCTGAAGATTGAGCAATTGATGAGGTTGTTGTGCACACAATCTCACCAGTAGAAGCTATCTCCACAGTTGATGTAGCTACTTTAGGTGGAGAGTGAGGAAGAGATGCAATGAATTTGGCTATAATTTTTACAAGATCATCTTCCTCCTTTGCTTGTTTAGCTTCTTCTTCCTCCATTTCATCTTCCTTGCCTTCTTCCTCAATATTTGTCATCATTGAATGCAGATCCCCTAGAATATCTTCAATATTATCATCATCACTGCTATCATTGTCCTTGATTTCAGCAATATCCTCATTGGATTTATGTAGATGATTGATGTGTTTCCACATGTTTGTTGCATCATTTACAACATGCTCAATGTCTTTGATTAGTATCAAACAAGTGTGGAATCTAATCATCATATTACCTTCATGATCTTTCAGTGATTTCTTTACTTCTGCATCAGTGAGACTCGGTAGGAGATTTTTCAGGGTTTGCTCAAAGATATCCTTGACAGTTTTGATTGCAATTTCCCATCTTGGTTGCAACCTCTCTAACAGCTCTTTAGGGATCTGAGAGGCAATCTTGTCAGGAGAGTATTTCCATCTTCCCATTTTATTCAATACCAATTCTTCAATCTGCATTTTTTCCTATTCTGTTCTTGTTTCAAACTTCAATGCTTTGAAGTTTGTGAAGCTAGTACCTTCTTCTAATTGCTTCAACCTTGCCTCAAATGTGAGTGGAGGCTTGACAAGTATAGGTTCCTGCTTCCCCTATCTTGTTCTCCTGGAGAAGACTGTAGTGGCTTGCTTTTTAGGTTTGGTGATAATCACCTTACCTTTCTTCCATTGAGGCTCCTCTACCTTTTCTGACTCAGTTTCCTCTTCTTCTTCATCATCTTCTCCTTTCCCTTCAATAATCATTAGAGGACCAAGTTCTATTTTTAGCTTTGCAATCTTCCTCTTTCCTTTGCTAATGACTTGAGGGATTTTGATTGAAAGCTCAATTCTGGCCTTAGCTTCATCATAAGTTCCAAAGACTGGTTGCTTTGGGTCTATTGGTTCATTCACTAGTGCTTATATGATATCTCTAATTTCATCAATATTGACCTCATAAGGAAGAGGTTTCACCCATGCAACTCAGGGCCTGACTGCCTGTATGTATACTTTATCACAATCTACCATAAAGCATATATCTTCTTTGTATTCCTCAACCAGTTTAGGTGGAATCTGGAACCTATTGTTCATTCTTTTCTTAAAATCTTCAAAGTAATTATCCAAAACACTGTCAAAATTTTCACCTAACTCTGCAATGAACTCATTTATTTGGTAAAGAACAGGAATATCTTTTCTCCATACTACTGATCCTTTAGATGGAAAAGACTTTTGAACATAGAAAAATAAATAGATCAAAAGTGAAGCAAATTTGCAGGAGTTTTTCTTTGAAGTCCTTATCCTTTTCATATTTTTATTAAATTGAGAAAAAAGCAATTCAGACAGATCTAACTATACATTCTTCTTTACTACTTTATATGCTAAATCTACTGCTTCACAAGGTACACTGTTTGGATGGCTCGAACTATAAATTTTATGAGCAATGACGTGAATACCAAATCTTAATTCAGCGTCAGCTACTGTACTAAGCTTAAGTCCTCTACCATCCCATTCTACTTGCATTAGCCTTTGCGATTCTTCCCGACCTAGGGTTTTGGTAGTCTTAGCTTTGCTCAACATGGGAAGGCCAGTAATCATGTTAATCATTTTCTTTGTGATAAGCACTGGTTGCTCTAACCACAATTGCCCGTTGTGAACCCGACTGAGTACATACCTAACCCATTTAACTTGAAAATTCCTTGGCAAATGTGAAATGTGGGTTAACCCTTTTGTTTCAAGATGCTTATGCTCGAGTTTCAAATTTCCATCTACGCTCATTTCTCCTAGGGCATTATCAATTTCTAGGTTTCCAAGTTCTTGGATGGAACATTTGAAATGAGAGTGAATGTCATTTAGAAGGAGTACCTTTAGAGGAATTTGAGACTAAGCATCGTTAGGGTCAAGAGATTCTACAATTGCTGGTGCCAATTTGAAGTTCAACACCTTCCATTTAACACCTTTAACCAGCATTTCTGAGCCTCTCTTTGCCTTGGAGCTACTACTTCCGGATGCCATTGTTGCTTGATAAGTGAAGAGAAATTCTGAACAGATTCTTCGTCTTTTAAAATTTTCTCGAAATTGCTTTAAGCTTGCTCTGGAATCGTAGAAGATAACTTAGCTCAAAGTTCATAGTGAAGAATGAGATCAAATTTTGCCCTTTTTGATGAAACATTCATCATAAATGCTTGGTACGACGGTAGATGAAATGATAGGTTGTCACCCACTTGCTCGGTAGATACTATCAACTCGATGATCAAAAGAAAACATTGGTGTACTGACCTAACTTGGTAAGGTCACGAACCGACCTTGCTCGGTTGATATAACTCGGTAAATGAAACTTTGTTGCACCCGACCGAACTCGGTTAAGTCTAGGATCAAAGTGTATCTGAATACTATTTTGATCATCTTTCTTCTTGTGGAACTGTTTAGGATAATTCTTAGAAGATGCAGCTCCATACTTTCTTTTATGAATATTAATTAGAAATGGTGGAGTCACTCATTTCTTGAGTGATATAGCCATTGCTTGACTTATCTTGTTCGGTAGATTTTGGAATCCACTGCTGCTTCATTTGCTTCCGAATGTTGTCTGCTTTGATTTTTTTCTCATCTTCAATTCTTTCTATATTCATGCAATTTCTAGCTATATGACCAAGTTTTGTACATGTATAGAACCTTACAGTAGTGTCCTTCTTCCTTAGATGATGTCTTGCACAATTTATGCCAGTATGTCCATATTCTCCACAATAGTGACATCTGCACCAAGTGTTGTAGTCCCATCCAAATATGGCTTTGACAAGTTGTTCAGCTAGATTGAATGATTTGGATCTGCATTGGAATGCCTTGTGACCATGTTTTTTGCATTTGTGATAGTTGCCTTCAAATTTTGGTTTTTCTTTGCACTCATTTGCTTTGTGACCATGCTGATTGCAATTGAAGTATTTACCATTGAATTTTTCTTTTCCATTGCTCCAGCATTTGTTTGATGTATGACCTAACTTGCCACAGTGATTACAAGTGGGTTTTTGATTCCTTTGTTCACCTTGTTTGGAGGATTCACCTTCTTCCTTGTAACCAAGACCAGCTTTACCTTTATATCTATAAAAATTTTCCTCATTTTTTTGATTTAATTGATTCATATCTGCTTGGGATTTCATCATTCTTTCATTGACTTGCCTTTCAAAGATTAGATCATTTTCCAAGCTTTCATTGATTTGTCTCTTAGTTCTTAAATCATTCTATAGACTTTCATTTTGTACTCTGAGAATCCTGATTTCTTCATTTGCATTAGAGAGTTGGTCTATAAGGTCTTCATCCTGATGGGATTGATTATCTTCCAATGCTTCTTGTGCTTTGTTTCTTTGTTCCAAAACTTCACATAGCCTAATTGACTGTATTTCTTGCTCTCTTTTAAGCTTTCTTACCTCTTCTTGCAGAGATCCATTCTTTTCTAGAAGTTCTTTGATTGCCTTGTCAGCTTCTTATGAACTACTTGATGGTAACAAATCTTCAATCTTTTCTTCAACATAGTGATGGTCATTCATTTGTCTTGCAAGTTCCTTCCTTCTTTTTAGGGATTGAGAGAGATGCTCCTTTGCTTCTTTGAGTTGAACCATGGCCATTTCTAGATCTAGTTTTTCATTTTCAATAACTTTCTCCAGTCTGAATATCTCCATAATCTTAGATCTTTTCTCAAGCTATCAAACTTTGTCCTGGAACGAAAAAGCTCTGATACCAATTGTTAAAAATATTCAAGATATAATAGGTTACTGAGAGGGGAGGGGTGAATCAGTAACAATAAAACTTTTAAGTCAATTTAGAATAACCATATACAACATTTACTCATCTAGTCTGTTGCATAAAAGAACTATTAAACATTTAAACCATATATGCACAGAGATTTGGTGACCCAAAAACCTTCCAAAATAGAAAGTAAAAATGGGATGGGTATGATACCCACAAAGCTTCGTTACTGTAGTATGAAGTTGGCCGTTTAAGGCTTACAATGATCACTTCTGGTGATCTGCCCTGTTAGGATTACAAAGGATTACTAGATCCACCTTGTTAGAGGATTTACAAACATACTTTACAAGTATGCACTCTGTTAGGAGATTTGAATAAAGACGGTTAAATCTAACCTGTTAAAGGATTTACAAGAATGATTCACTTGTTAGGATGAACCAACAGATCAACTTACAACTTGACTGGATTCTTTATTGTAGATCACCTTCTGTGATTGATGAAATCATTTCTGCTCCTTGTAGACCTTGCTGAGTGTTTTTTTACTGCTGATGAATTCGCATATCATATCTTCTATCCCTCTTTTTGCAATATTCTATCTCTTGTGTATTCTTGAATGTGTCAATTGAATGATATAATACATTACATATATATACCATTCCAATAATTATTCATGCAAGGTCTGCCAAACACAAGTAAACAAAATATAACTGAGTCGGCCAAATAGTAGAATAAACTTGGGTTCTTCAGATAGACTTGATGACCTTCTGATACGCGGCATCCACTACATTACTCGGCATCGTCATGCACTCGGTAGAGATAGGGGTTTGGTTCATACTAGTCATACAACGTTGCCTGGAACTCGGTAACCATTGGTGACTCGGTAGATATAGTGTCACTCAGTAGAAACTAACTTCTTCATTTATCTCCTGAGCTCAGTTATCACTGAGTGCTTCCTCACTCGGTTAATGCTAAGTGCATCTTCACTCGGTTAACACTAAGTGTATCTTCACTCGGTTAACACTAAGTGCTTCTTCACTCAGTTTGAACTATGTCTTCGATGCTTAGTTTGAACTATGTTGCCATCACTCGGTCTGAACTGTATTACTCGATGCTCAGTTAGAACTGTGTTGCCATCACTCGGTCTGAACTGTATTACTTGATGCTTGGTTAGAACTATGAGACGAGTGTTGTCACTAATAGAAAATAACTTTATGCCAACACTAGGACCCCTAGGGACATATGTCATCATTTAATGGGTCAAAGGGGGTCATAGATCAACCTATGACCCCCTTCGACTCATAAGAATGATTCTAATACGTCTCTAGGGATCCTAGAACCCCTAAGAAAATATGTTGTCATTTAGTGGGATAAAGGGAGTCATAGATCACCCTATGATCCCCTTTGACCCATATGAACAATTCTAATATGTCCCTGGGGATCCTAGGACCCCTAGGGACATATGTCATCATTTAATGGGTCAAAGGGTGTCATAGGTCACCCTATGACCCCCTGTGACCCATATGAACTATTATAATACGTTGTTAGGGGTCCTAAGACCCCTAGGAACATATGTCAGCATTTAATGGGTCAAAAGGAGTCATAGGTCACCCTATGACCCCCTTTGACCCATATGAATAATTCTAATACGTTTCTAAGGGTCCTAGGACCCCTAGCGAAATATGTCATCATATAATGGGTCAAAGGGGGTCATAGAGTGAACCTATGACCCCCTTTGACCAATATGAACAATTCTAATATGTCGCTCGGGGTCTTAGAACCCCTAGGGATATATGTCATCATTTAATGGGTCAAAGGGGGTAATAGGTCACCCTATGACCCCCTTTGACCCATATGAACAATTCTAATACATCCCTAGGGATCCTAGCACCCCTACGGACATATGTCATCATTTAATGGGTCAAAGGGGTCATAGGTCATCCTATGACTCCCTTTGACCCATATGACCAATTATAATACGTCCCTAGGGGTCCTAGGACCCCTAGGGACATATGTCATCATTTAATGGGTCAAAGGGGGTCATAGGTCACCCTATGACCCCCTTTGACCCATATTAACCATTCTAATACGTCCGTAAGGGTCCTAAGACCCCTAGAGACATGTGTTGTCATTTCATGGGTCAAAGGGGGTCATAAGGGTGACTTATGACCTCCTTTGACACATATGAATAATTCTAATACGTCGCTAGGGGTCTTAGGACCACTAAGGATAGGTGTCATCATTTAATGGGTCAAAGGGGGTCATAGGTCACCTTATGACCCCCTTTGACCGATATGAACAATTCTAATACGTCCCTTGGGGTCCTATGACCCCTAGGGACCTATGTCATAATTTAATGGGTCAAAAGGGGTCATAGGGTGAACTTATAAACCTCTTTGACCAATATGAACAATTATAATATGTTCCTAGGGGGACATATGTCATCATTTAATGGGTCAAAGGGCGTCATAGGTCAACCTATGACCCCCTTTCACCCATATGAACAACTCTAATATGTCTTTAGGGGTCCTTGGACCCCTAGGGACATATGTCATCATTTAATGGGTCAAAGGGGGTCATAGGTCACCCTACAACCTCCTTTGAACCATATTAACCATTCTAATATGTCCTTAGGGGTCCTTGGACCCCTAGGTACATATGTCATCATTTAATGGGTCAAAGAGGGTCATAGGGTGACCTATGACCCCCTTTGACCCATTTGAACAATTCTTTAATACATCCCTAAGGGTCCTAGGACCCTTAGGGACATATGTCATCATTTAATGAGTCATTTGACTCATATGAATGATTCTAATACGTCCTTAAGTGTCCTAGGACCTCTAAAGACATATGTCATCATTTAATGGGTCAAAGTGGGTCATAGGTCACCATATGACCCCCTTTGACATATATGAACAATTCTAATACATTCCTAGGGGTCATTGGACCTCTAGGGACATATGTCATCATTTAATAGGTCAAAGGGGGTCATAGGTCATCCTATGACTCCTTTTGACCCATATGAACAATTCTAATATGGGGTCATATGTCATTATATAATGGATCAAAGGGGGTCATAAGTCACCTTATGACCCTCTTTGACTCATATGAACAATTCTCATTTAATGGATCAAAGGGGGTCGTCGGTCACCCTATGACCTCTTTTGACCCATATGAACAATTCTAATATGTCCCTAGGGGTCCTATGACCCCTAGAGACATATGTCATCATTTAATGGATCAAAAGGGGTCATAGGTCACCCTATGACCCCTTTTGACCCATATTAACCATTCTAATATGTCCCTAAGGGTCCTTGGACCCCTACGGACATATGTCATCATTTAATGGATCAAAGGGGGTCATAGTTCACCCTATGACCCCCTATGACCCATATGAACAATTTTAATATGTCCCTAGGGGCCCTTGGACCCCTAGAGACATATGTCATCATTTAATGGGTCAAAGGGGGTCATAGGTCACCCTATGACCCCTTTTGACCCATATGAACAATTCTAATAGTCTTTAGGGGTCGTTGGACCCCTAGAGACATATACCATCATTTAATGTGTCAAAGAGGGTCATAGCTCACCCTATGACCCCCTTTGACCCATATGAACAATTCTAATACATCCCTAAGGGTCCTAGGACCCCTAGGGACACATGTTGTCAATCGTCAATTAATGGGTGAAAGGGGGTCATAGGTCACCTTATGACCCCCTTTGACCCATATGAACGATTTTAATACGTCCCTAGGGGTCATAGGACCCCTAGAGACATATGTCATCGTTTAATATGTCAAAGAGGGTCATAGAGTCTTTGAACCATATGAATAATTCTAATATGTCCCTAAGAGTCATAGGACCCCTAGGGACATATGTCATCATTTAATGGGTCAAAGAGGGTCATCGAGTGAACCTATGACCCCCTTTGACCAATATGAATAATTCTAATATGTCGCTAGGGGTCCTAAGACCCCTAGGGACATATGTCATCATTTAATTCATCAAAGGGGGTTATAGGTCACCCTATGACCCCCTTTGACCCATATGAAAATTTCTAATATGTCCCTAGGGGTCCTAGGATCCCTAGTGACCTATGACCCCCTTTGACCCATATGAACAATTCTAATATGTCCCTAGGGGTCCTTGGACCCCTAGTTACATATGTCGTCATTTAATGTGTCAAAGGAGGTCATAGGTCACCCTATGATCCCCTTGACCCATATTAACTATTCTAATATGTCCTTAGGGGTCCTTGGACCTCTAGAAAAATATGTCATCATTTAATGGGTCAAAGGGGGTCATAGGTCACCCTGTAACCCCCTTTTGATCCATATTAACAATTTTAATATGTCCTTAGGGGTCCTAAGACCCTTAGGGACATATGTCATCATTTAATGGGTCAAAGGGGGTCATAGGTCACCCTATGATCCCCTTTGACCTATATAAACAATTCTAATATGTCCCTACGGGTCCTTGGACCCCTAGAGACATATGTCGTCATTTAATGGGTCAAAGGGGGTCACAAGTCACCCTATGACCCCCTTTGACCCATATGAATAGTTCTTCCTAGGGGTCTTAGGACCCCTACGGACATATGTCGTCATTTAATGTGTCAAAGGGGGTCATAGGTCACCCTATGACCCCCTTTGACCCATATGAATGATTCTAATACATCCCTAGTGGTCCTAGGACCCTTAGAGATATATGTCATTATTTAATGGGTCAAAGGGGGTCATAGGGTGACCTATGACCCCCCATAACGCATTAAATGATGACATATGTCCTTAGGGGTCCTAGTACCCATAAGGACGTATTAGAATCGTTCATATGGGTCAAAGGGGGTCATAGGTTGACCTTTCAGCTCCTTTGACCCATTACATGATGACATATATCCCTAGGATCCCTAGGAATATATGAGAATCGCTCTTATTATACATATTAATATGTATGTTATTAATATATATATATAATAACGTAATATTTTCATTAAATATAATATGTATTATATATTATTATATTAATATGTATAATAATATAATATATTTATAATAACGTAACATATTATATATATAATATGTATTATATATTATTATATGAATATATATAATAACATAATATTTTTATTAAATATAATAATGTAATATATATATATATATATATATATGTTATTAATATATATTATTATATTAATATGTATGTTATTAAGATATATGTATATTATTAATATATATGAATCAAAGGGGGTCATAGGTCCTTCAACCTATTACATGACCACATATGTCCCTAGGGGTCCTAGCGACATATGTCGTCATGTAATGGGTCGAAGGGGTTCATAGGTCAACCTATGACCCCCTTTGACTCATATGAATGATTCTAATATGTCCCTAGGGGTCCTAGGACCCCTACGGACATATGCGGTCATGTAATGGGTTGAAAGGGGTCATAGGTTGACATATGACCCCCTTTGACCCATAAGAATGATTCTAATATGTCTCTATGAGTCATAGGACCCCTAGGAACATATGTCATCATTTAATTGGTCAAAGGGACCTATGACCCGGGCCTTTGACTCATATATATTAATAGCATACATATTAATATAATAATATATATTAATAACATATATATATATATATAACGTGATTATATTTAATAAAAATATTATGTTATTATATATATTAATAACATACATATTAATATAATAATATATATATATATATATTACGTTATTATATTTAGTAAAAATAATAATAATATAAATTATATTTATAGATTATAATGAGAATAACATAATATATTATTATACATTAATAGATTATATCTTATATCTTTATATTACGTTTGTGTGTGTGTGTGTGTGTGTGTGTGTGTGTGTGTGTGTGTGTATATATATATATATAACTAAAATAATTTATACATCATAAGCTATAACTCTTAAACTCGATTTTCCCTCCAAAATGGGTTTGGATTTCAAATTTCTCAACAAAATTCACCAAACCATATCGGATATCTGATTTGAAATTGGATATCCAATTAGGCTTGGTATTTACCAACCCTTCCCGGTCAACCCAAAAGACGTGTTTGAAGAGAGTTTTAGTGATACTTAGACTTCGAGTAGCCGTCTAACAATGTTATTTTGATTGAAATTGAACGAAATGAAAAAGATTCTTTAATATCGCTCTCAAGATTCCATCAATATATTTTTTGTCAAATTCTAAGTTTGATAAGTATTTATTAGTTAATTATCAATGAAGATTATATTGTAAAGTGTTGATTGACATATTGATTGAAAAATAGCTATAACTTTCAAATGGCATAACGTTTTTTAAATCTAAAAGTTGCGTCACATTCTATGCTTCGCCTAGTATAAGAAAAAAAATAAAGTAAAATTTGGTAAAATTTTCTATTAGTTAAGGTGGTTAGACACAGGACTTTTTTTTTCTGAAAAAGTTTTGGTAGAAAATTCATATTTAATTATTTATTTGGAATAAAAATACCAAAAAATATGCGTCACATTCGGGCATGAGTCTACTTTTCATATCTATAATTATATTAAAAATATATTATCATTTGATTTTGATTAAGGTGGTCAGACATACACCTACTTTTTATTTTTGCCCTGAAATTTTCATAGTGCTGCATTAAAATTCAAACTTTTGACCAATCAATTATTTTTTTCTCTTGATAAGGCCTAGTAGTTTAGAAACTACATTCAATTTCCTACAGATTATTTTCTTACAACTTTTTGATATAAATTCCATAACCACTTTAAAATTATGTGTCAAGTTGACATAACCCTGATTTGTTAGTTTTTCACTACCACTTAAGGCCATAGTTTGGTTGACCATGATCCTGCACATACCCTAACATATTATTATATATGATATTATGTTTTTAAATAATTGAAGAGTTAAGATATAATATATTTGTGATGTGAAATATATTGGGCATGATCGTATAATGTGGATATATATGTGATATAGGAATAAATTTAATTAATTTAATATAATAATATGAAATAGGTATTACATAGGATTATAATTATTTCATAAATATATATCTTAGAATATTAACATATTTTATCTAATTTTTTAATTCTTTCACTATACCGTTGAGAGTTCATAGATGGTGTTCTGTAGGGAAAGATGAAGTAAAATTAGATGATGTACATGTGTCAAGCACCTTATGACAAGTAAATCTATGCTCTCCTTAGGCTAGGTGTAGGAGGGAATAAGGAAATAAGGTTTAATTATGCCAATTACTAGATGCACATTATAGGAATCTATTGTTTATGAAACAAAATAATTAAGCTATTTATATAGTAATGTATGTCAAAATTTGATTATTAATAGCCTCTAAGAAAGGGGACATTATAGAGGAAAACACTAATAAGGAGAAGAATGACATTGGTTTGGTGGAAGAAAAAGTTAACAAGCTTGAGAAGGATCTCATCGGTCACATTCACATCCAACAAAACAAGGTCAAATCCCTAAATAAGATTTATAATGAGGCTATCACCAATATTGAGTTTGGTGTCATGGTGTCTACCCTTTTCAAGATTCAATGGGAGATATTAGAAAAGACTCTTCTTAGAGTCACCACGGGCAAAAGAATATTGAAGAAAGCTAGAGGGGCTAGCAAGGACAATGAGAAGGATGACCATGGCATGAGAAACATTAGCGATTGGATATATGAGCTCAACCAACTGGCAAAGGAGTGAGATGCCATTGGGAAGGCCTGATAATTTTTCTTCTATTATGTTTATTTTTTGTTCTATTCTCAAAGGCTAATCCATATTTTATTGGTTTAACGAACTTATGTTTTAGATTTTTGTTCTATAATTGCTACAATAGGATGTTATACTATTTAAAATTTAAGGTTTTGATTGTTTGGGATAGTAAGTACTCTTTTGTTGTTGAGTCTTGTTAGTTTGCTCAAGTTTGGTATGATTTTTGATAAATGTTTCTTGAGGATTTTGGTTCCTTTGTTGGACTATGCTACTCTAGCATGCTACTTGGCTATAATGGCTTGGGGTGTTGTTATCAGAATGCAACTTAAACTACTATTATATGGGTTCAACTACCTTCCCCTGCCTTCATTATAAAAAAATTCAATAATATTTTTTTATTATAATATTTATAGCATATCTTGCTACCAATATAACCATTGCAACTTATCGGTGCATGTGCTAGTTATTTTTAATTTAAATTCTATTACACTAATATTGACAAGTACTTGACGATATGTGACATTTGTTAGTCTTATCAATCATTATATTATTTATTATAATATTTTTCTAATTGTTTCAACTTATTAATTTTGACAAAAAAATCAATTATTTTGGATAATATAAATATAATTGAATGAATTATTCTCTAATTTTATCATGTATGATAAACATGGATTTAAAATTGGTGTTTGAAAAACAAAAACATAATTTTCATTATAAAAGAAAATTATATAGAATAAAATAATACAACATTTAAAAATTGTTATTATAATATCAAATTTATATATTCAAATAAAATACATTATACATTTATTAGTTAAAATTATCATATATTATCTGTAATATTTTAAAATATAAATTAAGTTATTATAGAATTAAATGTTTATATAATAATAATAGTGTAATATTTGATTTTTCTAGATCACTCTTGTATCTATTTTGACACAAGGTCTAGTGTAAATAAGTCAAAATTCATAGTATACTAGACATCTTATGACAATTTGACAAAAGTTTACTTAGAACAACTACCATATGTTCTATATTATGTTGAGGTGTAAAAATCACTCCCTCAAAATATTATTATGTATATAATTTTAAACTCTATGATAATTTATATTATATTAATTATATCAATTTGTAACAAAGTAATTATATTACTTAATATTTATTAAAACTCGTAATTAACTTTCTAGTTATAAAAATCAATAATGTGGACTAGTAATAACACAATAACTTTTTTCAATAATGAAACAATTTATGTGTGTGTGTAAATTAAAAATTATTTTTTTCCAAACTAATATCAAATGGATATTCTATTAGTCACATTTAAATTATATTTTTTAATATTACCTCTACAACAAATAGGGACAAAAGCGAAGTCCAATATCTATAAATTCATATAAGAAAGAAAAGTGAACTTTTAAGTGAAGGTGGGGTGGTCCACATTATTGGCTTTTTAAATGTCTTACACACATCAAATCATCACCAACTAGTTACATCAAAATGCATAACACTACAATGGCATAATGCCCCCTATAGGAGGTCATTAAACAAAAACCGTCTTAAGAGAAAAGAAACCTTTAGTATTCTACTCAAGCTTCACAAAAATGGGCCACGTTTGTGGAAAAAGCAAAAAATAATGGAAGTTAGTTGCATATAATAATGACTTCAATTATTTTTTACTTTTATTATATGCAACTAACTTCCATTATTTTCAGAAGTCGGTTGCATAATGGATGTTAGTTGCATGTAATAATGGAAATGACTACTCTTGGAAATCTAGAGGATTTGATCCATGGAGATTTTTCATGCTTGAATTCTTATTTCTCGTTCAATGAGTTTATAATTGATTTTATGGCATGAATTTGATGTATGCACAACTATAAAATATATTTATTAGTGAAGTTTGAGGTTTGTGCAAAGACTATGATCCATTAGTTATCTAGCTTTGAGTTTTTAAATAAGAAAATGTCTTGCACTCTTAGGTATGTAATGCCAATATTTTAACTTAAAATGTTGTTATAGTGAATACCCTGCTCTACTTTATATTTCAGGAAGGCAAGCATGTTTAGAGGTCGATGTGAATGGTGACCTCAAAAGTATTGATGGTACTGGAGTTTATAATAATGGTTGTATGCAAGAATCTTGATCCATTGTTTATTGGCTCCTTCATGCCAGGGATATATTATGGGTGTTGTTTTCTCTTTATATTTTCAATGGAATATATTTTATGAACATATTTTCAAATTTAAATATTTCTCTTTATTTTGGAATGAAGTTACAGTCATTGTTAGTTTTGATTTTGAGTGACAATCCATTACATTAAGCTTGGAATTCTAAAAATTTCTTTGATTGCACAAATATTGAGTTTTGATATCTGGCCTTTTGTAATTATTATACCAACAACCATAGATTTAGAAGCATACTAGGTGAGCTTTAAAAAACATCTTGTTATGTGTGATTGGCTAAATCTTTGTTTAGTACATAGACTTCAATTATATTACTTCCTTTCATTATGTGATGAAATTACTGTACAAAAAGACCAAGATGTGTCAAAAGTCTTTGTGATTTGACTTAAATTAGGGCAAATTAATTTAAGGGATTTTTAATCAGTTTAATAATCAATTAGATATCTTAAATATTATATTAAGATTTATATGTTGTAAATTTAAATTGATTTGAAGATATTAGATACAATTCTTTTAATTTATATATATTTTAAAAACTATGCTTTGTATGATTTTAAATGATTTGTATGTAACAAAATTAGAAAGGTTCTATCAAGCTAACTTAACTTTTTTAATCATTTTAAAATGATTTTCATGTAGTAAAGCTCTAATTATTCTATAATTCATTTAAAAAAATCTTAACTTTATCAGGTTTCCATTTTATTTTCCTTTTGTCATAAATGTTCCATATGAGCTATATTATTAAGCCATGATTATTGATTATTTTTTCTTAAATCAAATTGTAATGTATTTTTATCATAACAGTATGCAAGAATTTATTTCTTTGGATGGTGATTTCATGTTAAGCATATTCTTAAAATTGGTGCTTTATATTAAGAATATATAATTTGAGTGAATATCATCTATAAGAAATATATAAACAACTTCAATAAAAGAATAGAAAAATATGACTTTAAACATGCAAAATTATTTTAAATCTTCAATTTTTATTTAGAAGGTTTTTATTTTATTTTGTACTTTTCTAATTGAAAATAATTTTGTTCTAAATTCAAAATATCAAAGTATAGAAATTATATGTTTCTAATTCTAAATAGTGAGAAGTAGACATATTCTTGTTCTTAATTTAAAAAGTCAAAATATAGAAGCTAGATGTTTCTAAAATAATGGAAAAACAAATCTCTCTGCATCTTATTTTGGATAAATATATAAAAGATTTAGAAAAGTATACAAAAAAAATTAAAATGTTTCTACATTTCTTATTTATTATTCTTAGAAAAAATCAGTTAACAAAATTATTTATTTTACAAAATTTTGAAAAAAATCATTTTCTATTATTGATAATCTTTTATGAGCTATTTGAATGTGAATCAATATGGTTCACACGTAAAGGGGAAAACATATTTATATCCTTGCATTACAAATAAATTCTAGAAATAAATAAATTAATAGTAGGGTAAGTGTACGAAGTTGTGGTGCCGAAAGGGGGGTATAAGTGGACACCTTTTTTCTAAAATCAATAATTTATGAACTTCAACAAGAATTTGAAGATAGTTATGCTCAAAATTTTAAGATGTGACAAAAACAAAAGTAGTAGTCCTTTGAATCTAGTTTCTAAACTACTAATTATTTTTCAAAATGGTTTAGTTTTAGGTCATCAAAAAAGGGGGCCATAGAAAGTGGTATTGTTTATTCCAAAAAAATATAACACAGTACAAAGTGTGGCCCTCCTAAAATTTTATTTTATTTTTTAAAATTATTTAATCACCCCAGTCAAAAGTTACTTAACACTATGAAGTTTATCCCAGATTTTTTAGGTAATTTTATAATGTGTATTTTATTTTTTATTTTTATTTTAAACTAGACACATTCCAAAAACATGAAATATATGTGTGCTCCCCCTAGAAATGATTGAAAACTAATCTAAAATCAAAACTTCTTTTTTTCAAAGTGCGTAGAATGGAGTCTAGTTTCTAAAAAACTAAGTTGTTGCAAAATTTGATGAATGAGCTAAAATCTACAGCCCAATTAGTACATGTTGGTTTTTGACAAAAAATGGACATATATTCAAAAGAAATTAAAGATGAAAGGCTTGAAATAGTTCAAATAAAAAATAAATTATATGGTTATATAGCTAACACAAAGACCTGCAATGTCATGTAACATGATTTTATCAATGCTCAACCATGAGGAATCTTGAAGGAGAGAACACGAGAAAAATCAATCATTTTTTGTATGTTTGTAGTAAAATATGTCTCAGACCAGTTTATAGACTCCAAATCTTTGGGTTGGATCCCCAAGGTAAAACCAAGCCTTAGGCTTGGTCGTATGCAAAGTTTTGAATCACATGTATGTCTTATAGCATGTGCACACTATAACATGCACACGATATTTAAAGCTTTTTAAATTTGGGTCTTAATAGCATGCACACACTATAGTGTGCAAACACTATTGAGACCTAAATAGTGCATAGAGAGGGAATAAGAGAGGAAAAGCAAGAGAGAGAGAGGGGGGGATGGGTGTCTGTGTGTGTGTGTGTGTGTGTGTGAGAGAGAGAGAGAGAGAGAGAGAGAGTAGGGGATGGGAGAGAGAGGAAGTGAGAGAGAGTAAGAGTGGTAGAGAGTACAAGATGGGAGAGAGAGGAAGTGTGACAAAGAGTAGGGGTGACAAAGAGAGAGTACAGGATGGGAGAGAGAGATTGCGAGTAGGGGATAGGAGAGAGAGGAAGTGTGAGAGAGTGAGTAGGGGTGGCAGAGAGAGTACAAGATGTGAGAGAGAGATTGAGAGTAGGGGATGGTAGAGAGAGTAGTTAATGGGAGAGGGAGCAAGAGAGGGAGTGAGAGAGAGGAGGATGGAAGTGTGTGAGAGAGAGAGTAGGGCATGGGAGAGAGTGTGAGAGTGTGAGAGAGAGTAGGGGTGGCAGAGAGAGAAAGTAGGGGATGGGAGAGGGGAGAGAGAGAGAGTAGGGGATGGGAGAGAGAGTAGGCAGTGGGAGAGGAAGTGGGAGAGGGAGAGAGAGAGGGGGGAATGGGAATGTGTGTAAGAGAGAGAGAGTAGGGGATGGGAGAGAGAGGAAGTGTGAGAGAGAGTAGGGGTGGTAGAGAGAGAGTACATGATGGGAGAGAGAGATTGAGAGTAGGGGATGGGGGAGAGAGAGGAGTAGGCGGTGGGAGATAGAGTGGGAGAGGGAGAGCGAGAGAGAGTAGGGAATGGGAGAGGGGGGAGAGAGAGAGTGGGGGATGGGAGAAAGAGAGTGGGAGAGGGAGAGAGAGGGGGGATGGAAATGTGTGTAAGAGAGAGAGAGAGAGTAGGGGATGGGAGAGAGTGTGAAAATGTGAGAGAGAGGAGGGGGTGGCAGAGAGAGAGTAGAGAGGGAGAGAGTGAGAGTGAGAGAGAGAGAGAGAGAGAGAGTGAGAGAGAGTGAGAGAGAGAGAGAGAGAGAGTGAGAGTGAGGGAGTAGGTGGTGGGAGAGGGAGTGAGAGAGGGAGAGTGAGTGAGAGACAGAGTGGGTGATGGGAGAGGAGAGAAAGGAGGGAGATGGGTGTGTGTGTGTGAAAGAGAGAGAGTAGGGGAGAGGAGAGGGGAGAGAGAGATAGAGAGAGTAGGGAATGGTAGAGAGAGAGAGTAGGCAATGGGAGAGAGAGTGGAAGAGGGAGAGGGAGAGAGAAGGGGATGGGAGTGTGTGTAAGAGAGAGTAGGGGATGGGAGAGTGTGAGAGTGTGAGAGAGAGTAGAGGTGGTAGAGAGAGTAGGGGATGGGATAGAGAGAGTGAGAGTAGGAGATGGGGGAGAGAGAGAGAGAGAGAGAGAGAGAGAGAGAGAGAGAGATAGTAGGTGGTAGGAGAGGGAGAGAGGGGGGGTGGGTGTGTGTGAGAGAGATCTAGAGAGTAGGGGATGGGAGAGGAGAGAGAGAAGGGGGGAGATGGGAGTGTGTGGGTGTGTGAAAGAGAGAGAGTAGGGGATGGGAGAGGGGAGAGAGAGTGAGAGCAGGGGATGGGGGAGAGAGAGTAGGCAGTGGAAGAGGGAGTGGGAGAGGGAGAGAGAGAGGGGGCAATGGGAATGTGTGTAAGAGAGAGAAAGTGTGAGAGTTTGAGAGAGTAGGGGGTGGAAGAGAGAGAGTACAAGATGGGAGAGAGAGTGAGAATAGGGGATGGGAGAGAGTGTGAGAGAGAGAAGGGGATGGGAGAGAGAGAAAGTAAGAGTAGGGGATGGGAGAGAGACTAGAGTAGAGAGGGAGAGTGAGTGAGAGAGAGAGAGAGAGAGAGAGAGAGATAGTAGGCAGTGGAAGAGGGAGTGGGAGAGGGAGAGAGAGGGGGGATGGGAGAGAGAGAGAGAGTGAGAGTAGGGGATGGGAGAGAGAGTAGAGAGGGAGAGAGAGAGTGAGAGAGAGATAGTAGGTGATGGGAGAGGGAGAGAGAGGTGGGAGAGGGAATGTGTGTGAGAGATCTAGAGGGTAGGGGATGGGAGAGGAGAGAGAGTGAGATAGAGTAGGTGATGGGAGACTTGAGAGAGAGTGAGAGAGAGTAGGGGATGTGAGAGAGAGTACGCAGTGGGAGATGGAGTAGGAGAGGGAGAGCGAGAGAGAGTAGGGGATGGGAGAGAGAGAGAGAGAGAGAGAGAGAGAGAGAGAGAGAGAGTAGGCAATGGGAGAGGGAGAGAGATAGGGGGGATGGGAGTATATGAGAGAGAGAGAGAGAGTAGGTGGTGGGAGAGGGAGAGCGAGAGAGAGAGTAGGGGATGGGAGAGGGGAGAGAGAGAGAGAGTAGAGGATGAGAGAGGGGAGAGAGAGAGTAGCCCGAGAGAGAGAGGGGGGATGGGAGTGTGTGAGACAGAGAGATTAGGGGATGGGAGAGGAGAGAGGGTGAGAGAGAGTAGGCTATGGGAGAGGGAGAGAGAGAGTAGGGGATGGAAGAGGACAGAGAGAGAGAGTAGGGGATGGGAGAGGATAGAGAGTGAGAGAGTAGGTGGTGGGAGAGGGAGTAGGAGAGGGAGAGCGAGAGAGAGTAGGGGATGGGAGAGAGAGAGTAGGGGATGGGGGAGAGAGAGAGAGAGAGTAGGCAATGGGAGAGGGAGAGAGACAAGGGGGATGGGAGTGTAAGAGAGAGAGTAGGGGATGGGAGAGAGAGCAAGTAGGTGGTGGGAGAGGGAGAGCGAGAGAGAGTAGGGGATGGGAGAGGGGAGAGAGAGTAGGGAGAGAGAGAGTAGGGGATGGGAGAGGAGAGAGGGTGCGAGAGAGTAGGCAGTGGGAGAGGGAGAGTGAGGGAGAGTAGGGGATGGAAGAGGAGAGAGATAGAGAGAGAGTAGGGTATGGGAGAGGATAGAGAGTGAGAGAGTAGGCGATGGGAGAGAGAGTGAGAGAGTAGGCGATGGGAGAGGGAGAGTGAGAGAGAGAGAGTAGGGGATGGGAGAGGAGAGAGAGTAGGGAGAGAGAGAGTAGGGGATGGGGTATTGTGAGATAGGGAGAGATGTGTTTTGACATAGTGCTTACATGCTTTATAGTGTGTACATGCTATAGGGTGTATGCACTATGTGAAATCACCTAAAAATGGTCAAAAAGCAAGTTTGAGTCCCTTTTGATCCATTTTTTGCTTTTTGTCTACTGTGCAGTCTATTGTTCCAATAGAAAACATGGGTTTCAAGCTATTGAAACTTTGGAAACACTATTTGAAGACTCTTTGAAGCTAGTAAACACCACATTCAATCATTGGATCAGCTTTTTGAATATTCTTTCTATAGAAAAGGTTAGTGTGATCCTTTTTAAATATTGTTTGTAGATATATAGAGACAAATTTGATTATAATTTGACATTTTATTTAATATATAGTGAATTCATTGAAATTTGTATGTTTGAATCAATTGTTATTTGGAAATGGTTAGAAATTTGGCAAGTTGTTTGATATATATTGTGTATTCATTGAAATAATTGTAATTTTTATATGTATTTGAATGATTTGTAACTTACAAATTGTAAGTAATTTAGATGTTTGAATAATTTGACATGTAGAAATCATCATCATGCCAAGAAAGAAACCAAAAACTCAAACAAATAAAGATAGGGAGAGAGATTTGGCAATTAAAAGAGATAAAATGAAACTACTACATGAACAAAGAAAATTGCAAAGCAATAATGAAGAATTGACTTTCAAAGAGGATCAAGAACCATCGATACAAAGAAACAAAGAGGAAGAATTGGAAAGACAAAGAGAATGAATGAGATAGTTATGCTCAAGAAGACAATTGAATTGTGAAGCTACACCATCTTCCAATTTTGGAGTCATATCATCCTCTCATGTTGAAGAGACACTAATTTGTAGATCTGACAATGTACACACTCCATCATGTCATGTTGAAGGCAAAATATCAATATATTAAGTAGGTGATATTCCATCTTTTGCATCTTATTGCCAAGGCACATCATCTTTAGTTCAAGGTACACAAAACACTCAACCTTATGTTGATGTTCAAAATGTTGAGGGAATGGAAGAGATTATAACACCTTCTAGAATTTTTTTAAGAAGACCAAAATATTTGATTGATATTGATACTAACATTTTGAAATCAATTCCTACCAAGATTAGCAAGCGTACTTGTCAAAGAAAATTTAATTATATGTGGAGATTATTCTTTGAAGAATTAAATATTACAGGTCAATGTCAATTATTTGTTGAAATGATGAGGAATTTGAAATTTAGGCCTATCATGAAGATTCTTGGGCTAAGAATTATGGATGATTGAAATGAAAAAAATATTGTAAAGAATCTAATGAGTGCTTATGACAAAGTAGGTTCTAAATCACACACCAAAGATAGTAATATCACAAGACGAGTACTTACATTGACAATAGTAAGTACACAAATGAAGAAAGCTTGACTCATAAGAAAGACAAGCAAAACTTTGAAAATTGGTAGAGGTACTCTAAAGAGAGCCATGCTAAGGTGTGAGAGATTGGAATATCCAACAAAAAATGAGCTATGGACATTTAGCACTAGACTACCACAATAGGAAAAAGAAATTAGTGAAGCTTTGAAATGATTGATCGAAGATTTTTGGAAAAATAACACACGTGTTTCCCCTAATCAAACAGATGTTGTAAGAAGGATTGGTAGCCAAAATCATGACCCACATGTGAAACACTATTTGGACTCAACTCAAACAAATTTTTTTGCAAAATTGATTCATATGTATCCTTAAATTCAAATAAGTCAAAGATTTTTTGAGATGGATAAACCTTTTATGTGAAGATAAATCACACGTGCGCAACTTTTTATTGTAGGATACATATCGAATTTTTTAACCATTTTGATTTTTTTAGGCATATATGCGTATTTTTCATTCTGAGTTTGTTTTGCAAGATTGAGACATGAATGAACCACCAAGATCTTCAAGGGAATTCATATCCAACATTTTATGTAAAATAAGGAATGGCCAACAATTTTACAAGACATCATGCTTGGATCCAATACATGCTTATTTTGTGGTTCTTTGCAACTTTTATAAGCTTTTGAACATATGGATAGTACACATGCAATTGGAAATGAAATAATAGATTGCAAAAAATTTAGGGTAGTGACATATGCTCTAAAAGATGGGAAACTGGGTAAAAGATGTGATTTAGTCATTTAAAAGATTCTAGTGTATGATTTCATGAAGATTTTTTGTGAAAAGATTATTTACAAGTATGTAAGGTATATACATAGAGCTCGATGGCTGGATTTGCAATTCAAGTTGTGCAAGGATACGTTTCCACTAGATACCATTGTTTCAATTGTAGACTTCATAGAGAACTACACATTACAACCACAAAATGAGGTACAAGCAAAGTATTATACTTCTTAATAGGTTTCCATATTTGTTCACATAGAATTCATGCATTCACCTACAAGTACAGAGGATAATAGGAAGATTTTGAGGGAGTACCATTTTTACATCGGTGATGATCGATCACATTCTATAGAGTTTGTACATGGTTGTTTTCAACTATTTTATAGAGATTTGGCTAACAGGGGCATAACATATCGTCAATACATCATTTGGTTAGACAATTGTGCATCTCAATTCAAGAATGTACGGATGTTCTATTGGTTGAGTAGGATGCACAAGTTGTGTAGAATTCAATAAATGTGGAATTCCATAGAGGCTGGTCATGGAAATGGAGAGCATGATGGTGTAGGAGCATGCATCAAAAGAGCCTTAGCTTGTGAAGAACTAAAGTACAAAGATGGAGCAATGTTGATAGATGCAAAATCCATCGTCCAGAGGTGTAATGCTACAACGGATCTAGGTAAGGAAGGTGAGTCTATGGTTCATAGATTTTTTTGGTTGATAGATAATACTAATATTGCACCATATGAGGATTGTTGCACACTAAGAAGATCTAGTGAGTTGCACTCTTTTAGAAGCTCTGATGTAGGTTCATGGAGTATCCACACATGAAAAATGACATGCTATTGTCCATCATGTGTAGAGGAAAATTGGGATGACTGTGAGTCAACTGTATGGGTGGACAAATGGGATACATGGGTTTTGGACCCAATTGACACCTATCATCCCCCACAAGCACTCTAAATGGTAGAGATGGATTCATCTATTGACTTTGACTGCTTGTTTGATCTAGTGCAACTTGGTAATATATATATATATATATATATATATATATATATATATATATATATATATATATATATATATATATATATATATATATATATATATATATATATATATATATATATATATATCTTTGTAATTTCAATATGTAACTTTATAACTTTTACCTAAGTATTTTTTGAATTAATGACCACATTTTGTACATTTGTCACTACAAGCCATATTTTTGCTGTTATTGCACCTGAAGAAAATGAAGAAGGGATAGATTATTATTTGTGTCATTGTGTCCAAGCCAAACAAAAACTGGATCACTTGGTTATAGATGGTGAAGGTTTAGGGTACCATATCGGTGTGGTGGTTATAACTAGCACATGGCTTAGATGATATTCTATGAAGAACCCTAACTTGTGGTTATTTGAGGATTGGCAAATAGAGAGGAAGATTCTTCATTATTCAAACCTTGTTGTTGCATCAAATTAAATGTCCACTTGATAAAATGTGGTGGAAAACTACATAATAAGATTCTTTGAAAAGTTCATGAGTCAAACCACGAGGCAATACTTGAGACATTAAAATGTAGAGCAGATCTAGTTGGTTCATTAAATTGAATAGGGAGAGAGGGAGAGAGAGAAAGAGTGATCAATTGGATCCAAATACAATGTTGCACCCTCTTCCCCAAGACTGTCCACATGACAAGGTGGGTATTGTTATTATGTATAACTGATGAGATAAGTTCAAATCATAGATTTTATGTTTTGATTTGTTTAGAATCTAGATACATTATTTGAATTTATATTAGATTCTTTAATAGGACCCATTTTTTGATTAGTCATTTGAATAAGTGAAAGTTTCAAATTTGTTGTTTGGATCAAAATGTAATGAAAGAACATGAAAATTGTTAGAATGTGAATGCTTTGTGATGTAAACTCATGATTGTGTGCATGTAACTAGAAACTTCAAATTAGTGAAAGCAAGGATACAATGGGAGAAGTTTCCAAGACTGATCAAGCCATTCAGTAAGCCGCTTGATCATTGCTTGAAGCTCAAACAAATAATTCTTGGTCATTTGTAATTATTTTAGATAAACTCCAAAAAAAATTATATCCAAATCATAAACTTATAAAACCCATCTTATAATTTTTTTAGATGTTGTCTATTTGGAAGTGTTAAGACCAAAGTGTATAATCTTTGGTTCACTCCTAGTCATAAGATTCAAATTTTTAGCATATATATGGGTTCGGGGGTCAAATCCTTTGAGGATGACAATAGGATGTTATGTTTGTTCACTCTTAGTCTCAAGATTGCAAGGTTGTGATTGTGTGGAAGAATCCACACCCTTAAGGATAATCATAGGTGGTTGATCAATGTTTAGGCTTTAGGTATACGACGCGGTCGTTGTGCAATTTATGTTAATGTAAAACTCAATATTCACAATTTTGACCTCTTGAAAAAAATTATTTTTATGGATGGAGCTATGTTATGTGCACAATTACCTAAAATGCTTATTTGTGATTATATCTTTGAGGATCTAGCTAGAGATGGGAAATTGATGCAAGGATGGTGGTGATGATACTTGTTTCTTAATACAAAATCTCTCAAACTATGCTAGGCTTCTTCCAAGCCTACCTAAGCATAACATATGATATCCCTTTCAATTCTCTAAAGTTAGAAGCAAGGTGAATGGCCTATTCCTTGTGCCACTTTCATCTATTCTAGTTCTCTCTATCTACACCTTCACAAAATCACACAAAAACCCCCTTACACCTCACCACACAAAACCTCGATCACCTTGCACCTCTAGGATCTTTATCAACACCATCTCCCTATAAGCTTCCAAAGGAATTAAGTCACTACCAATATAGTACCTTCACTATTCATAAGGTTCTCGACACCTTAGAGACTTCAAAACACCAATACAAACTACTCTAGCTCATAGCCTATCTTGGAATGTAGGTTAAAACTCAAATCCCTTAAATCATCTACCAATACTAAAAGTAGATTCTAATACCTTTTACTACACTTTTTTTCAGTTCCAAAATCTGACATTTTGACTTGCTTATCCAAGCATATAATTCAAAGACTTAGGCCTACGTTATTAGGCATACAATCCTCACTCACACTATGACTCTTAACAACCTCAATCAACTCTACCAAATGAACTTATATACTTCATTACCTCATTAAAGTCTTTCAAATTGCTGATGTTTAGCTCCCAATTATTGAGGAGATATTTAAACTGCCAAACCCTTGTATTGATAAGAATTTTATTACGGATTACTATGGATGGCTTCTAAGCTCCAATATCCTACCTTTCCTTCTCTTTCAAATGCTTCTCTAGTGTCTTATGAACAAAATCAATCTCCCAACAAGCATGCAAATCACACACCAACTTCTGCCACATTTTCTTTAATTTCAAATTGTTGAATCACTATTAATGTATGTAGTAGCAAGTAACTTGCTGATTTATGGGCATCTCCCTTACAAGGAACAAGTTAAGGTGTTAACTATGTAAGAGGAAAAACTAGAAAAAAAATGGGAACCATTAATACCTTCCACTATCTCCACAAATGAGAATATGCAATCATTATCACACCATATTCTGAAAAATTACAAAATTTACTATCTAAATAGCAAGTAATGTATTCCTAGTAATAATATTTAATGATAACATACAAATGTTCTATCAACCACAAAAGTATTATGCTCTCACCATAAATAGGAAACTATAAAGATCATCATAATGATGAATTCCTAAGAGAGGATAGAAGGATTGTAACCTAAATGCCAATATAGTAGTAATATTACACAAAAATACTGATTTCCATTTCACAACTATATACAAAACACTTCATTTCTCTTCTCCACAAATTCTCCCCTTCACTCTATATCTCTCTTGATATAAGATTACATTTATTTATAGCATAACATGACTCTTTACCTTCCTAAGAAGTTCTAACAATATGAATGATTATTCATCTTCTACACTTTCTCAATTTTACACAATTTGTTGATTGCACTTTTTAGCAATTTTACACCTTTTCCATATTTTGCATTTTAAGTTCTAATTTAATTTCCTAGGTATCCTAAAAGGTTTATCATCATCCTATAACATCTTAGTACTATCATATATTCCATTTATGCCTTTACATGGCATTTTCTCACTTTTTATTCACTATGACTCATAACACTTAAAACATGAAATCGGTCAACATGACCTTAATTTGAACACCTAATAACATGATATGAAACAACTAATTCATAATCTATCAAGACTCAAACCATACTAAATAAGAGTCAAGATTCCATGGGAGATTGTCAGAGTGCCCTACACCAGAAATTCTTGTTGAAGACATGGAATTTAAACAAAAATATTAGGTTGATGATTGTCTTCAATTGCCAAGGTGTAGGATGGTGCAAAGTTGCTAAGGTGTAGGATGGTGCAAAGTTGAGAAGAAATGATGGTGGCATTTATTCATCAAACCTTGTATACAAATTTTTTTAAAGATCTCATTACAACCAACTAACTATAAAATAGTCAAAGAGAAGAGTAGACATGATTGTAGTTAGTGAATTTCACATTTGGCATTTGAATTTTTGAGGAGTTTGGAGGAATTTTTAGAATAAAAATAAATGAAAATTAGATTTTGGACAAAATTCAAGACTTTAAAAATCATAAATTCAAGCCTAAAGAGGTGTAAACTTACAGATCTAGGAAAGAAAATTAGAATATAAGGAAATATCACACAAGTATTAAAGTGGTTAACTCGAATTTTATTTCTACTCTTAGCTTTCCATTTCATGCAGTAGAGAATTTTTAAGAACATACTTGATGATAAGAATATATGACCATCAGTCCATCCTACTCTTCTGCTACATGAATATTGAGTTGTAGAGAGAGATAGAACCAAACCTTGTAGTTAGACAAAGAAGTTGTTCCAAGACATTGTTTTCATTTAAGTTATTCTATTGTTATAAAATGGGTAGATGTTCACTATCATTTTTCAAGATTCATATTTTGATCTTTAATTGCTGGTAATTTGGTGGATAAATTCTCTGTACAACTAGGTAGTCTGTTAGTTAATTTGAAGATGCTACTAAAATAATAATTTTTCTCACAAGTTGAAATCAACTTGAAAGAAGAGGGAAACCAAGATTATGGATTCCAATAGGAGAGTTGCCTTAGTCTTGGTAGTCAAGATTTAGGAGCATGCAGATGGTCTAGATTCCAATGAGAGGCATTTCAACGAGTTTGGCTACAAGTAAGAGATTTGAAGAGAAATGGATTTGTTCAAGACTAAATCATGACCTTTGATTTCAATAGGAGTGCATAAATACTAAATCATTAGAAATTGGATATTATTTTTGTAGTTTGAATGCCATTGATCATTGGTCAAGTTGATGTCCTTGGTCAAGTTGATCACATTAGGCTCCAACAAACTTGGGTCTCAATTAGGCTTTAGGGACACTAGCCCTCAACTAGGCCAAATAGGGAAATTTAGAGAAAATGCTTTCAAGGGTTCAAAAAAAGACTTGTTTTGTCATACTCAAACCTATCCCACTAGGATTCATCCACTTTCAAGGTTCAAACACCACCAATAGACCTAGTTCCCAAATCTAGGCCTAGGAATCCTAGTAGGTCTATTTCTAGTTTTCAAGGCTTAAATCCCAAACTCTCCAAAAAAAGTGGCAAAAAAAATACATTTCCAGATTACCTTTTCTAGACTCTTGAATATCTCATATTCTTATGGGATGATCCTACTCCAACATGCCCAAACACCAACTAGGTTCACATTCCTAATAGGCTTAATTAGGTTGGCTTTCCAAAGCAAGTGCCAAGAGATGAGGTTATAGAATCAACACAAACACTTGGGACTCTTACTCACCATGCCAAAAAATAATTCCACCCTTCCTTTGGGTCACAACGATAAGTTTCGGAGTTCTAGACCACTTTTTCTTTAAAACAGGGCTGAATACATGGTGATATTCAGCCTAGGGCCTACAAGAAAAAATATAAAACCATATTTTCTACCCTTGAAACTCTTCCATATGTGAAAATAATCCCCTAACTTTCTTCCCACTAAAAATCAGCCTAGTCCCACCGTTGGGTTGCAAGTTAGAGGTCTATGAATGCAAACTAGTCACATTACAACACTAACCAGATAGCCCTTAGTAAAACAGCAATAACTTTCACAAATGAACAGATAAAAACCTAAAACCAAATTCAAATGAAAGGTGATTCAAATACCTATCCAACCATATCACTCTTTCACATGTCACAGTTTTTACATGTCTGTATAATAGCATTTTTCATGCACCCAAGCACTCCAAACTTGTCTAGTTGGATGATCATTGGTGCAAGGCACTAAGACAAAGAGATAGATGTCATCCTAGTTTTGAATTAGGAACAAGGTTGAAAAAGGATTTAATGAGACCCAAGATGTAAGGTTAATTGGACTCTAGGTGTCATTATAAGGCAGAGTGCCAAATTGAACCAAGGGGTAAAAAATGAGCAATATAGGTGATTTTTCAAGGTAAAAAGGATTTTTATGTTTCTTAGAAGGTTATAAAGGTCCTTAGGGTCATTATGTTAAGTTGTAGGCATCTAGGAGTTAAGATGTCCAAATTTGCAAAAAATTACAAAAATGCTGATAACTTTGCAAGAGTTTGGGAATTGGTGAAGGGTCAAGCATTTGGAAATAATTTATTTTAGTGTTTCTGAACCTTTTCCAAGTCATAGAAGTGGAATCAAGCGAAAAATGTAAAAATTACACTTTTTGTGCAAAGTTGTAAAAGTTGCTCAAATTTGCAACTTAGTGGAAAAAGGGTCATGAGATCAAATTGTCTATTTCATTAGCTCTAGGTGGTCAAGTAAACCCTATCCCTAAGCTCATCCCATCTCGTTGAGTGCTCAAACATTCTTGGGCACAACAAACTGAAACATCCCTAAGGGTCACTAAATGCCATAGGGTATTGATCTTTGATGGGGCATATCTCGGACCTTGTACAAGGTATGGATGCAATTCTAGTTCCTATAGGACTATGTTGTAGAGACCTACAATAACCTCTCTCACTTTTTGGAGATCTTACTCCATTTTGATTTTGTGACGCTATCTCAGGTGATGTTGAAACTTGTAGTGTTAGCCAATACAAAGTTGTCAACTATCAAATCTCACTCATCTTTCATCGTGGGAACAAACTATCTATTTTGTCAGCTATGGCTGGCTGGGTAAACCCTATCCCCAATCTTGTCCTATGCTATTGAGAACTTGAACATTCTCGGGCATGTTGAACTGAAACATTCATAAGAGTCACTAAATGCCATAAGGAAATGATCTTTGATAGGGCATATCTTGAAGCTCGTGTGAGGTATGGATGCGATTCTAGTTCCTATAAAACCATGTTGTAGAGACCTACAATAACCTCTCTCTCTTTTTGGAGATCTTACTCCATTTTGATTTTGCGATGCCATCTCAGGTGATGTTGAAACTTGTAGTGTTGGCCAGTACAAAGTTGCCAATTTCCAAATCTCTCTCACCTTTCATCATGGGATCGAACTATCTATTTTGTTAGCTCTAGGTGGCTAGGTAAACCCTATCCCCAACCTTATCCCATCCTGTTGAGTGCTCGAAAGTTCTCGGGCATGCCAAACTGAAACATTTCTAAGGGTCACTAAATGACATAGGGCAGTGATCTTTGATGAGGCATATCTTAGAGCTCGTGCAAGGTATGGATGTGATTCTAGTTCCAATAGGACCATGTTGTAGAGACCTACAATAACCTCCCTCACTTTTTGGAGATCTTATTGTATTTTGATTTTGTGATGCCATCTTGGGTGATGCTAAAACTTGTTGTGTTGGCCAGTACAAAGTTGCCAATTGCCAAATCTCTCTCACCTTTCATTGTGGGATCAAACTATCTATTTTGTTATCTCTGAGTGGCTAGTTAAACCATATCTCCAAGCTCATCCTATCCCATTAAGCACTCAAACGTTCTTGGGCACACTGAACCAAAACGTCCCTAAGGGTCACTACATGCCATAGGGTAGTGATCTTTGACGGGGCATATCTCAGAGCTCGTGTGAGGTATGGATGTAATTCTAGTTCCTATAGGACTATGTTGTAGAGACCTACAATAACCTCTCTCTCTTTTTGGAGATCTTACTCCATTTTGATTTTGTGACACCATCTCGGGTGATGCTGAAACTTGTAGTGTTGGCCAATACAAAGTTGCCAACTACCAAATCTCTCTCACGTTTCATCATGGGATCGAACTATCTATTCCATTAGCTCCAAGTGGTTGGGTAAACCATATCCCTAACCTCATCCTATCTTGTTGAGCACTCAAACATTCTCGAGCACACCAAATCGAAATGTCCCTAAGGGTCATTAAATGCCATAGGGAAGCAATATTTGACAGGGCATATCTCAGAGCTCATGCAAGCTATGGATGTGATTCTAGTTCCTATAGGACCATGTTGTAGAGACCTACAATAACCTTTATCTCTATCTCTATTTGTAGAGCTTACTTCATTTTGATTTTGCGATGCCATCTCAGGTGATGCTAAAACTTGTAGTGTTGGCCAGTACAAAGTTGCCAACTGCCAAATCTCTCTCACCTTTTGTCGTGGGATCGAACTATCTATTCCATTAGCTCTGGGTGGCTAGGTAAACCTTATCCCCAACCTTGTCTTGTCTCATTGAGAACTTGAACATTCTCGTGCATGCCGAACTGAAACATCCCTAAGGGTTACTAAATGCCATAGGGCAAGGATCTTTGATGGGGCATATCTCAGAGCTCATGTGAGGTATGGATGTGATTCTAGTTCCTATAGGACCATGTTGTGGAGACCTATGATAAAATCTCTCACTTTTTGGAGATCTTACTCCATTTTGATTTTGTGACACCATCTTGAGTGATGCTGAAACTTGTAGTGTTGGCCAGTACAAAGTTTTCATTTTCCAAATCTCTCTCACCTTTCATCATGGGATTGAACTATCTATTATGTTAGCTCTAGGTGGCTAGGTAAACACTAGCCCGAACCTCATCCTATCCTGATGAGCACTCAAAAATTCTTGGGCATGCTGAACCAAAATGTCCCTAAGAAAGACTATGGAAACTATTACATTCCAAGTAATGATTGGTTGGGATGTACGTCATAGACTAAGGAAGATGATATTCATGAAGGGTTTCAGATAAAATGCTACTATAATTTTCAAAACAATAGTAATGAAAATCAAAGTATAAGGTAAAGGCATTACAAAGGAATGAGATCAAAGGAAAATATTCAAGGCAACAATAGTGAGTGTAATGAACAAATTTTTAAACCTTTGTAGTAGTGCAACTATCAATATTTCTAAAAAAACTCTTAAATCTTTATCAAAATGCTAATTTCCATGAAAACAATGACATGGTATTAAACTTAATATTCGTGTTCATTTCTAGGGATTTATGGTATGGTTAAAGAAAGTGGAATCATTTCCTATGTAGATGGAATAAGTAAAAGAATGTCAAGTGGAAAAGTACGATCATCACAATCTTTAAAATCATTTTGACTTTTCTTTCAACTAAGCACAACAATAATGCTCGGTCCAAACAAGTTAAAAGTACATGTGAGAAGCCTATGTAGTAGTTATATGCAAATGGAATAGAGGTGTCCAATTGAGATCAATGATTGATTAAAGTATAATGAAAAACCTCTTAAAATCTAGTTTACTACTATATAACATAGATTATAGTCATATGGTTAAAAGCATGGAGAACCTTTATGGTAGAGGTATATAAGAACTAATTTAATGGATCATATGATAGTGAATATAAAAAATAATAAGACATAGTGAGACAATAATCTTAATAAATATAGTAATCATGTGTAATGGAATACAATAAATTTAGTACTATTTATAGTAGGAGTAATAAATTAAAATGTTTTAAGGATCTTTTAAAAAAACACCTAGTTCTATACATGCAAGATGACTCACAATCAAATACTATAATGAGTTGTAAAGTTGCGAGTTAGTTCATAAAGGGATAATGAAGAAGGAACAATCACAATTCTAAAGCTATGAAGAGGAGCTCCAAATGGCATTTAGGTGGTGGTAGGTTGGTAGTTTGAGGAAACTTATTATCTACTCCTATTTTTTCAATGTTGAACTCTATTGGAATAAATTTACAAGTTTCACCTAGCATGAACTGAGAATTCAACAAAGGCTTTCAAATATTTTTGCATACATGTCAGTGCACTAGTGATATATGGTGATTTTGAGGCTACACTATATCAATATATTATTATATTGTTATGCTGAATGGTGATCTAATGGATAAGAAACTAACAAATCTAGAGTTCCAAAGTTGTGCAATTTCATAGAATTAAGGATAAGACATTGAAATAGTGAGGTTTTCCCTTCTGAGAATGTGATAGTTATAGCATTATGGAAATAGTAGTGTTAAAGAAGATGACAATAGATGCTCCAAAATTCATGGCCTAAATGAGCAAAGGGATTCCAAAAGATGTCAAAACAATGAAGTTCATAGTTGTCTTGTTGCTGATGTGAAAGATGGTTTGTATAGTAGACAAAGCATTAAATTCAAGAAGTTAAAGAACAAAAAGGTTTAGGAAAGTAGTTTGTCATAGATGAACATGGGACATGCATCCCATTATCTTAAACCATTGGCCTAATACACTTTTAAGGATATTAATGCCATGAAAGTAGAGCCTTAAGCCAAGAGACATGGATTGAATGAGGTCAAGCAATAGATATATGAAAGTTCTTTGTAATAGCTAAAAAATATTAGATACTTACAGCCTCTATATTCACCATGAATTAGTTATATTTTATGACCAAGTTTTGAAAGATTTTGTAAATTTCTTCAAAGATACCTGTTTGCTGCCAGTTTTCGAGTTTTTTATCATGAAAGGGCTTAAGTCTTGTCTCCACTATGGAAATTCCATGGTCTTCTAGATTTTAAGGTTACAGACCCTAATGTATTATATTATGCAAGCAAGGGCCCTGAGAGTGAGTGCAAAGAATTTTGACCAAGCCCTAGGCGAGCTAGGCAATGCTTGGTTAGGGACTGAAAGCAAAGAAAGAGCTCTCAAGAGAAAATATTGAAGAATGAAGACTTGCCCTTTTGAGGGATTGAAGAGGGGTATGAGGAGATTCTAACTTGTGGAGGAGGAGTCTTGATGAAGTGTGGAAGCTGTCTTCAAAGTGGGGACAACAGGCAGCCAAGAAAACCCTACCAAACCCTAAATTTTTCTATTTTTGTTGTACGACCTATATGCACCCTGAGACCCTAAAAATCCTTGAGCATGGGTCCTATGTATTAACTTTTCTTAAGGACAGAGGTGTTGAAACTCTAAGACAAAGGAGCTATTGGCCCTAGAAATCTAGGTGGAGGTTTAATTAGGGGCTCTCGTTGTAGCCCTTTTGTGAAGAAATCTTGAAATTGAGTACAAACCCATTCTTGTTATCCATTCAAGCATAGTACAAGTGTTCCAATAACACCTTAGGACATCATGTAAACCTATGTTGGACTGGAAGTTCTATGGTACCCTAGTAGACCTATAAAACCTTTGGAGGGATATTGTTCCTAGAAGAGTAAGGGAGTGATGTTGCAAGTTTGGGCAAGGTCAAGGGATGTTATAAGTAGAAAGAGATCCTATAGTCCACATAGGTGTACTAAAAACACCAAGATCCACATATAATATACAAGGTTGCATGGGGACAGGGGTACTTGGGGTACTTAGGGTACATGTATGGGTACGGGTACAAGTACAACTATTTTTTATAATAGGGGAGGGGGGTACTTGGGTATGTCAAACTTTATTTTTAATTATACTTTTATATTTATGGAAAACATGAATTTATGAGTCATGACAATGACTTTTCAAATCAAGAACAGTGATAAAGTTTACAAATGTAATGTATTGTTTTCAGTTTCAGATTTGTTATATGTTTGTAATAATAATTTATGATAAATGTTTAGATGCATAACATAGAAGGAAGGTTTAAACATGAACAAGAAGATCATAAGTCATATGACAATGCCATATTGCAAATGATAAATTTCTAGCTCTAACACTAATAAAGTTTATTGTTGATCAATATTGTATCAAAGTTTCAAATTGATTAGGTATTGAATTAAGCTTGATAAACCAATAACAGAGAAGGAAAATTGTAAACATGAACAAGATCATAAATCATATGACAATGGCATATTCAAAATGATAAACTTATGCTTAAATAGTGATAAAGTTTATTGCTAATCAATATTCTATCAAAGTTTTTAATTGATTAGGTTTTGAATTAAGCTTGATAAACAATGAGCTAATACACAAATAAAAAACTAAAAAAAAAATCTGAAATCTCAATCAAGGTCCTTAGCTATGATGCTCTCCACCGAGTACTCGCTGCTTGGGATACGTATACCTGGTACTTGGGTACATGGGTACGAGTACTAGGGGTGTCATACATGAAGGAACATATAATATATTATGATAACCAGTAATGTCATACATGAACAAACATATAATATAAAATAATAACCAATAATGTCATACATTAACAAACACATAATATATTATGATAACCAATAATGTCATACATGAACAAACATATCATATATTAACCAATAATGTCATAAGTCTAATAATGCCATGCATCAAATAAATTTCATACATCAACCATAAAATGTCATTTATACATCAAATGTATATCGAATATGTCCCTTGACATAAAATCCAACATATATGTCCGTTGATCCCTATACATGTATGTCTATCAACTATATCTTCTCCTTGCCATGAGGAGAAGGAAACAAATCTCTAGAGGTCTTCGGTTGTCATGTGGAGGGAGATGATGGCGATGATGGGGTCTTCCTCACATGCTTGCTCGTCCTCTTATTGAGGCTCTTCTCTAACTTGAGATGATACAAACAAAGTGGATATGAATCAATAATTATTATACATTGAAATCAAATATATGTACACATAAAATTAATTATTTTCTTACCACCATCATATAGTCACTCTACAAGTCCACCTCAAAGGCTCATGGATGATCGGGGGTAACAAGACCCTGCAACAATTCAATCAATATAATCACTTATAAATAACATTCAAAATTTCGATACTAACTATTATAAAAAAAAACTAAAACCAAGAAAATTCTTTCATACCTCAGTCAATGTCTATGAACTAGCCATAGCTGTAGCCACTCCATGATTGACAAACTGCTGAAGATGAGGAGTCTTAGATGTCAAGAGTTGCATGTCATACAATACACATTACATGTAACATGAAACATGAAACAAATATAATCAAATGAATAAAATTAACGTGAAAGAAATGTACCTCTACAAATCTCGTATCATGTTTGGGCTCAGAGTTCATAGTGAATGTCGACGGTCTTATAAGAACTGATGCACCTGCATACATTTTTTTCAATCCTTCATATGATTACTTAATAAATATATGTATTAATTCAAATGATTAAATCGATACATAACTTTGGACTCGTCGATGGGACAAAAAATGGGGTCGGGGGATCACTACTAGGGTCGCCAACACTTTGACCCTGAATTTTGAACAACGTCAATACATGCTAATTAATTAGTCATTCACTATACATATGAAATTTGATTAAATTAGTTTATTATAATTTTAATTTACCTGTGTGTCAATGCCACATGTCTCATTCAGGAACTGATTAGTCACTAGCCCATCATCTGCACCATCTCCAGCATGACTACCAAATGTGCCTAAGGATCCGCATGATGTGCACATGTGACCACGACGTGAAAAAGGCTCCTCCTCAACTTATGGACTCGTGTAATGAATGAGGGTCTGCGTCAAAGCACTAATAGTCCCTAGAGTGTTGGCCTCTCTACATGTTCCTTCACAACTGAAGGAATAGTCACGTGCTCACCCTGTGGCTTGACCATAGGTTCCCTAACTACATTAGGATCATGACGTGCCCCTAGCCTCTCAAATGATGACCCCCCACCTCTACCCTGAGAGTCTAATATATCAAAATAATTGGGGATCTCCCCAAGGACAAACTCACAATACAATTTCCTTAAAAAATACATTGAGACCTCATGATTATTGCAAGAAGGAGCATCAAAAACCATCCACCATCTATCCCAAAAATTGTTCCTAATACCATCGTGTATGTACCAATGGATGGGGAACCGTTTAGTTGTCTCTCTAACAGTATCTTGTTGACCAGGCTTTCTAAATAATGCACAAATCTTCCCTTTTGGTATATCTTTTCTTTTAACATCTTGATATGATAATTTATTTTCATAATATCTTTTTTGTTCATCCCTCTTAACCTGCCAAATTTCCAACTGATCACTAATAGAAGCTACGTGGGTCTTAATGGACTCAAGGGAGGATGCAATTGAGCTCTCAATGTATTAGTTTGTCTAGAAGCTTTCAACCTACTAATGAGTGCTTCTAATTCATTTTTGTCTCTTTCTATTTCATTTATTATGTTTTCTTGTGTTCTAGGAGGAGATCTTCCAATTGGTGTAGGTTATGGAATTTGTTGTTCTTATTTTGGAGGTTTTTGGTTTGGGTCTTGTTGAGGGTTTTGGTTTTGATCTTCTTGGGGATTTTTTGGTTCATTATTCACATTTCCTTAAAAGAAATAAATTGAAATCTAAATAAATAAACAAGTTTAAAGAAAAACTAAAAAAAACCTAAAAAACAATTCAAAAAACATATAAAACAATGCAAAAAGAAGGTTAGACAAATATGATGTGCTCGTGATCTCAAACTTTGATAGCTAGGAGGCATATTGGCAAGGCAAGTGGTGAAAACCTTCAATTTGTTCAGTCTGCGTATGTGCTATGAGGAGGGGAAGTAGGAAAATGGAGAAAAAATGAATGGAATGCGAGTATCTAGCCCATTTATAAAAATTTAGAATTTTCATAAGCATGTAAGTGCTATAGCGCATGCGCGCTATTGAAAGTTATCAAAAAAAAAGGTGTCACCTTTTTGGCACCACAACTTGGTGCACTTACCTAGTAAGGCATTGAAATTTCTTGATTATATTTCCCCAAACCCTAATCAAAGTGTAATGAGAACCCTAAAAATAGCCCTAACCTTAGTCATAATTCTAACCCTATGAATGACACTAAATCTAACATGATAAGTTAACAAAATCCAACCCTAACCCTAACCCAAAGTACAATTCATAGAAAAATCCTAAAAGATCCTTAATTAAAACATTAACCTTGATTATACTTCTAACCTAAACCCTAACCCTATTGATAATTATTAAACTTTCACTCAAGATATCCCAAACCCTATCTCTAACTATGACACATACCCTAGAACCCAAATCATAATCCCTAACCAAAAATTTAATCCTTCGCTAACCTAAATACTCACTTTATCCCTAACCATGATGTAAACCCAAATTTTAACCATAATCTTTACCCTAAACACTAACCCTACCCACAAGTCTATCTCAGCCATCCTTAAACATCACACACTAAGGAGAAAATTAAGCTTGGAAAAAATAAGTTAGCTTTAACTATTTAACACTTTTAGTGTTGGAATGAAGCTTAGTGTGTGATGTTTAAGCCGTCTAGTCTATCTCTAACCTTATTAATAAGCCAAATTCTAACCATGATATAAACCCTAGCCTTAACCAACATATTAACCATTATCTTAAACCTTATCCCTAAACATATTCCTAAGTCCAACCCTAAACATAAGTCATAAAAAATAATCCCCACCTTAATGTTAACTATATCTAAACCCTAATCCCAATCCTTAATTTAATCATATTTTTAATCATAAGTCTAACCTAAATCCTGACCCCAATGACAATTTTAAGTATTTCCTTAACTATATTACCCTAGAACAATAAACGTAACGCTTAGGATTTAGGAATAGGGTTAGAATTTCTCAAGGGTTAGGATTACACTTTAAAACAAGGACTAGATTTCAACATAAAATATTTTTATAGTTATCATTAAGATTAGGTTTAGGATATGGATTTACATAATAATTAGTACTAGGTTACAATTAGGATTGGGATTTAGCATTTAGATTATTAGAATATAAGATTAGGTTGGCCATTTAGTATTAGGATTGAAAATTTAGGATTATGGTTTACCCTAGTATTTAGGGTTATTGGTTTAAATTTTAGACTTAGGGTTTAGATTAGTGTCTAAAATTTATAATTTAGGATTATAATATTATGTTAGGGTTAGATTCTATATAAGGGTTAGAATTTAGGAATAATGTTGTAATTAACATTTAACATCTACTTTATGATTAAGTAATAAGGGTTAGTGTTTAGTCTTTATGATTAGGACTAGGATTAGACTTTAGTATTTTAGATCTAGGGTTGTTGTCAATATTAGTATTAGGGTATAGGTTTGCATATGGGTATTATTAAATGGTTAAGATTAGGGTTAGAACTCTAGGATTTAGCATCTAGGATTAGGGTTTATATTTAGGGTTAGTATTTATATCATGATCTTAGGGTTAATGCTATAGTTCAATCACTAATCCAAAATCTAACCCTAACCCTTGAGCTAAGCATGATTTAGACCATACCCTTAACCTTGAATCCTAACCAAAATCTGTCACTTTTTGAACCTAAACACTAACCTTAATGATTCAATCAAGCCTTGCACTAATATTTCCTTAAACCTTGATATATACCTTACAATCTTAACCATGCTATAAATTCTAGGATTATGATTAATATTAGGGTTTTCATATGAGTTCATCTAATAATTATACTAGGTTAAGGTTAGGATTAGGGTTTAGCATTTAGGGAATGTAGTATATAGGATTACAGTTTATCATTTAGTACTATGGTTGACCATTTATTATTATGGTTTATTTTATTATTTTGGGTTGATAATTTAGAAATTAAGAGTAGGATTTAGAATTTAAGGTTAGGACAAGGATTCAAAATTTATAATTTAGGTTTATAATATTATTTTAGTGTTGTGTTTTATATAAGGGTTAGAATTTAGGATTAATTAAGGTTTAGAATTTAGGATTAGGGTTAAGTGCTAAAGATTAGGGTTTAGTCTTTGTGACTAAGATAATTTATAATTTAGGTTTATATTATTGTGTTAGTCTTAGGCTTTATATAAGGGTATGATAGATTTTACACTATTCCTAACTTTGACACTAACACTAAGCATTTTTCCACTGGCAAATAAGATGATAGATTCAACATTAACACTAAATCTTATCCTTAATTATAATAAAATATATAGATCAAGAGATCCTAATATTAAACCTAACCATTATATAAATTGTAAAGCTATATTTTAACCATAATCAAATTAATTATTCAATGTGTTGTGCACGCTGCAACTGCTACTAGCTAATATATTCTATATGTAAAATACATCGAGATGCATTGAGGTGTTGAAGTTTTTCATTATTCACTTTTAATATGCATTAAAAAAATTTCAACACCTCGATGCATCTCGACTTATTTTATATATAGAGTATATATTAGCTAGTCTAGTCACACAATTGCAAGAATTTGTGTTTTAAGCATTTCTTCCTCATATTTCAAAATTGTACCTTTTTAACTCTCTTTTTTAACTTGAGAGAATTATTAAAAAATGCAAGTTCATTTTTACAAAATATTTGAGAGATTAATGGAGACACTTATAATTGTGTAAACTCATATTTCTAATGTCATCATTGTCTCAAATTAAGAACTATTTTTAATGGTTGTATAGAAGATAGTTTGATAGATGGTATTATAGAGTAAAGTTGAGGTTCTGTATACATTTGTATGGTTTTGTGTAAAAAATATTGTATTTTACAAATAGTTGTAAGTGTTTTTTCTTTAAATAACAAGAATTTAGATTTATACAATTTTATTTTTATAATTTAATTTTAACATAAGGAAATCATTAATAAGAAAGAGATACTCTCTATGGTAAGTCAATTGTGATACTTCTATCATGATTAAAGGGTGCAATTTTTGAATTAAACTCATTGATCTATGATTCATGAGTAGTGACTCACAAGAATCCATCTCTCATGACTAGAATGAATGAAATGCTTTGTAGTTGTCGCATCTAGGTGATGTTCAGAGAGGTGAAGGAAGGAGGCATAATGAGATACTTTAGCTCAAGCACACTTAACCACAAAGTTTTCTTGAAAGATATATAAATGGGCTTTATAATGAATGATTCATAAGGTACGTTACTCATTGAAGTTTTTGCAATTGTGGTTGCAAGTAAAATGGATTTCACCTCCAAAACTTTGTGGCTAAGTTTGCTTGAGATTTAGTATTGGAATGGTGACCTCCCAATATATCAACTGTGTGAACATCACCTAGATACAATGATCATTAAGTATTCCATTCATTCTAATCATGAGAGATAAATTCTTGTAAACCACTACTCAATAAACATGATCTAATGCATTGAATCATAACAAATAAATTTATGTAAAAAAATATTAAAAGTTCGATAGAGACAATTGAGTTTCACTGCTCACAAATTGTACATTAGTCTTTCCCTTCGTTTGTCTTATACCAAAAGTCAACAACCATTTTTAGCCGATATGCTATTATAGCTGAGCATTTCATATAAACCTGTCCAACACATAAAACAACTAGTTGTTTTGTTTTTGAGTGGTTTGTGCTTTTCATTAATGTCTTTTACTATTGCGATCTTATCCAACAAAGATCTTGTATCATAGATCTTGCATTTAATGAGTGAGCTAACTCAATGAATTTATATCATTACACAAATTCACATGTTGGAAGCTCTAAATAACATCGTCAAAATGGAGAAAACTTAAAACTAGACAGGGGCATTTGCCAACTTGGTTTAAGCTACTTCCTGTGTTACTCTCAACTATTGTTCGCCCATCTCTTTAATGGCCTTATTACACTTCCCCAACTATTACGGTCACCTGTTTCCTTAATCTGCCGATATGAGTAACACAGTCATATATATATATATATATATATATATATATATATATATATATATATATATATATATATATATATATATATATATATATATATATATATATATATATATATATACACACACACACACACACACAACACACACACACACACAACTACTGTATTACAAAAATGGACAGCTCTGCTACACCACCTGGCACTATGTATGTAATGTACAGAGTTGCTTCAACCACATGCCATTTGTCTATGAAAAAACACACGTTTTCAAAAAACATGATTAAGAGTTATTATCTCTATTCCCCCCAACGGTCTGTTTCAACTCAGACTTGCATCCTTATCTCCTCTATTTGAAATGGCTATACGAAATCTATATTTATATGCCTTACCTACTGGATTAATCTCACAAAAGAGATTAAAGGTGAGTAGAGATTAAGACAGGGAATTTGAATAAGTATTTTGAGCCTGAGGAGGTAAGGTTTTATAAAATGGTGGATTAGGAACAAAGGAATTGAATACAAGTTAATTTGATGTCTTCAATGATTCATATCAGAAAAATTAAACAAATTAATGTGATGGATTTTAATCTCTTAGACCACCCATTCATTCATATTTGAAAACCACTACTAAACATTCAAATGAATGAAATCAGAGAAGCGACTAATTTTGCACTCCTACGGTTTCTAATCGTATGTCAAGATTTGTTGATTTTTCCAATAAACCTTTGTAGCTGAGTGAAGAGCTTAAAGGTAACCTTTCGGATTTCCCACATTCACAGGCTCTCTATAGAATTTGTAGGGTGTGTGGTCCCTTATGTTTACTCTTCAATTGCCGCTCACCAAAAAAAATACACTTTGTACAAATGGAACAATCAAAAACAAAGAAAGCTAAAAAAAATCAACTATTAGTACATGTGTGATGAGGGCTATTAATAAATGCGCTACCATTTTGGGGATTTTTTATAATTGGGTGTCACTCCACAAGTTAATAATATTCTCCTTATTTAGGTGAAGAATTTAGGATATAATTTTTTTGACTAATTTATACAAATAAACAATAAGAAGTAAACTCAAAGATATATTTTTCATTTTGCAGAATTTTTTTGGATTTTTAGAAGTTTAAAAGCTATGTATTTATTTGATTATTAAAGATTAAAAAATAGAAAAAGTATAAAATATCTTTATTTTTTAAAAATTAATAAAAATAATTCATATATATATGCAAGGAATTCAAGAAATTAATAGTAAAAAAACATATTAAAATGTGAAAATAAGCATATCTTTTTGGATTTTAAGTGAGAAAAAAACTTTTTTTAAAATTGGGTGTCAATCCACAAGTTAATAATATTATCCTTATTTAGGTGAAGAGTTTAGGATATGAATTTTTAAACTAATTTATATAAATAAAAAATATGAACTAAATTCAAAGATATATTTTTCACTTCATAGAATTATTTTCTATTTTTTAGAAGTTTAAAATGTTATGTATTTATTTGATAATTAAAGATTAAAAACTAGAAAAATTATAAAATATCTTCTTCTTTTTTTAAATAATAAAAACAATTCATATATATGCAAGGAATTTAAGAAATTAATTTTAAAAATATATATTAAAATTTGAAAATAAGCATATCTTTTTAGATTTTAAGTGAGAAAAACATTTCTTTAATTGGGTGTTAGTTCACAAGCTCATTCCAATTTTAAATTATCTTTTGGTATGATCCCCTACCATAAATGTCCATATTGTTATAAATGTATTTTGTTTCCATCCCCAAAAACTACTCAATAATCCAATACACTATTTTGGACTAATAAACTACCAACAAATTAGTTCCAAACATAAATGACTTATGAAATTATTTTTACATGCCTAAATTAAGGCTAAGTTTTACTCGTAATGTAAATCTTTCTTATGAATTAATTTACTTCCCTTTTAGAAAAAAATCTACACAAATAATAAAATATTAAGAAAACACTATTGTTTAAGTGTTCTACTTTATTTTTAAAGTATGTTTTATGTGATCATTACAAATTTAACTAGACAACGATATAAATAAACCGTTAACAAATATTGTATTATTCATTAAGACAATAAAAAATCTTTATTCTTCGATAATAAAGCCATCCTTGACTCTTTATGAATTTGAAAAAATAGAAAAAAACATGTGAAATGACTTGGGAGTGAGATCCATGATCCTTCCCATGAAAAAGATAAAGTCATTTCATATGACACACCCAACCAAACTTACAAGTACTAAATTTAAGAGCCTACCATTTTATTGTAGCAACTTACGTAAGACCCATAGGTTGAGACCTATATTGGTATTGTGTTGAATGGTGAATGGAAGCACATATAAGGCAATTGAACTATTTAAAAGAATTCCTCTTCAATGTCTTCAATTCTTTGTTTTGGTCTTGATATGACAAGATAGTTGAATCTCAAAACCCCCCATTGAGCTTCATTTTTGCACCTATCATTGCTCAGAGATAATGTAACTATATTCCTCATTTTACACGAAAGTTTACTAAATTGAGCTCTCAGATTTAAACTCATGTTACAAAAAAATTAGTTGGGCTACACATCAAAAAAATGCAAAAGTTACTCAATCGTCTTGCTACACTTAGTACTATAGTAAGAGAACACCTACAACCAAACCTTGATAGTGATGTGATTGGCTTCCAAAAGAACTCTTGCTATGTAAAGGCCAACAAATGATGTTAACAACAAACCTTTGAATTCAAATGGGCCTTGAAAATGGATCACTTGGGGGAAGTGGTAGATATTGTGTATATATCGGGTTGTAAACCCCCAAAACCACCTCTATATGTGGTTGTCTGATTTGATAATTGCAATGACCCACCTTGGGACCAAGATGACCCAAAAAGTTTACCTATAGCACTTATATCCTTGGGTAATCATAGACAATTTATTTTGTATAATATATAGGGAGATCAAAATACAAATGTTCACCGAAGAGTTTCAAATATACACGAGATGAAACCTCACCATGAGAGTATCAAAGAGTTAAGTAATAAAATGTAAACATTAGAAACAAAAAAGGAGGATTAATGAAGCAGATCCTCATGAGCATCCACCCATGTTGTCCAACCCAGACTACCCTCCATCCAAACAATGTTCTTTTGGTTCTGAATTTGATTGAGCAAGAGGATCATGTTATCAGTGGTGTTTTTATTAGTCCTCCTCACTTCCTTATTGAACTACTTGATAGCTTGCTCAAAATGTTGGAATTTGTCCATATGCATCCTCCATAAGTGCCCATCCTTGAGTTTAGTGGCCAAGAAGGTGGCGTAACTAGTATTGAGAAGTCTTTTAAATTTGTCTTTATCAACTTTCCTAGATCTACCAAAGAATGTTCCAGAAAAGATTAGTATCCTTCTTAATCTCATCAATATGACCAGTAATGATTTCAAAAATATTAAACTTGGTAGGAAAAGAGATACCAAACATGAGCCAGATCTCTTTAGAAAAGTTACAATCAAAGAAAATATACCTCCCAATTTCTGGAGTTCTACAAATAGTACAATAATGCATCTCAAAAAGATCCTTTCTAATGGGGAGTCTATCCAAAATTAACAGCCATTTAAAACATTTGATTTTAGGGTCATAATATATGTTGTAAGAGGAGAAATTTTTTTAGCAAACCTAAACTCTACCAGCCAAGGATAAAGGTCTATTGTGCCATTTATTTAACTTTTTTGTGATTTTTTCCTTAACCCAAAGCCACATATCTTTAAGAGAAGGTTCAATAGAGAAAGGGATACCAAGATACCTAATAATATTGTGAGGACCTCCCCACTGAAAAATATATATTTTAAACTAGTCAGGGGGTCAATCCTCCCATCCAAGACATATGGATTTAGAGATGAACCCCAGACATATTGTACAACCTTGTGAAACTTGATGAACTGAGCCAAAACTTCCTAAAAATCCCAATTAAGGAAACTAAAAGGAATGTCAATATGAAAGGTGTAAATTTGAGGCGATGTCTATGCAGGGACCACCATTCATTAGGATTTTTAATTAATAAAAAACATTTTAAAAAATTGTATTCTAATTTAGTTTAATTTTTAAATTATTTTTAAAAATATGGTGAACATGCAATAAATGTTTTGTCCTCTACATTTCTTATATGAATTTAAGAATATGAATGTGACTATGGTGGATTTGATTGTTATTCATATCAAATTAAAAAAATTAAATTTATTTTTTTGTTGTTTACATCTTTTCATGTTGTGTTAAATATTGGCAAAAATATACATGGACAACTATCTTATATAGACTTCCACCTTTTGCCACTATCGATCTACCCCTTGCTCCTTTGAATGCAAGTGCTAGTTTAAGAATGGCAGAGTTTTTAAAGACTATGCTCAACGACCATTTTATCGGATAGCTATTTATCATGCACGGCAAAGTGTGTAAAAATCTGGGGGTCCCGAGAGTTGTATTCTGGCCTACTTGTACTATTGCAACTTTCTTCTTTCTGTGGGTCATATCCCTGTCAAAGGTAATTAATTATTTTCAAAATTTTGTTTTTCAATTTTGGTTTTTTAACAGAGTTTGGATGTGGCATGTTTCACATTCGCTTGGCCCTGTGTTTCCCTGTTTGCCTACTTCATTTATTTCCTCGTTTCTTGTTTTACATGTTATATCAATAGCACAATGAGATACATGTCCTGATTCCTTATTACATTAATGTTTCCCCTATTACATAAAGCTTAGTTTCGTAACTTCTGATTCTTGTCCAATCTTTGGATACATGTCCTCATTCCATTAATGTCTTCTAAAATGACGAACACTATTCATTGGAGAGAAGGACTTGAAATCAAAGGAGAAAGTCATCACATGCCTTCCCAGAAAAATCCCACCAATCAGGCCAACTGACATCGTCTCTTTCTCCTGTGAGAAATATGCCTCCGATAACCTTTACAATATATTTCTTCACGAGTCTCGCTTCCAAATCATAGTAGACTACATGCTAGTCAATGCTTTTGAGGAGTCGGAAGGAGGCAAAGAAGCACAAATGGGTTTCGGTATTAATGGATGCCCTGCTCTGGCAATTGGCCCAGTTTCTCTTCCCAATTACTTATAAGGAAGAATTCCATATATAGCATGTGGGAAGAGGATACAACTTGCCTTCCATGGCTAGACACTCAAGCAAAGCAATCAGTGTTATATGTTTCTTTTGGTAGCATTGTTGTAAAATCTGAAGAGCAATTGTATGAACAGGTGTTTGGACTAGAGGACGGTGGGGTTGCAGGCAAAGTGAGTTTAATCATGGAAGAAATTCTATAGTTAAAAGTGATCGAACGGAAGTAGTACTAGGATGGGTGACCTCCTAGGAAGTTGTGGTGCTTCACCTCTATGAGCATCACCTAGATCCAATGAGTGCTAAGTGTTATATTCATTGTCATGATAGATGAGTTTGTGTAAGCCACTACTCATGAAATAAGGGTCAATGAGTTTGACTAAAAGACTACACAATTAAATCTTGATAGCAATATCACAATTTGACTTGCTGTGGAAAATATATCCTACTTATCAATTGATGAGCTTAAGGGACTTTCTAATGAATGGCTCATAAAGCACAACACTTGGTGAAGGGTTGCAAGTAGCGTAGCTTTAACCATGGAGGAAACTTCGTAGTTAAGCGTGCTCAAGCTGGAGTAGTACTAGGATGGGTGACCTCTCGGTGATTCACATTTGTCATCACCTAGATAAACTCTCCTTTTTAACATTGGTGAATTATTGGTAAATGCAAGTTGATTTTTACAAAATTATTGAGAAATTGATGGAGACGATTATGGTTTGTAAACTCATCTTTCTAATGTCAAAAATATTTCACACAAAGAACTATTTTTTATCATTGTATAGAAGATAATCTAATAGATGGTATTATAGTATAAAATTGAGGCTTCGTATACATTTGTACAATTTTGTTGATAAATAGTTGCATCTTTATCTATTGTTGTTTCTTCTTCAAATAATAAAAATTTGGATTTATACAATTTCACTTTTATAATTTATTTTCAATGTAAAGGGAATCATTAATAAGTAAATGATATTCTCTATAGTAAGTTAAATTGTGATATTGCTATCATGATTCAAGTGTGTAGTTTTTGAGTTAAACTAATTGACTCGTGTTTTATGAGTAGTGGCTCGAAAGAACCCATCTCTTCTCACTAGAATGAATGAAACACTTTGCACTCATAACATCTAGGTGATGCAGCATACGGTAAAGCAGGGGGGTTCCATGGGATACTCCAGCTCAAGTGCTCCTAACCACTATGTTTCTTTGAAGGATATGTGAGCTTTATAATGAGTGATTCATAAGGCACACTAATTCTTGAAGGTTTTGCAAATGCTGTTGCAAACAAAGTGGAGTCCACTTCGGAGAAAACTCAGTATTTAAGCATGCTTTAGCTAGAACAGTATTGGAATGGGGGACCTCCCGATACCTGAACTCTGTGAATATCGCCTAAATGTAATGAATAATAAATGTTCCATTCATTCTATCATGAAAGATTCCATTCATTCTAATCAATCATCAAAGATAAGTTGTTATGAACTATTAGTCATTCAACATCACTATTGAATGTTTGAATGTTGAACGAGTATTAAATCATTATACAGCATTAGAGACGTGAGGTTCACACTTCAAAGATTGTACACTGATCAGTCGGTGGTCTCATACCAAATATTATGCTCAATCACTGTCTTTAAATTATGGTTTACTCAACCATTGTATACACACGAAGGGAGAGAGGGCACTATAGTGCATAGTTCCGGACAAATGGTGGCTCCTTTGCACGCAGTAATCGTGTCACGTCCTGCACAGAGCCATGTGAATCCAATGATGAACCTCGCAGAGCTGTTGGCCATGCGAGGATTCTTCATAACTTTTGTAACCACTGAATGGATGGATCAGCGGCTTTTGAAAGCATCTTCCAAAGATGCAGCTGCACGTGACCGTGAGATTCAACAAAGGGGTCTCAAATTTCGGTTTTTGACAATCCCTGGCGGCTTACCGCCTGAACATGGCTGAACTGCTGAGATGGGAGAGCTTTTGGTTGCGCTGCAAAGATTGGGTCCTACTTTACAAAGTCTGTTGACTACAGCAGATGAATCTCAAGTTGTGCCGCCAATCACCTGGATTGTTTCGGATTGCTATTTATCCTGCACGGCAGAGGTAGCTAAAAATCTTGGGGTCCCGAGAGTTGTATTCTGGCATACTTGTACTGCGTATTCCATTATTCACAAAAATGCGAACTTTCTTCTTTCTCTGCGTCATATCCCTGTCAAAGGTATTTTTCTTCTAGTTTTTGTCACTTTTCCTCTTTTTTTGTGGTGTTTATTACCTCGGTTTGGATGTACATGTACTCTTGTTTCACATTATTTTGGCATCAAAAGAGCTATTATGAATGCCCTGTCTTGCTCTGTTTGTCTGTATCTTTTATTTCCTTTTTGTTTCTTGTTTTACTCGTTTCTGTGATATATACATTGAGCTTTGTTTCGTTACTTTTGTTTCTCACCCGATCTTCTAAAATGATGAAAAGTGTTATTGCAAAGGAGGACTTGAAATCAAAAGAGAAAGTCATCACGTGCCTTCCCGGAAAAATCCCACCAATCAGGCCAACCGAGATTGCGGAAGAGTACAAATACTTGGGCATCGATTTTCATAACAAACTCAACTGGGATAATTGTAGATCGAAAAGGATCCAAGGGGGCTGGAAGGCGTTATACTCTTTACAAAACAAGTGCAGGAACGCAAAATTATGAGATTGGACGACCATGAAAACTCTGTTTGGTTTGCTGGTCACTCCGGTTATTCTATACGGATGTGAAGTGTGGGGCGGTAGTATGTCCAAACAGAAATGGCGACAAGTAGAAAGAATTCAAAAACACTTTATCACATGCAATCTTAAAGTCAAGACCACAGTTCCGTATGAAATCCTTTTGGCGGAGGTGGGTTCCTTTCCATTAGAAGCCGTCGCATTGATCAGAATGCTAAGCTATTTAAAAAAAACCCAAGGTCTAGAAACACATCGTTGGCCCAAGTTGGTAATAGAGGAAAAACTTGTGAGGCGGAAAAGCATATGGATGAAACAAAATGACAAATGGATGTAGAAATGGGGCATCAACATCCAAGCTTGCCTGGATAACATTAAAGAAATAAAAAAGTTTGTCAATGAAAAATTTCACAATATTCTGTGGACAAGACACATAGGGAGGAAATTTTTTTATTACATTAAAGAATTTAATCTCACTTCTAGTCATGATGAAAAGGCCTATATAAGGGCACCTATTAACTGGAAAGCAAAAATGTTGATGGCACAAATTAGAACTAGTTCACATCAGCTGCGATGTGAAACTGGTAGATGGCAAGTTCCAAAGGAATAGTGGGCAGACAGAACATGTTTATTCTGCAATATGGGAACAGTGGAGACAGAGCAACACTTTGTCATGGAATGCTTGGCTTACAACGACATCAGATCTGATTATACAAAAATTCTGCAGAACAAGGACTTCAACTATTTATTTGAGGAAGATCAAGTGAAGAGAACAGCGGATTTGATTATCAAAATTCAGAGAAGAAGAGACAAGTTAACCAAAACTTTGCAACTGACTAGTTTGGCTCCTAACTCGGGAGGGCGATTGCATGGGTCCCATAGACTACTTTAGTCTCGTGGACGTCATTAAAATCTATCATATCATATCATATCTCCTTCTTCCGCGAGAAATATATCTCTAAAATCACTTACGAGTGCTTTCTTCATGAATCTCGCTTCCAAAACATAGCGGACTACGTGCTGGTCAACACTTTTGAGGAGCTTGAAGGAGGTAAAGAACCTCAAATGGGTCTCAGCGTTAATGGCTGCCCTGCTCTGGCAATAGGCCCTGTCTTTCTCCCAAATTTCTTGGAAGGCGGGAAATCCATGTCCAGCATGTGGGAAGAGGATGAACCTTGCTTCCAATGGTTAGATGCTCAAGCAGAGCACTCAGTGTTATATGTTTCCTTTGGTAGCATTGCCGTAAAATCTGAAAAGCAATTGCATGAACTGGCTCTTGGACTAGAAGCTTGTGGGTACCCTTTCTTGTGGGTGCTGAGATCAGATATAGCACAAGGTAAGTCCGCAGAGTTACCAGAGGGTTTCATGGATCGAACCAAGGATCGCGCCCTCATAGTTAGTTGGACAAATCAGCTGAAGGTAAGGCCCCCTGTTACTTTTGGTACAAAGATATGTTACATGCTAAACAATCTTAAACATTAAGAAAAATAATAAAACTTTAAAAAGGTAAGGTGTAGTTTAATATCAAATCTTTGTATGTGATGTTTAAGTCATATGCTAATTAGCTTGCTAAACATCTATGGTATACACAATAAGCTACAAGATTTCAAAATTCATATCTAAAATAAGCTTTTTTATTGATTGTAGGTGCTTTCTCCCCCTTTTGTAGGGGGATTTCTTAGGCACAGTGGGTGGAACTCTACTCTTGAGGCAATAAGCATGGGAGTTCCTCTGATTGGATGGCCTTATTTTGGTGATCAATTTATTCTTTGTTGGTTTGCAAGAGACATATGGAACTTGGGCCTAGATTTCGAGGGTGTCGATGTTGATGAATTCAAATTGGTAACAAAAGAGGTGGTAGAAAGTACTGTCAAAAATCTAATGGAAGGTTCTATTGGAAAGGAATTGCGAGAAAATGTTGTGAAGTTGAAGGCAACAACAAGGAAGGCAGTGATGGAAGGAGGAACTTCTCATACAAATTTGAACACTTCTGTAGAAGATATGCGGAACATAGCGACTCAAATGTTTGAGTTTTTGAATTTTATTTTGGAAACATAATCTTTTAACATTTTTTATTTTAAATATTGGGGAAACTGTTGAACATGACCAATAATAAGAGATTTCATCCCAAATTATTAATGCTAAGGCTTAAACATGTGAATACATTTGATCATCAAAAGCATAAGCATATATGATTTTAATGGTCTAATAGAGACTTGCACCATAATGCTCACAACAAAAATACCACCACTTAACTGAAACACACTATGGGATGAACTCAATATTTAAATTCATATATGATAAGAGGATTTATTTATTGCATTGAATGATATAGGACCCTTTTGAAAGAGAATGAATGTAATGATATATTTTTCAGTTCCTGCCATTGCATGCAACTATTGCCAAGGCTTACCAATAAACAATGATTAAACTAAAAGAAAATAGCAAATCAAGTATCAGTTTTCCAAAATAGATATTTAAATTAATTTCTTTATTCTATGTTTGGTAAAAATATTTGATTGAATGTTAGTGGTTGCCTGTAAAATATGAACGCTGGCAGGCTCCTATTGGTGAATGCAATGACATCACCAACTTCCACAGAAGAGAATGCTTGAATACAGAGGAAGGGGGTAAAAGAAAGTCCAGAGGCTTGACATAATTTGCATTTCGGGTTATCCTCCACGTATTATGCATTGGGTCTCTCAAGCAACTTCAGAGGCCATAGGGAGCAGACCAAGGGAAAAATGAAAAACAACCGTTGTCTGGGAAACTTTAACAAGTGAAGGTGGCTGCTCATGGAAATCAACACTTGGCATTCATCATTCTCTTGAAGCTGAGAAGTGTGCCCTCTTTATTAGCTTTGGTGAGTATATTATAATGAAAAAACACTATACATCTGTAAACACTCATGTGTTGTTCATGCTACAGAGATCATTCAGAGTATACAGAGCATGTTGTTGCAGATTTTGGCAAGGTATGGAGTTCCATTTTCCCTCTCGTCTCTGGCTTTTGCAAATTGGTAATGTGGGTTAGGGCCTGCCAAAATTCCTTAGCCATATAGCCCATAAGTATAAATCTAATTACAAACTCTTGCAAAATAGTATAAATGAGGATGATTGTAGGGATTGTCTACCTCTCGCAATGGAAATCTTTCAATCAGCATGGATTGTTCTACTTAGAAATATAATAAACTTCAATAAAAAATGCTCCCTGCTCCAACACCATTACCCATCATTGGCAACCTTCATTTAATCTCCCATCTTCCTCACAGATCTCTGGCCACTCTTGCCCAATTATGACCATCTATTTGGGTTCTAAACCAGTCATTGTACTATCATCCTCACATATGGCTAACCAAGTCCTCAAAACACATGACAACATGTTTTTTTTGAACATCCATAATCACATTATGAGCCGATACAAAATAGAATCTTCTGAGTATGGCTCATACTGGAAACTCTTGTGCAGAGTCTTCATTTAAGTGCTCCTATCTTCCAAAGGGATGAATTCCTTCAAATCCTTAGAGCACAAGAAATGTCTTCCATGATACACTCTGTTCTTCACACTACTGTTGTGAATGCAAAAGTGTGGCATGAAGAATTCCTTGGTTGTAGACATGAACAAATAGGTCACTTATCTGACTAGTAATATTGTTTCTAGAATCACTTTTGGGGAGAAATGCTATGAATGTCACCTGCGTGGAAAGACATTTAAGGAATATTTGGATGAAGTGCTTCCTCTGTTAAGTGGTTCCAATTACATAGATTTTGTTCCTCTATTCAGGTGGCTTGATTTGCATGGGCTTACGAAGAGAAAGGCCGAGACTGCATAGATTTTGAGTGGGTAATTTGAGAGGATTGTGGATGAGCATGTGGAAAGGAGGTAAATGGGCCACATATTAGAGTGTGAAGATTGTGTGGTTGTGCTGCTTTCTTTGTCTGAAGATGAATCCATGGAGATCAAAATTACCAGAGACGACATCAAAAGTGTCATTTTTTGTAGTGCATGATTATAATATATGTGATTCATTTTTTTATTTTGACTTATTCACTTGTCTTTTGTTTGAATTATTGGACTGCTCAGTAGTCGGAAGTTAAATTGTGAGAGATGAGCAGGCTAAAGTATAATAGCTAGAAAGTATATTATATCAATGTTATCAGATTTTAACAATTTATTGAAATTTAATGTGCAGTGAAATCAATTTCCTTACAGGGAGCTCATTCAAAAAAGTTTCTAGTTTCCTCTCCTACTTTCATCCCTTTTGCCATTCGCTATTGTTTAGACAACTTTTTATGCTTAGGATTGGACATTTTTTGAAACAATGATTTTGTTGCAGAACAGAGACAAATTAATGAGGTATAACGTGCATCCAATTCTTTCTAATTGCTTTAACATGTTGCTTTTATTATTACCTACTTCCTAGTTATCTTTTCCCACTCTTCACACCATTTTCATGTCTATGCTAGATATTTCCTCAACCTGTGATTAGAATAAAAAGTTGGTTTAAGTCTTCATGGACTAGTTCCGGGTACTAATGGATTGCATTGGTCAACTATCTATTCATATCTTGGAAGTCCAGTAACCACACCTTGGTTTTATGTAGCCAATGTGGCTTTGTAGTCATAATGTATGTGATTACCCCATTCACATATTGGCTCTCTATTTATGATGCTATAGTCTTCCCCATATATTCCAAGTATATATTCACATCTACAAGACAAATTACAATATTTCTAGCATAGTTGATTCCAAGCTTCACTTGGACAAACATGTCTATGAGATAAATGGCCAGTTAAATCTGAGCACATTTTTTTTTCTTTTCTCATTGCATAGCCTTTGCACCATTGTCTGCTATGGTCATGCATGTGGTAATCATCCATGGAAAGTAATAACTTCTCTGTTACCTTCCCTCTAATTAAATCTGACATCATTGGAAATGATAGTCATAATGATTCATAATTTATGATAGTAGAGACATATATAATCTTAGGATGATTAATGATTCATAATTTATAATAGTAGAGACATATAGAATCTTAGGATCAATAACTTCAAAGATAGGAAAATGGATATGCACTATAATCTCATGAGAAAGTACATAGAAGCACTCGACTGGTGGTTTTTCATAATTCTTGTCTCGACTTTAACAGTCACCATTACAGTATGTGAATGGTTTTAAGGATCAACTTCAATTGCGGTGGTGGGGAGTGCTCCTTTTATGTCGCTTTGCCATATTCTTCACTCTGCCAATTTCCATTATAAAGGCTACTACTGATAAGGTATCAAAGAAATCCATTTTGGAAAAGAGGACTGCTCATGTTGTGAATTCTTGCAAAAATGTACTCTTAATATTTTCAGATTTCCACATAATATAAGGCTGATATTTTAATTGTGTGAAATTTTTAATATCAAAATCTTGGAGCACATTCTATAATTCAAGCATCAAATTTTTGATCATACTCTACTATGATTCTTCCTCAAAATGCGCATGCATCAAAAGTTTGGATCATGCTTCATCACCCTTCAAAATGCTAGAAAATATTTCATCTAAATTTCTTGAACTCTTTTTCCTTTGGACCCAATACAGAACTTGGGATTGAATTTCATTTCTAAATACATTTTTTGTTGCATCTTCCCAGGCTAGCCCATGGCCAATATCTGCTTCAAGATTTTGAGTGATGTCCCCATCTGTCAAACCCTAACATTTGTCCAAGACTTCAAATTTTTCACTACATGAAATCCCACCATGTTCTATGTTCATGGCACAAGTTGAACTCTCAAAATCCCATGCCATTTCTATGATTTAGATAATTACTTTCATTGTAATTATCAAGGATTCTCCTTGATATTTCTCTCACTATACATATTTATGCAGATGGTAGGGATAAGCATTGTTCCCAATTTGTGAAATATAGTCTTACAAGATAATAGTCTATGGGTTTGTCCATTGGAACAAGTGATATATGATGTATCCATGGTTTGGGATTGATCAACCCAAGGAAAATTTTATTGTGTTTTTAACTGGCCTATTTTTTAATAGGAGTCATAACCCCAATCTTGGTATGGCTTTTATAGAAGTTATTAACTTAATAAATTTCCCCAATGATATCTACGTGGACATAATTTTGTCCATTTTATTCAGGTTATGCAAAAATGGGTTGTGATAGCCATCCTTCCAGTTCAACTAAAGTTAGTCCTAGAGACTTTGCATTCAACCATGAATCTTCTACCATCTATGGCAGGAACTTGGCTGCACTGCAACTCTTGTTACATTAGCTTACTAGTCCATAGTGATTTCCTACTTAAGCTTCATTAATGTTCAATCTTATAGATTCATGCTTAATCATTATTCTTTGGACTTAAACATTCACACCATTCCCAAACCTTTTGCTTGAATTTGATTATGTTAATGTTTTATAGCTTTAGAGTTGGATAAACCTGTGTATGCATGCATGCGTGTTTGTGTAAAATTATATTAATTATATAATTTATGAATAGGTATGCCCCTTCAAGGTACATGTCTCTTCCTAGACTCATTCTCAATATAAATGGAGAGAGATAGTTGTATTTGAAAAGATATAGAAATTATAAGAAATATTATTATCATCTGCAACAATCCTTTAACTTTAACAAGTTAGAAGTTTTTAGTTTCATTCTTTCTTAAACATTAAACAAGTCTTTTTTTTTATAGCCATCCCTTATATTTTACACTGCTAATAAAAATCCACAACTTTAACAATTATGAGGCTCTTCTTCCCTTAAGATCTAACTTTTCATTTTGAGATGAGTCTAGTCAAACTCTTGAATGCACTCTTAAAAAATAGAAATAAGATAGCCATTGTTGAATTTTTAATGCTTTTGACATAATGGTTTAGTAGTATCTCTCTAGATATATCATTGGCAATGTCAAGAATATGTTCAAAGATAGGAATGATGTTCACATAACATACATCCCAAAGCCATATGAAGCACTTTTGTTATGAGTCTATAAGATGGTGAGGTCACAAACAAGGGATTTCATCCCAAATTATTAATCCTAAGGCTTGAACATGTGAGTACATTGGATCATAGAAAGCATAAGCATATAATTTTAATGGTATAGTAGTCGCTTGCACCATGATGCTCACAACAAAAATACTACCACTTAATTGGAACACACTATGAGATGAACTCAATATTTTAATTCATATAATGATAAGAGATTTATTTATTATGTTGAATAATATGGGAGCTTTTCAAAGAGAATGAATGTAAATGCTATAATGCTTACAACATCTTACTAGTTCATGTACCTCTAAATAATTTTTATTTATTTTATATTCCTACTTAAGATTCATTTATGTTCAACCATATAGATCCATGGTATTCATTCTTCTTTTGACTTAAAGACTCACAAAATTCCCAAACTTCTCACTTGAATTTTGACTCCATCTTTATTAGTTTAATGCTTTCTGAGACATTACAATACTTTTTTTTAAATTTAGTTATTCGTTATATTTTACATTGATAATCAAAATCTACAACTTTTAAACTTATAGAGCATTAGAATATATAGTCCATCAATATAATTGGGGGGGGGGGGGGGGGGGGGGGGGGGGGTGCTGTGTGAATCAATTATCCAACTATTATTGCAATTATCAACCTTCTTAAATCTTAACCATATGAACAATATAATTACAAACCACAACAAGATACTCATGCACAATAACACCAGATATGTTAACTAGGGAAACCCTTGATCATAGGGAAAACCTCGGTGGGGATGGTACCCACAAGATTATGTGCTAATATAATTATTCCTTGTTATAGGATGGACCCTATTAGGAGTCTATGAAAAAATTCAGTACATATCAGTCCCTATTAGGAGACTTTGAATCCCTATTAGGAGATTCCAACCCTGTTAGGAATTGTGCCAATCCTATTAGGAGTTGAGAAATGTAGATGGACCCACTATCCAAGTAGCTTCAGGGGAAAGACCAATGAACCCACTGTCCAAATGATCTCTGTATTATTCCTTGTAGATCCTTTTGATCTCGATACCAAATCGTAAACTTAACATCTAATGATCCCTTAGATTTCTCACTCACGTTTACTAAGCACTATGCTCTTGCTCGCACTTCCTTAAACAGTTTGTATTCACATACACTTTACAAAAAAGGAAAACATTTTCCTTTATAGAAAATCCTCAAAACAATTCCTTGAGTCATCTTTAAGTGTTTCCCAATTAATTATGATAGGACCACAATAAGGTAATTAATTATTTCACAACCACATAGCACTGTCAGCTCACAGTCTACACAACTTCTCATGAGTGTGACTTCAGAACTTGCACACTGAATGATATCATCATCAGTTTGTCCTCTATAAATGTATAACTTTGCATATCATGATTATATCTCCATTAAGAATAAAATATAATCATCAAAAACTACTTTTCAAGTACTCTATTTCTGCACTGCTATATGTATATCATCTATATCTTTCATATCTCTTTGCCTTATCTTACATGCACTTAACCTCATCATCAAGAAACAATGTAGAATATGCCCTTTACTTTGTGTTACATAAACATCAAAACTCTATCTGTATGACCATGAGCTCTATCTACTACTATGCCAGTCTTCACAAAATTGGTGCCACATTGACATCAATGAAAAACATAGTCATGAATGTAACATTTCAATACTGGGTATGTGCAAGATCATGGTGTACCAAACTATGGCCTTAAGTAGCAGTGAAAAATCAGCAAATCAGGGTTATGTCAACTTGACACATAATTTTGAAGTGGTTATGGACTTTATATCAAAAAGTTTTAAGAAAATAATTTGTAGAAAATTGAATGTAGTTTCTAAACTACTAGGCCTTATCAGGAGAAAATAATAATTGATTGGTCAAAATTTGAATTTTAATGCAGTACTAAGAAAATTTCAGGGCGAAAATAAAAAGTAGGTGTATGTCTGACCACCTTAATCAAAATAAAATCATAATATATTTTTAATATAATTATAGATATGAAAACTAGACTCATGCCTGGATGTGACGCATATTTTTTGATATTTCTATTCCAAATAAATAATTAAATATGAATTTTCTACCAAAACTTTTTCGAATTAAAAAAAGTCCCGTGTCTGACCACCCTAACTAATAGAAAATTTGATCAAATTTTTGTTTTTTTGTTTTTTTCTTATACTAGCCGAAGTATAGAATGTGACGCAACTTTTAGATTTAAAAAATGTTATACCGTTTGAAAGTTATAGCTATTTTTCCTTCAGTATGTCAATCAGCACTTTACAATAATCTTCATTGATAATTAACTAATAAATACTTATCGAACTCAGAATTTGATAGAAATTATATTGATGGAATCTAGAGAGCGATATTAAAAAACCCATTTCGTTTCATTCAATTTCGATCAAAATAACATTGTCAGACGGCTACCCGAAGTCTAAGTATCACTAAAACTCTATAAACACGTCTTTGGGGTTGACCGGGCAGGCTTGGTAAATACCAAGCCTGATCGGATATCTGATTTGACATTGGATATCCGATATGGCTCGATAGTCAAATTCCAAAAATTTTCAAATTTTGGAGGGAAATTTGATTTAAACGTTCTAGTTTTTTTATTTTTAAATTATTTCACTTATATTAATATGTAAAAGCATATTTTAATATATTATAAATATATATAATAACGTAATGTAAACATACAAGATATAATCTAGTGATATATAATAATATCTTATGTTAATCTTATTACAATCTATAAATATAATATATATTATTATTATTATTACTAAATATAATAACGTAATTTATATATATATAAAATACGTATTATATATTATTATATTAATATGTATAATAATATAATATTTATATAACAACGTAATATTTCTATTAAATATAATATATATTATAAATATTATTATATTAATATGTATGTTATTAATATATTTATATAATAACGTAATATTTTCATTAAATATAATAATGTAATATATATATATATATATATTATTATATTGATATGTATATTATTAATATATAAGAGTCAAAGGGGGTCATAGGGTGACCTATAACCCTCTTTGACCCATTAAACGACGATATATGTCTCTAGGGGTCCTAGGACCCCTAGGGACATATGTAGTCTTTTAATGGGTCAAAGGGGGTCCCTTTGACCCATTAAATGATGACATATGTCCTTAGGACCCCCAGGAACATAGCCAAATCGTTCATATCCGTCAAAGGGGGTCATAGGGTGACCTATGACCCCCTTTGACCCATTAAACGATGACATATGTCTCTAGGGGTCCTAGGACCCCTAGGGACATATTCGAATGGATATTATGGGTCAAAGGGGGTCATAGGGTGACCTATGACCTTCTTTGACCCATTAAACGATGACATATGTCCCTAGGGGTCCTAGGACCCATAAGGACATAGTCAAATTGTTCATATGGGTCAAAGGGGGTCATAGGGTGACCTATGACCCCCATTGACCCATTAAATGACGACATATGTCCCTAGGGGTCCTAGGACCCCCAAGGACATAGTCGAATCATTCATATGGGTCAAAGGGGGTCATAGGGTGACCTATGACCCCCTTTGACCCATTAAACGATGACATATGTCCCTAGGGGTCCTAGGACCTCTAGGGACATATTCGAATGGGTAATATGGGTCAAAGGGGGTCATAGGGTGACCTATGACCCTCTTTGACCCATTAAACAACGACATATGTCTTTAGGGGTCCTAGGACCCCTAGGGACATATTCCAATCGTTCATATGGGTCAAAGGGGGTCATAGGGTGACTTATGACCCTCTTTGACCCATTAAACGACGATATATGTCTCTAGGGGTCCTAGGACCCCTAGGGACATATTCGAATAGGTAATATGGGTCAAAGGGGGTCATAGGGTGACCTATGACTCTCTCTGACTCATTAAACGATGACATATTTCTCTAGGACCCCTAGGGACATATTCGAATTGTTCATATGGGTCAAAGTGGGTCATAGGGTGACCTATGACCCCCTTTGACCCATTAAACGATGACATATGTCCTTAGGGGTCCTAGGACCCCTAGGGACATATTCGAATGGGTAATATGAATCAAATGGGGTCATAGGGTAACCTATGACCCTCTTTGACCCATTAAATGATGACATATGTCCCTAGGGGTCCTCAGACCCCTAGGGACATATTCGAATCGTTCATATGGGGTCAAAGAGGGTCATAGGGTGACCTATGACCCTCTTTGACCCATTAAATGACGACATATGTCCCTAGGGGTCCTCAGACCCCTAGGGACATATTCGAATCGTTCATATGGGTCAAAGAGGGTCATAGGGTGACCTATGAACCTCTTTGACCCATTAAACGACGACATATGTCCCTAGGGGTCCTCAGACCCCTAGGGACATATTTGAATCATTCATATGGGTCAAAGGGGGTCATAGGTCACCCTATGACCCTTTTTGACCCATTAAACGATGACATATGTCCCTAGGACCCCTAGGGACATATTTGAAAGGGTAATATGGGTCAAAGGGGGTGATACGGTGACCTATGACCCTCTTTGACCCATTAAACGATGACATATGTCCCTAGGGGTCCTTGGACCCCAAGAGACATATCCGAATGGGTAATATGGTTCAAAGGGGGTCATAGGGTGACCTATGACCCTCTTTGACCCATTAAACGATGACATATGTCTCTAGGGGTCGTAGGACCCCTAGGGACATATTCGAATGGGTAATATGGGTCAAAGGGTCTCTTTGACCCATTAAATGATGACATATGTCCCTAGGGGTCCTTGGACCCCAAGAGACATATTCGAATGGGTAATATGGGTCAAAGGGGGTCATAGGGTGACCTATGACCCTCTTTGAACCATTAAACGATGACATATATTCGAATTGTTCATATGGGTCAAAGGGGGTCATATGGTGACCTATGACCACTTTTGACCCATTAAACGACGACATATGTCCCTAGGGGTCCTAGGACCCCTAGGGACATATTCGAATGGGTAATATGGGTCAAATGGGGTCACAGGGTAACCTATGACCCTCTTTGACCCATTAAATGATGACATATGTCTCTAGGGGTCCTAGGACCCCTAGGGACATATTCAAATCGTTCATATGGGTCAAAGGGGGTTATAGGGTGACCTATGACCCTCTTGACCCATTAAACGATGATATATGTCTCTAGGGGTCCTAGGACCCCTAGGAACATATTCGAATGGGTAATATGGGTCAAACGGGGTCATAGGGTGACCTATGACCCTCTTTGACCCATTAAATGACGACATATGTCTCTAGGGATCCTAGGACCCCTAGGGACATATTCGAATCATTCATATGGGTCAAAGGGGGTCATAGGGTAACCTATGACCCCCTTTGACTCATTAAACGATGACATATGTCCCTAGGGGTCCTAAGACCCCTAGGGACATATTTGAATCGTTCATATGGGTCAAAGGGGGTCGTAGGGTGACCTATGACCCCCTTTGACTCATTAAACGATGACATATGTCCCTAGGAGTCTTAGGACCCCTAGGGACATATTCGAATCGTTCATATGAGTCAAATGGGCTCTTCGGGTGACCTGTGACCCCCTTTGACCCATTAAACAACGACATATGTCTCTAGGGGTCCTAGGACCCCTAGGGACATATTCGAATGGGTAATATGGGTCAAATGGGGTCATAGGTTACCCTATGACCCTCTTTGACCCATTAAATGATGGCATATGTCTCTAGGGGTCCTAGGATCCCTAGGGACATATTCAAATCGTTCATATGGGTCAAAGGGGGTCACAGGGTGACCTATGACCCTCTTGACCCATTAAACGACGATATATGTCTCTAGGGGTCCTAGGACCCCTAGGGACATATTTGAATGGGTAATATGGGTCAAAGGGGGTCATAGGTCACCCTATGACCATCTTTGACCCATTAAACGATGACATATGTCCCTAGGGGTCCTAGTACCCCTAGGGACATATTCGAATAGATAATATGGGTCAAAGGGGGTCATAGGGTGACCTATGACCCTCTTTGACCCATTAAACGAAGACATATGTCCCTAGGGGTCCTAGGACCCTAGGGACATATTCGAATGGTTCATATGGGTCAAAGGGGGTCATAGGGTGACTTATGACCCCCTTTGACCCATTAAACGATGACATATGTCCCTAGGGGTCCTAGAACCCTTAGCGACATATTTGAATCGTTCATATGAGTCAAAGGGGGTCATAGGGTGACCTATGACCCCCTTTGACCCATTAAACGACGACATATGTCCTTAGGGGTACTAGGACCCCTAGGGACATATTCGAATGGCTAATATGGGTCAAATGGGGTCATATGGTAACCTATGACCCTCTTTGACTCATTAAATGACGACATATGTCTCTAGGGGTCCTAGGACCCCTAGGGACATATTCGAATCGTTCATATGGGTCAAAGGGGGTCATAGGGTAACCTATGACCCCCTTTGACTCATTAAACGACGAGATATGTCCCTAGGGGTCCTAGGACCCCTAGGGACATATTTGAATCGTTCATATGGGTCAAAGGGGGTCGTATGGTGACCTATGACCCCCTTTGACTCATTAAACGACGACATATGTCCCTAGGGGTCCTAGGACCCCTAGGGACATATTCGAATCGTTCATATGAGTCAAATGGGGTCGTAGGGTGACCTATGACCCCCTTTGACCCATTAAATGATGACATATGTCCCTAGGGGTCCTAGGACCCCTAGGGACATATTCGAATGGGTAATATGGGTCAAATGGGGTCATAGGGTAACCTATGACCCTGTTTGACCCATTAAATGACGACATATGTCTCTAGGGGTCCTAGGACCCCTAGGGACATATTCGAATCATTCATATGAGTCAAAGGGGGTCATAGGGTGACCTATGACCCTCTTGACCCATTAAACGACGATATATGTCTCTAGGGGTCCTTGGAGCCCTAGGGACATATTCGAATGGGTAATATGGGTCAAAGGAGGTCATAGGGTGACCTGTGACCGTCTTTAATCTATTAAACGATGACATATGTCCCTAGGGGTCCTCGGACCCTAAGGGACATATTCGAATTGATAATATGGGTCAAAGGGGGTCATAGGTCACCCTATGACGCCCTTTGACTCATTAAACGATGACATATGTCCCTAGGGGTCCTAGGACCCCTAAGGACATATTTGAATCGTTCATATGAGTCAAAGGGGGTCGTAGGGTGACCTATGACCCCCTTTGACCCATTAAACGACGACATATGTCCCTAGGGGTCCTGGGACCCCTAGGGACATATTCGAATGGGTAATATGGGTCAAATGGGATCATATGGTAACCTATGACCCTCTTTGACCCATTAAATGACGACATATGTCTCTAGGGGTCCTAGGACCCCTAGGGACATATTCGAATTGTTCATATGGGTCAAAGGGTGTCATAGGGTGACCTATGACCCTCTTGACCCATTAAACGACGATATATGTCACTAGGGGTCCTAGGACCCCTAGGGACATATTCAAATGGGTAATATGGGTCAAAGTGGGTCATAGGGTGACCTATGACCCCCTTTGACCCATTAAACGACAACATATGTCCCTAGGGGTCCTAGGACCCCTAGGGACATATTTGAATCGTTCATATTAGGCAAAGGGGGTCATAGGGCACTTTGATCCATTAAATGACGACGTATGTCCCTAGGGGTCCTAGGACCCCTAGGGACATAGTCGAGTCGTTCATATGGGTCAAAGGGGGTCATAGGGTGACCTATGACCCCCTTTGACCCATTAAATGACGACCCTCTTTGTATTATATATTATTATATTAATATGTATAATAATATAATATATATATAACAACGTAATATTTTTATTAAATATAGTATATATTATAAATATTATTATATTAATATATATTTTATTAATATATCTATATAATAACGTAATATTTTTGTATATATAATGTAATATTTTAGGATATACTATTTATACTATTTTACGATAATAATTATAATATAAATAAACACTAAATATTAATATTATTATATGTATAGTAATAATAATAATACTATTATAGCTATAATAATAATATATATTTATACTATATATTGTAGCTTAATATAAATAAACACTATATATTTACACTATTATATCTATATTAATAATATTAATACTATTATAGGTATGATAATAATATTGATACTAAAGATATATTAATACTATTTTATATTAATATTATTGATATTTTATACTAATACTAATATACTATTAACTTAGTTATAAATTAAAGTCGTTTTCCTCCAAATATTTTCATAATATTAATATTATTGTGCCAAAGGAGGGAAACCTTAGCAAGTTTTCCCCCCAAAAGTCCTCTTCCTATATCGGATATCCGATCCTGTATCGGATATTCGATCGTGGATTGAATATCCAATCCAATATCCGATATCCGATTATACTGGCATCAATCTCAAATATTTGATTGTCCCTAAAGACCTGACAACATTACTTTTTTACTTCTTTTTTGACGGAAAGCACCCATGGTCCTTGTTATTTTGTTGTGTTGCATATGCAGATTTGTGTCCAAGGGAGCAATGGAAATGGCTTGGAATGATCATCTTGCAGATTGATGTTGGATGAGAAAACTTGACATTGTGCCCTCATTTGTGAAGGAGGATTCACCAGCTTGTTCATGTTCTCAACAATCATGTTGGACAATGTTCATGCTACTCATTGTCCATATCTTTCAATGTCCATGCTCCTTATGATTTTGAAAAGTCCCTTATGTTGCCTCATTGTGATGGAAGGCGATTGTATCATTGTTACCTAATGTACGTGTAGAAGAAAATATTGATAAGGTTGTATATGCATGTTTCATTTGGATTTTATATTGTTATGAAAGCATTGGTACGAGTCACAGATTTGCTTTGACATCATTGTTATCATTTGAAAATGTGAAAGAAAGTTTTCTCCTTGTGGTATTGTAAATGACTAGTTGATAATAACAATCCATAGATGTTATGTGATACCATTGATTGTATAAATTTAAAACTTAGTAGATTTCTTACAATCTTGTTGTGCACTCAATAATTTGGTGAGGAAGCAATGTTGATAGATAATGAGGATATAGTAATATACTAATTGTCACATTAATATATATTGTAATGATTAATGAATGTGTGTACATTGGTAATGAGGATAATAAGTAATTTTGATCCCCTTCCCTTACATGCTAGAATCACGACCTAGTCCATATGATACAACTGACAGACCCTAATAGAATATTAGTATCAGAGGCTTGTTAGGATATGAATTACCTCACTAATTTATGAGTGTTGTATCTTGAACTTGCTCGTTTGACTCGTGACGCTAACTTGAACTAGACTGTCATCCAATCTATTTGAAAACCACCCATGACTAAAATGTTAACACCTTCACACTATTCACATGAGTCTTGAACTCCTATTCAATGATAACCTTGTTTTACAATATGTAATTTCTTATGCGACTTCATAAGCTAAAAAAAAAAAAAAAATTGTTGTGTTTTTACTAGTAAAATTTAGGGTATGCCACATGATCCACGATAAATTGAACAATACTAGATACTAAATTAATATGTCTATCATTGTGCACGTAAATGATAAAAATATATATCAAAATACATGTATCCATAGAAAAAATTTTACACAAATATATATCAAAGATCATGTATCCATAGACAAAGTACTCAAATATATATATCAAAATACATAGATCCATATACAAAATGTGGCTGATCCTGCCATCAGAATGTGTATAATATCAATGTTTCTATATACAATTTGGCATATGCCATCTCAAAATGTCTCATGATGCATCCTACGAAAACTATACTATCCTAGGGTGCTGGTGGATGATCAAAATGCAGCCTCTTCGCTGCACTAGGTGGATCAGATGCCTCCTACATAAACAAAAAAGGAAAACCCAAAGTTAGACTACTAAATTTATATGATTCTACGTATCTAACATTGAATTACTCAAATGCATAATGATCTTTTCCGTATTGGAGATTAATACTATCAAAATTTCATAATAAATACCTCTCTTGTTGACCTCCTGTGCCGCTCAGGAGTCCTCTTGTATGCCCTCGGCAATGCTGGTACCTCTGTGATTGTGGGCTGTATATGTTCAAATACCTTTGTCAGATGAATCTACAATTTAAACTATAACATTATAATTCATATCATGTTAAATTTATAACATATTTAATCATGAATTCAAACTACAACTTACTATTGTAGGCTCCTCCTCAGGAGTGAGTGGCCACGTCATCAAATCTACATAACTGTCTCGTCGAACCTCATGTGCACTAGGAGTCTCCAATGAGATACAAAATAGTAGTTGTTAATATCACGAAAATTAGTTTTGAATTTATTTATGAAGATAAGTGATGCAAGAGCATCCCATGCTCATCAGGGGAACATTGAAGATCCAAGGCATTACAGAGGTCATGGAACATCTCTTGAAGTCAATTGGGCAATCCTTGCACCAATTATGGCTCATGGAAGCATACAAAGTTATAATGTTGGACTCATATGTGGAAGAAAGTTGTAAATGGGCATGAGATAGGATTTTAGGATTTTAGGATTTCTGCATCAATTAAAAAAATAAAAAATAAATGATACTTATACATACAATGGGGCTCTCTGTGCGAATGAAAATCCCTGATGATCTAGGACGCCGAATCTGTACAGGCTCATCGCCAGTAGCCACACCCTATATACAATAAATAATGTAATTAAATGAGATTACCACAAACATTTTACAAGAATGCATCAATATTTAGTCAATTAGAAAACATCTAATTACCTTTCCTTTGTCAATGCATGCTGGCTCACCCCCCGCACTTTGTCCCCCAGGGGCAGGTGGTATCTGCAAGATAAAAGAAAGATTAGCAACCATATATGCTACAATATCAAATAGAAAAAATAAATGCGAACACAACATAATGTACCATAGATGTCTCAAGGCCAAATGAAATGGCCGAGAGTGTAGCATCATCTATCTGTCTGAGCTCCTCCTCGGTCATCAACTAAACATGAATGAAAATCACATACATGTAAAAGTCAGTATGGCTTAAAAATTAAAATTACTCTATTATAAAAATTAACTTTAAATCACATATGTCATAACAAAAAAATGTATACATGTACCGACACCGAAGGAGTCCATGCCTCTACATTCCCCTTCTCTCTTGCATCAGGGTCTGTAGCCTCTGCACGTGTGTTTGGTGTATCCTCGTCTAATACAAAATGATACTCAGGAAGATCACCTATGGGACCTAGGAAAATATTCTTGCATGTAATGCAAGTGTGAGGCACACAAACGTGTGATGAGCTAGCTGATGATGAACTGGCACCAACATCATCAACACGAGGAGGCAAGACTGACCTAGCCTGAGATATCATTAGGCTACTCAGCCTATGAATGGCTCTGATGGTCTGAGAGCTAGCCTCTGCCATAATATCTGGATGCTGCACTCGAGGAGGGGGGGAGATATCAGGGGGGGGGGGACAAAAGTGCCAAGTTTCTTCCGCTGGGAAGAGGGTCTATCCTGAGGAGCTCCTAGTCCTAAGCCCATGTTGGGCTTCATGCTCCAATAGTTCACTTTAAGTTTCAACACAAATTCTACATATAATTTTTTAAGGAAATAAAATGGTATGTCTAAATTTCCATGTGGAGGGATATCAAAGACCATCCACCAACAGTCCCAAAAATTTGCACGTATGGCGTCATTTGTGCACCATTTAATCGATAGTTTGGTTTTTTTTGGGTCAACTGGTATACCTGTTTTTGGGTTAGCAAAAAGGCTTGCCAAATTGTCTTTGGTTATGTTGAGGGCTGCGACCTCATCATAATCCAAACCATCATCAAACATCTGGTGCATTTCATCATGCCAACGAAGAGCAGCATTTTGTTGGTTTGTAAGAGTTTCAATGTTATCCACTATGGTGTTTAACGTGGATAACATAGGAGCCAGTGCAGGTACATTATTGTATGTTCTATGCAAACCTCTCAACTCAGTGAGATTTTCATTTATCAAATCCTCGATTTGACGAGGGTTTTAAGGAGGTAGAGGATCATTTGGTGGACGGATTTGTGGGGATACTGGATCGTTTGGTGGTGGGTTGCGAGGAATATTATTCCCTGCTTCAGTGTCATCATTTTGATCAGCCATTCCTATTGAATTTCAAAACGTAATATATATTAAAAAAAATCTAAATTTTAACCATTTTTGTCAAAAAAACCCTAGATTCAACTAAAACAAACAAAATCTTGTTAAAATCTATTAAATTTAGGTTAAAAATGAGTCAACAGGGGGCGGGGGGGGGGGGGAATACCTGATATCTGATATCCGATTTGCTATCTGATATCCAATTTATTATCTGATATCCGATCTGACTGGCCCAAATTCACGTGAAAATAAGGGCCGCGGGTCTGTGATTTTGTATTTAATCCATGCACAGGTATCAGATATCCGATATTATAATATATATAATATAACATATATATTACATTTTATATATTTTTATATTATATTTTATATTTATTATATTAATTTACTATATATTATAATATAAAATATTATTATTATACTATATTATTATAATTTATAATATATTATACTTTTTTATTATATATTATATTATAAGATATTACTTTTTATTATTATATTATATTATATATATATTATATTACATTACTGTATATTATAATATATGAAATATTATATTATATTATTATAATATTATTATTATAGTATAATATTATATGATTATAATATAATAATAATAATATTATTATATTATAGTATAATAATTATTATAATAATAATATTAAATAATAATAATATTATTATAATATAATAGTATGATATATTATTTAATATTATTATTATTATTTTATATCAATAATAATAATATTAAATAATATATCATACTATTATATGGTTTTAATTAATAGTCAGATATTGGATTTAAAATCGGATATCCGATATGATATCGGATATCTGATAAGGCTCAGCTTAACCTTCCAGGTTTGGTTCCTGGATAGGTAAAAAAAAGAAAGAGCGGATTTTGAAGCACTTTTAGGCGTCTTCAAACTCTTTTTTTTTCACATCGCCACTTTTTGGCACACCATGATCCTGCACATACCCTACTGCCACATGCTCTCCAATGCTTAGGATACTCCCCCAAAGGAATACCATCAACATTCATGCTAGAAATCTCCCCCTTTGGCATTGATGGAAACATAGATGAAAAAAATCTAGGTTCCAAGAATACAAAACAATACTCTGCTATTGTTGTGATTCTCATCTTTTCAAATCCTTTTCATCAATCAAATTTGAAATCCTCTAGAACACTACTCTGTTTTATATCTTGTTAGGATTATCATCAGTTGTTCACATGCTAAATAGCTCTTAGTTTCTCCCCCATTCATTATAACTCTTCATGATTCATATCTCCCCCATAGAGATATTCCTTCTTCTTACTTACATGAATCTTTCTAAGTCTCCCTAATAAGTTATAAGGTTGTGCTCATCTTGTTAGAAATAGGGAATACTGAGAGGGGGGGGGAGGGTGAATCAATATTCTACAAATTTTTTTTCACCAAGTGAATATTATTAATTACTTTGAACCATGCATAAGAAAGTAAACAAGTAATGCTGAACATTAATAGTAACCATGCATAAAGAGAACTCATAACAACATATTTTGCCAACTAGGGAAATCTTGGCTAAGGGAAAACCCCAGTGGGGATGATACCCATTAGATAATATACTGATATATATGTTCCTTTTTAGAGGATGGACCCTGGAGTCAATGAGAAAATTTAGTATAGAGAGCCCCTGTTAGGAGATTCAAACCCTATTAGGATTTATAGTATAGTAGATGCAAGAAGAGCTCACTACCCAAACATGCACTTCGAATTATAAGAAGAGCTCACTGCCAAAACATGAACTTCCAATTACAATAAGAGCTCACTACCCAAACAAGTAATTAGTCTTTAGATATATACGTATTGTATCTTCTTTCTTGACTGGTCTTTGTCCTCAGCTCGATCTCAAATCAAGAAATTAGGTTCTCAAAAAATTTCATATATCGCTTCACCAAAAGTTCACATATCACTTATCACAATACATTTGCACATTTCTTCTCCAAATAAATTCACTAGATGTCTTTGCATAAATACCATGCCTTTTCAAAAATTTCATCTAGGTCATCTAAGACCATAATATACTTTTCTAACTTAGAGTAAACATCTAGGATGTTGGCCCTAATTGGTCAAGTAATTATTTTACAAACAAAATAATTTCTTTCCTTTAATTCTATTGTTCTGTTTCACTTGGTAAATCGTGAATATCTCTTTTTTGTACTGTCTATACTAATGACCGACATTATCCACGTCATCATCAACATGTATACTATCACCATCTAACTTTGCTACTCATAATATGATGTCAGAAACATTTTACATATAAAATAATGTACTGTTGTAAATCAATTTCATACTTAGACAATTTTATGAGTACCAAAAGCTAAGCATCTTTATTACTAAGGTTTTTGTTGCTTATTTTTGTGCCCCCACCAAAGATTTGAATTCAAATGCCTAGCCTGTCCAACGGTCACTTCCCCATTTAAAATAATTATAAACACCCCAAAACTATCAAAAAATAATTAAAAAATCAAACCTTATGATATGTTTCTGCGGGCCCGTAAGTTCCTCATCGTTGGATCAATCTGAATCGACAGATGGCGCTATGTTGCCATTGAAAGTTGCACATTGTTTTGTGTTGGCGACATAGCTCCCTTTTTCCACATGTCAGGTGGGCCCTTCCTTTTCCTCGTTACTTCTTCGATGCTGGGTTTTGTTCCATCCACAGTGGGCGCCATGGCACTATCAGAAAATCTTTGTTCCTTGTCATTAGTGACATAACACCCGGACGGAAAGTGTTACTGCGGTGACATCAATTGTCCAGTGGGTCCCAAGTATGCCCTGTCAGATATTGATGAGGATTTGTCAGATAGGTTGACACGTGGCTAGTTTTTATTGGTTGGTACACTGATATGTCAAATCTATCTTGCACGTTGTCAGATCTTGTTCAGATCCATGGTGGGCGCTATCTCGCTATGGAAAGCTGCGAGAATTTTAATCATAGCAACATAGCACCTTGGCAATGTGTGGCATAGATGACATAATGGGCCCACCCTTCTCCAAAGCAATATTACGGCTCATCCTCGGTGGCATGTTGTTAGATGGGTCATAGTACAGTGGCAATTTTTCATTGGTCCATTAGGCCAACTCAGTGTGCAGTTGCACCATTTTGTTGATCACTGTCAGATCTAAGAAATCTAGGGCTAGCGCTTTCTCACATTATCAAGATGCGAGGAAATTAAATATTGCAAGGAAGTAATTTGGCAACACATGTCCTAGGTGATGTCACGATAGATGTTCTCAGAGGTTCAAAAAGTACAAGTTATGTTCACCGTCCAATGCAGGCAGATCAAGGGCTGACGCTTTCCCACATTATCAAGATGCAAGGAAATTAAAAAATGTAGGAAAGCGGGTAGCCGCCACGTGTTTTTTCTGTTAACCTCATAATGGTTTTTGACACTTGAGTGCCAAAACACTTAATCACATTCCACATTGGAACCGAGTACACCATGCATGCCGAGCCACAACAAATGCCGAGTTAGGAAAGACTTCAGGTGCCGAGTAGTTTTCAGATGCCGAGTGAAGACCAGATACCGAGTGAAGTGTTAACAAGTACTGAGTAACATAAGGTGCTGAGTGTTAACAAGTGCCGAGTAAAATAAGGTGTCGAGTGTTAACAAGTTCCAAGCAACACAAGGTGACGAGTGTTAACAAGTGCCGAGTAACATAAGGTGTCGAGTGATATAGTTTTGTTTAGGTGCCGAGCTATCCAGGAAACATCATGTGCCGAGTATCAGCAATACTTTAGGAGCCGAGTAACTCAGTATATCATCATAAGAGTTTGTAATTGCACAAACTATGATGCAAATAGTTTTTACAGCTGACATAAGGTAAAATCTCGAAGGATTTAATGATGAGATCGAATCTTTTATTTTTCCTATGCAATCTACATGCGGCCAATAAGAAAAATGATGAAGCCATGCAACCAATAGAAGAAATGCAAATAATAAGAGGAAAATGAAGATTGAATATGGATCGTAGATCCATACCTAACCCTAAATCCTCAAATGTCTTTATAAGGAAGATGAAATTTCATTGTAAATGTATGAGTGGACAAACAAGGGTGCACTAGAAAAATCTATTTTCAGAAGTGAGGGTTATCTGATCACAAAGGGTCAAGATCAGAGAAAGCGGAAAAGGTGCCTGGATTTAGCAATCAAGGATTGTAATCTATCAGGTTCATTGTACCTAATACTCTCTAGCAATTGTACTAGAATGAAAATCCTATGGTGATAGGTTAGCTTAACAGCTATTTCGTAAATCCTTTAACAGGGTGACACTTCATGTTAAGTGTTTGTAAATCCTCTAGCTAGGTCACTATTGATACAGTGCAAAGCCTTTAACAGGGCAGGCCTTTAATAGGGCAGACCATCAGAAGTGGTTGAACAATATTGCCGCAGTAATTTTTGTGGGTATCATCCCCACCCCAGTTTTACCTTCTTATTCCTGGAGGGTTTCTAGGTTACCAAATTTTAGTGTTATGAGTTGTTGATGCATGTGTTTAGTTTCATGTTTACTAATGTATTTACATGCATGCAATTTACTTTCAGTTAAAAGTTTTATTGGCTAAAGTGAGATACTTATGATTCACCCACCCCCCCCCCCCCTCTCATAAGTACTCTTTCCATATTTGAATATTCCAACATCCACAAGATCGGTTTCTCTGTGGGTCACCAGTTCAATGCCAAGTTGTGCCAGGTGGTTGCCAAGTGGATTCACAGATTAGAAATTTTATGAAGACAAGCACAGATCTTCCACGATCGTTGATCTTGTGGAGATCAATGGTGGGCGCTATCTCGCTATGGAAAGCTACAGGGATTTTATGCATAGCGACATAGCACCCTTTTGCCATGTGGATCAGTGGGGCTGAGTGTTATAAAGATATAGGGATGGTACTAGTTTGGGTTGAGTCAGATGCCAGGTATGCTAAGGTGTTTCATGGGCCCAGAGGTTTTAAGGAGATAAGCATAGTATCATGGTGAGTCTTCACGATCATGAGATCTAAAGAAATTGATGATGGGCGCTATCTCGCTATGAGAAACTACTTGGAGGATATGCATAGCGACATAGTGCCTCACTGACACATGTCCCAATGGGTCCGATTAAGGCATTGATGGTTAGCGACTGATAGTTATTGTGATTTTCATGGTCAGGGTTTGTGAGATGGCACGGTTAGTAATGAAGGACATGGTCAAACTCGTAAAGACCTGCAAGGTGGCATAAAGAAATAAGCTCATTGGTCCATGTGGCTCATCCCAGTGCTAGGGTTACGTTGACTTGCAGATCATGCTAATTCATGAACCAAAAATAGGGGAAAGCCAGGATTTTACACGAATCTAATCTTCATGATTGATTCCAACCACTAGGAAATGAATGCTAAATGTAGGAAAACACTCCGCCCCTCCGATCCAATCCATCTACTTGGTCAAAATAGCTTAATGGAACCGTTTCTGTCTTCTTAAGGCATTATTTGATAGCAAGATCATATTTTCTTCAGATTTGTTCCATGATTATTCTTTGTAGGACTTAATGGCGGTGGTTGTAGAGTAAATTCAGCTAGAAAAGATCTCAGTTATGCCTGAACTATAAAGGAAAATTTTGTAAATTTTGTAAAGTTTGATCATTCTCTGTTGTTCTCTACTATTGCTCTGCAATTCCAGTCTAAAATTCCCTTTGCCTCTGAACTGTATGATTTCTACCTTATCTCCTTCAGCCATTGGTGCGAAGTGCAAAAACTCTTTGCCTCCACTAGTGTTTTGTGAAAATTAGTAATCTGCATTATGGTATCTCACTGACTTATGAATCATAATATAAGTGAATCTCTCTTCTTTGTGTCATTCATCTTGGTCTTCTGATCTGCATGTGATTATTAGATTAAAGCAAGTCTAAATGCGTATATCCTTAGTTTCATTCTAGTTCAATAGTGCATATATGGGCAGAGATTGGTATGAACATTCTATTTTGGTGCATTACCTCTTTAGATCAGATTAGGTAGATTTTCTTTCATGCTCTCCTTCTCCCTTTTCCTCTCCAAGAGTAGTTAGGTGCATCCTAATAGTAAGAGGAAGTCGGCCTTCTCTGGAGACTCAACCTCACAGTTCAAGTCCCACAGCTTGGAGGTTGTTTCCATGTTTCACTAGGTTGTCCTCATGCATAAGCTTTGGACAAGGGTGCAAACCTAAGTGACAACAATTTTTGGCACGCCCAGTGGGACAAATAGTCAGATTCAAATCAGTTTCCAAAACCTCCACCGGTCATACCAACAAGTTTTTGGCATGCCCAGTGGGACAACCTTTCAGAAAATTTCAAGCCTATTGGTGTCAAAAAGGAAGATTTCAAGATCAATATTGAGGAGATAGTATTGGCTTTGGTGTTTAAGCCTTCAAGAGGCTCATTCTTCAAGTGCTTGGCGAATCTGAGCTTCAAATACATATCTAGTTCCAGACCAAAGTTGTAGTGATTCTTGCCCAGAACTGAAACAAGGGCATCTTCTAGAGGTAAGTTTCAGTACCAAGAGCTTTCATTTTCAAACCGTAGAAGAAGGAAGACTAGAATATCTTTATCACCAGTGAGGAGTGTAATAGTAACAAATACACCTACAAGATCTATCTCTACTCCTCCTGCTATTAGATCTCAGCCTAGACTGCCATCAATACATATCAATAGATCACATGTCTATATGGCATTGCCTAGAGCTCATACTTTTGCCACTTTTAATGGTGGGAGCCCTCTCTTATTAGCCCAAAGACATGACATACCAGTAGGTGCACTCAAAAGTCTACCAGAGTTTACTGGTGAAACTTCTATCTCCCCCTCAGAACACATTCAAGAGGTTGCAAATGTCTACAATATCCATGGTATTACAGAGGATGATGTTGTAGTTAGGCTCCTAGCCTCATCCTTGAAAGGAAAAGCACTACAATTGTATAGAGGTTTAGCTCATGGTTCTATAATAGATTGGGATGGATTGGGAGCAGGATTGTGCAAACATTTTGAGGATAAAAGTGACTATTTGTCACTTTTAGAGCAGTTGACTACTATAAAAAGAGCCCCCCATGAATGTATGATTGTTTTTAATTATAGATTTCAAAAGACATGGGATAGAATACCTACTTTAGTGAAGCCTACCCCTAGTAATGCCTTCTTGCATTACCTTAGAGCTTTTAACAGTGATATTGCCACTATAATCCAAACTATGGGAGGAGATACCTTGCCTAATGCTTATGACATAGAAATAAGGGCAGAAAATATATTGATATAAGGAGGTAAGCTAGCTCCAAGGCCTCCTCTGCCTTTCTTCCCTGATGTCCCAAATCATCAACCAACAATGGCTCCTCTTCCCACAGCTTCCGCCTCATAATCCCTTGTCCCAGTCCCTCAAGATTCCACATCTTCAAATGGGATAGATGAAATCAAACAGATGATGCAATCTCTGATGCAAAACATGGATAAAAGAGAAAAGAACCTAGAGAAAAGTTTGCAAGATCAAGAGAAGAAGTTGCAAGATCAAGGGAAGAAGTTAGAAGATCAATGAAAGAGGCTAGAGGATAATTTCTCTATGATGCTGAAAGTGAACAAAAAGGTGGTGACTTTAGAAAGATAGCAAGCTCAAGGTAGTAAGCCTCATCAATTGCAATACCAAGCTCCCAATAGTGGTAGGCCTCCAAATCCTAATCATTGGAACAATTCTTTTGATCAAAATAGGCAAGGTGGCCATGCTTCAACCTCAAATGTAAATCAAAGTAGTGCCATAGTCCCTCAAAACAACATGGCCCAAGATCAGGATTTTTGTCCATCTTGCAATTACTCCTATGCCTATTGCATGTGTCAGAAGGCTGAATATTTTATGGCTTTGATAGTCCAAGAACCTATAGTAAAACAATCATACAAGGACGACCAATTTAAGGATGCCTCATATGTGCAAGGACAGGGTGATTTCTCTTTTATGAATCATCAGATGTAGGAGCATTGTAATGTAAACTAGGATTCCATTGCTCATAACACCAGGAGCAAGAGAAGATCTGTGAAAGATGCTATCCCTCCTCCTCCCAATTAGGCCTCAACTTCAAATGCAATATCTCATGAGAAAAAAACAAATAATCAATCAAGTACCTTTCAGCAGCAAAAGAAAACTCATGTCAGAAAAGATATAGGTGATCCTCAATTTGTTCCATCTCAACCTCATATAATTGCAGCTCCCAAGGCTTCTACCAAAACACCTACTATACCATTCAGTGTGGTAGAGCAAATGAAGAAGACAAATGTGAATATCTCCATGTGGGATGCTGTTAGTACTATACCCATGCAAAAGAGGTTGCTGCAACATGAATTGGAAAGAAATGAACCAAAGGATCAAACACTGAGCATGGAAAGTGCCACAAGCCTAGTACAGCCATCAAGGGAAGTAGAAACAAGCAAAAAGGTTAGACCTCCTCTATTCTATGTTTCTCTAATTATAGGGGGAAAGCTAGTCCATAATTGCATGATTGATTCAGGGGCTAGCAGTTCAGTGATGCCTAGGTGTGTTGTTGATGCTTTGGGAATGAAATATGAGCCCATTGTTAGGTATGTATTACAGTTGGATGGTAGTACTGTCAAGAATATAGGGATCCTTAGGAATGTGGAGATGGCCTTACATGCATGCCCTAGTTGTACTGTAACCCAAGATATCTCTATTGCTGAGGTCAAGCCATATTTTTCCATCTGTCTGTCAAGAGACTTTACTGCCCAAATAGGTGGTTACACATCTTCTAATTGGTCATATATGTCTTTTAAGATGATATATGGAGCCAATGCTTCAATCAGAGTAGAGCCTCAAGCCCTCCATCATACTGAACCCTACACCCCCAATTCCATCAACATGAATTGCCCTATCCTAGAGATGGATGCGAATGACATAGTGAATGAGCCCACCACTTCCCTAGTAGAGATACCTAATTTTTTCTTGGATGAGTGGGCTAACGCATATCAATTTGACCCTATGTCAGAAACCCTTGAGACAGGTCTCAGTACATACTGTATATTGGAGAAAGATGCTCTAGTTCCCAATCTTTTGGAGACTAAAGAAGATATGAGTGGGATATGGAGTATGTACTTTGATGGATCAAGGAATAAGATTAGATCAGGGGTTGGTGTGATGTTTATTTCTCTTGCACAAGTAATGTACTACTTCTCCTTTAGGCTCCAATTCAATTGTACTAATAATGTAGCCGAGTATGAATCCTTGATTCAAGGTCTCCTACTTGCTCAAAAAAGAAGAATCCAAGCCTTAAGGGTGTATGGGGACAATGATTTGGTGATTAATCAAGTGAGAAATTAGAATATCACCAAAAATGGTTTGCTCAAGTCTTATAAACATAGGGTATGGGATTTTCTTGAAGGTTTCAATGCATTTAATATTCAAAGCATCCCTAGAAAAGAAAATAGGCATGCTGATAGACTTGCAGCAATAGGTGCATCTTATGATGTGCCAAGGAATCTTGAGGAGGAGAAGAAGTAAAAAATCAGAGTGGTAGTAAGGCCCGTTATCCCTGAAAACAACATCCATTGGCAAGTGTTTGATTCTGATGAACAAATTGTGAGCTTCCTGTAGAATGAGGCAAAATTTTTAGAGAGAAACCAATTGAGACTGCAGAATCAGTATGGTGATCAGATCATTCATCTCAGTTCTAACAAATTTCCTAAAGGTCTCATTACCTTAGAAAGTGTTTTTAATCCTAATGATCAAGCAAGAGTCAGGGCCATGAACCTAGCTACTGATAAGGATGATCATACTCCAGTCATGATTGCTGATGGAAAATCCTTACACATGGGGAAGGTATGTTGTGAAATTGAACAAGAGAACTTTATTCATCTATGTCAAGAATTTAATGATATATTTGCTTGGAAATATGATGACTTAAAGGGCTTTGAATCAAGGTTGTTTCAGCATACTATAGATTTAATTAATGATGTAAAACTAGTAAGACAAAAACAAAGACCAATGAATCCTAAAATTGAATCCTTAATGAGAAAGAAGCTATCCAAGTTGATTGAGGCCAATACAATTTTTCCCATCAAACACTCATCATGGGTAGCAAATCTCATCCCTGTTAGGAAGAAGAACGGAGAAATTAGATTGTGTGTGGACTTTAGGGACCTTAACCAAGATTCCCTTAAAGATCACCATCCTCTCCCTTCTATGGAGTAGATTTTGTCCAAGGTCAGTGGTTCAAAGAAGTTTTCATTTCTTGATAGATTTTCTGGCTACAATAAAGTGCTAGTTAAAGAATCTGATAGATACAAGATTGCATTCACCACTAAATGAGGTACCTATGCTTATTGTAAAATGCCATTTGGACTAACTAATGCAGGTGCTACATTTTAGAAAGAAATGGAGATGGCATTCAAAAGATTGATTGACAAGTTTGTCTTAGTTTACCTTGATGATATTACAGTGTATTCAAGAAATGTAGAAGATCATTTTGATCATCTAAGATAGGTATTCTTAAGATGCAGAGAGTTTGGGGTTTCCCTTAACCCAAGCAAGTGTGTCTTTGCTACTAACCAAGGAAAATTATTAGGACACATTGTATCTAGAGATGGCTTAACTATTGATCCAGAGAGGACAAAAGAAATACTTTCTCTTCCTCTTCCTAAACACAAGAAAGGGCTGCAAAGTTTCCTAGGCAAGATAAATTTTGTGAGGAGATTTATCCCTAATCTTGCTACCATGGTGAAACCTCTTACAATTATGCTCAAGAAAGGTATGGTCTTTGCATGGACCAAGGAAGGGAAGGAAAGTTTTGAAGAGATCAAGATAGCCATAGCCTCAGCCCCTACTCTCATGAATCCAAACTTTGAGAGGGATTTCATTCTTTATACCTTAGGTGTGATGAGTCAAGCATTTTTGCTGTCCTAACTCAAAGAAATGATAAAGGTGACGAGAAGCCCATAGCTTTCTTTAGTGAAGGGCTTAAAGAATATGAGGATAAATACAGCTATGTAGAGAAGCAAGCCCTTGCAGTCATCAGAGCTTTGAAGAAATTCAGACACCTCCTATCCCATAACAAGATTCATTTGTTGGTACCCCATGCCAGTGTGAAGGAATTCCTTTTGAGCAAAGATATTAGTGAGAAAAGAGCTGGTTGGATTACAAGAGTGATGGAATATGATGTTGACATCCAAATCACCAAGCTGGTAAGAGGAAAGGGTTGTGTAAATAGATGTTATCATCTCAAGAACCTGATGAGGAAGCTACTATGATACTGACAGAGCAACAAGAAGTAAGAAATGGTGGCCCAAAGAGTTGGATGGATGATATGATGAATTTATTGCTAGGCAATGGATACCCTCAGGGATTAGATAGAACTAAAAGGATACAGTATAGATTGCAGTCAATTCCTTATGTTATAGTTGATGGTATCCTATTCAAAAGAGATTTCAATGGAGCCCTACTAAGATACATTGACAAAGACCAAGCTGAAAGGGTGATCAAGGAGCTTCATGATGGTCTTGATGGTGGTCACTTCTCAGCTATAACAATTGCAATGAAGATCACGAGGGCTAGTTATTACTGGCCATCTCTGTTTCATGATTGTCATAGGTACGTAAGAAAGTGTGAAAAATGTGCCTTCTTCTCTGACAAGCAAAGGCTTGCAGCTCTTCCCCTTCATCCTATCCAGGTGGATCAACCTTTTGCCTAGTGGGGATTGGATTTCATAGGCCCTATCAATCCTCCTTCTAGTTTAGGTCACAAATGGATTTTAGCTGCTACAAATTACTTCACTAGATGGACAGAGGCAATTGCATTGAAGGATGCCACTGAATCTTTAGTTGTTGAGTTCCTTGATGGAATTGTGACCAGGTTTGGTGCCCCTTCAACTATTATTTCAGATAATGCAAAATCTTTTGTTGGAGCTCAGATTTGTGCATGGGCAGTGGATCATAATATCTATTTGAGCACATCCTCAAATTACTATCCTTAGGGTAATGGTTTGGCTGAGTCCTCCATCAAGAACCTGATCAAGATCATGAAAAGGACAATAGAAGATAACCAGAGCTGTTGGCATAAAAAGTTGAGGATAGCACTGTGGGCTGATAGGATAACACCTAAAAGATGAATAGGGAATTCACCATTTGTGCTGGTATATGGTAGAGAAGCAAGGCTTCCAATTTCATTGGAATTTCCATCCTTGGAACTAGCTCATCAGCTGGAGTTGATTGAAGATGATGCCATGACAATGAGAATGGCAAAGATGATGGAGCTGGAAGAAAAGAGAAATAAAGCCATGCAGACCCTAGAGACACATCAACAACAGCTAAAGAAGAGCTTTAACAGGAAAGCTAGGGTCAGAACTTTCAGAGAGGGAGATTTGGTTTTGAAATGGGACATAGATAGGGAAAAACTAGGAAGACACTCAAAGTTTGATGCATTATGGAGTGGCCCATATCTAATTATCAGTTGCAAACAAGCCAATGCTTTCTAATTAAGCAAGCGTAATGGTGAGATTCTACCTGTCCCAGTCAATGGGATTTATCTTAAGCCATGTTTTTGATAGGGTTGGAGATTCTTGGTACATATTAGTGTAGTTCTATTCTTTGTTTGTTCCCTATTTTTCAAGAAGTGCATGAGCACAGGCTGTCTCTCTGTTAGATAGCCATTTTTTAAGTTTTGAAGATTGCAGAGATGTTTGATTTTTGGTTCCAGTTGCAGAAACAAAGTTTCTTTAGTATTTTTCTATTACCACAGAGGTAGGGTTAGGGTTTCACAATGCTCAGAATCTACATTTTTTTACGATTCTGTAACCCAATGGATGCTTTAGGCTACTTGTCATATGCGTAGCAGGCTCACATCCCCTGTGAGTCGCTAGAAATGTTACTTATTTTTGCACCCCCGCCAAAGATTTGAATTCAAATGCCCAGCCTACCCAATGGTCACTTCCTTGTTTAATATTATTTTAAATGCCCCAGAAATATCAAAAAATTATTAAAAAATCAAACCTTATGATATGTTTCTATGGGCCTGCAAGTTCCTCATCATTGGATCAATCTGAATCGATGGATGGCGCTATGTCGCCATTGAAAGTTGCATGTTGTTTTGCATTGGAAACATAGCTCCCTTTTGCCACATGTTAGGTGGGCCCTTCCTTTTCCTTGTTACTTCTCTGATGCCAGGTTTTGTTCCATCCACGGTGAGCACCATGGCACTATCAAAAAATATCTGTTCCTTGTCGTTAGCGACATAGTGCCTAGACAGAAAGTGTTACTGCAGTGACATCAGTTGTCTGGTGGGTCCCAAGTATGCCCTATCAGATATTAGCAAGGATTTTTCAAACAGGTTGGCATGTGGCTAGTTTCTATTGGTTGGTATACTGATATGTCAGATCTATCTTGTGTGCCGTCAAATCTCATTTAGATCAATGGTGGGCACTATCTTGCTATGGAAAGCTGCAAGAATTTTAACCATAGTGACATAGCACCTTGGCAACGCATGGCACAGATGATGTAATGGGCCCACCCTTCTCCAACAATATTATAGCTCATCCTTGGTGGCATGTTGTTAGATGGGTCATAGTACCGTGGCAATTTTCCATTGGTCCATTTGGCCAACTCAGTGTGCAGTTGTACCATTTTGTTGATCACCATCAAATCTAAGACATCTAGGGCTAGCACTTTCCCACATTATCAAGATGTGAGGAAATTAAATATTGCGAGGAATTATTTTGGCAATACGTGTCCTAGGTGATGTCATAGCAGATGTTCTTAGAGGTTCAGAAAGTACAAGTTATGTTCACCGTTTGATGCAGGCAAATCAAGGGCTAACGCTTTCCCGCATTATCAAGATGCGAGGAAATTAAAAAATGCAAGAAAGCGGGTAGCCGCCACAGGTTTTTGTGGTACTAGTTTCTTTGTGGGTTGCTAGTTGGACGCCAGGTTGTGCCAGGTGGTTGCCAAGTGGATTCATGGATCAAAAATTTTATGAAGACAAGCGCAGATCTTCCACGATTATTGATCTCATGGAGATCAACAGTGGGTGCTATCTTGCAATGGAAAGCTCTGGGGATTTTACACATAGCGACATAGCACCCTTTCACCATGTGGATCAGTGGGGTCGAGTATTATAAAGCTGTGGGGATGGTACTAATTTCGGTTGAGTCAAATGCCAGGTGTGCTAAGGTGTTTCGTGGGCCCAAAGGTTTTAAGGAGATAAGCACAGTATCATGGTGAGTCTTCATGATCGTCAGATCTAAGGATATAGATGATGGGTGCTATCTCACTATGAGAAAGAGCTCGGAGGATATGCATAGAGACATAGCACCTCGCTGACACGTGTCCCAGTGGGTTTGGTTAAGGCATTGACAGTTAGCGGCTGGCAGTTATTGTAACTGTTGTGGTCAAGGTTTGCGAGATGGAACGATTAGTAACGAAGGACACGGTCAAACTCATAAAGACCCACAAGGTGGCATAAAGAAATAAGCTCATTGGTCTATGTGGCTCATCTCACTGCCAGGGTTATGTTGACCTACTGATCATGCTGATTCATGAACCAGAAATAGGGGAAAGCCAAGATTTTACATGAATATGATCTTCATGATCGATTCCAACCACCAGGAAATGAATGCTAAATGTGGGAAAACACTCCACCCCTCCGAACCAATCCATCTACCTAGTTAGAATAGCTTAATGGCACTATTTCTATCTTCTCAAGGCATTATTTGACAACAAGATTAGATTTTCTTTAGATTTGTTCCATGATTATTCTCTGTAGGACTTAATGGCAGTGGTTGTAGAGTAACTTCAGCTAGAAAAGATCTCAGTTATGCCTAAACTATAAAGGTAGATTTTGAAAATTTTGGTAAAGGTCGATCATTCTGTGTTGTTCTCTACTGTTGCTCTGTAATTCCAGTGTAAAATTCCCTTTGCCTCTGAGCTGTCTGATTTCTACCTTATCTCCTTCAACCATTGGTGTGAAGTGCAAGAACTCTTTGCCTCCACTAGTGTTTTGTGGAAATCAGTAATCTGCATGATGGTATCTCATTGACTTATGAATGATAATATAAGTGAATCTCTCTTCCTTGTGTCATTCATATTGGTCTTCTGATCTGCATGTGATTATTAGATTAAAGCAAGTCTGAATGTATATATCCTTAGTTTCATTCTGGTTCAATAGTGCATATATGGGCAGAGATTGGTTTGAACACTCTATTTTGGTGCATCACCTCTTTAGATTATATTAGGTAGATTTTCTTTCATGCTCTCCTTCTCCCTTTTCCTCTCCAAGAGTAGTTAGGTGCATCCTGATAGTAAGAGGAAGCCGGCCTTCTCTGGAGACTCAACCTCATAGTTCAAGTCCCACAACTTGGAGGTTGTTTCCATGTTTCACTGGGTTGTCCTCATGCATAGGCTTTGGAAAAGGGTGCAAACCTAAGTTACAATAGTTTTCTACAAGTGAGTACATCATGTGTTGTCATTAATGAAAACAATCACATCACTATATAAAGCCAACTATCAACAATCTCCCCCTTTGGCATTGATGATAACAAAGTAAGAAGAAATGGCTAAGTGACAAAACCTTAACAAAAACTTACAATACTTAATATCTAATACATTACATATATTTCATATTGCACATGCTTAGTTGCTCAACTGATCCCTCTTTGGATATGATTGCTACATCCATAACTTAGTACACAATTTTCTTCTATAACTTCTCCCCCTTTGACATTAATGACAAAGGTCAAAAGATCAAAATTTTTTTGTCTATTTTCAAGCTACTAATATTTGCATGCAATCATCAAAATTTTCCTTCAAACTATTCATACCTTTCTCCCATGTGTCAATTTTCTACTTTGGTAGTAGTGAGCATTGTAGATAAGGCATATGATGCAATCTCAACTACATTAAGGTCAAAGTAGGTGAAGTTTGCATAGGTGTCTTTTTCTTTGACACATTTTTCCAATTGTCTTTCAATGACTGATATCTTTAGAGCAATAGGCTCTCTAAATTCTGATAGTCTTCTGAAAGTTAGCTCTTTTTCAATTTCTAGTTTCTTGATGTTTGTGTGAACACTGACAACTTGTCCTTCCAATTCATCAACTCTACAAGAGGGTTGCTGAATTTGACTAATCAAAGCTTCCAACTCATTTAGCTTCCCTTGAATATTTATATCCACATCTTTGGTCAACATACACTTGATGTATAGTACCTTGCCAACTTGTTGATATCTTCAGAGTTCCTTGATACAAGTTACAAGACTTAACAAATCATTCTAAATATTTTGATAGATGGTGCCAAAAAGATTAGCATCATGTGAGATTTGAGCCTCAACCTCAACAACATTTAATAAATTTGTAAATTCATCATCAACAATTTCACAACTTTTTGTGCTTTCTATTTGAGATGTTCTTTAGTGTGTTTGGCTGTGAGGGTGTTGTAATCTATTAGTCACCTCCATTAGAGCTCTCTATAGAATTTTTTACCTTTTTGTTCTTCTCAAACAATTTTTTCAAGGATGAGATCAAGTTAGATTGATCCTCATCATCACCTGTAAGTTTTGCAAGAGATATAGGAGAGGATAAGCTAGATGCTTTCACCTCATCTTCCTTTAGTTTCTTCGCTGCTGCCTTCCTTGACTTTCTCCCTTCTTCTTCTTCCTTCTCTTCTCTTCTCTTTCTTTTCTCTTTCTTTCTTTTCTTCTTCCAACTTTGTCTATTTTTCTTCTTCTCTCCTTTTTTCATCTTCTTTCTGCTTCTTTTCTTCTTCTAGTAATTTTAGCTTGACTTCTTCAATTTTCTTCTTTTCCTCTTCTATTTGCCTTTTCTCTTCCTCAATTAGTCTCAACTACTCTTGAATATATTCATAATGGGGCTCAGGCTGATCAAATGGGTCTTCATCAATGTTAATTGTAACATTTATCTAATCAATATGCACAGTATCACCACTTACTGATACTTTTGATGTTTTCTCTATAGTAGTAGGTTCCACCTTTAACTCACTCATCATTTGATTGATAACTGTTGTAGTTTCACTTCTTATAACATTCTTTTCTCCTCCCATGAATAGAAATGGCCTCATCTTACTTTGCAAGTAAGGTTCTAGTTTCTTCATCAATTTCTTGATTTCATCTTCATCATCTATCTTGCATATAGTTCTTAGCATTGACTTCCAAAGTTCCATGTCTTCCTCATGAGCTAGTGCCTTCTTAGCTATAAGTTTGTCATAGAATATCTGATTCATCATGCCTTTAATACTCTCAAGTTTTAAGTTATTGAGAATCATATATCTCATAGTAGAGATAACAATCTATTCTTTCTTCATATCATTGTATAAATCATAAAACTTATTCATTTGTACAAATTTCCCTCTATTAACAATAGCTATGTTAATCTTCTCTATCTTTGGTTTCTAGGCTTTCCTTGTTTTACCTACTGGCTACTTAGAATCAATGACTTTCTCTAATTGTTTCTCTTATGATTACTCTTCTTCTTCTTCATTATTGGGGTCCTCAATTGTCAATAATGTCTCCTATCATTTTTGAAGTTCCTCATATTTTTTCTTATATTGCCAAAGTTTCTTCCATGATTCCTTCTATCAGTTTTGAAGTTTCTTCCATTATTGCTTCTATCCATTTTGTAGTACTTTTTTCTATGTCCAAAGTTGTTAATAACTAAAATACTAGGGTTCTTCTTCTAGGATTTTCTTCATCAATAGGTTCTTGAAAATTCTAGGCTATGTGTCCAAAGTTGTTACACTTATAACACACGATCTACTTCTTTTCTTCATAAGGTCTACTTTCTCTTGATTTTCTTTCATTAAATCTTCTTCTATATGTAGGGTTAGTTTCTCCAAACATTCTACTATTTCTTATATCATTATCATATTTAGGTTTCCTACAATCAATTGCATTATGACCAATACCATGACAATTATGACAGTAAAATTTTGTAACATGATTTAATGTTCTATTTGTACAATCTCTTTTCATAAGACCTATTTCATTATATGAAAAATATTTGCCTCTAAATTCATACCTGGTTTCTTTAGAAGATTACACTTGCTTAGGTTCATCTAATTTCACAGTTCCTTCTCAACTTCTTTGGGTTTGTCAGAAGATTGACTGGATTCAATCTTATCATCATATTTATCTTTCTCTTTCAGATCTAATCTACTTTTAGGTTTCTTTGCAAACATGTTAAATAGATAACCAAGACTAGTTTTATCATAGGTAGGTCTTTGTATTGACATAGATTCATCAAGATTTTCTCTACTAGTGTAAAGATTTTTAAGTTATTGCTTGCACTAAGTTAGTTCACCTTTCATAATAGTGTTGTACTAATGAAGTTCTTTACATGATCTTCTTTCAATGTTTCAAATTTAAATGTCTTCTTCACTAGGCTTGCTCTAAGATCTGAATTTTTAGTCTTCAAATCATATTCAGTTTTGCTAGGATCATTCCTCATACTCAACTTTAAATTGGTAAACTTCTAATTCATGCTTTGAGATCTTGTACTTTGTTTTTAGTTTTGAATTTTCATCATCAACAGTAGATCAATAGATTCAGGCTTGGATTTGAGATATTCAATCTTGTCCTTCAATAGTCCAAAGTATACTTTGGAGTCTTCATATCTATCTTTTAGCTTATATCTTTCTTCAGTAAGGAGATCAATGTGTTTGAGGTTAGACACATCATCATCATCATGTATACTATCACCATCTAACTTCACTAGTCATAATATGATGTTGGAAACATCTTACGTATAAATCAATGTACTGCTATAAACCAATTTCATACTTAGACAATTTTTTGAGTACCAAAAGCTAAGTATCTTTATTACCTAGGTTTTTTGCAAGTAAGTACATCATATTTTGCCATTAATGACAATAATTACAACACTACATAAAGCCAATTATCAACACATCTCTCCCCATTCAATAGTCTCCCCCCCTTCCATTCACCTAGAGGATGTTTTTCATGTACATATCTCCACTAGTGACATCAATGACAAATACCTCATTATGTCAGTCCATTGCTCAAAGGTTTCAACCAGCTCAAGTATCCAAAGATACTATTTTAGACCAATTAGCAAGAGTCCATAATGACTCTTATCATCATAGATACTCCCTTATTTAGGAAGCACTAGTATTCAACCCAGTTAAGAAATAGTGCTCTATACCACTAGATTGATGCACTCTCTCCATCATTTACTTTGAAGTGAGAAGTGTTACAAGCTTGAGTTATTGCACAAAAACATCAACCTGTTAATACCTAATACAACCATTAGCCTTAAAGAACACAAGGGGCAGTTAACCTTGGCAGTTAGTCCAACAATCCCCACTTGCATTATCCAAGGAGATTCAAACATGTGACCAAGCTTTGATACCACTTGTTACAAGCTAGAGTTTCTATTGTACCAAAATATTGTCCTGTTAATCCTCAATACAACCACTAGACTTATAGAACACATGAGGAAGTTAAACCATGTCACAAATCCTGAATAGGAACATTGGTAGTTAGTCCAACAACAAGGGGCATAACCCTAAGCATACCTCTCAAGTACTCAAATGTATCTTTAGGTAAGAGCTTTGTAAAAATTTATGCAATCTAATATTTAGTACTAACATACTCCATTCTGATCTCTTTATCTACGACCTTCTCTCTCAAAACATGATACTTAATAGATATATGCTTAGTCTTAGAATACAATACAAGATTCTTACACATACTTACTGTACTTGTGTTATCACAATATATGCTAATAGGTTCTAAGAATCCTACCCAATATCCTTCAGTATCTATTTCATCCACATAAGTTGTTTACAATTATTTTTTGTTGTTACATACTCTACCTTAGCTATACTCTGTGAAATACAATCTTGTTTCTTGCTTAGCTTCCTCCAAGAAAAATTGCATGACCCATTTTAGCTAACTCAAAGGCCTTTCCAAAAAGGTATGATAATTGGGGTATATGTGATAAAAATGATTGTCAACTTTATCATAGACCAAAACTATTTTTTTAATAGCTATTTTCTAAACCAAAGTGAACATTAAGTGTTAATTGTATAACACTTAAGTGTTTGCCTTGAATATGTTTTGAATAATATTGAAAGGACATCAAAGAAGATAATTAAATGATGTTAACCATAACATATTCTTATTATAATTACATTATTGACATCAATGAAAATAATCAAAGACCAAATACCAAGGGTTCAACATACTCCCCCTTTGGCATTGATGTCAATACCAACTTCCACTTCTATGTCCATGTGTACCTCTATATCTTGTATATGTACCTATATATCCATATGTACCCATACCTTTATATCTATCATTTTGATATCTTCATATTTATTTTTCTCCCCCTTTGACATCAATGACAAAGGAGATATACAAAGGTTTTTATATAACAAAAAGATAAGAAAAATATGCTCCCCCTAAAACCTATCACTCATTTATGAACTTATACAAGAGAAGAGAGGGATAAAACCCCCTTACAAACTAATCTAGCCTTGTTCCTTGATATCTTTCCTTTTTTATTTAGTTTATTTCTAAAGATCCATTTAGCACCTATTACATTTTTATCTTCAAGTCTAAGCACTAATTCTCAAGTTTTATTCTTTTCAATTTGACTTAGTTCCTCTTTCATATCATTAACGCAAAACTCATCCATAGTATCATCTTCATATGATTTAGGTTCAATTTGAGATAACAAATAAAGATTTGCACATTCACTATATGCATTTTTTGCTCTTGTTTGAATACCTGCATGTTTATCCCCTATAATCTATTCTTGAGCATGATACCTCTTCAATCTTGTTCTATAACCTTTATACCTATGGGTTCCAATGTTTCTATTTGATATTTTATCTCTTCTTCACCTTTCATAAACTTTATTATTTGCCTCTTTACCTTCATCAACTTTATTATCTTCTTCTTTCAAGTCTTTATCACTATCTTGTACGAAGTATTATTCATACTTATTTACTTTTTATCCTGCACAAATTCATCCACTTTCATATGTACACCTTCAAAAGGTTTATTTTTTTGGCATTAAGTTATGTTTGTCACTAGTGACAACACTTATTCAAAATTCTATATGGTTACTGAGTTTATCATTTAGTCTCCAGTGTTTGATGAGAAATTTAGTGATTACCAAGTTTCACAGTTCACACTGAGAATTTTAGAGGCTACTGAGTGAAAATAGGTAGTGTGAAGTCTAATAGTTATCATCGAGTAGTTCAGTTGTTATCGAGCTTTGCAGTGTCTACCAAGTCATCAGTTCCTATGATGTGAAGCCAATGATAACCAAGTGATGGGATGAGTAGTGTTTACCGAGTGCAAGCAAGGTAAACTTGGCATTAAGTTTCTATCGAGTTACACTATATCTATCGAGTCTCCAATATTCACCGAGTTCAAAGCTATGTTGAGTGATTAGTATGGACCGAGCCTCTACTTCTACCAAATGCAAGATGATTCCAAGTAATGTAGTGGATGTTGAGTATCAAAAATTCAACAATTCAGTTTTAGAACCTAAGTTTGTTCTACATTTGGGCCGACTCAGTAATATTTGTGCTAACGTGTGTTTTAACTGACCTTGTAAATTTGAAAATTGGAATGGTATCTATGTAATGTATTATATCATACCCAAAATAAGAAATGAATGTATGTAGAAGTGAATAATTATTTTTGAGGAGAGTGAATGCGAATGAAAATTAGTAGTAGAACAAGGTATTCAGCAAGGTCAGTTTAGGAGCATAAAAGTCTTATCCATTGCAAAAGGTGATTAGTACTTCAAGGATATAATCAGCTATAAAGTTGTAAGCCAGATCTACTATTTCATCCTAATAGGTGAATTGGCTTCAAATCCTTTAAATCTCTTCACTAAGTACATACTTTATTGTATGTTTGTAAATCCTCTAACAAGGTCGACCTAGCAATCCTTATTGCTCCTAATAGGGCAGATCATCAGAAGTGATCAATGCAATCCTTAATAGGCCAACTTTATGATGCAGTATTAAAGTTTTGTGGGTATCATCCTCACCCCAATTTTCCTTTCTATTTGGATGGTTTCTAGGTTACCAAATATTGTGTTCATGTGCCATGAATGTTTATCTTTCAATTACTTGTGCATGCAATAGATTAAATCAATTAATGGTGAATGAATTATGATATTAAGTGTTGAATTTGTCAAAAGTTTTGAGGTTACTGATTCACCCCTCCCCTCTCAGTAACCTAGATAGTCTTGATTATTTCCAAGAATTGGTATCAGAGCTTTGTGGTTCTTAGGATAAAGTTTGACAGCTTGACCAAAGATCAAGGACAATGGAGATATTCAAACTTGACAAAGCAATTGAAAATGAAAAGCTAGATCTAGAGATGGCTATAGCTCAAATCAAAGAAGCAAAAGAGCATCTTTCTCAATCCCTAGAAAGAAGAAAGGAGCTTGCAAATTAGATAAATGACCATAAGTATGTTGAAGAGAAGACTAAAGATTTTTTCCCTTCAAGCAGTTTAGATAAAGAAAACAATGCAATCAAAGAACTCCTAGAAAAGAACATATCACTGCAAGAAGAAGTAAGGAAACTCAAAAGAGAACAAGAAATTCAATCAATAAGATTATGTGAAATTTTTGAATAGAGAAATAAGGCAAAAGAAGACTTGGAGGCAAGGAACAATGAAGATCGAAATCAATCCCTTCAACATGAAGACCTTATTGATCAAATCTCTAATGCAAATAAAGAAATCATGACTCTCAGAGCATAAAATGAAAGAATAAGAAATGATTTGAATTTTGAAAGACAAATCAATGAAAGAACAAGAAACGAGCTGAGATCTAAAAAGAAAATCAGTGAAAGATTGAAAAATGACCTAAACACTAAAAAATAAGTCAATGAGAGAATGATGAAATCCGAAGTAGACATGAATCAGTTGAATCAACAAAATGAGAAAAATCTTCATAGGCAAAAAGGTAAAGCAAGACTTGGATACAAAGAAGAAGGTGAATCCTCCAAACAAGGTGGTCAAAGGAATTAGAAACCTACTTGTAATCACTGTGGGAAGATAGGTCATACATTAAACAAATGTTGGAGCAATGGAAAGGAAAAATTCAATGGAAAATGCTACAATTGCAGTCAACATGGTCATAAAGCTAATGAATGAAAGGAAAACCAAAGTTTGAAGGTAAATTAAACAAATGCAAGAAACAAGGTCACAAGGCATCCGAATGTAGATCTAAACCATTCAATCTAGCTGAACAATTTGTAAAGGCAATATTTGGTGAGGACTACAATACTTGGTGTAGATATCATTATTGTGGAGAATATGGACACATTGGCATAAAATGTGCAATGCATCACTTGAGAAAGAAGGATACTACCATAAGATGTTACACATGTACTGAACTTGGTCATATAGCTAAAAATTGCATGAACATAGGAAGAGTTGAAGATGAAAAGAAAGAAAAAGCTAATAACATTAAAAAATAAATGAGATAGTAGTAGATTCCTAAATCTACAAAGGAAACTAATTCAAGTCATGATAGTGAAGTCACTCAAGAAGTGGGTGAATCCATCATTTCCATATAAGTTCTTAAAGAAGAATTGGAATTGTATTCTCAAGGTCATATCTCAAATAGTTCCAATTGAATGGATGGATCCAAATTAGTATTTTAGATACAGAGGATCATAGAAGTTTAGCATTAGTATTCACTGAGCAAGGTTGAGTCACAGGCTCTACCGAGTGAGGTTGGGAGCAATAAGGTTTTGTTTGATCACCAATTGACAAGGTTCTATCCAGTAATCTACAGAGATGGTGGACAACAGCTGGTCAAGCACTATGTCATTATGGGTCTCTTCATACTAAGCATTAATGGAAGGTTTTTAGCAAAAAGGTAGGACTTCAACTTCATTTTCATTGCAAATTCAGTATATCTAGAGCAGAGCGATTTATAGAGCATTCATGCAATCTTGAGCATAATTTGCAACAAATATTTTTTTGAGGAATTTTCTTAGTTTACTGAGCAATCATGGCATTCAGTAGTAGTAGCAGCAAGGCAAAGAAAGGTTCAGAGATGTTGGTGTGAGACATTGAATGGAAAGTCTCGAATTTCAAATTAGTGCCAGCAATTGCAGAATCACTCGACCCCAATGGAGCTCAATCACAAATTCCACCAAAGGTACTCCTTATTAATGATATTCATACTCATTTCAAATGTACTATGCAAGAAATTGGAACCCTATAAATGGATAGTTCCCTAGGGGAAATATGTGTTGATGGGTCTCTTAAGCTTGAGCATAAAAATTTAGAGGAGAAAGATTTAATCCACATCCTGCATCTGCCAAGAAATTTCCAAATCAAATGGATTAGGTATATTTTGAGCTGTGTGCATAATGGTCAGTTGTGGTTAGAGCAGCCAATTTTGATTACAAAAAAGATGATTCATCAGATTACTAGTCTCCCAATGCTCAATAAGGTCAAAGTTACCAAAACCCTAGGTCGGGAAGAGCTTCAAAAGAAAACCCTAGCCGAGTGGGACAACAGAGGATGAAAAATCAACAATGTATCTAGTGGAACTTAGATTTAGAATTCATATTATTGCACATAAGATACACAACTCTAGTCAACTGAATAGTGTGTCATGTAAGGCTGTGGACCTAGCATACAAAGTTGTTAAGAAAAATTTGGAATTTGGCTTGGCAGACTTATTGTTGAAAAAGTTGAATAAAAATATGGATAACATTAAAACCTTAAAGAATAATCCATGTAAATTTGGCTCTTTGTTAACTTGTCTATTCTTTTATGTTCAAAATTTTTTCCCCTCCAAAGGCATAGTGGTGTGGAGAAAAGACATTCCTATTTTGTATCAGATTAATGAGTTTATTGCAGAAATGGGTGAGAATTTTGATAGCATCATGGACAACTATTTTGAAGTATTTAAGGAGAAGATGAACAATAGATTTTGGATTCCTCCAAAATTGGTTGAATATTACAAAGATGATGTATGTTTTATGGTTGATTGTGATAGAGCATATATCCAGGTAGTTAGGCCTAGAGTAGTATGGGTAAAACCTCTTCCCTATGAGGTTAACATTGATGAGGCAAAGGATATAATTGAAGCCCTATCTTTGGAACTTATGATGAAGCTAAAACCATGATAGAGCTTGGAATTAAACTTCCCTAGGCAATTAGTAGGGGTAAGAAGAGGGTATCAAAACTAAAAACTATTGAAGCCCCTCTTATGCTTCCCGAGGGAAAAGGTGAAGATGAAGAGGAACCTGAGAATGAAGAAGAATCATAAAAAGAGGAAGAACTAGTGAGAAAAAAAGGCAAGATGATTAACACCAAGCCACCTAAGCCCTCTACAAATCTATTTACAAGGAGATCTAAGAAGAAAGCAGGACAAAAGAAAGTGAAGTTGAGTTTTATTGACCTCCTCCCACATATGAAGAAAGATTCAAGTAATTAAGAGAAGGTTCTAGAATAAAAAACTTCAAGGCACTCAAATATGAAACCAGGACACCTGTAGAATAGAAAGAGATTGAAGATCTGATCATGGAAAAGTTAGACAAATAGAAATTCTCTTCTGATCAGTTTTCTTCACAAGTACCTATAGTTTTATTGGATAAAATCAAGGTTAGATGGGATAACACCATTCAAACTATTAAGGATATTTTTGCTTAAACCCTAAAATAGTTGGTGCCCAACTTGACAGATGTAGAGGTGAAGAATGCATTAAAAGATAATGAAAGAAGAATGATTTTGAAGTTCAATACTTGTCTTGTTTTAATGAAAAATATTGAATATTGTGAAGAATGCTACAAATGTATGGAAGGATGTGTTCCATATTCCTAAACCTAGTGAGGATTTAGTGGAAATGAAGGATGATGATAGTGACAAGGATGAGGATAATGAAGAAGATAATATCCTTGTGTCACTGTAAATGCTAAGGATTATCAGGATTTGATGAAGGATGGTGAAGAAGAGAAAGAGGATTAAGCTAAGGAGGAAGATAGGAAAGAAGAAGAAGATGGAGAAAGTGATCCAATGAGGATTGATGCACAAGTCATTGCCTCCCTTCTGCACTTCCCACCAAAATCTATAGTATCATCAATGGAGACAACTTCAGCAAGTGTGATTGTGACCACAATAGATATGTCATCTGCCCAATCACCCTTTGCTCCCTCTCAGCACTAGGTATCTCAAATGGAGGTGTTTACCACTTCATCAACCAAGTTGTAGCCCTCTTCTTCAACTCCTGAGTTAGGGACATCAGCAGCATGTACAACATCTAGTTCTACAATTTTGTCTACTTCATCTTTGCTTGCTCCAGCTTTTTTTCTAGTAAGTTTTTCTATTGTAAGTACCTCCATTAGTATTCTGTTGGGACTAAAAATTGCATGCTTCATTTTTAGTCACATTTTGAAAATTTTGGAAAATCATGTCCTAAAGTGCCTTTTATGCATGTGGTCAGTTGGTAGCTTGAGGCCTAGATGGTGTTTGAGTGGCTTAACACCTTTCATTTGACATATGCATATAATCCACAATGTTATTTTGCCATCCCGAATCATTCTGTGAAGTCCCATTTTGAGCTAGTGTCAAAATTTGCAATTCTACCAAGTGTCAAATAGCGATCAGAGGCCTAGTTTGCATCTGAATATCTTTTACCCAGGACTGTGTCATGACTAGTCACTTTGGGGATGTTTAGTGTGTATAACAAAGAACCTATGTTTCAATTTTCAAGTCTTTTCGAATCCGTTTGACTAGGTTTTGCACCCCGCAAAGTTGGTCATTTACTGTTTTGTGCATTTAACTAGTTGATCACAATTCTGGGAAGCCCTATTCGACCAATCATATCTTTGACCCAGTTGACCCAAATGAAAAAATCCTTTTTGCATTGTGTTCTAGGGGTAAGACACTTCATATGTTCTAATTTTGAGATCATGTCGAATCCATTTGATCAGTTTGCTAACATGATCAAAAACCCAGTTTGCATTGTTTTGTTACGGCTACGGTATCCAGATTGATCCGTACCCCTGTTCGGCATGTTATAACTTTGATCGTGTGATTGGCTAGCCTAAATGGATTGTACCATTGTGTTGTGTCCTAGAAATCCTTGAAGTATGCCAGTTCTTAAGTCATGATGAATCCATTTGCATACTTTCTTATGTCCGTACATTTGCCAAAAATCACTTTTGGACACATTTGCCAGTTAAAATTTCCAAGTGCCTATTTTCGAAAATTCGCCAAATGTGCCCTGTGATTCTTCATGAGCCCAAAACATGGAATTATATTCTCTTCATGGCAAAGAACTTATATCCTAGTTTTCAAAACCCCAAGTGATCAATAACCCAATTTATAATGCCGAACCCGAGCCCAGTTTATGTTTTTTAACATTGTTTGCCGGCAGAGTAATTGAAGTATGGATGTTCGGCAATTAAAATCTCTTGACTGGGAATCCATCATGGGTTGAAAATTTGCAGTGTGATAGAGTATGCAGGATTGAACACTCATGCTGATTTTCGTGGCTTGGTAACTTGATTGGATCAAGTTTTAATTACAACCGGCAGGCCTCCAGACACTAATTCACAATTTGTATAATTGATTAAAAGTGAGTTTAAAATAATGAATTGATGATCATTATGCATATGATTCAATCTTATGACAAAGTAAATGGTGGAAATGGTTTCTTAAAAGCAAAATACAAGGAGCATGTGAAGATTCAAGAAAGAGAGAATTTGGAAAGTGTTCCATTAAAGAGGTTTAGAGGATCACAATATGATGCTGATTTGCCGGCAATTTCAAAAGATAGTATTAATCAAGAAATTTCCACATCAATTAAAATCCACGAGCACAATGAAGCTTTTTGTTGTGAGTTTGCACATTGAATTAAGGAAAAGATTGCATAAAGGTTGCTCTCTCCCACATTGTAGTCTCAATTTGAAAGTTGCAGCTGAGAGGTAGTTTTCAACATAGAAGATGTGCTCCATGTCTGGAGAAAACAAAGAGGACAGCAGCAAACATCCACAGAGGAAGAAGCATCCACGTTTTTTAGAGAAATGAACAAATTTGTTGGTGAAACAAAGCTCAAGGTAGCATGTGATTCACGTTTTTGCAGCAAGCAATCAATAAAAGACCATATGTGCATAAAAAAGGAAGCAAAGAACCCCCATTTTTCAAGCCCATGGCTTCTCTAAAGGTGCAGCCACGATTTTGAAGGGAGTAGCAGCATTTTAAATGACCATGTGCATAAGAAATGACCATTACAATGAAAAGTCTGTAGATTCATAGCAAAAACGACCAGCAAGATGGAGTTTCATGTTTGGAATAAGAAAACTCATGCATTTAGCAATCACAACAAACACAAAGAGCAAGAACCATTGAAGAACATTATCCCACATTGAGCAAGTGGGAAGTATTTTTAGTCTTTATATGCTTTTGCACCCAAACATATAGTGTCAACAAGACAAAGCATTTTGAAAAGGCAAGGTAGGTGCACGTGGGTCCCAGTCAGCTAGAAGGAGTGAAGTAAATTTTGAAAGAAAATGCATGCCCAAATGATGACGTCAGCAGCTTATAGGCGGCCGGAAAAGTCAAAAATCTGGCAGGTCGCTATGTCGCTTGTCGGAAAATCTTGAAAAATTTGGCTAGCGACATAGTGAGGTCGCCGGAAAACTCAGGAATCCGGCAAGAGTCAACAGCCAATCAGAAAGTGACACGTGGCATTGGTCAAACCTGGAGTTGACCCGAAATTAAAGAGGCTAGAAAAAATAAAATGATTTTAAAATTTTTATTTTAAAATTATTTTGCCAAGAAACTGACATGGACTTTTTTTTAAAAAAATAAAGTTTGAACTTCTGATATAGTTTTAACATTTGAAAGTTCATATATTTGTGAAATATTGTCATAGAGACATAAACAGAGGCCTAATTTTCAAACGACCATATCTGGGGAAATTTTTAACCGAATTAGGCACTCCAATATACCGTTGGAACTGGGAGAACCTGAACTTTCCAAATCTGGAGTTTGTTTTTGCACAGGTGCTTCTTGGTTCAAGTTATAGGACAATTTGTGAAATCAAAGGCATTGGCGACAGAACAGGCTGAGTTCTTCAGTGATAATTAAGATTGGTTAGAGGATGGTTTTAGGGGTTAGTTGCAATCTTAAGGTGAAGAAAATCAATTTGAGGTTGTTTCCTTGGCTTCTTGAAATCACATTGTAACTAGTTTTTCACTTCTTACCGTGAATGCATCAAGAATCAGTTGCATCTTTTCATCATTACTTTTTTAGATATTTTGATGCCTTTGAGAGATATAATGATGAAGATTTGATCTGCCAGTTGATAGAGAGAGGGAAGAAAGAGGTTTTTCAGTTATAGAGGATTGGATTTCAAGTGGACACCTGGCAATTGCATATCAGATCCGGGAATTCATTTCTTGCTATATCTTTCTTTCTTTCTTCACTTTTTAGGGGTTCCAGTTTTTGGGAAGAAAAAGTTCATTGCTGTGATACCATTGGGGATTCCAGTTTTTGCACTGTGAGACCATTGGTTCCAGTATTTTGACATGTTTCCATGACTGTGACACCATTTTCTTCAGCAGAACTCTCATGTGAACATCATTGTAGAGATAATATAGATAGTTCTGAGATATTAGGTTGTTTCATGTTTTAATTTTATGCATCTGAATGTATAGTTTCAAGGAAAGGAATACATATGAGCAACAATTTCACTAGTTTTGTTTTGGTTCTTATCTCCTGTCTCAGCAATCTGTAAGTCTTATGTGGTTTTGGAACAAAGATTTGAGACCCATTTGCATCCCTTTCAGGTTGTATGTTTGATGTATTTTGCTGTTGGACCAAAGGGCCAAGTAAATGCTCAATATGTTTAAACAAGGTTACTGGTTGTTTGAGAAGGATATTTTGTGAGAATGAGACCTAAATGAACACTGATGTTTGAATCACAAGGTGGTTGGATAGATCTGATGTTTGGGTATATGAGATACGCCCTGATGTCACAGATGTATGTTTTGAATTCATGGAATTACCCAATGGAGTAGGCACTGATCAGTTATAGGATCACTAGTTATACTATTGCATTTTTGAAGTTTTGTTGAATCAACATCTTTAATCAAATGAATTTCCCTTTCATGTTGAAGAGCTCTAAATAGAATGCCCTCACTCAGCTTATGAATTTCATTGTTTTGCATCTAGCTACTGCAGATATACGTTATTTCATAAGTTATTAGGAGAAATAAGGGTTTCTATCTACTTTGCATTAGATTCAGTGTATGCTTTGACAACTGGTACCATATAAAGAATCTATAGGTCCACCTGCCTAGGTTTTGCAGAGCCTAAAGTGCAGAAGGAGTATAGCCTTATAGTTGGCCTGGTGTCTGAATGGATGTGTTGATAATGGGAGTTAGCTGCCCCTAGATGCATCTTGTTCTCATCAGGGTAATTGGAAATAGGTAACATTTTCAAACACCAACATATTCCACCTTTTATTACATCAATTTTGGGAAATACATCAGTTTTGGATTCTTCTAGTGCTCTAGCTAACATTCCATTAGTAGGCATCATTCAAGTTTTTATTGCAAGCCCTACTATTTCTACAATTATTTTTGTTTCTAAGTCCAAAGTAGTATTATCAGAAGTAGAACCAAAGGCACCACTTAAACTTTTGATTACTGGAAAAGAAATTGATGAAGATATAGATTTGAACAAGGAAATTGAAATTCCAAATCTAGATTTTAACAGTTCTATTGTGGAAGAAATGATATTGGTTAGCTAGCTTCTTGAACAAAAGGCTAGGTAGAAGCAGTCAAGAGCAGAAAGGGACAGACAATTTTGAATCATTGAGAGTGCAAAGAATATCTTAACAGAAGCTGTAGGCATGGATGTTGATTCATATCAACATATTTTTTTATAGTTAGAGGAAGAAGTAAATAAGTTCAATGAGGACCCTACTAGCCAAGAAAAGCTTATGGAGAAGGCAAAGAAAACGTTTGAAAATAAAGTGCTTGAGCATATTGCTCAACATATTGCCATACATCAGGTAGAGCTTTCCTCAATTTTGGTTAATCTTGAAAATTATTTCACAAACATAACATTAATTTTTACCAAGCTATGTGATGTTACCGAGTATACAAAGGAAATAAAGGGAAAACTAAATAAGATAGCTGAAGATCTGAAGGCCAATTCTCAAAAGTTGTAGCTTGACCCTAGCTCAAGCTTGGTACATCACATAAATGTCATATTTCTATTAGATATGTAGGCTGAATTGTTGAGAGAGGAATCAAGGATTAGATCTACATTAATAGACATCCAAAATATGATCCTTCCAATCATGGACACAATGCAAAAGCACATCGCTTATTCAAAATCATTGATCCATGATAACAATTTTTCAATTGCAGATCATATGATTGAACTCTTAGCAGAAGTTCAAGTGGCACTTCATACCTACAAAATTTTGCAAAAAAACTAGGATAAGACATTAGCTTTTATTCTTAAGGTACATTCTGAGTTTCCCTCACATTTTGGTGTCTTTGTATAAATAAATTGTATAAATATTTGGTATTATAGTCAAAAAAGGGGAGAAAGAGATATTTGTGGAGAGACACATGTACATAATAGAGAGACATGTATATAAGGAGGATATACACTTGTATGATATTAAATAATATGTACATTGTGTACACACTAATATGTTAGCAAGAAACACTAATTTATTTAAAGAAACAAAGCATTAACTAACAAGATCAATATAACATATATGAGAGACTAAAGAGGAACCCCTAATTAGGAATGTGAGCCAAATGAATGGACTCTCCCAATAGGATTTCACTCTTTGCTTGGTAGATGAGTCTAAGTAAAGGATTGGTATGCATGCTCAAAGGGCTTCAAGTTTGCTTCAATGGTGGGGATGGGTAATGGCAATTTGGTAGCTTTGTGAGCTCTCGATTTGGCATTATAAGGGTATGGTTAAGGGTTTTGTTTCTCAAACTAGCATTATAACTTTAGCTCAAGGATTGTGATGAAATGGCTTGTGAGGGGATTCAATTTATAGGCTAAGGGCTTGAGGGTTTGAGGGCTAAGATGCAAGGATGGGGAAAAGCTCATGGAGGGTTTGGATTGCATGAGAGGAGAGCACATGGATTGTGCTTCCTTACAACCAATTAGGGAGTGACACATGTCACAGGGTGAGAGGATGGAGGAAAGGGCAATGATGAGTCAACAAAGGAGGCTCAAGGGATAATATCTTCATAAAGGCCCTTCATAATGGTTTGTAAGAGCAATGAATGGGTTTGTAAGAGCATTTATGGTTGGGTGGTTGGGATATTTTGGAGTGAGTTGAGATTGTTGACTTTGCTTGGTTTAGGAAAGTCTTAAGCTTGATTAGGGAAAGTGACAAGGTTAAGGGGTGGGATTAGAGATGGTTTAGGATTAGATTAAGCTTGTTAGAGATGGGCAAGTGGATGACATTTAATGAGGGTGGGTGAGTTAGTGGCTAAGCTTGGTTAGTATGGGTGGATGGGGTGGATTAAGCTAAATGGAGGATTAGAGATAGGCTTAGGATGAGGATGAAGACCTTCTAGAAAAGTCTAGAACTTCTTAGGATGAGGATAAATAAAGTTTATTTATCTTAAAGGTTTGGGTTGAGGAGATATTCATTAAAATATTTTTAATAAATATGAGGGTTAATATTTAATCTTAATTAAATATTTTGAGTTGGGATTAGGGGTAGGAAATGGTGGGATTAGCCTTTAATCGAAATTAAAGAAGGATTAGAAGATTTTGGAAGAGGTTAGTGGTTTTAAGGAAATTGGCCAAGTTTTGGGCAAAAAATAAATAAATAATTTATTTTAAGATTTTTGGTCAATTTATTAATTAAATAGTTAATAAATAAAGAAATAATGTTGAAATAAGATTTGAACATTTTTGGGAGGGATTTCTTAATTAAATATTTTTAATTAAGATAAAGGGATTTAATGGCATAAAAATAAATAAATAAATAAAATAATTAATTAATTAATTAATGATGATGTCATCAGGGACTTTTTCAGAAAATAAAAATACTTTATTTTCTAAAGGATTTTAGGTGTCTACACATTGTATGGAGGAGATATTTGCATATGCATCACAAAGACAAATTTTGAAAAAAAATTAAAAAATCAGCATGTCATTGTACATAAGTTTTGGCTAATAAGTGTTTTTGCCACTAATGCCAAAGGGGGAGATTGTTGGCATTAAGTTATGTTTTTCATTAGTGACAACCCTTATTCACAATTTTGTATGGCTACCAAGTTCATCATTTAGTCTCCAGTGTTTTCCAAGCAATTCAGTGGTTACCAGGTTTCACAGTTCACACTGAGCATTCTAGAGGCTACCAAGTAAAAATAGGAAGTGTGAAGTCCAACAATTATCACCAAGTAGTTTAGTTGTTACTGAGCTTTAAAGTGTCTACTGAGTCATTAGTTCCTATGATGTGAAGCCAGTGATAATCGAGTGATTAGATGAGTAGTGTTTGCCGAGTGCAAGCAAGGTAAACTTGGTATTCAGTTTCTACCGAGTTACACTATATCTACCAAGTCTCCAATGTTCACCAAGTTCAAAGCTACATTAAGTGATTAGTATGAACCGAGCCTCTAATTCTATCAAATGTAATGATGCCAAGTAATGCAATGGATGTCGAATATCAAGAATTCACCAAATCAATTTTAGAACTCGAGTGTGTTCTACATTTGAGCTGACTTAGAAATATTTGTGTTAACTTGTGTTTTAGCCGACCTTGTAAATATGAAAATTGGAATCGTATATATGTAATGTATTATATCATACTCAAAATAAGAAATGAATTTAAATGTAGAAGTGAATAATTATTTTTGAGGAGAGTGAATGCGAATGAAAATTAGCAGTAGAGTAGGGTATTTAGTACTTAAGGATCTAATCAGCAATAAAGTTGTAAGTCAAATCTACTCTTTCATCCTAATAGGTGAGTCAACTTCAAATCTTTTAACAAGGTAGACTTAACAGTCTTTTGTTTAAATCTCTTCACCGAGTGCATACTTTATTGTATGTTTGTAAATCCTCTAACAAGGTGGACCTAGTAGTCCTTAGTACTCCCAATAGGGCAGATCATCAGAAGTGATCAATGTAAGCCTTAATAGGCCAACTTTATGTTGTAGTATTGAAGTCTTGTGAGTATCATCGCCACCTCAGTTTTACTTTCTATTTGGAAGGTTTCTGGGTCACCAAATATTGTTTTCATGTGCCATGAATGTTTATCTTTCAGTTACTTGTGTATGCAATATATTAGATCAATTAATGGTGAATGAATTATGATATTAAGTGATGAATTTGTCAAAAGTTTTGAGGTTACTGATTCACCCCTCCCCTCTCAGTAATCTAGCTAGTCTTGATTATATTCAACATATTCAACCTTTTATTAAAACTTTTGTAAGCTTTACTTTGAGAAGAATATCCTAAAAATATTCCTTCATCACATCTTGAATCAAAGATTCCTATTTTATCATTAGAATTCTTAATGAAACATTTACTTCAAAAAATTATAAAATGTTTGACAGAAGCAGGATGTCCATACCATAACTAATAAGGAGTGTACTTAGTGTTTACCCTTAGTTGTGCCTTGTTTAAAATATATACTAATGTGTGAACCACTTCTTTCCAATACCTATTTGGTGTTGGATAAAATTGTTTAATTGTGTGTTGTCTTTGATGTTACAAAAATGTCATATCAAATGACAGTCAATGCATATCGAGCTCAATTGCTTAGAAAGATAGTTTTCCTTGTCTATCGAGCATTCTAAGTTTACTTGGTGCAAAGATAGTGTCTACCGAGTTCACTTGGGCATTGAAGAAGTTATGTAGAAAATAGTGTTAATTGAGCTCACTCGGTTAATGAAAGAAATTTACACAAAGTTAGTGCTAACCGAGTTTACTCAGTTACCAAAGGATCTTCGCAAGTTCATAGTGTTAACTAAGCCTCTGTTGGTTAACATATGAAATTGTTTCATAACTATTTTTTACTAAGCAAGGTTGACCAATGAAGGCTTTTATTATTTTGGGATATGAAGCTTAATTATTTGAATTATTAGTTCTAGCCGACTATGGTAATGAGTATTGGTTATTCTATTTTGTATTTGAGCTGAGTTGATAATCTGGATGATATAAGTTCAAGTTGAGATTTCAAGTGTGTGCAAGTGTGTAGATTGAATTGTAAAGAGAAAAGAGATGAAGCGAACTTAAAGGATAAGCAGGTATCCTTGTGGATCAAAAAAGTAATATTTAATCAAGAAGGATCAAGTTTAAGAAGAACAAAGATCTGGATTTAGCAATTCAATTGCATCACAATCATGTCATTTCATTGTTACTCTCTAACCATTGTAGCAGTAATATAAAATCTCTTAACCGAGTTGGTTTAACAACCAGTTGTAAATCCTCTAACAAGGTGGAAATTCCATTGAATTTTTTTAAGACCTCTTACGGGCCACTCCTAACAAAGTGATTAAATCTTCTAATTCACACCTAACTATGTGTTTTGTAACCTTTATCTGGGTTGGCTCCTAATAGGGCTCACTTCAGAAAAGTGAAAAATAGTAGCTAGTTACATTGGTGGTTTTTCCCATATTGGGTTTGCACATTAAATTCTAGTGTCTCATGTGTTCATTTCTTTTCTCTCATGCATGCAAATTAAGATTAAGTAATTACTGATAACATCTTAAGCATAATTGATTACCGAGTTACCAATATTTATGTTTGTTTACTGAGCATCAACAATAATTAGTTTTATCAGTCTGAATTTAAGTTCACATTTGAGGAATCTACTATTTATTTTAGTGGCAACTAATTCACCCCCAATCTCAGTTACTCCTCTTATATTTCCAACAATTGGTATCAAATCTTTTGGTGCTTGCAGGAAACTTTCAAGGACCTCAGCTAAAGATCAAGATGTCTTACAAGAGAGAGATTCCAAAGCTGAACAAAGACAACTTTTTAGCATGGCGGGAACTTATGAGGCTTCTACTAGCTACCATAAAAAATTTAGGTTGCAAATACCTTAATGAAGAATACAAAACTCTATTGGTACATTATATATTGGAGATCTTGCTGAGAAAAAGAGCCATAACATCATGATAATTGAAATTGCATCTGCTCTTAGCTATGATGAATTTGATGAGATCAAAGATTGTAAAACTATTTTTGGTATGTGGAACAAGCTAAAGGATATCTATGATGGTGATGACAATATAAGGAGAGCCTAAGAAGAAATCCTTAGAGGAAAATTGGATCAGATGAGAATGAGAGAAGATGAAAATGTTGCTAAATATATGGAAAGAATCAAAGCCAGTGTCACTACAATCAGAGCTTCTGGAGGAGAAATCAAAGAAGAAACTATTGTAAGTAAAATTCTCAAAACTTTTCTTTGCATCTATACAATTAGAGTATCTAATATTCAAGAAAAGAGATGTGATTCAAATAGCAAGTTAGGCTTGGATGCCCTAGTATGAAGATTGATAGCTTTTGAGCTAGACAACATTGACAGTTATGTTCCAGCTTCCTAAAGTGTTGAGTCTACATTTGAAGCCAAATTTTCAATCAAAGAAAAAGGCAAGAAAATAAAAGACAATCAGTCAGAAAGTGAAGAGGAAACCAAGGAAAGTTATGATAGTGATCTTGAAGTTGTTGAAGCTTTATTTGCAAAGAAGCATTCTAGGAGTAAAAGAAAGTACAAAGGTAAAGTTTCTCTAATCTATTTTTCATGTGAAGAAATTGGTCACATTGCTATTAGGTGTTTGAATAGAGATAGCAAGGATGAGAAGAAGAGCCACAAGTACAAAGGCAAAAAGGAATTTAAAGGTCACAAATCCTACAAATACAAAGGTAAGAAAACTTGTTTAATGGCTAAGGATTTTGATAATAGTGAGGATGAAATAGTGTACATTGTTGTAAAAGATGAATCAGATGATGAAGGAGATAAAATGACACTTATCTCTCATGTTAGTAAAAATGATACATGGATCATAGATAGTGGATGTTCACACCATATGACTGGAGCCAAAAAAAATTTTGAACATTTTGAACACTATGATGGAGGTAGTGTAAGGTTTGGAAATAATGAACCTTATTGCATAAAAGGAAAAGGCCATATCTAATTAGCCAATGAACTTGTAAGTGACAATGTTATTGGGTTGAAGGACTAAAACATAATCTACTAAGTGTGGCACAACTAATCAACATTGGATTCAAGGCAGAATTCATACATTCCAAGGCAAGATTATTGGATGAAAAAGGAAATCTGATTGGATTAGGAAAATAGACAAAAGGTAACCTATTTTATCTTGATCTTGGTGATTTCTCATGTCTTATTTCTCAAGTAGAAGAAAGTTGGTTATGGCACAAAAGACTATGTCATGTAAACTTTGATAATATGGTCAAAATAATCAAATTCAAAAAAAGTAAGAGGTATCCCTAGTTTGAAGAAATCAGATGTTGGCTTATGCAAGAATTGTCAAATTGGTAAAATGGGAAAGACTAGTTTTAAGAGCAAAAACTATCAATTTGAAGATGTCTTGGAAATTGTGCATACTAACTTATGTGGACCTATTGTAATAGAAAGTTATACTAGAGAAAAATTATTTATTCTTTTTGTTGATAACTACTCTAGAATGATGACTGTTATGCATCTAAGAGAAAAGTTATTTGAGAAATTCAAATGGTAACTAGCAAGAGTAGAAAAAGAAATAGGAAAAAGATTGAAATGCTTAAGATCAAACATAGGTGGTGAATTCATCTTCAATGAATTTAATAATTTTAGCATTGAAAGAGGAATCAAAAGACAAGTATTAGCCTCTGGTACTCCTGAGAAGAATGGAATAGCTAAAAGAAGAAACAAATCCATCATGGATTATGCAAGGACACTAATGTTTGAAAAGAATGTTGCTATCAAATACCAGAAGGAAGCCATCAGCACTATAGTTCAAACTTTGAACCAAGTATAGTTGAAGAAGGACTCAAATAAAACTCCCTATGAACTATGGTCTGACTACAAACCCAATGTAAGTTACCGAAAAGTATATCGTAGTAAATGTTAAATCTTGAAAGAATATAGAAAAGAAAAGTTTGATGTAAAAGATGATGAAGGTATATTTCTAGGATATTCCTCCTGAAGTAAAACATATAAATGTTTGAATTTGTCTACTAACAAGATCATAGAAAGTACACATGTGAGAATTGATGAGTTTGTAGAAAAGAATGAAGAAGAAAGTAGGAAAGAACTAGAAGATTGCATGAATTTTGTTTACTTCGAACCTAATACATTACCAAGCATATCTGACAATAAGGAGACTTCACCTCCCAAGCCCTCCATAGTTATCAAGTTGTAGGAATTGAAAACTAAGTCACAAGGACTAGAGTCACATTTTGAAGCTACCAAGTTAATATCTACCGAGTCTAAAGGACCCGAGCTAGAAACTGAACAACCCGAGCCTGAAGTGGAAATTCAAAATGAAGACAGTGAAATTCATTCAAAAGGCAAAGAACCTATATTGGATAAGTATGTTATAATGCATCATACACTTGATCAAATTATTGGACATAAATAAGATGGAACTATGAAAAGAAGCAAACTAAAAGGTACATGTTTACTTGTTGAATTTGAACCTAGAAGTGTTAAAGATGCACTAGAAAATTAAAGTTGGATTGAGGCTATGAATGAAGAAATAGAACAAATAAAAAAGAATAAAACTTGGACTCTTATACATAGGCCTAAGGATAAAAATGTGATTGGCACAAAATGGGTATTCAGAAATAAGCTAAATGTAGATGGAAAAGTGTCAAGAAATAAAGCAAGATTAGTAAGCAAAGGCCACTCTCAAGAAGAAGGTGTTGATTATGGTGAAACTTTCACCCCTGTTGCAAGAATAGAAAGTGTTAGGACTTTACTTGCATATGAAACACATAAAGGATTCAAAGTATATCAGATGGATGTTAAATCTGCATTCTTGAATGAAATTCTTTGTGAAGAAGTATACATTAAACAACCAGAAGGTTTTGTTGATCCTAACAAAAGGGACATGATCTACAAATTACACAAACTACTGTATGGTCTCAAAAAATCTCCTAGAGCATGGTATGAAAGATTACATAACTATCTAATATAGATTGGTTTTCAAGAACAAATGATAACAGTAATTTGTATATCAAGTAAGGACTACATAAGAAGATTGTGTTGGTAGAAATATTTGTGGATGATACTCTATTTATAGGGAATGATGACCTATGCATAGAACAAATCAAAAAAGAGTTTGAGATGTCCATGTTTGGTGAGATAAAATTCTTTGTTGGACTGTAGATACAACAGAACAAAAATGGTATTTATATCACTCAATCTAAGTATATCTATGAGATAGTTAAGAAGTTTGGAATGGAAGATTTAAAACCAGTTGGAACCTCCATGTGTTCTAGACTAAAGCTTACAAAAGAAGTAGATCATACCTTATACAGATCAATGATTGGGAAATTATAGAATGTAGTTCACACAAGGCCTGATATTGCCTTGGTAGTTGGAATAGTGGCAAGATTCTCAACAAAACCCAAAGAAAATCACATGATTGTGATCAAAAAAATCTTGAGATATCTAAAAGGTACTGAAGACTATGGGTTATGGTACAAACTTGGAGGAAATCTAGACCTAAAAGTTTTTACTAATGTTGATTGGGCAAGGGATCTTGATGATAGAAAAACACAAGTGGTGGAGCTTTCTTTCTTGGTAAAAGGTTGGTATCTTGGACAAGCAAGAAGAAAAATTTCACATCCCAATCCACAATAGAAGCAGAATATGTGGCAGTAGCAGTAAACTATTCTAACATTGTTTGGTTCAAATAATTGCTAGAAGGAATGAAGATTGAAATCAAAGAGCTAGTAGTCATGTAATATGATAACACTAGCACAATTAACATACGAAAGAACCTAGTGATTCATTCCAAAACAAAGAATAATGCTGTAAAATATCACTTTGTCAAAGAACTAGTGTAGGACAAAGAAATTAGATTGGAATATGTCCATAGAAAAGAATAGATTGTAAACATATTTACCAAGCCATTATCTAAGGATGCATTCTTGTATCTAAGAGGTAATCTAGCGGTCATTCCCCTATTTGAAGCTCACTAAATAAAGTTTAGTGTTGCATCAACATGAATGAAGTTGAAGATTAATCATTTGATGCAACTTAGTCAAGAGAATATTGCATATGAATAAGTACTCAAGGTACATTAATACTAATTTGGAATGTGTTATCAAAGAGGGAGAAGTTTACTATCATATCTTTCTAAAAAAAAAATTTGTCATTCCAAGAAGAAGAAAGTGATGTAATTCCTTCACAGAGGGAGATGACTAGAATAAAGGAGAAACTTTTTAGTGTAAAATAAAAGAGGGAGAAACTCTCTATCAGAGGAAGTCTTGTTCTCAAATTTCATTGCACTATGACATGTTGTGTTGCCATCAATGCCAAAGAGGGAGATTGTTGGGTACAATTGTTTAATTATGTGTTTTATTTGATGTTACACAAACATCATATCAAATGATAGTCAGTACATACCAAGCTCACTTGGTCAGCAAGATAGTTCTCCTTGTCTATCGAGCATTCTAAGTTTACTTTGTGCAAAGACAGTGTCTACTGAGCTCACTTAGGCGTCGGAGGAATTATGTAGAAAAGAGTGTTAATCGAGCTCACTCAGTTAATGAAGGAAAGTTGAACAAAGTTAGTGCTAACTGATTTCACTTGGTTACCAAAGGATCTTCACAAGTTCACAGTGTTAACTGAGCCTCTGTTGGTTAACATAGGTAATCATTTTAGAACTATTTTTTATCAACCAGGGTCAGCCAATGAAGGATTTTATTATTTTGGCATATGAAGCTTAATTATTTTAAGTATTGGTTATATCACAATCAGAGACCTGGATTCAACAATTTAGTTCCATCACAATCAGGTCATTTCATTGTTACTCTCTAACAATTGTAGTAGTGATCTAAAATATCTTAACCGAGTTGGTTTAACAGCTACTTGTAAATCCTCTAACAAGGTGGCAATTCCATTGAATTTTTTTAATCTCTCTTACAAGGTCACTCCTAATAGGGTGATTAAATCCTCTAACAAGGTCACACCTAATAGTGTGTTTTGTAACCTTTAACCAGGCTGGCTCCTAACAAGGATCACTTTAGAAGAGTGAAAAATAGTAGCTAGTTACATTGGTGATTTTTCCCATATTGGCTTTCCACGTTAAATTTTGGTGTCTCATGTGTTCATTTCTTTTTTCTCATGCATGCAAATTAAGATTAAGTAATTACTGATAACATCTTGAGGATAATTGATTATCGAGTTACAATAATTTATGTTTGTTTATTAAGCATCAGCAATAATCAATTTTATCAATCTAAATTTAAGTTGACATCTAAGGGATCTGGGATTTATTTTAGTGGTAACTAATTCACCCCCACTCTTAGTTACTCCTCTTATATTTCCAACATTTGGTACTTTAGATTCATCTAACATAGTCCTTTCCATTTCTTTCACTATTTGATTCTTTCTCTCAACAACTCCATTTTGTTGAGGTGTCTTGGATGCTGCATATTGTCTTTTGATGCCATATTTTTCACAATAATGAACAAATTCATCTAAATTAAAATTGCCAACTTTATTTGATTGTAAGAATTTAATCTTCATGTCTGACTCATTTTCAACCATTTTCCTAAAAATCTTAAACTTGTTAAATGCCTCTAATTTATGCTTTAAGAAGGTTACCCATGTCATTCTTGTATAATCATCTATAAAAAGCATGAAATACTTTTCACCATTTAACGATATTGTCCTTGTAGGACCACATAAATTAGTATGCACTAATTGCAAAGGTTTAGAAGTCAAATATTCCTTTGAAGGAAAAGATGTCTTTATTATTTTTACCATGTTGACACCCTTTACAAATAACATTCTCTAGCTTTACTTATAGATGGCATACCTCTTACTTTCTAATGTTTACTAACTTTTACCAAGTTGTCAAAATTCAAGTGCCCAAGCCTTTTGTGCCATAGCCAAATTTCATTCATCTATCCTATATGACAAACATCTTCATGATTGTTAGTATTTGTGATATCTTTTGAATTGTATACATTCCCTTCAGATCTTTTACCTAATGCAACCAATTGTCCATATTTTAATTTGATTTGACAAACATAGTTATCAAAAACAACTTTATATTTATGATCACAAATTTGACTAACACTTAGAGGATTGGGGTATATGCACCTAGTTGTGGTGCCAAAAAGGTGACAACTCTTTTTTTTTTTTTTTTTTCTATTTTCAATAGTGCATATGCACTATAGCGCATACACACTATAGTGCACACAGACTTTTAAAAAAGGAAATTTTTATAGATGGGTTGCATACCTGCAACCCATCATTTTCATCTCTATTTTTTCTCATTCCTAGAGCAACAGTGCGTACGCGGGTTCAAGAAACAAAGGTTTTCACCATCTCTGTTGCCAATATGCCTCCTCACCAACAAAATCCAATATCACAAGCATGCCCATGCCAACATTGTATGTGATCTTAACTTCATTTTGCATTGTTTGATATGTTTTTCATATTGTTTTGTAGGGTTTTTACAATTTTTATTTAGATTTGTTTATTTATTTGGATTTCAATTGATTTTTTATCAGGAAATGTCCATAATCAACCGGAAAATCTAGAAGAACCTCAAAAACCTCAAAAACCTCAAAACCAAAACCCTCCCCAAGAAGAAAAACAAATTCCACAATCTGAACCAATTGCAAGACCTCCGCTAGGCACACAAGAAAATATAATAAATGAAATAGAGAGAGATGAAACTGAATTAGAAGGACTCATTGCTTGGTTGAAAGAATCTGGACAAACCAATCTAATGAGGGCTCAATTGACATCATCCCTTGAATCTATTAAGACCCAAATAGCCTTAGTTAGTGGTCAGTTAGATATTTAATAGGTTAAGAGGGATGAACAAAAAATATTTTATGCAAATAAATTGTCATATGAAGATGTTAAAAAAAAAAGAAATACCAAAAGGTAGAATATGTGCATTATTTAGAAAAACCGATGAGCAAAACGTTGTTGGAGGGGGTACTAAATAGTTCCCCATCTATTGGTGCATACATGATGCTATTAGAAATAATTTTTGGGATAGATGTTGGATGGTTTTTGATGCCCCTCATTGCAACAATCACGAGGTCCCTATGTATTTTTTGAAGAAATTATATTATGATTTTTTCCTTGGGGAGATCCCCAATTATTTTGATGTAATAGACTCCCAGGGTAGAGGTGGGGGATCATCATTTGAGAGGCTGGGAGCACGTCATGGCCCTAATGTAGTTAGGATACTTGTGGTCAAGCCACAGTGCAAGCATGTGACTATTCCTTCAGTTGTGAAGGAACATGTAGAGGCCAACACTCTAGGGACCATTAATGCTTTGACATAGAACCTCATCCATTCCATGATCCCATTAGTTGAAGAGGAGCCTTCTATGCATCGTGGTCACATGTGCACTTCATGCAGATCCCTATGCACATTTGGCACTCATGCTGGAGATGGTGCGGATGATAGGCTCATCACTGATTAGTTCCTAAATGACACATTTGGCATTGACACACAGGTAAATTACAATTATAATTTACTAATTTGATCACATGTCATATGTATAGTGAATGATTAATTAATTAGCATCTATTGACATTGTTCAAAATTCAGGGTCAGAGTGTTGTTGGGCCTAGCAGCAATCCTCTGGGCCCATTTTTTGTCCCCTCCATGAGTCCAGAGGTATGTATCAATTTAATCATTTTAATTAATATATATATTTATTAAGTAATCATATTAAGGATTGACAAAAAAAAATTATGCATGTGCATCAATTCTCTACAGGACCTTCAACCTTTACTACAAACTCAGAGCATAGACATCATACGAGCTTCGTATAGGTATAGTTGTTTCATGTTAATTTAATTCATTTGATTATATTTTTTTCATGTTTCATGTTACATGTAACATGTATTGTATGACATGTATCTCATGACATCAGACACCCCTCCTCATCTTCGATAGTCTTTTGATCATGGAGTGGCCACAGTTATGGCTAGCTCACAGCCATTGATTGAGGTATGAAAGAATTTTCTTCATTTTAGTTGTTGTTTATAATATTTAGTCTCAAAATTTTTAATGTTATTTATAAGTGATTATATTTATTGAATTGTTGTAGGGTCTCATCACGCCTAATCATCCATGAGCCTTCGAGGTGGACTTACAGAGTGACTATTTGATGGCAGTAAGAAAATAATTGATTTCATGTGTACATATATTTGATTTCGACGTATAATAAATATTGATTCATATCTACTTTGTTTGTATCAGATCAAATTAGAGAAGAGCCTCAACAAGAGGACAAGCAAGCATGTCAAAAGGACTCTATCATCTCCACTGTCTCCCTCCACATGATGATAGAAGACGTCGAGAGATTTGTTTCCTTCCCCTCGTGGGAAGGAAAAGATATAGTTGATCTAGACGTATATATAGGCATTAGTGGACATATTTGATACAGATTTGATGTATATGAAATTTTATATTTGATGTATGAAATTTATTTCATGTATAACATTATTCGAATTATGACATTATTGGTTAATATATGATATGTTTGTTCATATACAAAATTATTGGTTATCATAATATATTATGTGTTTGTTAATGTACATGATATTATTGGTTATCATTTTATATTATACGTTTGTTCATGTATGCCATTAAATTAGATATGTTCGTGTATGACATTAAATTAGATATGTGCATGTATGACATTAAATTAGATATGTTTATGTATGACATTAGATTCAATACCTAATCTATTCAAAAATTTGATAGAATATTGATTAACAATAAACTTTATCATTGTTTAAGCATAAGTTAATCATTTGCAATATGTCATCATCATATGATTTATGATCTTGTTCATGTTTAAAGTTTTCCTTCTCTATCATTTATTTATCAAGTTTAATTCAATACCTAATTAGTTTGAATTTTTCATACAATATTGATTGGTAATAAAATTTATCAGTCAAGATCAATTAGGACCTCTTGGCAATAAAATTTATCAGGCAATATTCGTGGACCTCCTAGAAATTGGTCACCTAAATGAGAACCTTGATATTTATTAGGAACTCCATGAAATAAATCAGTACCTTGAGAAGCTCTCCATTTGTTAGCTAAATTAAAACCTTGGATTGTAGATGGCTAGCCTTCATTGTACAAACCAATTTTATAGATATATAATCAAATAAATAGTGTATTCATCTAAGCATAGAAATATTGCTACATAAGAAGAAGATCAAGTTTTACAATTGCTAATAATCATTCATGTATGCACACACACTTAAACTTAAAAAGGATGACCTATAGAAGAAAAATTAAGTATGGAGTTGATACAAAATTAGTAAGAGAGTTCTATCATGATATCTTCAATATTTTTTGAATTAGAGAAAACTAAGTATTAATATGATGATCTCTGTAAATCTATGTCACCATCTAGATGTCTCTTTGTGTCTCCCTAACTCTCTCTATTTTATCTCACATTCATCCTCTTCTTATATCTCTATTCATTTATCACTATGTTTTTATTTCCTTTAATATTCATGTCTACCTACACCTTCTTTTGTTTCCCTCTATCTCTATGCATCTTCTCCATGTTCAGCAAGCGTTGGAGTTATAGGGATAGTGTTAAGAAACATGCTTATGTTGAAAAGAGAGGTGAGAAGGTGAAAATAAGGGCATACTATAAGTTGGAAGCTAAGGATGATTTAATGGTTGATAAGTGGGCATTTTATTATGATGATCCTAATGATCAACACATTTCCATGGAGGTTGTCCAAGGTAGAACTCATTGCAGTCTTATGCTATATGACAATCCATATGGAGATGCTATTTTGAATAAGTATATTTTTTTCCCTTGATTGCAATCTTGGCTCCATGATGTTTTGATTTGGGAGGTGGTTAGATGGAACAATGAATATCTTTAAGTAATAAATTGTATTGATTTTGATTTAATTTATTATTAAAGATTTTAATGGATACAACTTTTCTCTAAATATTTCTTCATTATAGGCTTAGTTATATCATTTTTACAATATGAATCTTCATGGTCACTTGGGGCTCTTCTCTAGTACTTATTTTTATAATCTTTATAAATAAAAAATAATTTAGTTATAATAGAGTTTTAGTCTTTTATGAAAATAATTTTTTGATGGAAGATCTTTCATTAAAAATTTTGTCTTAAATTTAGTAAAATTGATATTTGTTGGATGCTTAAAGAGATTTCAACTTCATCAATAGATCAATGGCCTATTGAAAATTATCTTTGTTTGAAATTACTCTATCCAACAAAATTAGATCAAAAGTTCTCTAAACATTTATGTTAAAAATAAGATAAAAAATTGATCACAAGTGGTCACAAAGTTTGTGTAGAAGAAAAAATCATTGTTACAAAAAGAATATAGAAAAGAAGAAAAAACACAATTAGCTTGTTGAGCTTCAATACATAATCACTGATAGTTTTATGTTTTTTCATACATTAATGATTGTAACATAATCACCAATTGATTGGAATGTGTTGTTATTATTCTATAGTAACTAGATTAAAGTAAAAATAAAAGTTTAATAAATAGTTGTGATGTATAGGAAAGAGAGATATCTCGCATGAGAGGGGGAAGAATCTAAGATGACACATAAGATATTTGTAAGAGGGAGCTATACTTGTTAATGAATTTATAATGCATGTTATGGAAAATCATAGAGCATCTTTAAAAGGAAATTAAAGAGTATGAAAAGTGTAAGGAACATGTTGTTTTGTAGACTCATATTCAAATTTGGGTGTCAATTTTCTAATGAAGGATTCAAGCACTACAATTTGGTAGTTTTGGCTCATGTTATCCTTGTATCTCACTCTCTCTTATCCCCCCCCTCTTTATATTTCTATTTTTTCCATATCTATGTAGCCATCTATCCTCTTTATCTCCCCCTCACTAATGCAGAGATGTTGAGCAAGAAGTGAGGTTTAAGCACTTTCTTCTTCCTAATCTACCAAACTAAACTTTTGGCCTTCCTAATATCTTACTCCTTTAGGATATCATTTTTTTGGCCTATCCAAAGTGATAGGGTCATTTGTGAACTCCTCCAAGGTGAGTACTTCTCCAATCAAGATCTTGCACCTTTTTGTTTTAGGGACACTAGCCCTACTCCAAGCCAATAACTGTAACTCTTCACCAATGGCTTCACCAACCCCAAGTTTCTATTGGGACACCTTCCTTATGTTGAACTGATTGAGAATCAACTCTTGGTTTAACCCTCCAATTGTCATACAATACAAAATGTTGACTATCATAGAATTCCTTGTAGGTCTCCTACTCTGATTTTTTGGACTTAAATTCATCTTAAGTTGAAATCTAACTATTCTATGGGTAGATTCAGACACCCTTTTGGAATTTATTTAAGACTCCAAATCATAGATTCCCAATTCCATTCCTAGAGCACCTAACCCATGTAAAGTATCACACTAGGTTTGGTTTTCAAAGTAATTACTAGATAATTGGTGCATGGCCTCAGACCTCTTCTACTAACCAAAAATAACTCAAATCCACCATTAAACTACCTATCAATTCAATTCAATATTTTTAAATCTTTTTGGTCTCAATCCTACCTGAATACACTAAGCTATTCAACTTAGGGACTAATGCAAACATGGTTTTTCCATCAAGACACTTCCTAAGCTCTAAGAATCTATAACTATACCCTCCTTACTTGAATTTTCTAGAATCTTAGAGAATTCCACTGGTTCAAATACAAGTTACGGCTTCATTTTTGGAATGAGCTCTTAACAAGCCTTTTCCTAGATTGTTTCTAGAAAACTTTCCTTAAACACTTTAAATCAACACTAAACTAGCTCAAACCAATTTAAAATATCACAATAACACAAAGGATCTTCAAAAAATCAACTTAGCTTGTAAGAATCACCATAGATATGATCACACAACTAAAACCATACTCTATAAGACACTTCTCTAGCATGTACCATGCTTACTAACCTTGTAATGAGCATTTAATCTGAAGAATTGGTGGCCACCAAGAAAGAAAGTTGTGAAAACAAGGGTTAAAGTTCAGAGGATAGACCTATAGTAGGAGATTTTTCTTAATAGGTAAAATGTTTTAGTTTGGGAACATGCTTGTGATGAAAAAACATTGATGTTTGCATCTTTAATTGGTCAAAAAAGTGTTGGCACGTGTGGGATTAACCAAGCCCTAGGAACAAGGGCTCTGAAAGGGTGAATTGGGGCTTTTGGGGTTAGGGAACTCTTAGATTGATTGAAATTGAGTGTGGAATCTCCTAATTAAAGACATTTTAAGAGACTGTGCAAAATTTGGAAACCAGATCTTAAGTCTTCCTATCAGTTGCTTTGTAATTGCACCATTCTTACATTGTTGGAAACAAGGGCAGCGTGAAGGATCTCTGATATTTTCCAAAGGAAGGGTATCTAAGTTTTATATATGTTTTGTGAAAGGATAAAAGGTATCCAAAATATCCATTTCTTCAAGGAGTATTTTGGGAAAAAAAAAAGTTATTGATCAATCTGTCTTGTTGCTGTCACTGAATTGGAAAAACTTGCATTGACAACATTTGGGTACATTGAGCATTTTGGCTTAGAAGGTATTGAAAATGAAAGGTATTGATTGGAACATGTTAGATATGCCAAAAAAAAACTATTTAATATGTTATTGATATTTATAACATTGAAATAAATTTATTGCTTGTCACTGACTATTTTAGCAATTACCTAGTTTGATCTCATCAATTGTAACTTACTCAATTATTCATATTAAGAGGTACTATCATCTTCAATACTCACCAACATTTATCATCTTCAAATTATTATGAAACACAATAATGTTTGCACTTTTTTCTATTATATATTCCCCCTTATGAAAATACTCATAGAACTAATAAACCCTTCATCTCCTCCTTGCAACACTTCTCTACTTCATGTCTCTGCTTGACTCATATCTTAACTATAACACTTCTCTCCCTAAGTAGCATTTGCCAATAGTTCATTTCTCCCCCTTTGACTGATATGTTCTACTTTTACATCACTCCCTTTGATATAAGTCCATTCAATATTTTATCTTCATCTCCATATACATAATCTCCCTATAACCAATCTCACCCACATTGACAAAAATTCCAAAGGTAACAAATCATTCATTATATATGCCCCTTTACTTTTTATTATTCTTGATTATAATTTTCTTTCTCTTTATTTATCTTGGCATTATAAAATCACACTAATAATTCTCCCATATTCATGCTAATAATTCTCTCTAAGTCATGCTAAGACTTCTCCCTCAATGGATTATACCACTACATCAATTCATACATATGATATTCTTCGTAAGTACATATGAAGTGATACAATCAACATATTCCTTTAGTTAACTTTAGATAGGAGAATGGCCCTAGATCTACCTTTGATATCGACATACCAGATCTTAACTCTTCCTATTAGTTGCTTTGTAATTGCATCAGTTGCTTTATAATTGCATCATTCTTACATTGTTGGAAATAGGGGCAGTGTGAAGAATCTCTGACATTTTCCAAAGGAAGGGTATCTAAGTTTCATATGTGTTTTGTGCAAGGATAAAGGGTATCCAAAACATCCATTTCTTCAAGGATTCTTTTGGGAAAAAAAGAAGTTATTGATCAAATTTTCTTTCTACTGTCACAAAATTGGAAAAACTTGCATTGACAACATTTTGGTACATTGAGAATTTTGGCTTAGAAGGTATTGAAACTAAAAGTATTGATTGGAACATGTTAGATATGCCAAAAAAAACCTATTGATTCCTTGAAACCTCATAGAGTTGACTATTTGTAGATTTTGCTCATCAAGACCTAGAAGGGTCTCTTGGAACATTGCTACACTTTCGCTCATTTTGGGTTGTTTAAAGGGCTCATCATCCTTTTGTCTACATTAGAAGGGGATAGGATGAGGTTGGGGATAGGTTTTACCTGACCACTTGGAGCTAAAAGAGTAGACAATTCGATCCCATGATGAAAGGTGGGAGAGATTTGGTAGTTGGCAACTTTGTACTGGTCAACACTGCAAGTTTCAGCATCACCCAAGATAGCATCATAAAATGAAAATGAAGTGTGATCTCCAAAGAGAGAGAGAGTTTGTTGTAGGTCTCTGCAACATGGTCTTGTAGGAACTGGAATCACATCCATACCTCACATGAGCTCTGAGATATGCCCTATCAAAGATTGCAGCCTTATGGCATTTAGTGACCCTTAGGGATATTCTGGTTTGGCATGCCTGAGAATGTTCAAGCACTAAAGGGGATAGGTTTTACCTAGCCACTCAGAGCTAACAAAGTAAACAATTTAATCCCACGACAAAAGTTGAGAGAGAGTTGGAAATTGGCAACTTTGTACTGGCCAACACTGCAAGTTTCAGCATCACCCAATATGGCATCATAAAATGAAAATGGAGTGTGATATTCAAAAAGTGAGAGAGGTTATTGTAGGTCTCTACAACATGGTCCTGTAGGAACTAGAATCGAATCCATACCTCGCACGAGATTTGAGATATGCCCCATTAAAGATCATAGCCTATGGCATTTATTAACCCTTAGGGACATTCTGGTTCGGCGTACCTAAGAACATTTGAGCACTAAAGAGGATAGGACAAGGTTGGACCCAGAGCTAATAGAGCAAAAAGTTTGATCCCATGATGAAAGCTAAGAGAGATTTGGCAGTTGGCAACTTTGTACTAGCCAACACTGCAAGTTTCAGCATCACCCAAGATGGCATCGTAAAATAAAAATAGAGTGTGATCTCCAAAAAGTGATAGAGGTTATTTTAAGTCTTCGCAACACAGTCTTGTAGGAACTAGAATCACATCCATACCTTGCATGAGCTCTGAGATATGCCCTGTCAAAGATCGTAACCCTATGGCATTTAGTGACCCTTAGGGATGTTCTGGTTCGGTGTGCCCAAGAAAATTTGAGCACTGAAGGGGATAGGATGAGGTTGGGGATAGGGTTTACCCAGCCACCCAGAGCTAATGGAGTAGATAGTTCGATCCCATGACCCTTTTTCCACTAAGTTGAAAATTTGAGCAACTTTTACAACTTTCAACAATGCAACTTTGCACAAAAAGTGCAATGTTTACATTTTTTAGTTGATTCCAATTCTATGAATTAGAAAAGGTTTGGCAAAAATAAAACCTCAAAGAAATATAGGAATTTTCTTCCAAACACTAGAAGAGTTATACTCAGATGTTATGTTAAGCTCATGGAGGAAAAGGCATTTAGAAGGTATAAATATTTTCTACTGGATGATCAAAGTGAGTAGCTGATAAAAGCTAAAAGGACAAATCAACCAAATCAAAGGCATCAAATCTTAAGTATAGTAACTAGTACAAAGTAGGATCATGTGGTGAGGATTCACAAAATATGGAAAAGCCGATGCAACATGAAATGCATCAAGAGGATATAGAGGTTGATATTCCATCCTCTGTAGTTGGAAATAGGAACCATGAGGTTAAAAAAAGGCATATGGATACTCAAGAAATTATGGGAGATCCTAGGAAGAGTATGAGATAGTAGAGATGGTACCTTAATTGATGTAGAGGTCAGTTGATGTAGAGTCAACACTTTGGAAGCACCAAACAACTCTAATGCACCTTTGAATCACCAAGCAACTCAAACTACCATCCAAACCCTCTATACTCCACAAGATCACTCAAAGCTTGACTCAATTTCACAAGGAATACACTAAGTTTTACACCTGCTCCTATGGTTACATAAACCCAACATTTCATTCAAGACTGAATACCAATTACTTCCCCCTTGTACCAACCAAAATCTCATTCACTCAACCTTAACACAATGTTACATTAGCAACCGCAACCTCCCCTACATCAATAGAGATCTGAAACCATTGAACACAATCAAAACTATAAAACAATGGTCAGATTTACTATTATTATTCACAAACCAATAATGCAACAACTTGCATTGTTCTTCACACAAAGTGATAAGAATGAGACTTTGGAACGTCAAGATTCCCTACACACTTAAAGATGGTTTAAAGAAACTTTAAAATGACCAAAACAAGATGTATCAATGGTTGGAACCTCAGTATGCTTGCTTCTAATGAAAATTGACACCACAGACACCATAGTTTCAAAACTCCACTCCACTCCAACATACCCTAACCCTACCTTGCACATAGGCCTAATTAGCAAGTTTAGGCATGGTTTACAAAGAAAAGACCAAGAAATAGGTGCATGGACTTTATTATTCAACTCCAAAGCATTCTTCTAGGTTAGATGAGGGTGTTTTCTTGATTTAACAAGTCCTTAACTCCTATTCTTTTCATTACTTAACCAAAACATCAAATCTAGGTCTAATACATGGGTCTTATTTGACCTAGTGCTTGTTCCCATTTATTCCTAATTCAACCCCCTTTTCCAAAACCATCAAAATATGAAAATACATAGCCCTAGCCTACCCCATGCAAGTTTCAAAGAAATTCCAACTGTGGGAACTCAAACTAGGGCCATTTCTTTGGCCAAACCTTAGGTTCAAGGGTTTCATAGGCAGCAAGGAAGGAAAAATGTATAACTTGCAAATGGAAACTGATCTTTCCTTCAAACCACCTCCAAAATTCTTCAAATTAGATACACTAACTGATCAATACGAAACATCACCCTTTCAATATGAAAAATCCATACTATATGGCCAAAAACAGTCATAAAATGCTGGAACAGTGGGTTTTTTATTAGATTCTTGGAAGAAAAACATATCAAACTCCTTCTATGCCTCTCATTCGACTACACAGGGCCTATAAAGGCATTTAAAAACAATTTCAACCATCCATAGATAGTTTTATGGTTATTTCCTAAAAGTTGCTAAATTGTTGCAAAAGTTGCTAATGCAACTTTGCAAATTTTTGCACTTTTTGGAATTTCAAATAACTACCAACCTAAATGAATCCTAATCATTTTAAATGATTATTATAGGACTCAAAACCACTAAACCAACCTTAAAAAGTGCAAAAAAATGCAAAAAAGTGTAAAAAGTTGCTAAAGAGCAATTTTTGCAAATAATAGTTGTCAAACTGAAAATGAGGTTGTATGGTGTTCCAACCATCCAAATGGAAGTTATAACTATTTGAAGGCATGTATTTAAGATCCTCGCACATGGGAAAGGTCATTTTATGAACGGTGGACAACATTGGTGAATTAAAAACTTAGATTTTCTACCTTTTTTACATTTTTTCAATTTTGTATGGCCTATACTGATTGGTGGTGGTACAAGTATTATATGGTTGAATAGAGGGTTGAGTCATGATTTTGTTTCAATTTATTTGAGGTCTTTATCTTATACACAACAAAATTTATAGCAGTTTTAGTGCAGGTAGGTCAGATTTACTCCAAATTTGAGAGTTTCAGCGAGATGGAATCCTAACTTGCAAACCCATCATGAGATTTCAATGATTCTTTGTGAAATGAAAGTTAGGAGAGGGTTATTTGAGATGTTAGAGATTCAGGTCTATAGGAGCATGGCATCTATTTTTACCAGCAAGCCCTATACTGAACATAATCTTATGTCTAGTCTAGATTTGAAGGAAAAAGAAGGATCAATGTCCCAAACTGATTAATCTGACCAAGTGAAGGGTGTAGAAGGAAAATTTTGATGTATAGAAGATATCCAAGGGGTTGAACCAAGTTTTTGAACCCAATTGTTTATGTTCTCCTTGTAACCCAACCTAAACTGGCCATTTAGGACTGTGACACAAAGTAGGTATAACTTGATGTTGGAGCTGAGTTGGTGGTTGATCTTTTGGGATATCTTAGGGGATGTTGAAGAGTGTTTAAAAGTGAAAAAATAGTGGGGGATCCTTTGTATTGTTTTGGAGTTTGACCGTTAAAACTATAAATTGTCCTAGTAGGAAGTGTTGGTAACAGTTTTGAATTTGATTGTTGAGTTTTGAGAAACCTCAAGTTTGGGATTTTTCTTGTTGGTTTTAGTCTATAATAATCATTTCCATCTGAAAAATCTAGTGTTGAAACCACTTAAGAAGAATTTTCCATTGTAGACCTATTGGTGGCAAGGAGTTCCTAGGTGTTGATCCAAGTTGTTTGAGTACCCTAAGTTTGAGGGTTGGGCTTGTGAAGTGGAGTCCACTTGCAGGGTAGAGTCTCCCTGTATTAGAAGTCCATTGGATCCTTAGTCCTTGGTGTCTTCAAAGAATGTATTATCATAGAGTGACCTTGGTGCCCCTACACCATTAAGCGATGATGATGAACATGAGTAAAATTATGAGATCTTTGCCTATATGTTACAATGAAAAAGTCATATATATTTTGAAAATAAGAACTATAAAACAAGTTTCAAGAGAAGCTTAGGCTGGAAGACTTTTTTTCTATGAGATTTCTACTCTTGGTAATAACCTACCAAATATTGAAACTACACTGAAATCCAATATTTATAAGGATAAGGAAGAAATTTTGAAAGATAGTAGCTATGCTAAGTGTAAGAATTTTCTCAAGGCAAAAAATGAAAATGACAAGATCTAGTAGCTCAATTGATAACAAAAATTTTCCAATTGTTGGCCAACACTGGTGCAGGAGCACCAAGGTCACAAGCAGGAGGCAAGATGAAAAGTTGGGACATTGATGGATCCTTAGGTGGATTGGAAGAAAAATGGCCTTCTAAGGTAATTAAAACTTTTAATGAGTTTAATCATGGACATGTGATCTTGTTTTGATCATAGATTGATCATATTGTAATGAAAGCTTTAATGTAAGCCTTAATGACATTATTGAGCCTAGAAGGTACCTAGGGGTCACTAGGAATGGATTTAGATTGATCCTAGGTTAGGGGTGGACAGGAAAGACCTATAAAGGTCTTGAATAATTTAATAAGGCTATCAAAGCCTCTAAAATATGTAAAAGGCACTAAAAGTGCAATATTTTGTAAAATTGCCAACATTGGCAATATAAGCCAAAATGGGCTTAATGGAGTCATGTAAGGGGTTCAAAGGGTAGATATGAGTTTGGTTTAATTTTTTGTGTTTAATAAGGTCTCAAATGACCATATTAATTTAATGGGATAGTCATGTAGCAAGGGAGATAAAAAACTTGTCAATTTACAATTAAAAACTTATCAATTCACAACTAAAAACTTGTCACGGATATTGCAATCATTCATGAACTTGAACAACTAAAACCATATTAGAAATAGTGTTGTGAAAAAGGACTAAAAAATAGAGGGAAATTGATGTAGAGGAAAGGATGATAAACCCTTAAACAACCCAAAATGGGCAAATTTGTAACAATGTGCCAAGTGACCCTTATAGGTCCTGATGGTCAAATCCTACAAATGGTCAACTCCAGGAGGTTTTAAGGCTTCAATGATTTTTTTTTGACATATCTAGCATCTTCCAATCAATTCCCTTCAGTTTCAATACCTTTCAAGCCAAAATGCATAGCATGCCAAAATGTTGTCAATGCAAATTTACAATTTTGTGACAGTAGCAAGAAAAATAGGTAGATAACTTTAGTTTTTTTCAAAAGACTCCTTGAAAAAATGGATTTTTTAGATACCCTTTATACTTTCATGAAACATATGTAAAACTTAGATACACTTCCTTTGGACAATATCACTGATCCTTCACAATGCCCTTGTTTTCAACAATGTAAGAATGATGCATCTACAAAGCAACTGATAGGAGGACTTAAGATCTAGTTTCCAAATTTTTCCTAGGATCTTAAAATGCCTCTAATTAGAGGATTCCACACTCAATTTCAACCTAAGGGTTCCTTAACCCAAAAAGCTCTAATTTGCCCTCTTGAAACCCTTGTACCTAGGGTTTTACCAATCTCACATGTGCCAACACTTCTCTGATCAATTAAAGGTGCAAACACTATTTTTTCAACATCAATAACATGAATCAAAACTCAAACTATGCCCTCCTTAAGGAAAATCATTTTTTGTAGGTCTGTACCCTACAATTACCCCTTATTTTCATGGACTTTTTCTTGGTGGCCACCAAAATTCTCAGGTTAGATGAGCATATTAGTGTTAAAAAACATGTTACAAGTTATAATAATGTCATTCCATGAATAAATAGTGGAACATGTCATGGAATGAACATGATTATTTGAAAAGAACTAGCTACAACTAGTAGTCTATGCAATTGAATAATAAACTTACTAATTTGGATTCAAAACCTGGTTTAGAACATCAAGAAATGTCTGAGAATATTGCACAATGCATTATAAATCCAAAGATATGAAAAGAAACCCAACAATCCTTCAAATTGCTATAAAAAACCAAGCTCTTACATGCAAACTTCTAAGACAGTCTGTACCAGGCTAGACATTAGTTCTTCCTTTTTGCCTGTACCAAGGATGTCTTGGTCATTTAATAGACTCTCTCTACCTATCCCAACCAAGTGATCCAATTTTTGTATTTATTGAATGCATTTAACTATGAAAACTACCCCACCCATTACATTGCATTTATCACCTATTACATTGTATTTTGGTCCTTAGACCTTTATCAGGACCTTTACATAAATTTTTGTATTCATCATTACATAAGGCCATTATAGGCTTCAAGACATTCCACTTGACTTCTTTTGATTGTATTTTATCCTCCTTAGTCCTTGGAGTCCTCCTTTGTTCAGTTGCCCTCCTAGATGCCCCTACATCAGAAATGGCCATCAAATATGCATGATTTAAATAGCTACATTAAATAGCCCTTTACTTCATAAATCACTTCAACTCAATCATTACGTTGTACAGACAACCTCATCATATGTGCCTTGAACAAACCTATCATGAAGAAGGCCAGTTGCTTGTTTCAAAATGTGCTTGTTTTCTTCTCTCCCTCCTATCATAAAATTGACAAAAAAATATTAAATAGAGTTCACTATTATAAGTGACATGATTCCATTCTAATATAGAGGAAGAAAACTCAAATTTGGTTGACGCAATGGAAAAGAAAAGTATCGAAGAATTGAGTGTGAACACTATCTTTGAATTCTTCAAAAAGTTTTAATTTTCATAGTTAGGAATGGTTGATGCTAGTTTTATGGTATGCATTTAATTTTGAATTTATTGATTACATCCAACTTTAACAAGTTTGGTGTTTAAAGATACATACTATGGTTTTCTCAACTCTAAAAAAATCCCAAATTCAAAAATATGAAGGTCCAACTAGAATAATGACTTTTAACATAATACCAAAGCCAAACAAAGTATTATATCATGTGATAACATAGGTTGTGCCAAAAGTATGAAACTAGGAACAAAGGAAATGGGACTTTTACCTTAAATTAATAAATTACATGATGAAAGGTGGCTAGCTATTTGGAAATCTACTTATTTTTCTTCTCTCCCTCCTATCATTCAAGAGAACATGCAATGAAAGAAAAATATCCTCACAATAAGAAAATATAACAAATATTGTTCTAGCTTTAAAAAAATTGGAGAGAGATTCTTATAAAATTTGGAGGCAAGCCAATAATATTAGATAAATAGAGCATTATAAAGAAATATATGTGTCTAGTAAACAAATCCTTAGACACAAAAACTATTTGCATGTCTAGCACTTGGAAGAGGAAAATGAATTGTCTTCTAAAATTTACTCAATTTTCCTTCCTTTCTAACTGAGCTATATGTAGTGAGATGTGCACAATTTCAAATATATACAAAGTATGGCTCTTTCATTGAATTTATTTCTAAGCCCTACCCAAAATTTTAGAATGGATTAGGGTTTTTGTATTTTGATTATCTGAATCATTGCTCTTTTAAAAACATATTTCTCACTTTTTTGTGGAGATAGGGATTTATATCTGAAGGATCCTTGAAACCTATTATAGTCTCTATACTTGAGATCAAAGAACAAAAGTGGAAGAGAGCAACAACAGATTGTGTGAAGTATTTAGAATTAGTAGAACAATAGAAAGGGTTGGAATACCTTTGAGCAGCCTCCACAATCACATCGGTCTATTGCTCTCACTAGTATATCCTATGTATTTTTCATGGAACAAGCTGGTACATTAATAGACTAAAATTAGAGAATGAAAAAATTTGAATTTGGCTTGTGATTAAGAATTATCCATTTCTACAAATCCTTGCTTTCCAAGTTTTATGATAACCCTTTCTAGATGAGTATTGAAAACTTCTCCCATTGTATCCTTGCTTTTGCTAGTTTGAAGTTTCTAGTTACATGCACACAATCATGACTTTACATCACAAAGAATTTACATTCTATCAATTTTCATGTTCTTTCATTACATTTTGATCTAAACAACATATTCTAAACTTTCACTTATTCAAACGACTAATCTAAAAATGGGTCCTATTAAAGAATCTAATATAAATTCAACTAATGTATCTAGATTCTAAACAAATCAAAACATAAAATCTATGATTTAAACTAAATCTCATCACTTACACATCATAACAATATGCTCCACCTTAGTCATGTTGAAAGCCTTGGGGAAGAGGTTGCAACATTGTATTTGGATCCAATTGATCACTCTTTCTCTCTCTTCCTCTCTCCCTATTGAATCTAATGAGCCAATTGAATCTACTCGACATTTTAATGTCTAAAGTATTGCCTCGTGGTCTGAATCATGAACTTTCCAAAGATTCTTATTATGTGGTTTTCCACCATATTTTATCAAGTGGACATTTGATGTGACAACAAAGTTTGAATAATGAAGAATCTTCCTCTCTGTTTGCCAATCCTTGAATAACCACAAGTTAGGGTTCTTCATAGAATATCATCTAAGCCATGTGCCAGTTACAATCACCGCACCGACATGGTACTCTAAACCTCCACCATCTATAACCAAGTGATCTAATTTTTGTTTGGCTTGAACACAATGAAACAAATAATAACCTGTCCCTTCTTCATTGTCTTCAGATGCAATAACAGCCAAAAAATGGCTTGCAGTGACAAATGTACCAAATGTGGTCATTAATTTAGAAAATACTTAGGTAAAAGTTATAAAGTTACATATTAAAATTACAAAGATATATATAAATATATATTACTAGGTTGCACTAGATCTGGCAAGCAGTCAAAGTCAATAGAATCCATCTCTACCATTTTCAGTGCTTGTGGGGGGCGATAGGTGTCCATTCGGTCCAAAACCTGTATATCCCATTTGTCCACCCATTCAGTTGACTGACAGTCATCCCAATTTTTCTTTGCACGTGGTGGACAATAGCATGCCATTTTTTGTGTGTGGATACTCCATGAACCTACATCAGAGCTTCTAAATGAGCGTAACTCAATAGATATTGTTGGTGTGCAACAATCCTGATATGGTGCAATGTTAGTATTATCTACCAACCAAAAAAATCTATGAACCATAGACTCACCTTCCTTACCTGGACCCATTGTAGCGTTACACCATTGGATGATGGATTTTGCATCTAATATTGCTCCATCTTTGTACTTTAGTTCTTCATGAGCTAGGGCTCTTTTGATGCATGCGCCTGCACCATCATGCTCTCCCTTTCCATGACCAGCCTCTATGAAATTCAACATATATTGAATTCTACACAACCTGTGCATCCTACTTAACCAATAGAACATCCATGCATTTTTGAATTGAGATGCGCAATTGTCTGACCAAATAATGCGCTGACAATATGTTATGGCTCTGTTAGCCAAATCTCCATAAAATAGTTGAAAACAACCATTTACAAACTCCATAGAATCTGATCGATCATTGTTAATGTAAAAATGGTACTCCCTCAAAATCTTCTTGTCATCCTCTGTACTTCTAGGTGAATGCATGAATGTTATGTGAACAAATATGGAAACTTGTTGAGAAGTATAATACTTTGCTTGCACCTCATTTTGTGGTTGTAGTGTGTAGTTCTCTACAATATCTACAACTAAAACAATGGTATCCAGTGGAAATGTATCCTTGCACAACATGAATTGCAAATTCAGCCATCGAGCTCTATGGGTATGCATTTCATACTTGTAAATAATCTTTTCACAAAAAATCTTCATGAACTCATACACTGGAATCTTTTCAATGACTAAATCACATCTTTTACCATGTTTCCCATCTTTTACAGCATATGTCACTATCCTAAATTTTTTGTAATCTACTATTTCGTTTCCAATTGCATGTGTACTATCCATATGTTGACAAGTTCATAAAAGTTGCAAAGAACCACATAATAAGCATGTACCATCCAAGCATGATGTCTTGTGAAATTTTTGGCCATCCCCTATTTCACATAAAATGTTGGATATGAATTCCCTTGAAGATCTTGTTGGCTCATTTATGTCACAATCCTACAAAACAAACTAAGAATGCAAAAATACGCATATATACCTAAAAATATCAAAATGGTTAAAAAATTCAATATGTATCCTACAACAACAAGTTGTGCGTGTGTGATTTATCTTCACATAAAAAGGCTTACCCATCTCAAAAAATCTTTGACTTATTCAAATTTGAGGATACATACCAATAAATTTTGCAAAAAATTGTATCCGAGTTGAGTCCAAAAAAAATTTCGCATGTGGCTCACAATTTTGGCTACCAATCCTCCTTACAACATCTCTTTGATTAGGGGAAACACGTGTGCTATTTTTCCAAAAATCTTCGATCAATGATTTCAAGGCTTCACTAATTTTTTTATCCTTTCATGGTAGTCTACTACTAAATGTCCATAACTCATTTTTTGTTGGATCTTCCAACCTCTTGCGCCTTAGCATGGCTCTCCTTAGAGTACCTCTACCGATTTTTAATGTTTTTCTTGTCTTTCTCATGAGTCAAGCTTTCTTCATTTGGATACTTACTATTGTTGATGTAAGTACTCATCTTGTGATATTACTATCTTTGGTGCGTGATTTAGAACCCACTTTTTCATAAGCACTCATTAGATTCTTTACAATATTTTTTTCATTTGAATCTTCCATTGTTCCTAGCCCAAGAATCTTCATGATAGGCCTAAATTTCAAATTCCTCATCATTTAAACAAATAATTGGCATTGACCTTTAACATTTAATTCTTCAAAAAATAATCTCCACATACGATTAACTTTTCTTTGACAAGTACACTTGCTGATCTTGTCAAGCATTGATTTTAAAATTTTACTATCAATATCAATCAAATATTTTGGTCTTCTAAAATGAATTCTAGAAGGTGTTATAATCTCTTCCATTCCCTCAACATTCTGAAAATCAACATAAGGTTGAGTGTATTGCATACCTTCAACTGAAGATGATGTGCCTTGACAATAGGAGGCAAAAGATGGAATATCACCTACTTGATGCATTGATGTTGTGCCTTCAACATGACATGATGAAGTGTGTATATCATTGGATCTACAAATCAGTGTCTGTTCAACATGAGAGGACGATATGACTTTAACATTGGAAGATGGTGTAGCAAATTATATGGCTCCAACATTGGAAGATGGTGTAGCTTCACAATTCAATTGTCTTCTTGAGCATAATTGTCTCATTCATTCTCTTTGTCTTTCCAATTCTTCATTATTGCTTTGCAATTTTCTTTTCTCATGTGGTAATTTTATTTTATCTCTTTTAATTACCAAATCTCTCTCCCTATCTTCGTTTGTTTGAGTTTTTGGTTTCTCCCTTAGCATGATGATGATTTCTACATGTCAAATTATTCAAACATCTAAATTACTTAAAATGTGTAAATTAAAAATTATTCAAATACATATAAAAATTATAATTATTTGAATGAATACACAATATATATCAAACAACTTGTCAAATTTCTAACCATTTCGAAATAACATTTCATTCAAACATACAAATTTCAATGAATTCACTATATATTAAACAAAATGTCAAATTATAATAAAATTTGTATCTATATATCAACAAACAATATTTAAAATAGATTGCACTAACCTTTTCTATACAAGGAATATTCAAAAAGTCTTCAAATCACGTATCCAATGATTGAATTTGGTGTTTGCTAGCTTCCAAAAGTATTTAAATAGTGTTTGCTATGTTGAAACCCATCATTTCTATCAGAATAACAGAGTGCATAACAGACCAAAAGTAGAGAATGGATGAAATGGGCCCCAAAGTTTCTTTTTGACCATTTTTAGGTGATTTCACATAGTGTGTATGCACTATAAAGCACGTATGCTCTATAGTGCATATGCACTATGTGAAAACACATCACTCTCCATCTTCCCTACTCTCTATCCTCCCTACTCTCTCTCCCATCCCTTACCCTCTCTCTCTTCCTACTCTCTCTCCCCTCTCCCATCCCCTACACACTCTCTCTCTCCCCTCTCCCATCCTTTACTCTCTCTCTCGCTCTCCCTCTCCCACCACCTACTCTCTCTACCTCTCTCACCCTCTCCCCTCTCCCATCCCCTACTCTTTAGATCTATCACATGCACTCCCATCCTCCCTCTCCCACTTCCTACTATCTCTCTCTCTCTCCCATCCCCCTACTCTCTCCCATCCCCTACTCTCTCCCACATCTGCTACTCTCTCTCTCCCCTCTCTTCCATCCCCTAAACTCTCTCTTTTAGAGATAAATACTCCCATCCCCCACTCTCTCTCTCCTCTCCCATCCCATACTCTCTAGATCTCTCACACACATTCCCATCCCCCCTCTCTCCCCCTCTCCCACTCCCTCTACCACCACCTACTATCTCTCTCTCAAGTTCTCTCTCTCCCTCTCTACTCTCTCTCTCTCTCTCACACTCTCTCCCATCCCCCACTCTCTCTCTCTCTCACTCTCTCTCATCCTTTCACTCTATCTCTCTCATCCCATACTCTCTCTCTCTCTATCACCTCCTACTCTCTCTCACACTCTTTCCCATCCTTTCACTCTATCTCTCCCATCTCGTACTCTCTCTCTGCCACCCCCTACTCTCTCTCACACTCTCACACTCTCTCCAATCCCGTACTCTCTCTCTTTCACAAACACATACACACACACACTCCCATCCCCCCTCTCTCTTCTCTCCCATCCCCTACTCTCTAGATTTGTCACACACACTCCCATATCCCTCTCTCTATCTCCCTCTCCCTACTCTCTCTCACACTCTCTCCCATCCCCTACTCTCTCTTACACACATTCTCGTCTGCCCCTCTCTTCCTTTTGGACCACCTAGTCTCTCTCTCCCATTTTCTACTCTCTCTCTCTCTCTCTCTCTTTTGGGCTACTCTCTCTCTCCCCCCTCTCCCATCCCCTAAACTATCTCTTTTGTAGATACACACCCCCATCCCCCTCTCTCTCCCCTCTCCCATCCCTTACTCTCTAGATCTCTCACATGTACTCCCACTCCCTCTACTAGGTCTACTATCTCTCTCTCTCTCTCTCAAGTTCTCTCTCTCCCTCTCTACTCTCTCCCTCTCTAATCTCTCTCTCTCACATCCCCTACTCTTACTTTATCTCTCTCTCCCATTCCCAACTCTCTCTCACACTCTCTCCCATCCCCTACTCTCTCTCACACTCTCTCCCATCTTTTCACTCTATCTCTCCCATCCCGCACTCTCTCTCTCTACCACCCCTACTCTCTCTCTCACTCTATCCCATCCTTCCACTCTATCTCTCCCATCCCATACTCTCTCTTTTCCACCCCCTAATCTCTCTCTCACTCTCTCCCATCCTTTCACTTTGTCTCTCCCATCTCGTACTCTCTCTCTCTGCCACCCCCTACTCTCTCTCACACTCTCTCCCATCCCCTACTCTCTCTCTTTTATAGACACACACACTCTTATTCCCCCACTCTCTTCTCTCCCATCCCCTACTCTCTACATCTGTCACACACACTCCCATCCCCCCTATCTCTCTCCCTCTCCCTCTCCCACTCCCTCTCCTACCACCTACTATCTCTCTCTCTCAAGTTCTACCTCTCCCTCTCTATTCTCTCTCTCTCATCCCTTACTCTCACTCTCTCTCTCTCTCTCTCCCATCCCCTACTCTCTCTCACACTCTCCCATCCCCTAATCTCACTCTCTCTCTCCCATCCCGTATGAGCTCTCTCTGCCACCACCTACTCAATCTCACACTCTCTCCCATCCACTACTCTGTCTTTCTTACACACACACTCCCATCCCCTGTCTCTCTCTCCCTCTCCCACTCCCTCTCCCACTGCCTACTTTCTCTCCCACATCCCCTACTCTCTCACACTCTCACACTCTCTCACATCCCTTACTTTGTCTCTCTTACACACATTCCCATTCCCCCCCTCTCTCTCTCCCTCTCCCACTCCCTCTAACACCACCTACTTTCTCTCCCCCATTGCCGTACTCTCTCTCTCTGCCACCCCCTACTCTCTCTCTCTCACTCTCACACTCTCTTCCATCCCCTACTCTCTCTCTTTCATAGACACACACACTCTTATCCCCCCACTCTCTTCTCTCCCATTCCCTACTCTCTACATCTATCACACACACTCCCATCCCCCTATCTCTCCCCCTCTCCCTCTCCCACTCCCTCTCCTACTGCCTACTATCTCTCTCTCAAGTTCTCTCTCTCCCTCTCTACTCTCTCTCTCCCATCCCTTACTCTCACTCTCTCTCCCCCATCCCCTACTCTCTCTCACACTCTCTCATCCCCTAATCTCACACTCTCTCTCTCTCTCTCCCATCCTGTACGAGCTCTCTCTTCCACCACCTACTCACTCTCACACTCTCTCCCATACCCTACTCTATCTCTCTTACACACACACTCCCATCCCCCCTTTCTCTGCCTCTCCCACTCCCTCTCCCACCACCTACTTCCTCTCCCCCATCCCCTACTCTCTCTCTCCTCTCCCATCCTGTATACTCTCACACTCTCACACTCTCTCCTATCCCCTACTCTATCTCTCTTACACACACACTCCCATCCCCCCTCTCTCTCCCTCTCCCACTCCCTCTCCCACTGCCTACTTTCTCTCCCCCATCACCATACTCTCTCTCTATCACCCCTTACTCTCTCTCTCTCTCTCTCTCTCTCTCTCTCTCTCTCTCTCTCTCTCTGTCACAAACACCCACATGCTTATCCCCCCACTCTCTTCTCTCTGATCCCCTACTCTACGTCTGTCACACACACTCCCATCCCCCTATCTCTCTCTCTCCCACTCCCACTCCCTCTCCTACTGTCTACTATCCTCTCTCTCTCTCTCTCTCTCTCTCTCTCTCTTTCTCTCTCTCTCTCTCTCTCTCTCCCATCCCTTACTTGCACTCTCTCTCTCCCATCCCCTACTCTCTCTCACACTCTCCCATCCCCTAATCTCTCTCTCTCTCTCTCTCTCTCTCTCTCTCTCTCTCTCTCTCTCTCTCTCTCTCTCCCATCCCATACGAGCTCTCTCTGCCACCACCTACTTTCTTTCACACTCTCACACTCTCTCCCATCCCTTACTTTGTCTCTCTTACACACACACACCCATCACCCCTCTCTCTCTCTCTCCTCTCCCATCCCCTAATCTCTAGATTTGTCACACACACTCCCATCCCCTCTCTCTCTCCCTCTCCCACTCCCTCTTGCACCACCTACTATCTCTCTCTCTCTCTCAAGTACTCTCTCTCCCTCTCTACTTTCTCTCCCCCATCCCCTACTCTAACTCTCTCTCACACTCTCTCCCATCCCCTACTTCTCTCTCTCTCTCTCCCCATCCCATACAAGCTCTCTCTGCCACCTCCTACTCTCTCTCAAACTCTCACACTCTCTCCCATCTCCTACTCTATCTCTCTTATACACATTCCCATTCCCCCCCCCCCCTCTCTCACAATCCCTTTTCCACTGCATACTCTCTCCCATCCTCTACTCTATCTCTCTTACACACTTCCATTCCCCCTCTCTCTCTCCCTTCCACTCCCTTTCTCACTACCTACTCTCTCTCTCTCTCTCTCTCTCTCTCTCCCCCCCCCCCTCTCTCCCATCCCCTACTCTCACTCTCTCTCTGCCACCCCTACTCTCTCTTACACTCTCACACTCTCTCCCATCCCCTACTTTCTCTCTTACACACACTCCCATCCCCCCTCTCTCTCCCTTTCCCACTCTCTCTACCATTGCCTACTCTCTTTCTCTCCCATCCCCTACTCTCTCTATCTCTCTCTCCCCTCTCTCATTCCCTACTCTCTCTCTTTCACAAACACACACACACACACACACACACATCCCCCCTCTCTCCTCTCCCATCTCCTACTTTTTCTCTCACTCGCTCTCCCTCTCCCACTCCCTCTCCCACTGCCTACTCTCTCTCTCTCTCTCTCTCTCTCTCTCTCCCTCTCTACTCTCTCTCTCTCTCTCTAATACCCCCTACTCTCTCTTAAATTTTCACACTCTCTCCTATCCCCTACTCTCTCTCTCTTTCTCTCTTACACACATTTCCATCCCCCCTCTCTCTCCCTCTCCCACTCCCTCTCCCATTGCCTACTCTCTCTTCCCTCCCCTACTCTCTCTCGAGCTACTCTATCTTCCCCCTCTCCCATTCCCTACTCTCTCTCTTTCACACACATGCACTCCCATTCTCCTCTCTCTCACTCTTCCTCTCCCACTCCATCTCACACCACCTACTCTCTCTATCCCCCATCCCCTACTCTCAATCTCTCTCTCTCTCACAATTCCTCTCTCTCCCATCCCCTACTTTCAATCTCTCTCCCCCATCTTGTACTCTCTCTTTGCTACCCCTACTCTCTCTCTCACACTTCCTCTCTATCCCATCCCCTACTTTCAATCTCTCTCCCCCATCCTGTACTCTCTCTTTGCTACCCCTACTCTCTCTCTCACACTTCCTCTCTCTCACATCCTATACTCTCTTTGCCATCCCTACTTTCCCACACTTCCTCTCTCTCCCATCCTATACTCTCTTTTCTACCCCTACTTTGTCTCACTTCCTCTCTCCCATCCTGTACTCTCTCCCCTTTCCCATCCCCTACTTTCTCTCTATCTCATTATCTCTCTCTCACACACACACATAGCCATTCCCCCGCCCCTCCACCCCCTAGCTCTCTCTTGCTCTTGGTTTGCAATTTAGGTCTCTAAAACGTGTGCACACTATAGCATGCATTTGCTACTAAGAATTTAATGCTTTCAATAGCATGTACACGCTATTGAAAGCTTTGTATTAAAACCAAGCCTAAGGCTTGGTTTTGTATTGGAGATCCAACCTAAAGGTTTGGAGTTTATAAATAGGTATGAGACGTGTTTTTGAGCAAACATACCAAAAATGATTGATTTTTCTTGTGTGCTCCCCTTCAAGATTCCTTGTGGGTGGGTATCGGTAAGATCAGGTTACATAGCATTATAGGTCTCTATGTTAACTATCTAACCATATAATTTATATTTAATTTGAACTATTTCAAGCCTCTCATCTATAATTTATTTTGAATGTATGTTCATTTTTTGTCAAAAACCACCATGTACTAATTGGGCTATAGATTTTAGTTCATTCATCAAATTTTGCAACAACTTAGTTTTTTAGAAACTAGACTCCATTCTACACACTTTGAAAAAAAAAAGTTTTGATTTTAGATTAGTTTTTAATTATTTCTAGGGGGAGCACATAGATATTTCATGTTTTTGGGATGTTTCTAGTTTAAAAATTTATTAAAAAAAAAAGAAACATTATAAAATTACCTGAAAAATTTGGGATAAACTAGATAGTGTTAAGTAACTTTTGACTGGACCAATTAAAAAATTTCAAAAAAAAAAGTTAAAATTTTAGGGAGGCCACACTTTGTCCTATGTTATGTTTTTTTGGAATAAACAATACCACTTTTTGTGGCCCCCTTTTTTGAGGACCTAAAACTAAACCATTTTGACAAAAAATTAGTAGTTTAGAAACTAGATTCAAAGGAATATGACTTTTTTTTTTGTCATATCTTAAAATTTTGAGCGTAACTATCTTCAAATTCTTGTTGAAGTTCAAAATTTGTAGATTTCAAGAAAAAGGTGTCCACTTATACCCCCCTTTTGGCACCACAACTTGGTACACTTACCCATTGTAATTTAATCCATCAACATAATACACATCATGAATGGCCATTTTGTCAATAACCATCAAAGAACGAAAACCTTTAATTTTCCTTGAAGAATCACCACCAAAACTAACATTGCCACCTTTGTAGTTAATCAATTTGTTAAACTTTGTTCTATCTCCTGCCGTGTGTCTAGAACAACCACTATCAATTATCCAAAAGTCATGTTCTTCAGAATGTAGAGCCATTTGAAAAAATATAGACTTATTAATATTATGCCTCCATATCTTAGTAACTTTAGTATCAAATTCTTTATCAACTTTTAGACTAGCATAAGATTGATAATTCTGAACTAACTTAGTTTTGCAATTACTCATAGCATGACCAAAGAGATTGCATTCGTAACATCTTAGATGATTCATTTTACGAAAGGAATAACCAAAATAAAACTTTGAATATGTCCTTGACATGTATCCACAATTACTTTTCATATATCCATATTGATGACACATGAAGCAATACCCATCAAAGAAAGAAGTGAACATGTTTGAGTATCTTCTACCCATGAATGAAATGCTTGATATAACCTGATTTTTATCATTATGAATCTAATTAAAATCTGAATTTTTAGCTAAATTTGAAGTGGTAGCATTGTGACTTGTATCGTTACTTTTAGATTTAAATATCTTGAATAAAGATTTATCTTTCTTGTCACTAGAACTTTGTCCAAGTTCAAAACCAATTCCTGTTAGATCACCAGTTCTTCTTTGTTTCCTTAACGTATCATCCAAAGTAGTGTTCTCATATTTTTCTAGCTTTCTTCTATATGATACTACTTCATTCATTAACCTTGTACATTCTTGATCTTTAGAACTTAACTCTTCCTTATTGACAAAGACAATTCTCTTTTGTTCTTCAACTTGTAATTTCATTTCTATAACTTGTTGATTTAATTCCTTAGTTTTTTTTTTCAAAGTTCTATTTTTCCTTTAAGAATTGATATTCTTGAATATTTAAATTTCTTTTTAATTCCTTTATCTTTTTAAGTGCATAAAGAAATTCACATTCTAAATCGGCCTCAACAATTTCAACATCATCATCACTATTTGATTCTTGATAAGTAGTTTCTATAGCCATGAATAGAACATCATTTTCATAACATTAAAAACTACTAGATTCACTATCTAATATACTACCAGTCAAACTCTTCTTCTTCTTAAAAAACTTCTTTTTATTATAGAATTTCTTTTTACTTGATTTCTTCGTCTCACCATCTATTTCATCATGACCATTATAAGGACATTTAGATGCAAAGTGTCCTATTTTACCACAATTAATGCATTTGAAAGGAAGTTTACCTTTTTATTTATATGATCCTTTCTTTAATTTCTTTGATAAATGCACTTCAAGAGCATCAAGATCTTCTGATTCTAAAGAGACTTGGTTCACTTTCTTTTCCACATTGAATGCTACTTCTTTGCTTGTGGATTCTTGCTTGCCAAACTTTATCATTTCATATGGTACAAGTGCACCTTGAATACCTTCCATAGTATTATTGTTAAAATCTCTAGTTTCTTCTATAAAACATATTTTAGAATCAAATTTATCAAGAAGAGATCTCAAAACTTTCTTTACAACATCAATATCATCAATTTTTTCACCAAGTGTTCTTATGCCATTTACAGTTTCATCTATCCTGAGGAGATAGTTTTCTACTTTTCATCATTACCCATCTTAAGGTCTTCAAATATTGATTTCAAATGTTGTATCTTGGCTTCTTTAACTCTATCATTACCATGATATGTATTTTTCAATTTGTCCCATACTTCTTTAGAAGAACTACAATGTATTACCTTAACAAAAAAATCTTTAGATAAACTATTAAGTATAGCAAATTTAGGTTTCATATCAATTTCATATGTCCTCTTTTCATCAGTCTCTATAGGTAAAGTATTAGGAAATTTATAAAAATAAATAACAGAAGCCCAAACATCAACATCAATAGATTAAAAAAATCAGTATCTATAGGTAAAGTATTAGGAAATTTATAACCATAAACAATTGAAGCCCAAACATCAACATCAATAGATTAAAAATATGTTTGCATCATTACTTCCCAAAAAGTACAATCTGATCCATCAAAAATAGGAACCTTTGAAGAACTATCTTGAGCCATAAAAGATAAGTATTCCAATCAACCAAAATCTACTCAAAATTATTAAACGTGATGTAGGGAACCTTTCTCTAATACCACTTGTTTGAAATAGAAAACCACTGAGAGGGGGAGGGGGAGGGGGTGAATCAGTGGTTTAAAATACTTGTCAAAACTTGAAACAATTACAAGTTATAAAAATTTAACATATGAGAAAGATAGTTAATGAATAACAAAGTGACACAATATTTTAATGTGGAAAACCCCTTAGGGTAAAAAAAATTTCAATCTAAAAATTTATTGGCCTCTTGGGAAAATCTTTTAGAGCTACAACTCTAGGAAGCACCAACACCCTATTTTAGAAATGCCAATTTCAAGGAACATCAATCCATTACACCTAAAACAACAACTCCCAAAATGGATAAATGAGATATAAAATTAGAGAATCATCTCTATTACAACACATATCAGGAATCACTAGTTTCAAAGTCTTGTTGAAAACATAATGCAGTATATACTTCTATTCTCCTCAAAACATCCAATACCCAATTATATTTTCCTTTTCCATTAAAAGATCTAATAAAATACTGATATGAATGAATGAAGAAGAAATGTATAACCCTTCTTATACCTATGATAATTTTGTGCAATTAAATTCAAATCAGAAATATGAAAATAGAAACATAAAGCAATACCCTGTTGTTTGTTGTTAAAAATATGCCTGCAAATTGTTCGGCCTACAAGAAATTCCACACAAATCCTACAACTTTTATCAAAACCAGCTATTGAATGTTTTAGAGGAAAATTTCCTCTACTTATAAACCAAGAAAGTTGAAATTCTAGAGGTAGGTGCATACCCCAAACTTCCATTAGACCAAAAACGCTCAAATTTGCTAAAATAATCATAACAATATGGTAACTATTTATGATAAAAAAACTTTTTCTCTTTCTATACATGTGTTATGCAAAAACTAACAATGACTCATTTTATCTAATTCAAAGAAATTTTCAAAAAGGTATGATAGTTGGGGTCTATCTAATAAAAAAGTTTGTTGACTTTTTCATAGACGAAAACATTTTTTTTTATAACCGTTTTCTAAACCAATGTGAACATTAAGTGTTAATTATATAACACTTTAGTGTTTGTCTTGAATATATTTTGAAAAATACTGAAGGACATAAAATAATATAATTACATGATGTTAACCATAGCATATGCTCATTATAATTATATTATTGACATCAATGACACCAATCAAAAATCAAATACCAAGGGTTCAACAAATCACTCCATTTCTATCAAAAAGGTGATGAAAGTTTACATGAACGAGAATGCCTATGTTGACATCAAGGCTCGAGGTGGTTAGAATGGATAATGGAGAGTGCCCAGGTTTGAAGAAGAACCCGATATGAAAAAAGCTCGATAATTATGATAATAGCGAAGGTGGCAGTTTCACTAACCCAACTCGATAATGGAAATGGGTTACTGCAAGTGGAAAGTGAAGGAGTTGTTGGGGCAAAAGACACCATCAGGTATGGCTCCATTTATTTTATCTGATACCAATGCAAGGGAAGAAAAATGAGAGTGCAACCCGAGCATGGAAGAGAAGGACCGATTTTCTAAGTTCGAAGAAAAACCAAGTGTGGAGGAAGTCGATTGAAGGAGACTAAGTGTAGTTGTGGAAGTGGCCTGAAAGCAATAGAGGGATTAGTTTCATGGGCATGAAACCTGAATACAGTAAGGAAGAGTTCGAGACCCGAAAGGGAGAAATGGATGTCATTGAGTACTGGTATTTGATGATGCGAAGGATATTAAAGATCATTCCTAAAATGAATGTAGTCGTGATTATTATGGGGGTATCAAGAAAACATGAGCCTCTAATCTATGTTTAGAAAGAAATAGACATGAAGATATGTAGATAATGGAATGCCATAGATGCTTCATTGCACCAAAAAATCAACACACAATGATTTTAATGAGATCAAGAGAAGAATTAACATTCTAAGACAAGATATCTAAAATGTGTGTAAATGAGAAATACAATCTTGGAATTAAGCAATCATCTTCACAAAGACTCTAGAGTCATCAGTCAATGTGATTTCTATATCACTATTAAGCTTATTATAAAATTTATTTGCAGATTTGATAGTACCATGAGACAATGTATAAACACTTCCAAGTTGAATATGTTGAAAACGGAGGTCTGTTATTTCATTGAAGCGACACAAATGTCAGTTCTTTCACTATCAATCATAGCAAAACTGAACATGTGCCCATTTCCTTTGTTGTTGTTGAAGTGGTGGATATCTTTCTTTGCATTAACACAACCTTGTATCATCCACTATGGTTGGAATGAATTCAAGCTTCAAACAAGAGAAATAGTAGCTAGGGTGGGGGGGTTCTCAGTAGGGATGCATGCAAGACAAACATCAAGTTTGGAAGAGTTGGTGGAATGGATGTGAGAAGTTCTTTTGCATTTGTCAATATATATGAAGAAGGTCATTTCTTTTCTACAAGTTTCTTAGGTTCTTTGAAGAAGAAGATAGGGTTTCCAATTATTGCATGTGTTGGGGAGGAGACCAGTAGTTTGGAGACTACAATCCACCTACAAAATAGAGAAGATTTATATGTTAAGTATTTTGTGTACTTGGATGGCACAATGGAAAAAGGTTTATTATAAGAAAAATTCTACAATAGGTAGCTTACTATAGTGTCCTTTTGAATTTATCTTGTTTTGGCAAGGTCAGTAAACTTGCTTGGCGAGGTAGCTTTTTGTATGTGGATAACATCAGAGAGCTCTAACTTGTATCTAATTTTTGATTGAGTTGTATGAGCAATTAGTGGAATTGAAAACACTTGAAGAAACAAATGCAGGTCAAAGTTGTCACCATTGAGAAGTGTATTAGCATCTTCAATCAGAGATAGAGACATAACTAAATGGATTCATAATGAATCTATTATTGGTGGATAGGTGTTAAACATTGTTTAGAATAGAAAGAATGTAATGCAAGGACAAGTTATTTGTGCAATACCTAGCACCACAATCACACTATTGTATAAGTACAAGACTATGAGTAGAGGCAATAGAAAAATAGTAGGTTGTCATATTTAAAATAACATGGGTGAAAAAAATATTTGACCATTATTCCTTGTGCAGACGAGTATGAAAAAAATGAAAAGTTGGGCTAACGTAAGTTGTAACGAAAAATATAGCAAAAGATAGAAAGATACACCTTCCCAAAACAAGTAGATAAGAGTATAACGTGGAACTTGTAAATGATAGATACAATAAATCCTATGAATAAGAAGTGAAAACAAAGTTTGATAATAGAAGTAAATAGATGCACATTTGCAGAACTTGGGCTATGGTAATATAGTTTATTAGTATTTGTTAGAAAAGAAATAATAAAAAAGAAAATAAATTGTCATAACATCAATTAAATTGATTGATCAAAACTCAAACTTTGCGTACAATAAATTTTTGATAATAGATCAATAATGTAATGGCGTAATTATTTTTAAAATAAGTAAAGATTTAAATTAAACAACTTATAGTAAAACCACAAAAAACATAGAATTATGAAAAAATAAAAGGTAAAACTATTTATTTGAATAGTCCACAAAAATGAGGTGTACATAGTATTAATTTGAACGTTCTAATAACTAATACTGAAGATTGTATTTATTTGAATAGACATATTTTATTATGGAGGAGTTACACTGAGGTGAGGATAAAAAGTTTAATATTTGTAAAATATGCTAATAATTTAACAAAAATGATAATGAGGAACTTATGAGCTTAAACAAAATAATTTTAAAAAGAACAATAAAATAATTTCAATGTAGTAAATGTAATATGAAAAAACTATAGCTTATTGAATATTAAGAGTAACATTTAGTTTCTAATTTTGTGAATTTAGAAATGTAATAAAATATAATATAAAATTACAGTTTAGTACAAAAAAGGCAGATTAACAACAACATGCCAATATTCATCTATATTGATAGGATATAGTCATTTAGGTTGTTTAGGTAATGATGTCTTGGTCTAGAATGCCCTACTAGCATAATATTTTTTTAGAAAAATAGAGACAACATTTGATAGGGTAGATATATTTTTTTAAATATTTGGAAAACATATATTTATGAGACTCTTTACCAAGAGTTTATAATAATCGATATACATTCTTTATGGATTGAGTACACATAGATTTCATATCAAGTTTACAAAGAGGAATATGGCCATCTACCAGCCCCAAAAAAAATCCTGTAACAGTGAATAACAAAACTATATCATCGGTTTTGCAATGTCCACCATCTATTTCAAGTTTGCATAGGGTAAAGCACATTATATTAAATCCATAACACATTGCTAAGTGTGGTTGAAGTAGTCCTAGAATGCATGATGAATGACTAAAGCATTGCCTTGATAATAATGTTCATCGCCATTCATTTCCCTCATTTAAGTAAAAAATCCAACACATTTAGTATAATTGGTATGAAAATTCTTAAGCATATAGTATATAGCCAAAACTTCACATTCTTTAACATCAAATGTATGCCCACTTATTACTTTCAGTTGTTTAACATTTAGTTGAGAAACAAGATTAAGTGAGCTTGCATAATGCTCAATCTTTGTTTATGGAAACCCTTGGTAGTTGATGGATGAGTTTGAGGCATTTGACAAAAGTGGAATACTTATTTCAAACATGCTACTCTATATATCTATAATATAGTCTTGAAGTGGATGATGTGCCATGACCTATAAAATAGTTTAAATGTTAAATATATAATTGAATACAAACTAAACATTATTTTGGGTTGATGTAGTGCAGTTGACATAAAAAAATTGACCATCCCCAAGCCACAAGTGGGACAACATTAGTGGATAATGCATATAAATACATCATTACATATAGAGTTTTATAACAAAACAAATTGAAAATTATTGTAATAATTTAATTTTAGATACAAGATAAAGATATTAATTTGTAGAAAGAAAAAGTTGTTTATTAAAATTTTGAAGGAAAAAAAATGTCAAATCCAAATTCTATTTAAGTAATGAGCAATATTTGAAATTGATATGATTAGTATGACTTTTATTTAATCATTTTAATCAATAAGTATAATTTATGAGTAACCTTTGCCATTAATTTTTTTAGTTTACATTTTTATTTAATATTTTGAAATTTTTTGTTTTGGAATAACAAATAATTGTTCTAGTTTTGTTAAGGTAAATTAATTTGTATTTAAGATTCAAGAATAGAAGTAACATATGTAAGTAAAAGATTTAAAGGAAAAAAATGGATATTAGAATAAGATATATTAGTATAATTTTCATGATTAAGTATTCTAGAAGTCTAAAAGATGAGTTATGACATAGTAATAAAAATATATGAAGAAAGAGAAATAATCATGTTTTCAATGGTTCTAAATTTGATGACAAAATTATTCATTACATCTAGGTGATGCAACATAGGTGAAGCGAGGGGACTCCATGGGATACTCCAGCTCAAGTGCGCTTAACTACTATGTTTCTTGAATGATTCATAAGGCACAAAAATTCTTTGATGTTTTCGCAAATGTAGTTGCAAACAAAGTGGACTTCACTTCAGATAAAAGTCAGTAGTTAGCATGTTTTAGCTGGAATATTATTGGAATGGACGACCTCCAGGTGTATTAGTGAATATCACCTAGATGTAATGAATACTAAATATTCCATTCATTCTAATTATGAAAGATAGGTTGTTGTGAACTACTGGTCATTAAACATGACTATTGAATCATGACAGAAGATGAATTATTGAGAGTTTGATAGAGACATGTGAGGTTCATACTCCACAGATTGTACAGATTGTACACCGATCAGGCTATGGTCTCATACCAAAAATTATGCTCAACCATTGTATACTAGATAAGGACAAATGGTGGCTCCTGTGCACGCAGTAATCGTGTCGGCTCCTACACAGGGCCATGTGAATCCAATGATGAACCTCGCGGAGCTGCTGGCCATGCGAGGATTCTTCATAACTTTTGTAACCACTGAATGGATAGATCAGCAGCTTTTAAAAGCATCTTCCAAAGATGCAGCCGCACGTGACCGTGAGATCCAAGAAAGGGGCTTCAAATTTCGGTTTTTGACTGTTCCAGACGGCTTGCCGCCTGATCATGGCCGAACTACCGAGGTTGGAGAGCTTGTGGGTGCGCTGCAAAGATTGGGCCCTGCTTTACAAAGTCTGTTAACTGCAGCTGATGAATCTCAAGTTGTACCGTCAATCACTTGCATTATTTCGGATAGCTATTTATCCTGCACGGCAGAAGTGTGTAAAAATCTTGGGGTTCCTAGAGTTATATTCTGGCCTACTTGTACTGCATATTCCATTATTCACAAAAACGCTCACTTTCTTCTTTCCCTGGGTCATATCCCTGTTAAAGGTATTTTTCTTCTACTTTTTGTCATGTACCGTGTTTCTTGCTCTGTTTGTCTGTATCGTTTATTTCCTTTTTGTTTCTTGTTTCACTTGATTCTGCTAAAATGACGAAAAGTGCTATTGCAGAGGAGGACTTGAAATCAAAAGAGAAAGTCATCACGTGCCTTCCCGGAAAAATCCCACCAATCAGGCCAACCGACATTGTCTCCTTCTTCCGCGAGAAATATATCTCTGAAATCATCTACGAGCACGCACTTTACGAGTCTCGCTTCCAAAGCATAGCGGACTACGTGCTGGTCAACACTTTTGAGGAGCTTGAAGGAGGTAAAGAAGCACAAATGGGTCTCAGCGTTAATGGCTGCCCTGCTCTGGCAATAGGCCCTGTCTTTCTTCCAAATTTCTTGGAAGGCAGGAAATCCGTGTACAGCATGTGGGAAGAGGATGAATCCTGCTTCCAATGGTTAGATGCTCAAGCAAAGCAATCAGTGTTGTATGTTTCCTTTGGTAGCATTGCTGTAAAATCTGAAAAGCAATTGCATGAACTGGCTCTCGGACTGGAAGCTTGCGGGTACCCGATTTTGTGGGTACTGAGATCAGATATAGCAGAAGGCAAGTCCGTAGATTTACCGGACGGTTTCATGGATCGAACCAGGGATCGGGCCCTCATCGTTAGTTGGACCAATCAGCTCAAGGTAAGGCCCCCTGTTACTTTTGGTACAAAAATATGTTACATGCCGTTCAATCTTTAAAAAGGTCAGTTGACTTTGAATATTTAACATTTTTTAATCAAATCTTTGTACGTGATATTTAAGTCATATGCTAATTAGCTTGCTATATATGTATGTTATTGACATTAAGATACGAGATTTCATAATTCATATCTAAAATAAGTTTTTTTTAATGTTTGTAGTTGCTCTCTCACCTTTCTCTAGGAGGATTTCTTACACACAGTGGGTGGAACTCTACTCTTGAGGCAATTAGCATGGGAGTTCCTCTCATTGGATGGCCTTATTTTGGTGATCAATTTCTTGATTGTCGATTTGCAAGAGATATATGGAACTTTGGCCTAGATTTTGAGGGTGTTGATGTAGATGAATTCAAATTGGTAACAAAAGAGGTGGTAGAAAGCACTATAAAAAATCTAATGGAAGGTTCTATTGGAAAGGAATTGTGAGAAAATGTTGTGCAGTTGAAGAAGGCAGCAAGGAAGGCAGTGATGGAAGGAGGAACTTCTCATACAAATTTGAGCACTTTTGTAGAAGATATGCAAAAGATAGCGAACTCGAATGTTTGAGAAGTTGCCAAATCTTATCTTGTAAAAATAATCTTTTAGCATTTCTTTATTTTCAATATTGGAGAAATTATTGAACATAACCAATGATTGTAGATAGTAGTTTTCCACAATCCATTAGAATTCTTAGCTGTGTTTTCTGGGTAGATTGTGTTACAATTTTTGCATCAACGTTTCGGATCACACTCTGTGATCCATCATCAGGATGAGAGAGCTGAAGGAAAAAAGTAGAAAGATTGCAGACCCAATAAGGATAAAAGGTGGGGAAAGGAAGGGGGGTTAGGTGCACCACAATCAAGAAAAGTTTGAGGTTCAACAATAGGGACAAGGAGGGAAGGGGACCCCAAAAAGAAGATAAAAATACATCCAACCACAAGAGAGAAGACAACCACCAAAAATAATGATAGATCTACTATTAAAAACCAAAGTGAAAGAAAAAATAAAACAAATGAGGGTGACCCGAAAGGTGAATATGAAGGCTGGAAACAAAATAATAACAAAACAATAGATGAAAATGTACAAATATGCAAGATAATTATTATTACATAAAATTATTATATATATAAACAACCTTAAGAAATGCTAACGAAATTCTAAATGAATAATGACCAAATAATATAATAGAAATTATTGTTATATAATAATGGTCATTATTATATAATAATAATCAATATTATATACTCGTAATCATTACTATATTATAATAAAGGAAATAATGGTAATAGACTAAAACGACACTAGAAAGGGACTATGAGATAATAACGACATGGATACAACATAAGAGCGCTAAAGAGTGCTTGTATGTGTGTGTGTCTAACAAGGACACATGCGTAAACACCATAGAACAAATTTGACCCACACACACACACGAAAATATAAAGAAATAAAATGAAAAGAAAATGAAAATAATTATTAAATGAATAAATAACTAAAATTTTTTTTTTTACAATAATAATAATAAATAAATTATAACAATAATAGTAAAATAAATAAATAGATAATATAAATTTAAAAAATAAAAATAAATAAATAATTTAGAAGCCGAAAATATGAAAAGCAAAAGATAAAATAAAACTATAAGAATAAAACTAAGTGAAAATTGGAATGAAAAAATGGGGGGGGGGGGGGGGGGGGGGAAGCAGGAGATGTAGAGCGGAGGATGATGAGCGAGAGAGAGAGAGAGAGAGAGAGAGAGAGAGAGAGAGAGAGAGAGAGCATTAGGGGTGGCAAGAAAAGTTTCTGATAGATGATAACAGAGGTTGCCATGAATGGCTAAGAAATAACCCTTCATCACGATTAAGATTCTGCGGGTGGTTGCCAATGGCAATGGCCTCTTTGATTTTTCGCCTAAAGAAATTGTCTTCCTGGCATAAGACTTGTGTCTTCTCTAGGCAAATGTGGTGTTTAGTGGTTGAGGAGTGCTCAGCTAGGGCTGACTTGGCAACTCGATCGTGTTGTATGTCAGCCCCATGTTCCTTTAATTGAGTTTTGATAGCACGCCCCGTTTCCCCTATATAGGGAACACCACATGAACATTCAATCTTGTAGACTCCAGATTGTAAAAGGGTATCTTTTGGGTATGTTGGCATGACATACCCCCAAAGTCATGTGAAGCACTTTTGATCTAAGGCTATGAGATGGGTGAAGTCACAAATTAATGCTAAGGCTTAAACATGCGAGTCCATTAGATCATCAAAAGCGTAAGCATATGATTTCAATGGTTTAGTAGTGGCTTGCCCCATGATGGTCACAACACAACAAAATATTAGGCCACTTAATTGGAACACACTATGGGATGAACTCAATATTTTTATTTATTTATGATAGGAGATTTTATTTATTATGTTGAATGATATGGAAGCTTTTCAGAGAGAATGAATGTAATACTATGTTTTTTTACATTAGCTTACCAATTCATGTACCTCTAAATGATTTATTTTCATTTTATGTTTGTACTCAAGCTTCATTAATGTTCAATCTTATAGATATGTACTCATTCACTCTTCTTTTGGCTTAAACACTCACACAATTCCCAAACATCTCACTTGAATTTGATTCTAGTTTTTTTGGTTAAACTCTTTCTTTACCATTGCATAACTCTTTTATTTAATAGTCATTTCTTATATTTTACATTGATAATCAAAATCCATAACTTTTACACTTACGGGGTTCTTCCCCTAACATCTAACTTGTCATTTTGGCATGAGTCAAATCTCACTCTTAAAGGCAACTTTAATAACTAGAGTCTCACAATAGGATAAAGATAACCGCTATTGAATTTTCTCTAGAGATATCACTAGCAATGTCAAGAATCTCTTAAAAAATAAGAGTAAAACATCGATAGAACATACGAAGTAAATATAACAAAGAAAAAATTAGAGTAAATATGCAAGGTTATTTGTGTTGCATTTTGAAATACTCTTACCCACTACAATTTTTGCAAGTAATGAAATACCAAAATCTATTTTCCATTAATTCTTGATTTCTCTAGAGAAATTTTGAGATAGGTATGGAATACACACTCATATAAGGAAAAATATAATTAATGAACTCATTTTTTAACCCTTAAAATGGTCATATTAAAGGGCAATGAATGCGTATAATTTAAAATACACTATATTTGAAGAAGTATATACCTTACAATGTGAATATCTTATATTTTAATGAGCACGGAAATATGTATAAATCATCCTCTCACCCAACAATGATAAAAAATTCAAGTCTCAAATGTAGATCCCAAGGCCATTTTGGTTCAAATCTTTCTTTAAAAATAAGATTATAGTCATTATAGCTACTTTTCTCATTTTGCTTATTGTTACCCTTATATTATCATGCTTAATAGAGTCCTTACTAAAATATGATGACTTGAAATACTCACAACACCCTAAATAAGAGGGATTGAAGATCCGTGAATAAATTTTCACCTTAATTAAAATTTAAAAAACTACATTTTTGTTTTTCAATACTAGGTTTTATTTATCTTCTATAAGAGAACCATGAATTTAATGATAAAAAATTGAGCTCATGATATAAGACACTTACTTGGTTGGATCACTTTAACTTAAAAGGCAACACACACAAGTTTTATGATAAAAATTTGATATCTTAGACGAAAATCATTATTTTGGTTTTTAATCTTTATGGTAGAAATCTATAAGTTCCATATCAGTTGATAATAGAAAGGATTCCATAATTGATTTTGTGGAAAAAACCAGTGTGGAATAATTTTCTTCATGAAATTAAAAAACACAAACATTTATTGATGTTATTCTACTTTTCTATCACTAGCATCCAAGGTAGATAAAAAAAATATAACCAACATTTCATTTATTATTAGCAAAAACATTTTAATGTTTGACCAACTAGAATGTGATAAATGTCGTAAGGAGTTCTATAAAAGAATGAACTATTTTGTCAAATGTTGTTGTGAGTACCATGGTAATGCAAAATGTGGAACAACACATAAGGTATGTGAACTATTTGACAAAATGTGTAATGGAAATGTGATTTCACAAAATTCTATGATACTAGGAAATGCACAAAATGGATTTCCTAGAGATGCTCTCAAACTTTTTTTGAGGTCATGAGGAAGTATGAAGTATGTTTTGTGCTCTAACGTTACAAGCTTCACTTGTATTTTGTTTAGCATGCAACTGTATTAGATTAGTGGACAGGGGATCTAATTGGATATGTAGACAAGTAACAAGAATTAACAAGGGATGCAAGTGCCGAAGTTCTTGCTTTTGGTGTAGTAGGTTTTTGGGTAAGAATTGAGTCATACTGTACATGTAGCATTTTTAACATTTAATGATGGTGACATATTAATAAAAAAATTTATCTAAAGAGTGTTAGGTAAAGAAATATAGAACTATGTTGCATGGGTAGTCTTAAACAAAACATTGAACATAAACATTAAGTGCACAACAAAGTTGGTTTGATGATGGAAAGATTGCATGTTATTTCTCTTTCCCCCATGCACTTGTGTGGAATATTTCACTTGATGCCTTTTGCACACTCACATTATTGAAATATTTATTACTGCATTAACTATGTGCACTAACTACTTACATGATCATTTAATGCACCTTCCATAAAGTCATTAAAAAACCTTTAAAAGTATTTCTAAATACAACCTATCAAGTGACTCAAGTCATAAGCATAAGGTAAATTGGTTTATTTTTTGTTGTTAAAAGTGCACAAATTTTAATTCTTGCATAATAATCTAACTTGATTTCGCTCTAATAATATTTGAAAATTGAAATATAAATTATTTAAAATATTTTTATCAATAATATACAAGTTCTATAATGTATATAAAAATGTACAATTTAATTATTTTAATAGAATTAATACATGATTCAATAAAAAGTTACAATACAATATTTAATTTTAATTAAGATTGCATAAGATGCAAATTGGCATCTAAAGAAGCTCGTTGATTAAATGATTCTTGTTAACCAAAAAAGGTTTCCTTATTTTTCTGTAGTTAAGTCATTTCATTAACCAAATCTATTACGAAGGGATTTATTGGCCACATTCAAGAATACCACCTAAGTAATTCTTTATATTCCATGTCATTTGTCTATTCTCGAGTTTAATGGATGTTGAATTTTTTGATTTGTTACTGAAAAAACTTATCCATAACAATTTTTTTAAAAATCCTTTAAAAAATAATAATATTATAGATAAATTTTCATAAATATATATGAATGTTAAATAATTAAATTGATATAGTAATTAAGAAAAATCTATAATAAAATTATATGATATAATACATATGAAATCAAGTTATATTTAAATATTTAAAAAGTGTAAGAAATATAAAAAAATCATCTCATAATTTCGAAAAAAGGCATAATTTTTTTTAAAAATCATCGAGAAACTAAATTTACTAGGGATAGATAATTTGAAGTTTACCCTCCCAATGTGTCTCTTTCTCACTTTGCCACACCACATGATATTTGCCACAACTTGTGCTATGTATTGCCTTTTGGTGGGGAAGAGAAGGCATATGACAACCAATATTAACCTAGAATCCTACACATGTCACATATGTTTTTGTGTAACCTTGAGTAGCCAATACTAGTTATTCGATGACCTGACAATCTCTACCAAATCCATCAAGCTGATATTTGGTACCCTGAAAAATATTAGAAGAATATGGAGCATTCTTATGGAAGATGAACATGATATATAAGAGAAGTAGCAGTTCTTTCAAAGCACTAATGGATGTTGCATCATACATATGAGGTAGGCATCCACAAAGGAAAGTTGAAAGCATCAGTAAAACCATAAGCTATTAAAATGGAGCATGCGTAAACTAGATTTTGAATTCAATCTGTGTTGAATACTACGAGGTCCCAATGCTAATATTTTTCATTAGAACCACCAAAGAAAACACTTTTTTGTGAAGAATTTTTCTAGTAGTGAGTTTGTGCCACTCAGACAAGCTTCTCACTTGCTTTACTAAAGTTGTCATTTATGAATTGGGTAGTTTCTAAACTTATCATCACTCTAAAAATATAAAAAATGCTGTCACAATGCCCCCAATGAAAGGGAAAAGGTTTGGACATATATTTAGACATGAAAAACATCATTTATTACTCATATTAAGTTCCAAAATATGGCTCCAATTGTTTGCATAGTAACTCAATTTGGTGTTTGATTTCCTCAATGAAATCAAATTTCTAAAGCTTCCTTTGGATCTATTTTGTGCATCTTACTATAATCACATTTTTTAATTCATTTGTTTATTTCCCTTGTTGATGAGATTCTTCATTGGTTGCTTGACTTTATGTAGGTATTGATTGTAATATATATAACCGCTAGTTGTGATTAAGTTTCATCTATTGGTAGAATTCTCCTTTTATGGACTATAAAAACTATCTTACTTTTATTTTATGATATAGTTCATAGTCGATGTATCACATTGCCTACTATAGTGAAATTGAATTTCTTGATTCGAATTGTTAGAAATGGTTTTGAATATTAAGAAGACTTAATCCTTCAAATCTGCTAATCATTTTGCGACAGAAAAAAAAATGGAGTTGTTCCTAAGGAAAATAGGGGATTCAACAAAAATAAAGGACAAAAATAGGGGAATCATCATTGTCGTTGTTGCTTGTGCTATCTTGTAAAGTGCCTCTTTCTCAATCTCACAAGCCCTTTCCATGACCTTTTCATCCCCAATAATCCAACAATGCTTCTCTTTTCCAACGAGGGAAGTTAGAGTGGAAAATGCATGAAACTTAATGAGCATTTTGTCTTCCCTATGCATGGACTCCATTGAACCTACAAGAAAAGGCTCAATCTTGGCAAGTAAACTGGGCTCTATGACTTCTGATAAAAATCCAGGGGCTTTTGATCATTTGACATCCATGATGGTGAAGGAATATTCACTAGGGTTTTGCAATGGTAGGGCATTGGTTAGATGAAATAAACAAAGGAAATTTTGATGCAAAGTATATGGTAAAAATGTTAAAAGAAGCCAAGACCACAACATAGAATAATGTTGCATAAAAGACCTCCTCTAGGAGCAACTATTCCATTTATGATTTGCACGGTAATATCCAAGATTGCCTTTAGCCCTTGGTAGTTACTTTATGCTATGCATAGGATGGGCATCAATCCCACCAACATGATCTTGCACCCATTTTCCATGAACTTCAATAGTAGAGAAATAAAGAAATTGAATCTAAGGCTAACTGTCAAAATTCATTTCTGAAGTGGATTTGGCTATATTTCAGATGTAATGAAAACTAAGAACCCTGTTAGAGTTTTAGGTGACTCCACAACACCCCTAGGATCAAATGAAAGACCAAGATAACTTCCACAAGAGATTAGAAAGATAATTGTATGAAGATGCAAGAATTCTATTATTGATAATGGACTTGATTGACATCCAATAGATTGATTTAAAATGTACATAATAGGCCACCTTATATAGGAGAGGCGATAAGAGACAATGATAAGGAGAAGATAAGCTATCACCCACGCAAGGTGAAATCACATGTCCACCAAAGGTGGATCATCCTCCATTATGTAATGAAGTACGTGCAATGATGAGGATGATAATATGATAAGTTCACTAAAGGTGGAATAACAACTATGACCACCTAGAGTGGAATTCTCCTACACCATGTGTTTAATTGAGGTGCAGACTCCTAAGTGTCTCAATCACAAACTACTATGCAATACATTATCCTAAGTAAGCTTAAGTAAGTGTAATTAGAGAATATTTAATTACTCCAACACTCCCCCTTAAGTGCATCTTAGAAGAATGCACTTAAACTCACAATGCAAGATGGGTCCCAGCTACTAGGCCATTTTAGGTACCCATGTAAAATATGCAATGCAATACATGAAATCTAGTCTCTCATAACGTGGAGAAAGAGAGAAAACCTCATGGGAAAAACCCTCCTCCAAAAAGAGATATGAAAATAAGATGCATGGATGGATGGAGTACTCAAGACCCCCCAAAAATTGCATACATCATGTATATACAATTAATGAACCCCCATATGAAGGAAATAAGGAAACATGATATCCCTCCATAATGAAGAAGCTCCAATGTGGATGAAGAGTACCTGCAAGGAAGAGATAATCCAATGCCTGGAAGAAACATGTCTCTCCTTAGGAAGAGATAAATACATCAAAAGATGAAGAAGCCACTACATGTAAAAGGTGAGGAAGGAGGAAGAAGGTCTCCATGTATGCATCTATGAAGACTAAATAGGTGTCTCCAATTTCAAAGATTTTGTCACACCATCAAACTGATGTATGAGATGTGAAAAATCAAGAAAACATGAAGAGTTGGGAAATCCAATCTCCAAAGAAGGTGAAGAAGTATCTCGAAGAGAAACCTCCTCAGATTTATTAACCAAATATGCCTTACAAGACTCATTTGAAAGAGCATCTAGGAAAATATCCCACACTACAAGATTTGAAGCATAAAGATCATCTTGCTAAATAGTAGAACTCACCTCTAAAGAAGCGAGAGGTGGATGAGTAGGAAGTTCAACACTTGTCTCAAGAACAAAATCATTCATGTGTCCAATGTTCTCCTCACATGAATTATTCACCCTTGATATAGGGTTAGGTACATCATGAATATTATCATCATTATGAAAAAAATGTGTAAAAGAATAAAAGCATGATGTATGATCAACAACTCCCATAGCTATGACATCTCTAGTCTCCATGTCCCTAATATAGACATAATCAGGAGTGAAATCAAAATTTTTACCTTGTGCCCCTTGAGTAATTTGGTAAATGGAAAGGAGATTAGTGGTCAAGGATGGTACACAAAGAACATCATTAAATGTAGGCTTTTCCATAGGAATAGAACCTTTCCCAATTACTTTAATGTATGTATTATTACCCCATCAATATAGATTGAGAAGTACAAGGCTCAATAGAAGAAAAAAATATCCATAGAAGATGCCATATGATGTGATGCACTTGAATCAAGAAGCCATTTACCTTGCTTAGGATGTGTGGAAGCAATGAGTGCTTGTCCTTTGATTCTAGATGATGATGTAGATGTAGCAACTACCTGATATCAAGAAGAAGGAGAAGACACTGATGAGGCCAACTAGATATTGTTATTTTTAAGAATGTGAGTGAGCTCATCAATCTTCTTATGGAAACATTTATGCTCATCATGTCCTAGCTTTTTGCAATAAGTATATTTATCTTTCTATCTTCTAGATGTTTCCTCTCTTGAAGAGGACATGGATTCAATATTATGTTGTGAAGGAGAGTCATCACCTTTTTCATGTTGCTTAGGATCCTTGTGTTCTTTTTTTTCCTTTCCTTTGGGAGCCTTTGGAGAGGAGTCATTTGCAACCAATGCTTGATACTTGGAAGGCTTCAATTGACCCATGTGTGCTAACTTTTCTTGTTCTCTTGTCAGCTGAGCTACAATTTCATCAAGAGAAGGCATTTTGTATGCACTACCAAGAGCATTTGTAGTAGCATAGAATTTGGAAACAAAGATTGAATATTCAGGACCTAGCTTAGAAAGAATAGATAATATAAATTTCTCATCATCTTTAGTAATGCCACAATTAGAAAGCTCTAATCTAATAGAATTAAGCTTAGAGAAAAAGTCTTGAATATTATCAAAATCACATGGACTTAGACCTATAAGCTCATTCTTCAATTTGATTTGTCTTATTCTATCAGGTTTACCAAAGATTCTTTCCAATGTTGTCTAGGCACCATGAGGATGTGTGTAGGATGCAATATGATATAGAAAATCATGAGAGATGGTAGATCTAAGAGAGCCAAGTGCTTTATCCCTTCTATAAAACCATTTCCTTCTTTCTACAACACCTATATCTAGTTCTAGATCCTATCCAAGAATCATTCTAAGCAATCCAATACTCACCAACTGATTAGAAACTGCTTCTTTCCATTCATGATAGCTATATGGAGTGAGTAATGAAACTTTTCAAAAATCCATAATTGATGCAGGAGCATCCAGAGGTATAAAGGCAATCCTGTGTCGCCCAAAAAAATGTACTTAGACTTAGTTTCTGTTTCATGTCTTTACATTTTTGGATACCCATTATGGTCAAATAAAGGTTCCAACTCTCACAGTTCAACTATCAGTGCATTTGAAAATCCCAAAAAAATAGGAGCATGTATTTGGGCCATCATTTTGGTAAACTAGAAGGTGTGAATTAGCTAGATGAATGTAATCATGATTTAGAGAATTCCAGAAAAAGAATCAGGTCAAAAGGCCCCATGGTTTGAAAGTTATTGCAATTTTTCAAATTTTGGAGACCTGCTAAGAATGCTTTGAAGTCAGGTTAGGGGCATTAAATGACCTCGAAAAGGGCCGAAAAAAGGGCTTTCCAAAAATGTAAACGGTCCGTCAACCAGAGCTATGGTTCAAAAGTTATGCCTCCCGGAAGTTCAGTTACCATTTCTAGATTCTTCTAGATTTGCATCGACTTCTAACGTAGCTTCCGGAACCTTCTATTTGGTCGGTGGATGCCTACTAGCACTTTCTAGAATGTACTCCTAGTCCTTAACCCTCTGGGGTCTATTTAAGGAGATTTCTGGCATTGTAAAAGGCAGTTCGGAGTGGAGTTTGAGAGGAGGTACTGAGAGGAGAAATTATCTCCAGATTTATGCTATTGTAAGCCCTTAGGGCATGTTTTGAAGTGTATTTTCTTTGTACTATTTGTACTAGCTTATTTCCCCATCAAGTGGTATCAGAGCTGGTTTTCCTAAGTGTGTAGACAGAGCGCTGACTGTGAGGCAGTTTGCACTAGGACTGTGTGGTTGTGGGTTCAAGTTAGAAGATGCCTCCACGAAGAGAGCGTGGTGGAAGGGCCAGAGCTATTAATCTTGAGGAGGTTAGAGCCCTCCAAAGGCAGGTACAAGCATTGCAAGAGGAGCTCCATAGAGGAGTAAATGTTTCCGCTGGTGACAATAGTGAGGATGACAATGAAGAAGAAGTAATGGGACTAGAAGAGGAACTTGACGGGGAAGTTCTAAATCCTGTAGAGGAAAGGCTTTTTAGGGCCATTACTAAGTTTGGGAAAAGACCTACAATTGAAGTGGGTGTATTTTCAGGAAATCTGAAACCAGATGAGTTGATCGATTGGATCAATGAACTGGAAAAAAACTTTGAGTATGAGGATATCAAGGACCCAGATAGGGTTAAGTTTGCAAAGGCCAAACTGAAAGGCCATGCCAAAATCTGGTGGCAAGAGGTTCAATTGGAAAGAAATAGAAGAGCAAAGGAGAAGATCACAAGATGAGATCGCATGCTGAAAAAATTGAAGAAGCAGTTCATTCCTATGGACTACGAGCTTGATTTGTTTAAGAAGATGCATGGGTTAAAGCAAGCAGGAAGATTAGTCCAAGAATATACAGAGGAATTTTACCGACTCTTGATTAGAGCAGGGCATGCAGAAGCAAATAAGGAGAAGGTTGCTCGTTATATCAGTGGGTTGCGACCTAGCATCCAGGAGGAATTAAGTCTGGTAAGAATGACCAGCGTTTAAGAGGCATACCAGTTTTCCCTACGAGTCAAAGAGAAGGTGAATAAAAGGTTTGAAGGAAGACAAAGAGGGCGTGGTCAAGGAGGAAGGGGAAGCAGTAGACCATCTGGAGGCCGCAATGAAACTCAAAAGAAAAATGAAGATGAGGGTACTAGCTGGAACCAGAGGAATGAGGGTTTCAACCGCTCCCGCGATCAAGACTTTGGAAATTAGAAAGGAAGAGGTAGGGGATGTGGACAAGGAAGAGGATGCTTTCATGGTACCTATTTCCATTGCAATGGAAGGTCACCGTGCCTTTGAATGCCCTCAACGACAAGGAAGGACAGATAGGAGAACTGAGGGCCAAGCTAGGGTTGCTCATGTGGATGAGGATGCACAATCATCACATTCAGAGGATGCAGAAAGAGGAGAGACCTTGGTAAATGAAAGAGTCCTACTAAGTGGTGAGATTGAACCAAGACAATGGAGGAGTTTGTTCCGTACCAGATGCAAGTGTGAGGATAAATGCTGTGACGTGATCATTGATGGTGGTAGCACTTATAACTTGGTATCAAAAGAGATGGTCTCTAAGCTGAAGCTCAAGAGGGAGAAACATCCCCAGCCCTATTGGATTTCTTGGGTAAAAGATGATCATAAGGTCCTGGTAAGTGAACAATGTTTAGTAAAATTCAAAATTGGGAGTTACCATGATGAAGTTCTCTGTGATGTTATTTCGATGGATGTTTGCCATCTATTGTTGGGTAGACCATGGCAGTTTGATAGACATGCAGTACATGATGGACATGCAAACACATACTCTTTGATAAAGGATGGAGTTCGCCACAAATTGAAGCCCATGAAAAAGGAAGGTGAAAAGGTATGTAGCAGTGCTAGGATTTGTCTTGTTGATGGAAGGAAGTTTTTAGATGGCATGAAACATCAGCATATGTGCTATGCTTTGATTCCTACGAAAGATAAAGAAGGTAGTAGTGAAATACCATTTGAAGCTTCAGATTTACTAGGGGAGTTTGGAGATATTATCTCTAATAATGTTCCAGATGGATTGCCACCAGTAAGGCAAATAAGTCATCAAATAGATCTAATTCCAGGAGCTAGTTTGCATAACAAGGCTGCCCACAGGATGACTCCACTGAAACAGAGGAGCTAAATAGACAGGTTCAGGAGTTGTTGAGGAAGGGCTTGATTCAAGAGAGCTTGATTCCATGTGCAGTACCTACAGTACTCACACCAAAGAAGGATGGAGAGTGGAGGATGTGTACAGATTCTCAAGCTATAAATAGGATCACCATCAAGTACTAGTTTCCTTTGCCAAGGATGGATGATATTATGGACTGCTTGAGTGGAGCTCAATACTTGACAAAAATAGATCTGAAGAGTGGTTATCACCAGATATGGATTCGAGAAGGAGATGAGTGGAAAACAACCTTCAAGACCAAGGAGGGTCTTTATGAGTGGTTAGTCATGCCCTTTGGATTGACGAACGCCCCAAGCACCTTCATGCGGCTCATGAATGAGGTACTTAAGAAGTTCTTGAGAAAATTTGTTATTGTTTATTTCAATGATATTTTAATTTTCAGCAAGACTTTGGAAGAATATTTATTTCATATTCGTAGTGTCCTTGAAAGGCTAAGGGAAGAGAAACTGTTAATCAATCTAAAGAAGTGTAACTTTGCAAAAAGGGAGTTAGTCTATTTGGGGTTTGTTATATCACCTGAAGGTCTCAAAATGGATCCAGAGAAGGTAAAAGCCATCTTGGAATGGCCTACTCCAAGGTATGCTACTGAGGTAAGATCATTTCATGGTCTGGTTAGTTTTTATATTAAGTTTATTAAGAATTTCAGTGGCATATGTGCACCCATAACTGATACAATAAGAGGGGATAGAAAAGAGTTCAAATGGACTGCAGCAGCTGCGAGAAGTTTTGAATTGCTGAAGAAGAAGGTGATAGAACAGCCTCTGTTGGCACTTCTAGATTTTAGAAAAGTGTTCCAGGTAGACTGTGATGCTAGTGGCAGCACTATTGGGGCTGTACTAAGCCAAGAAGGTAAGCCTATTGCATATTTTAGTGAAAAATTGAATGATGCAAAGAAGAAGTATTATGTTTATGATCAAGAGTTCTATGCAATAGTTTAGGCCTTAAATAAATGGAGGCATTATTTATTGCCAAAGGAATTTGTTTTGTATACTAATCATCAGGCATTACAGTACCTAAATAGCCAAGGTAAATTGAATCAGAGGCATATGAAGTGGGTAGAATTCTTGCAGAGTTATACATTTGTGTTGAAGCATAGAAGTGGAAAATCTAACACGGTTGCAGATGCACTAAGTAGGAGATAGTCACTGCTTACAGTAATGCAGGTTGAAGTAGTTGGGTTTGAGGAACTCAAGAATTTGTACCCTAAGGATCTTGATTTTGCTAAAGCCTGGAAAGCTTGTAAAGAACCTATTGTTGTAGATAGAACCAAGTGGTTAGACTATTTGATTCAGGGTGGCATGTTGTTCAAAGGTAGTCAATTGTGCATTCCAAGGAGTTCCATGAGGTAAAATCTAATTAAGGAGAAACATAGTGGAGGGATGGCAGGACATTTTGGTCGAGATAAGACCATTGCCATTCTTAGAGAACATTATTTTGGCCTCAAATTTCACAGGATGTGAAGAAGTTTGTATAGAGTTGCCAGGTTTGTCAAATTGCCAAGGAGTTTAGTCACAATATTGGCCTATATCAACCATTGCCTGTTCCATCAAGGCCATGGGAGGACATAAGTATGGATTTTGTTCTTGGACTGCTGAGGACACAAAGGGGTAATGACTCAGTATTCATGGTGGTTGATAGGTTCTCCAAAATGGCACATTTCATTCCGTGCCACAAAACTCATGATGCTGTCCATATTGCAGACTTGTTTTTCAAAGAGGTGGTAAGACTACATGGTCTTCCAAGGAGCATAGTTTCTGACAGAGATACTAAATTTGTGGGGTATTTCTGGAGGACATTGTGGAAAAAGTTGAGAACAGACTTGAAATTCAGTTCCACGCATCACCCACAAACTGACGGGCAAATAGAAGTGGTAAACAGAAGTCTGAGCAATTTGCTAAGATGTTTAGTTGGGGATAAGCCCAAGGGATGGGATTTGATTCTACCACAGGCAGAGTTTTCTTATAATAACTCTATAAATAGAAGTACTGGAAAATCACCATTCCAAATTGTATATGGGAATAGCCCAAGGACTGCACCAGAATTGAGGAAGATAGAACAAGGAGAGAGGACAAGTGCTGAAGCTGAGGAATTTGCTGAACATATTAAGCATCTACATGAGGAGGTTCAAGCACACATTATCAAGATGAATCAAGAGTATAAAGCTAGGGCTGATCAAAGGAGAAGACATAAGGAATTCCAAGTAGGGGATCTAGTCATGGTGCACTTATGAAAAGAAAAATTTCCAGTTGGTACTTACAACAAGCTGAAAATGAAGAAATTTGGCCCCTACAAAGTTTTGAAGAAACATGACTCAGGAAATGCATATGAGGTAGAGCTGCCAGATGGTATTCACATTTCTCCCATTTTCAACATTACAGATTTAACAGAGTATCATGATGATGGTGCAGATGAGGAGCTAGTGTTAGAGCCATGTCCAATTCCTACTTCTAAGAAGGAGGAGATAGAAGACATTCTAGATCATCGTGTGGGTAGGAATCTCAGAACCAAGCAGTATGAAGAGTATTTGGTCAAATGGAAAGGATGACCGATCAAGGACTCAACTTGGATTTCAGCAGCTGAGGTTTCCCATTTGGGATTTCCTCTACCATCGATAAAGTGATAGGGTCACTTTTCAATCTACCCTGGGTGTCTGATGCAGGAGCATCCAGAGGTATAAGGGCAATCCTATGTCACCCAAAAAAATGTACTTATACTTAGTTTCTGTTTCATGTATTTACATTTTTGGATACCCATTTGGGTCAAATAAAGTTTCCATCTCTCACAGTTCAACTATCAGTGCGTTTGAAAATCCCAAAAAAATAGGAGCATGTATTTGGGCCATCATTTTGGTAAATTAGAAGGTGTGAATTGGCCAGATGAATGTAATCATGATTTAGAGCATTCCTGAAAAAGAATCAGGTCAAAAGGCCCCACGGTTTGAAAGCTATTGCAGTTTTTTGGGTTTTGGAGATCTCCTAAGAATGCTTCAAAGTTAGGTTAGGGGCATTAAATGACGTCGAAAAGGGTCGAAAAAAGGGCTTTCTGAAAATGTAAACGGTTTGTCAATCGGAGCTATGGTTCAAAAGTTATGCCTCCCGGAAGTTCAGTTACCGTTTCTGGATTCTTCTAGATTTGCACCGACTTCTAACGCAGCTTTCGGAACCTTCTATTTGGTCAGTGGATGCCTACTAGCACTTTCTAGAATGTACTCCTAGTCCTTAACCCTTCGAGGTCTATTTAAGGAGATTTTTGGCATTGTAAAAGGCAGTTCAGAGTGGAGTTTGAGAGGAGCTACTGAGAGGAGAAATTATCTCCAGATTTATGCTATTGTAAGCCCTTAGGGCACATTTTGAAGTTTATTTTCTCTATACTGTTTGTACCAGGACTATGTGGTTGTGGGTTTGAGTTAAGAAGATGCCTCCATGAAGAGAGTGTGGTGGAAGGGCCAGAGCTATGAATCCTGAGGAGGTTAGAGCCCTCCAAAGGCAGGTGCAAGCATTGCAAGAGGAGCTTCATAAAGGAGAAAATGTTGTCGCAGGAGACAATAGTCAAGATGACAATGAAGAAGAAGTAATGGGACCAGAAGAGGAATTTGACAGGGAAGTTCTAAATCCTGTAGAGGAAAGGCTTTTTAGGGACATTACTAAGTTTGGGAAAAGACCTACAATTGAAGTGGGTGTATTTTCAGGAAATCTGAAACCAGATGAGTTGATCGATTGGATCAATGAACTGGAAGAATACTTTGAGTATGAGGATATCAAGGACCCAAATAGGGTTAAGTTTGCAAAGGCCAAACTGAAAGGCCATGCCAAAATCTGGTGGCAAGAGGTTCAATTGGAAAGAAACAGAAGAGGAAAGGAGAAGATCACAAGATGGGATTGCATGGTGGACAAATTGAAGAAGCAGTTCATTCCTATGGACTACGAGCTTGATCTGTTTAAGAAGATGCATGGGTTAAAGCAAGCAGGAAGATCAGTCCAAGAATATATAGAGGAGTTTTACCGACTCTTGATTAGAGCGGGGCATGCAGAAGCAAATAAGAAGAAGGTTGCTCGTTATATCAATGGGTTGCGACCTAGCATCCAGGAGGAATTAAGTCTGGTAAGAATGACTAGAGTTGAAGAGGCATACTAGTTTGCCCTACAAGTTGAAGAGAAGTTTAATAAAAGGTTTGAAGGAAGACAAAGAGGGCACAGTCAAGGAGGAAAGGGAAGCGGTAGATCATCTGGAGGCTGCAATGAAACCCAAAAGAAAAATGAAGATGTGGGTACTAGCAGGAACCAGAGGAATGAGGGTTTCAACTGCTCCCATGATCAAGACTTTGGAAATCAAAGAGGAAGAGGTAGAGGACGTGGAAAATAAAGAGGAGGCTTTCGTGGTACCTATTTCCATTCCAATGAAGAAGGTCATTGTGCCTTTGAATGCCCTCAACGACAAGGAAGGATAGATAGGAGAGCTGAGGGCCAAGCTAGGGTTGCTCATGTGGATGAGGATGCAAAATCATCACATTCAGAGGATGCAAAAAGAGGAGAGACCTTGGTAAATGAAAGAGTCCTACTAAGTGGTGAGATTGAACCAGGACAACGGAGGAGTTTGTTCTGTACCAGATGCAAGTGTGAGGATAAATGTTGTGACATGATCATTGATGGTGGTAGCACTGATAACTTGGTATCAGAAGAGGTGGTCTCTAAGCTGAAGCTCAAGAGGGAGAAACATGCACAGCCCTATCGGATTGCTTGGGTAAAAGATGATCATAAGGTCCTGGTAAGTGAACAATGTTTAGTGAAATTCAAAATTGGGAGTTACCATGATGAAGTTCTCTGTGATATTATTTCGATGGATGTTTGCCATCTATTGTTGGGTAGACCATGGCAGTTTGATAGACATGCAGTACATGATGGACATGCAAACACATACTCTCTGACAAAGGATGGAGCTCGCCACAAATTGAAGCCCATGAAAAAGGAAGGTGAAAAGGTATGTAGTAGTGCTAGGATTTGTCTTGCTGATGGAAGGAAGTTTTTTGATGGCATGAAACATCAGCATATGTGCTATGGTTTGATTCCTACGAAAGATAAAGAAGGTAGTAGTGAAATACCATTTGAAGTTTCAGATTTGCTAGGGGAGTTTAGAGATATTATCTCTGATAATGTTCTAGATGGATTGCCACCAGTAAGGCAAATCAATCATCAGATAGATTTGATTCTGGGAGCTAGTTTTCCTAACAAGGCTGCTCATAGGATGACTCCAACTGAAACAAAGGAGCTAAATAGACAAGTTCAGGAGTTGTTGAGGAAGGGCTTGATTCGAGAGAGCCTGAGTCCATGTGCAGTACCTGCAGTACTTGCACCAAAGAAGGATGGAGAGTGGAGGATGTGTACAGATTGAATATTCGGGACCTAGCTTAGAAAGAATAGATAATATCAATTTCTCATCATCTTTAGTAATGCCACAATTAGAAAGCTCTAATCTAATAGAATTAAGCTTAGAGAAGAAGTTTTGAATATTATCAAAATCACATGGACTTAGACCTATAAGCTCATTCTCCAATTTGAATTTTCTTATTCTATCAGGTTTACCAAAGATTCCTTCCAATGTTGTCTAGGCACCATGAGGATGTGTGTAGGATGCAATATGATATAGAAAATCATGAGAGATGGTAAATTTAAGAGAGCCAAGTGATTTATCCCTTCTATAAAACCATTTCCTTCTTTCTACAACACCTATATCTGGTTCTAGATCCTATCCAAGAATCATTCTAAGCAATCTAATACTCACCAACTGATTAGAAACTGCTTCTTTCTATTCATGATAGCTATATGGAGTGAGTAATGAAACTTTTCAAAAATCCATAATGAACCTAAAGAATGATTGAAATCAATTGATAACTCCTTCAAATTATTGATTCAATTAAGAAAATTGAAATCCAAGTATTCACCAAGTGAAAATATAACCTAAAAATACCTATTTTTTAAAGTGATATGTCCACTCCAAATCACTAAAATCTAATTAAAAATCTAGAAAGTAGAGGAAATATCATGCACTTTCCAAAGAAAATTGCACCTGAAAATCTTACCAAATATTCCCAAATAAAGCCTTGAAAGTTGCAAAAAAAATGGGATTTGTGATTTTAAGAAAAACTCAAAGATAGAGATCCAAAATCACTTTCACCAGTGTATAGATCATGTAATTCTACCCCAAAACAAAAATAATTGCTCGAAAAAAGGAGTCTATATGAGGGAGATATCATTGTTTGAAAATTGCCTCTAAAATTATTTTTTCTAAATCACCACCGCCACACCTTCAAAATTCAATTGCTATAGATTTGGCCTCAGATGTTTGATTTAGATGAAAAAAATTCAATTTAGGATTTTTCTGACCTACTCTACATGATGCCAACCTCTGATTTGCACTGGCAAGCTCTAATTTTCACCTGCAATAGAAGGTCACAATATATAACTCTTGAAATCTTCTCCAAATTATGATGTCCAAATTGCCAATGCTACACCAACAATACGTCAAGCCAAGATTACACTTCTTGAGAAGAGGTCTTCACACCATGAGAGCTCTAATACCATGTTAGAGTTTTAGGTGACTCTACAACACCCTAGGATCAAATGAAAGACTAAGATAACTTCCACAAGAGATTGGCAAGATAATTGCATGGAGATGAAAGAATGCTAATATTGATAATGGACTTGATTGACATCCAATATATTGATTTAAAATGTACATAATAGGCCTCCTTATTTAGGAGAGGTGATAAGAGACAATGATAAGGAGAAGATAAGCTATCACCCACACAAGGTGGAATCACATGTCCGCAAAAGGTGGATCATCCTCCATTATGCAATGAAATATGTGCAATGATGAGGATGATAATGTGATAAGTGCACTAAAGGTGGAACAAGATAACAACTATGACCACCTAGAGTGGAATTCGCCTACACCATGTGTTTAATTGAGGTGCAAACTCATAAGTATCTCAATCACAAACTAATGTTCAATGCATTATCCTAAGTAAGCTTAAGTAAGTGTAATTAGTGAATATTTAATTACACCAAAAAACTCTACTCCAATATAATCATTAACTTACTAATAATAAATCCCCTTCATAGTCGAGAAAGCTTGTAGGCTAGTTTCTCTTATGGGACTTTTGTGCGAAGTACCTGCTCCACTAGCTTGGCATATAGGACTGGACTTTTCCCCTAGAGTTTTAGAGAAAGAAAAGGAGAAAATGGAAAAAGGAAGCGGTGAGGTGGTTATAAAAGATAGGAGTATGGCTTGGAAAAAATTTAATGCCAGAACCTCAAAAATGGTGATTGTGAGTTTTTTCGAAACCTCAAAAATGGGGATTGTGAGAGAAGTAATGAATCCCCAAATCCTTGAAGAAAAGGAGGGTAAAATCCAATTGGAGGAGCTAATGGAACTAGCACTAGTGTTCATCACTAACAATGCGAGGGAGGTGGGTATGAACTTGCTCAACAATGCAAAAAATAGCATGAATGATAAATTTAGATCTATAAAATGTCTTTTTTCATGAGTTGGAGTAGGTAAAAGATAGCATGGGATAGTTGGAAAGCTAAGGGAAGAAGATTGAGCAAGGGAACTCGACAGACTAGGGGGATTGAATCAAGATGGTTGAAAAAAGGATGCAAAATATGGAGACTTACAACCACAACATGGCTAACTAGATGCTCACTATTCTTAATTCTCTCAATGAAAACATTGTTAGTCTTGGTGATAAATAGAAGGCCAAGGGGTTTTCTGTGGAGAAGGATGGGAAGGAGAATAAAGAAGATAGGATGGAAGAGGAAACAATAATGCACATAACCCAAAGCCACTTGGATCGAAGCTATGAGAAGAACTAGGAGATAATGGCAGAAGAGATTCAGAGAGCCTATGAAGTGGCAGAGACCATCCAGGACCTCAAAAGAAAGGTGGGAGAGTAAGTGAAGATTTTTCAAGTTCCATCTTTGGTTTCTATTGTCTTTGAAGGTTTCTTTCTTTTTGGATTTTTGCCTTTTTTTTATTCTAGCCTTTCTATTGGCCATTGTTCTATTGATGGGCTTGTTTTGTTAATTTGCAACCCTTTGTTATGTAAGAAATTTTGGGTTTTAGGATCCCTGTAAAACCTATTTTTCTTAATAAAAAATTGACTAATAATAAATTGAATTACTAAAATTTGGAACACAATCTAGATCCAAAAGAAAACAAATTTGGATTCTATTTAACTTTTTAAATATTGTCTAAAATACATATTCCTTCAAAATGCTATATCAAAATAAGTATTCCCATTCAACTAGTCACATAAATATTTCCCAATATTTTTGTAAAAAAGCAATAACTACTAATTTTTTTAATTAATTGATCAACATTCTTTCCAATAGAAAAATCATTGCCCTTGTAGATAAAGTCAGGGATAGTCTGGTGGAACGAGATCCCTTCAAGTCAACGTGTTTTTGGAAAGAATTGCCCTTCAATTACAGGGCCTTTCCACTAGTGCAGATTATAGTTATTTGTTGTCTTCAGTTTTGCATCCTTGAAAAGCTCCATCAGTATTTTCCTTATCGATGGACATGTGGAAGGAAACCCTAGGGTTTGGCATCTTATAAAATTTGATCTCCCTGCCAAAACAAAAAATAAAGTACATTAGAAATTAACTAGCAAAAACATTTACATGTCTAATTTTGTCACTGCAGAAGCAGTGCATGAATTGTTACCAAAAGTATTAAATGACTACAAAATTATTGAATAGCTTCAACAATAGACAATTTTCTCAGCCTTTCAAGCTCTTCCTAGAGTGTTTATGGGCCTTCCAGGCACAATATGATCTTGAAAATCTAGAATATCTTGCAAGATCTAAAACTTTTAGGTGATATTTCTAGAGTTTTTAATTAGTTTATATTGTTATTAGGTTATAAAGTTTGTATTTTATTTGAAAGGAAAATTATTTTCTTCATTGCTTAAACCAATAAGAATTCAAAAAAATCATATTTTCCAATTATTATAAATATATATAAATAGTTAACTATAATGTTTTGATGTAATAAATATTAATACTTTATTCTATTTGGTTGCTTGACTATTCAAATTTTAAAATTGTCCTAATTGATTACATAAATTACTTGCCATAGGCATGGACTAACAATTTTAATATTATATTTGCCAATTTATTTTTCTTTGTGAACATAATATATGTTATGGTGATTTTTTCTATAAATTGATCAAGAGAGATAAAGAGATCCACTTATTAAACAAGTTGATTTAAGTATAAAGATTATGATTTGATCTTGCCAAAAAGGAACAAGATTTAAAAAAATTGAGCTCCAAAATAGAGTTTTTGAGGAGAGAAGTCGTGTGAACAATGTTTTCCTTCCATAATTAGTAACATCAATGTTATGATCCTGGTGGACGGCCTTCACAAACACCTCGAGGTTTTGGTGCAATGGTTTGTACCATGTGGTATCAGAGCCTCCACCCAGGTTTGAGTCTCAGAGCGGGTGGCAAAGTTTACATTGTAGTGTTCATCCAGGGCTCATATAGCCAAGGGAGGGCCCACCATATGGGCGCACATCTAGTCCAAAGTCTGGACTACAGAGTGTGGTGGGATGTTATGATCCTGGTGTGCGGCCTTCACTAGCACCTTGAGGTTTTGGTGCAATGCTTCGTACCAATCAGACGGAGAAGTAGAATGCAAGGAGAAAATAAAGGCGTTGGCTATCTAGCCCCACCATTTTGGATGGATGGATGACCATCCCATGCTTCCATAACCGTGTGGGGTAGTGTGTGCATGGGGGCACGATAATGTAAAGGTAAGTGTTTTTTTTTTTTGAGGAAAAGGTGGCAAGCCACTATAATATTTTATTAATCTGATTCAATAAGGTCAACTAGGAAAGAATTAGTGAAGAAAACCCAACATCGTCCCTAATATATACATAGATGTAGATAGTTTAAACAAGTAATTACAAAGGGTGTATCAACTACCACCCATCTGTCAATCAAAGAGTGTTTAGACATTGAGATCTATGGCATTACCCAAGAAAAATCTTCTTAACAAGCTTATCCTAACAAGCCATCAAAAACTCTAAAGAATTTACAATCACTATCTTACAAATCTTCCCAATCAGACAGAAATCCACCATCAGGTGACCCAAATCCACTAGGAAGAGTTCCCCAACCATTACATAATTCTGAAGTTCCATGAAGCCAATCCAAATCCAAATTAACCTCATCAATTAAATCCCAAATTTTTTGTTCAATCGGCTGCATTGAAGCTACATTCAGACCCATGGAGGTTGAAACATTAGAATTCCCTTGCAAATCGATCATAGCCTGACCCACCATCTTGATTTTGTCCACTAATTGAACACCCATTAATCATGGTTCAAAGGGCAAAGCATGTTTCAAATAAATGAAACTGCCAGTGTCTATAGATTTCTTAAGAGCCTCAAAAATGACATAAAATTCATGTTTATGCAGAAGTTGTGTATCAGCACGATAATGTAAAGGTAAGTGTTGTTTTTGAATTATTTATAGTTTTGTTTTAAATTTGTTTTTTTATTTGATGTTTCATGTATAATACATTTTGGTAACATAAGTTTATGTTTTATGTAGTATAGATTTTTATTAATGTTTTTCGTGAATATTTTTCTTTTGTTTTATATTTGATATATATTATTGAATTTTTTTTAGTAAATATAATTATTTGTTAACTAATATTTTCTAGCATATATTAAAGCAAAATATAATTCTGTTATTACATTGAATACATATATTTTTAAGTTAAATAATATAATAATTCTAATATTATAACTCTTAAAAGAATTTGATATCATATTATATCAAAATTTAAATAACATATGAATCTATTAATTATAATAGAATTTTTAGTAAGTAACCTTTTGAAATAATTTATTATTATAATTTCAATATAAAATTTGCTAACAAGAATCTTATTTATCTTTCAAATTTATTAATATATATACTTTTTAATATAAATATTTTGCTTTGTTTCTTTGTCATTTAGTCTAATTTTACAAACAAAAAGTCTAAAGTCTAATTAAAGTTTTCACTTGATATCTAAGTTTCAATATTGCATATAAATAATTGTTAACTCAAAAAATATTTAGTTATAGTTTTGTTAAGTTTTCCATCATATCAATTTAAATTTTATTAACATATATATGTTAAAATAATTAAATAGCATATATTTTAAATATTAAATTTCAATTATATAGATCAAATTATGTACAATTGAACTATTTTATGTATTAAATTTCAAATATAAATGTACATTCAATTAAAAGCGTGGTCCTAGAATTACATAAGTATTTGATTGAATGTACATTTGTTCTTTAAGTATTTAAAAAATAATTTGTATTCTACTTTAAAATATCTTGATTTTGAATATATAGTATAAATCTAGTTTTTTAATATATTATAAATGAAAGATTCTTATAGATGTATTAAATATATATTTAAAAAATATATATAATTTATATGTGTTAAAAATAGTAAATATATATTTAAATCATAATGAACATAGATTTTTAAAAATATAGATTTATTAGATAAAAGAATGGATTTATCGTATTTAAAATGTAGATTTTATTATATAAAATGTAGATTTTATTATATAAAATATAGATTTATTATGTAAATGATATAAAGACATTAAATCTAGATATGTATTGAATATATAAATGATATATATTAAACTTAAATATTATACAATAACAAAAATATACATAATAAACATTATCAATTCAATATAATAAAAAAAAAATTAAAACAAAGAATTAACGCTAAATATTTAAAATTTATAACTAATCACATACAAATATATAAAATATATTCACTATTTTCACACTTACAAATAAATTCTAAGTTTTAATTTAATAAAACATCCCAAACATTTGCTTCATTCCTTTTACTATTGACACTCACACTATTGGCTTGGAAATGGTGCAAAGGGGGGCCGTGGATGCCATGGGATGTCATAGATAAAAAGTGCATCTATCCCAAACATTGGGGTTGGATAGCCAACGCCAAAAATAAAGGCATCTTTGTCCTCCCAATTCAAAGCTCTCGAATTCAAAAGATAATGATATTCAGAAGTTTTTCTTGCATCCAACTAAAAGAGAATGATACATGCAACTATCAACTTTACCTGTACACTCTGTACAAGTGCTAATTAGACAACTTTCTCCACTGAAGTATATTGGCATTTGAACAATCCCCACAAAATTCAAAAAAAGGAAATAAAAAAGTTAGGCCTAATTTGAATTTGTCTGAACAAGAGCTCTAAGAGAGCTAAAGTCCCTGTCTTAAGGAAGAGTTGGAAGGTATGAAAAGAAGATAGTAGTTTTCATTGTACAAACTTAATTAGAAGTAAAAATAATTGAGGAATACTAGAAAATGATCAATGGATGTAATTTATTTGATCATTTTGTGTATTTGATAATTGATACAGAACATTATTATAATTTAATTATATTTTTAGGCCCTAGAGAACTACTATTTTTAGTAGAGCCTCTTATTAATTAATGCAACTATAAAAAAATCAAGTTCTAAAGTTTACAAACTTTATTATTTTAAATTAATTTGAGTTGTTTTATACCATTTTTCTTATTAGTTCGTTGTAATTTTCCTGGGGTTTATACTATTTTTGTAGTTAAAAAATAAGGATAAATATTGTATTAAATGCATTAATAGTACACTCTAGGAATGCACGCCAAATCCAATCTTCACCATCCATGTTTATAAGCATAGTTAGCATGCGTCAATGTGTAGCTAATAGTAATGAAACCCACTATTTTTTAAAGCATTGTTTGTATTATTTATTTATTTATTTAGGGATGAGTAAGTGGTTTATTTTGAAAAGCAAGAGAGGTAGTTTTATATTTATTTTATGAGTAGAAACTAGTAAAGACTTAACATAAGACATTTTTTTGCTCTTAGTTTAATTGAAAGAATATGTAAATAGATTAATATGATCAATAGATAATATTTTATTAATAAAATATTTTAGCTAATATTAATAAAAATATTATAAATATAGAGATATAGTAGGACTTAATTGTAAATTTTTTATTATGTTTATTTTATTTTAATAATTTTTTTCTTTTTTGGATCAGTAAATGGTCATAGCCTTCTATTATATTATATTAATAAATTAAAATGATTACAAGAGTTTCTCCATTCTGACGGGCAATGGTAGGAAAGAATGGAGCAAGAAAACCTCCAATCTAGCCTGGGACCGAAGTCCTATATTATACATCAATAAAAGGGGCATAACCCAGTTTAAAATAGTCAGATGGTATGTCAATGTGATAACATCATAGTATGCATAAAATTGATCTTTTAATCCATCTGGGCTCCAGATGCTGCATAAATTAAGTCTTGATCTCTATAAGACATCATATAATAAACATCAAGTGACATTGAATGTTAGTAAAACCATGTTTGAACATAACTATAATGTGTTAGTGCTTTAAAAAATTTGAAGGGAGAAAAAATCCATCAAAATAACAGACGACAATTAGATCTCAGAATTAAGAGAGTAAATTATAACTAGAGCATTGAATGATCAAGGGAAAAATGTGAATAGTCCGAAGATATAAATGAACACCAGTCTGCAGAAGTTGAAATGGGTTGAAGGATGGAAAGGTGTCAAAAGGCATACATGGAAAATGTCGATCTAGAAAGAGTGACACACGTATAAACAAGGGAAGAACTAAAATAACAGACCAGAAAGAGATCCACATGCCGAAATCACTAAGGCCATAAACTAGCTCATGAATTTCAAAGAGATAATAACAAGTAATGATCATGATATATTCAAATAATGATATTTACATATCAAAACTTTATAAAGGATAGCATCGAGTAGATGAGAGGGTTGCTTATAAAATGTAGCCTTATAAAAAAATTGTAGAATAAAAAACTACAAATGGAAATTGGCCAACTAGAATTATAGAAACTTAAACTATATACAAGTACTATGCCCTATATTTAATTGGGTCGATATAATGCTACAAAAATGACCCAGAATTATAACTATGGATGTCAATTCTGTTTCTTAAATACCATTATAATCTCAGATGCCTCATGTAGTTTTATGGCCTTCAAACCTAGTCAAAACTTGTAGGCCGTCTTGCCTCTGCTTGACTTATCATAATTTGGGAGGCAAAATTCCACATTTTTCCAAAATAGGGAAGTCTACATCCAGATGGATGTATGCATCGAAGGCCCACAAATAATTTAGGAGCCAGTCTCTACCAGGATCATCAATGATTCCTCTTCATCTTAGTAGGAAGTGAATGCTTGCTTCCATCCTCAACCACTCTCTAAAGAATTGAATGTTATCTCTAACTACCAGATACAGATGCCTAGGGTTGCTGGCAAGTTCTGGACTACCCAATTCATATTCCATATACGCTTCAGGAAGGGTGATCCATAGCCTTTCATCAATGTTAGCTACCACTATCACAAGCCCTAACAAACAATAGGGTTCAAAAAGGTTGTAGCTCAGCCTAACAATTTCCCATTTCTCAACCCCTACCCTAGCAAGGTAGCCTACCCATTGCCCCAGAATATCATTATTTGTTCTCCATGAGTACTAGTAGCTGAAAACCCCCTCACCCAATGCTCTATTCACTACAATTTGACTCATGTCATCTATTGGCTGAAAGATCCTATTCCATCTTTCTTGTTTAATTGGACTGTAGAAGGCCATAGTGTGGTTTTCGAAAGCATGATATAGGAAAATATTTGTATCCATGGAGAAACAAAATCACATACCAAGGAACTGAAGTGAAGATTAAAACTTCAAAGCCAAAGCCACTAGTTATATATTTTAGGAGGAAAAATATAGAACCTAAAATGATGACAAGGATGCGCTAATGGGTTTGAAAATGTCACTTGAATTCATAATTAGGCTGATTTTCATGCACGGATGAAAGATATGCATCATAATCCGATACAAGGATTGATTTAATGATAATTAAAATCATGATATAGTGAGAAGTTGGGAAGGAGAATAAACAACTAAATAAAAGATTATCCTATTTTACTTTGGTTAAATATTAATAGGTTTTCTCCATCGCTACCTTTATTAGCTAATCTATCTGCTTTCGTGTTACCTTCTCTGTAGATATGCGAGAATCTTACCTCTTCAAATTTTCCTAATATTTTAAGCATTGTTTCTAGTCTAGAAAATTTAAGATCTAGTTTGGTAAATTTATCCTTTCCTGAGAGTGTTTAATATGTTTTATGAGTCACCTTCAATTATAATATTTTTAATGCTAAGGCTACTGCATATTTTTAGACCTTCTTCTACCACTTCTAATTCTGCAAAGTTATTGGTCATAATTTCCAGTGGCTTAGATCTTTTTGCTAGCCAATTTTTTGATTCTTCCCTGACAATACACCCTATGCCTACCTTACTTGGATTTCTTGTACAGGCCCCATCAAAATTTAGTTTCTTCCATCTTGGCGATGGTGGTTCCCATTTACAAGCTTTCCTAGCTAAATTATTTTTCTTCTTGTAGTAGAGAGAAGGATTAATCATGAGAGGCCATAATTTTTTAATCTCTACATCCCATTCTGTAAATGTTTCGTCTACTTGCAGTCTCTTCCTATTGTTTCTATTCATAACTTCCATAATAGAAATTTCAATTTTTGTATGGAGAGCTTGCAAGTTAAGATCTTAATTTTGAAAAATATGTTGATTTCTTTCTTTCTAGATCTCCCAGGTTAGGATTGCTGGGGATATATTCCAAAGTTTCCCATATACATTATTAGAAGGGTCTTTAGGCTAGCCAATTAGGTGATCTAGCTAATTGCCTATGAGGGGGGCAGTCTAATTACATTTGAATTTGAGCCACCTCCAACATTCCTGAGTGTATTTATAGAGATATAAGAGATGTTTTGTAGTTTCTTCACTTTCTTTGCATAGTACGCATCTTGATGGACCCTCAAGACCCATTTTTTTAATTTTATTTGTTGTTAGTATTCTCTTCTACATGGCCACCCAAAGAAATATACCTACTTTGGGGAGCCCTACTAGATCCCAACATAGGTTTATTGGGAGGGTACTAGCATCCCATCTTTGGGAGTTTGTGATTAATCTATACTCTTCTTTGAATTTATAAGTTCCATCCTTGGAGGTTGCCTAGATCAGTTTGTCCTCCCTATTTTTGATTGAAATCAGGCAGTTTTTAAGAATGGTTTCTAGTCTCTCTTGATCCACCTGGTTGAGTCTATAGTTAGAGAGGGTTCTCCATATCCAACTCTTTCCTGACTCAAAGTAGTGTTCCTATATATAATCTTTCACTTTCAACCCCCATATTATCTTAAGGTGAGTGATAGCTTTTGGCATAATGTTTGACATGTTTATAGGTGGATGTCCATTCCATGAGTCCTCCTAGAATAGAGCTTCATCGCCTTTCCCAATATCCCATGTGAGGTATTTGGATATCAGATGCCAACAATTAATTATGAAGTTCCATCCTATAGAACCTTTAGGGGGTTCTCTAATTCTAAATAAAGAGGTGCTATTTGATGAGTTAAGATATATGTTAGAAAAGATGCTAGCCCATTTTTTGTCCTGTTCTTGATACAATCTCCACACTTTTTTAGCTCCTAATGCTTGTTCTACCATTCTAGATTTTTTATTCCTAGCCCCCCTACTTCTCTAGGTTTGCAAATATTTCCCTAGTTGATAAGAGCTGCCTTCTTCTTATCCTCTAATCCATTCCAGAAGAAGTCTTAAAGTTTCTTTTCAATTTTTAGGTTTATGTTCTTAGGAAGTTGTGTGTAAGAGAGCTGATAGGTGGGAATTGCTGATAAGAATGTTTTGATTTTAGTAGTTCTCCTAGCCTTGGTCAGCCATCTTCCTTTCCAAGATTCTATTTGGTTATCAATTTTCCCTTGTATATGCTCCTATCCTAGGTTGGATTTGCCACCTTTTTCTAGGAATATTCCTAGATATTTAAATGGTAAAGTACTCTTTTTGAATCCTAACTTGTTGTATATCTGGTCTTCTCTTCCTCCAATGTATTTAAGAAGAAGGATTTTGATTACTCAGCATTTATTCTTTGGCCTGAGGCTTTAGTGTATGTCTCTAAAATATGTTCCATGTGTTCTGCCTCATTTAGAGTGTTGATTCCTGCTAGAATTGTGTCGTTAGCAAACTGTTGGTGGGTCATGTTTTCTATGTCATTTGTTACTTTGACTCCTTTAATGTTATTATGGAATTGCATATATTTGAGTTCCCTTCCAAGTGATTTTTCCATAATGATAAATAGAAATGGCGATATCGGGTCTCCTTGTTAGATCCCCCTAGAAGTGTTGAAAAAACCTTCTAGAGTACCATTGATGAGAAGAGAAATTTTTGGGGTAGATAAACATTGATATATGATGTTTATCCACTACTTAGAGAAGCCAAAAGCTTTAAGATTTTTACAGAGGAATCTCATGTCTACTTTATCATAAGATTTTTGAATGTCTAGTTCTAATAGCATACATGCTTCGTTGTTTTTAATTGGAGAGTGGATAGTTTCTTGTATGATAGAAATACCATCTAAGATGGATTTGCTAGGGATAATACCTATTTTTTCTTCTGATATAAGTTTAGGGAGGAAGTTTTTGACATGGTTAGCTAAAAATTTTGAGTATACTTTATAAGTAGTATAACAAAGTGTGATTGGTCTAAAGTCCCCTGGTTCCACACATACATCTTTTTTAGGAATAAGGGTAAGAAAGGTATGATTGATTTTTGTTAAGAGGGGTCCTCCATTCCTAGATGCTTCCATAGCTTTCCATAGGTCTTCTCCTAATATATCCCAACATTGTTGAAAGAAGAATGCTTGGAACCCATTTGGACCTAGGGATTTATCTAGATTGATATTGAAAAGGGCAGTTTTGACTTCTTGAAGAGTAAAAGGTTTATTGAGGAATCTATTATCTTATTCTATGATCAACTTGGTAATAGATTTTAACATTTCCTCTTAGTCTACTCTATTAGAAGAGTCAAAAAATTTAAGGGTAACTTTAAAATAGTTGACAAAGATTTCAGCTATTTCTTCTAGATTTGAGTTTTCTCACCTTGTAGATTCTTTCTTTTTGTTGTGTTATTATGGTTTCTATTGTATATTGTGCTATTATGAAAGAATTTCATGTTGTGATCTCCTTCTGACATCCACTTTTCTCTGGATTTTTGCTTCCAGAATATTTCTTCTTTTGCCAATATTTCTTCTTGTTTTAAAAGGTACTCTTTATCTACTCGATAAGATTTTTTATGCATCCCCTTAGTTATTATTTCTTTGTTTAATTTATCTATTTTTTTTCTTTGAAGATATTTTTTAATTGCATTTTGTTCCATTTTAGAATTTTTTCTTTAATGCTTTTTAACTTTGAAACTAAGAAAAAAAAAATTGAACCCTAAAATTTTTCTTCCTACCACCATCGTGTTATCTGATCCATGAAAGATTTGTCCATAAACCACATCTTTTAACATTTTAAGGGTTCCTATATGGTTTAATTTGCTCTTTGATTTCCAATTTTACTAGGAAGTGGTCTAAACCTACCATTGGTAGTATTTCTGCATTTACTACTTTATCCAATATGCTAAGCTCTCCTTTAAGGAAGAATCTGTCCAAATGTTCTATGATATAACAAAAGCCTTTCCTTCTATTATTCCATGTATATAAGTAATTTTTGGTAATTATGTCAATAAGGGAGTCCTTTTGGATCCAATTTTTGAAGTCTTCCATAGCTCTGAAAACTGAGCTATTTCCTCCATGCTAAGGCTCCCTATGACTGCTTAAATTCTGATTTCCACTTTCCCAGTTTCTAACTTAATTTTATTCCTTCTTCCTTATTTAATTTTCTCTCTTGTATTAATGTAATGTCTACATAAAATAGAGTGAGATTACACTTTAATAAGCATTTCTTGCTAGGGGCATTTAGGCCTCTAGTGTTCCAATTGGTGATTATCATTGATCCTTTGGAAGGCTCTTCCCCTTCCCACCTTGTAGAATCTTGGTTTGTTCCTTTATGTGTCTTGCAGCTTTCCTTAGTTCTTTTAGTGATTTCCTCCCTCTTTTTTTCTTTGTTTTCTTGCAATTTAGTATCTTCATTCCTTCCTAATTTACTAAGATGCCTATCTTTTCCAAATTTTGTTCTTTTAGCACCATTTCTACTATCTCTAAGTCTTCTCTTTCTTGGCAGTCTTCTATAAGAATTTCTTTGATTATCATCTTATTTATTTGATAATATTTTGATTCTAAAATTTGGTTTTTTCTTGTTAATTTTAACTCTTTTCTTCTTTTACCTTAATTAGGGCTATCCCCTAAGTCATTCCATATGATTTTCTCTTCATTTTGTGTATTTGTTGATTCTAGGGTTAATATCCTTAAACCTGATACTAATTCTGTTACTTCTCTAATTGGAGCAAACATTTATGTGCCATTGCTAGGTGTTTGACAAAATTTGTAACTCTTCTTTTTTTCCTTCTTTCTAATAGTGATGTTGCTCCATTGGGCTAAATCTTTCGATGGGATGTTAAATTCTTGTTCTGAAGTCATCGATTGATGGGCTTTTTCCTGCAAATTGTCTTTTGCAGATTCTTCTCCTTTATTATTTCTTTGTTCCATCTGTTCAATTCCTAATTTTTTAACTAAGACTTTTGATAATCCTTCTTCCCAGACTTCAATCTGACTGCTTCTATTTTTTGATGTTTCTTCTATTTCTAATATTTGTATCCTTTTACCTTTGTGCTCTTTGTGAACAACTTCCGCAAGTATGCTTTGATCAATTAGGTCATTCTGTAGTAGAAGGATCTCATGAATAGCCTATTTACTTTTTCAATATTATGTTCCATTTGTTCTACTATCTCTCTTTCCATTTGACAGTCCTTGCATCTTTTAAATTTATCTAGTGTGTGTTGATATTTTATGTTTGTTATCCAATCATTTCCCTCCATCCCTTCTTTTTCCAAATTTTCTTGTAGTTATTCTTCTTTTTTCTGTAGATTTCTTTTATTTAGGCTTTTAACCTTTTCTACTGCTCTTTGACTTTCTTTGTTGTCCTTTATTATTGCAACTTCTGTTGTATTTCTTCCTTTTCCCAGGCTACACTTTCCCTTTTGTTTAGGTTGTCTTTAAAGTTGTTCTTGATATGCATTTTGGAGAAGTTTGGATCCTAATTTTATCTATTTCTCTTGAGTATTCTCTAAAAGATAAGTTACAGATGGATCTGTTGGTTATAATTTTCCTACTTACTATATTGCTCAGATTTATGTTCACTAGAACTCTAATTTTGTTGGTTTTAATTTTGCTATCTTTGAATCCTATGAGAGATCCCAAAGATTTGCCTATTCTCTTAATAATATTATTCTCCATTAGTTCCGATGGTATGTCTGAACATTCAATCCATTTGATTGTTTTTTATATTTTTAATGTGGTCTTTGTTAAAATTTGGTTGTCGTGTTATAAAATTAATGTGATGCCCCTTATAGAAATAATTATCAGAACTTAAAATTTTAGTTTTCACCTTTGAATTTTGACAATGAATGAACCAATGTTTTTCTACAAAAGAGGTTATATTACTTACCTTGTCGACCCATTTCTTGGAAATTTTACGTACCAACTTGTTTCTATATTTTTGTGGCCTATTCCAGTACACATGGATGCCCTTCTCAGCACATTCCATCCGTCTTTCTTCACTATGTGAATTGCTGATGATTATATCGTCACTGCTTTTGTTCTTTGTTAAAAACCTTGGGTTAGGGTTTCTTGCCTCTCTTTGACTAATCTCTTCTCGATATTTCTTATGGTGTGGTGGAATGTAAGCCCCCTTTGTTGCGGGGAATCTTTCCTTCTACGAGATGTTTTTGAAGCTACTTACTTGTGAGTTATGAACTTTAGATGGCTTCCAAAAACTTATCGAAGTATGGCCTAAAGGTATTTTATTGGCCTCCGAAGTTGCTTTAGGTCAATTTGGGTGTGTGATTTGGATTTTCTTTCTTCGCTAGGGTTTTTATTTTCAAGAGTTGCATACTTTGTTTTGATAAAAAAAATATCATTGAATTTGTAGTCTTGCTGTTGCACCATCTTTTCCCTGTTGTAGCCACCTTCGATTTCATTTTTTCTTATTCTAAGCAATATGCCATCCTTCCTCAACTCTATTGTTCTCACTCTCGATGATTACTGTATTTCATTTTGCATGATGTTGGATTAGGTTTTCAAAGCTATTTGTGCCCATTTTGGGTTGGCACTATCGGTTGCTATTCTGAGAGGAGAGAGCATGTAAAGTGTTTCTATGAATTTGTCTTTTTGGCCATTTTGTAGAGCAGAGCAAATTGTAATGTATTTTTATTATTTTATTTTAATAATTTTCTTTTACTATTATTTTGAATAATTGTTTTGAAATATTTTAAATTTTAAATTTAGTTAGAAATTAAATATTTCAATAAAATATAATAATAAAATTATTTTTGTTGATTAATTCACAAATTATTAAAATTTAGAGATTGCAAAGTCGTCAAATGTCATAATTGTATTTTAAAATTCTAAAAAGTTTTAAAATACTAACATACAAATAATAGTTCTTATTGCTTTTTAAAGATTAATAATTAAAAAAAATGAACTTTATTGTTTTTCAAAATCTTCACTAAATTATTATTATTATTATTTTATCAATAAACGGTTGAAGCCTTGTGTTATATTGAATAAATTTAATTTAGTTATAGTATTCTCCATTCAAACAGACACTGGTAGGAAAGAACGGAGCAAGAAAACCTCTAGTCTTGTCTAGGACCGAAGTCCTATATTATAAAATTTAAAAGGGGCATACGCCAATTTTTAAATAAATAAAAAATATGATGAGACATGAAAATTAACACGAATACTACCATGGAGAAATAATCTCCTTTCAATATTTGGTTTGTCTACTCACAGCTTCTTATATCTTTTGCAATAATCCTTCTATTAGCTTACAATCACACATCTTTCTTTCCACAAATATTAGTAGTGTTAGAGCAACCTGAAAACATGAAGTGTTTCTACAATATTTGTAATTGCCATTTCTAATATATATTTATTGCATTTCTCTCTTTGTCTATATATAACTTATCATGCATTGGTATACTTAGTTTTTGACTAATCAATTTTTACTATTATATTCCTTTAAATGATTATACATGTTTGTAGTTTCTGAAATAGTGATGTTGATTTATCCAATCAAGTTTAGCTATATTTGAGGTGGAATATCATTATCGATAGATTCTTTTTTGCATTTTTTTTGTTTCTAAGTGTAATTGATATATTTGATTCTTTATTTGTTTCTTTCACATTTTGATATTAGTGTGTTTCCATTCATGTATTTACAACTTTTAGCATAGTTACAGAGATTAATATCGCGATTATGGTATATAATTGCTACATAACTTATAATAAAAGCTTCAATCACCTTACATGTTTTGCAAAAAACTCACTAACACAGATTAAAATTAGTTATAATTTTAAATCAAAATTATGTAAACTTGGGATACATTGGTAATAATAGTCTAGGAATAAATACCTAACAGGCTAAGATATTGCCAGAGCTCCGAACAAAGAGTAACCCATTACAAAATGAAAACCTCCAAGGCTAGATGGAGGATACAACAAACCCTAAACTAAAACTATCTAGACTACATATATGTTCAATATAGGAAAGGAGAAACAAGAAAATCTCCATCTAACATTTGATATTAACATAATTTGACATTCAAACAAAAACCAATAAATGACAGACCCTATTTCCAGTAAACCATGATGATTTCAGCAATGTCCTTTGGGTTCTCAGATTGATAATTTGGCAAGAAGTCAAAAACACTTTTCTCCCTACTAGATTTTTCCATATTTGGAATACAGAAATCCAGATCTTCCAAATTCTCGAGCACCACTCCTAGATGAATATAGGATTTGAAGATGCAGAGATCATTCCAAAGCCAGAGATAATTCCTACTCTAGCAAGGCAACTTATGAAAGAACCTATAATGTCACTGTTGGTTCTCCAAGAAAAATCCTAATTGAACATTCCTTCCCTTAAGACACGACTCACAAAAATCCACATCATGTCATCTGGAAGGTTTAAAAGTCAATTCCATCTCTTTGGTTTCACATTTACTCTAAATATCATGGTTCACACCTCTAAGGCATGAAATATACTGATATTGGTATCCATCCTAAGCTAATAACTAACCTTGGCTGAAATAGAGTGGGGAATAAAAAGCAACCAGTACCAATTAAACTATAAATAGATAACTAACGATATCCAACAAAGGCTCTAAAAGTGCCTCGATATCTATACGTCATCTGTTGATGCCACCCACATACAATTGAATCATATTAGAATATGATGATGCCTAGTGTCAAGAAATGATGTAAAATTAATGTGGTTATAGGGTTTTAAAATTGAATTATAAAACTCTTCCTAGAGAGCTATTAGATATATGGATAAAGAATTGAAAAGTGTCCAAATTACATTCCCATATATATTTACAGACTACCTTTTATATTTGAAAGTATAATTATCTTAACTTTTATAACTTGAATTCAACTTTATTCTTTTAATTTATATATTTAAATCTATCAGCATTTTGAGGACACCTTTTCCAATTTTCCATCCTCCTCTTTAATTACTACACGGTGTTAATGTTTATTTATGATGTTATAAAAATATATATAGTTTTTTATGTCTTTGTATGCTCAGATATGTATGCATTTATTATAATAGCTAGTTTGATATACTATATTATCTTATACGAATAAAGTTTACATTGTCTCATATTTTAATATTGCTGCTAACTTTTTGATTAATTTACTTACAATTAAATATTATCAAATTTTCCCTGTCAACTCCCTTATTTGCTAACTGATCTTCTACTTAATTACCTTCCCAAAAATATGCATAATCTAAATATCTTTGATATGGTCTAGGAGATTTAGAACTTCTTCCAATTTAGAATTTAGAACCCAATTAGGAGTCTCCCTTTTTCTGATAGAATTTAAGATAATCTATGAATCTCCTTCACTAATAAGTTTTGAAATGTTGAGCTCTAGGTAGACTTGGAGACCTTCTTGAAGGGCTTCTAAATTAACAAGGTTGTTAGTGGTTGATCTTATATATTTAGCCCTTTTAGTGATCCAGTTTCCAAATCCATCAATAATGATGCATCCTATCCTACCAATACTAGGATTTCCCCTCGAAGCTGTTGGAATGGCTTGATGGGAAGAGTTCTTTTGAGAGGGGGGGGAGGTAAATCAAAACTACTAGCTTTTTAACCTTTTTAAATCCTTAATGACATATAACTAAGATTAACATGAATGCATATAAACATTAGACAATCATGAGAAGTAAACATGCATCACCACATAACACTTGAGATTTTGGTAACCCAAAAACCCTCCAGGAATGAGAAGGTAAAACTGGGGTGGGGATGATACCCACAAAATTACTGCAGCAATTGATTTCAACCACCTCTAATGGTTTGCCTTGTTAAAGGCTTTACACACTATCAAATGTGACCTGTTGAAAGGATTTTCAAACACTTTACATGAAGTGTCACCTTGTTAAAGGATTTACATAAAGGTTGTTAAACCCACCTAACTTAATAGGATTTTCATAACCTTCTCCAAAGGTCCTCTTATCCTTCTCCTAAGGATCTTTCAACCTAGCTATTAAGCTAACCTATCTCTTATAGGATTTCAACTTTCTATTATAATTGTGAGAGAGTATTAGAGTAATACAGCTAATTTAATGCAATCTCTGATGTTGATCTCAAGGTCTTGATCTGCTCATCTTTCACTAATCTCTTCTAGATCTGATCTACTAATTGTATTCCCTATTCTATTCTGATGAACTAGATGTGTAGATGTTGTCCTTTCCACTAAATCTTTGACACCAATGTTTTGCAACAACCTTAGTAGTAGGCTCTACTCTTTCTTCTTTAATCCACTATATGTTCAATGGCATCAAGACTCCCTTATAAGGATTATTGGTTCATTATGCATCCTTGGATAAAGTGTTCAAACTCAAACCCTAGAAATTCACCCATTGGCTGCTTGCTTATTCCAATTTTCTAATTGGCTGCATTAGGATTGTATAGGTGGTTGTGAGGATTTGATCTTATCTCCTTGTCTTGTAATGATTCATGCATAACCATTTCATATCATGGTTTGTGTTAGCACAAACTCTCATGTTGATCCTGTGTTGCTCGACACATGAAGTAATATTGATGCTCGAAACCATCTATTCTGGATTGCTCGGCATCCTCTGTAGTTCCTGTGTTACTTGACATCAATAACTTTCTGAGTTACTTGGCATCAATAGAGTTTGCAATGCTCGGCACAGGTTGGATTTCTACTTTTCTCAGCTTCAATTGATTCCTAAATCACTCAGCTCCTATTATCGTATGGTAGTCATGTAGTCACATAATTGAACATGGTAGAGATTTAACCATGGTGAAAACATGACTAACTTCCATGTGTCCCTGGATGATAAGATACTTATTCTCACTACTTCCAGTCACATAGTCGCATAATTGGAAGTTGCCAAGATTTAGCCATTGTGAGATCACGATATGTCGACACGTGGCAAAGAACTTAGTAACTTGGCATGAACTATCTTCTGGATCACTCGGCACCTATAGTCTTCCCTTTACTTGGCACATACTACATACTGATTTACTCAGCACTATTTGTAACTCGACATGTATGGTGAAAATGGTTAAGTGTGTTGACACTCATTTGTCAATTTTACTTATTTGATCAACAATCTCCCCCTTTGACATGAGTGTCAAAAACACTTAACTGATCATTCATGATCCAATCCTCATGTGTCCCTTCTTCACTTGTTTAATTCAAATAGAAAATTTCAAAAAGATATTGTAAACAAAAAAAAACTTTATGACTCCCCCTGAGTTGATTATGCCTTGTCATGGCATTAATTTTGATGTCTTTTGTCATTGTGCCTGATGTTCTCTTTGTACCTGATATTCTCTATTTCTGACCTATTCTTGTCTTTTGATCTTGTTTGATGACCCTGTTTTCATGTGATTACCAAAATTTTGCATCTCCCTTGCACTTCTTATCTCCCCTTTTTCTATTTACAATCATTCAACTTTATTCATGATCAAAATGTGGATCAAAATTTGGTAAATATACTTGTAATATCCTTATCTTCTTCAAAATATATCTCCCCCTTAGAATATTATCTCCCCCTTTTTGACACTGATGTCAAAGGGTTCTAAATAGTAATACCATGCTTTGACAAAAAGTTTTTATTTACCTCAAGGAGTATTTTGAGAGTTGCATCCCAATTATTCAATGCTATGTCCAATGACTTGTGTTGGATTGCAAGCTCCGCCGCTAGATCTACTAGTCCTTCATATGTGGAAATGTTGGGATTTTTCTTAAGAACCGTTTCCACATACATCTACACCTTATGTAGTATTTTCAAGTGAGGAGTAATAGAGGCTTGTATTTGCATCAATTTTTCTTTAATAGTGGCCTCTTTTGCTGATAATGTAGGTAATTCCCTCTGAGTGTGAAGTGTTTGAGAAAAATGCTTCTTACTATGTGCAAGATTTGAGGGTGATTGCATACTAGAGATCTTCAAATTCCTCTCCAAGGTCAAAATTTGGTGATTTGTCTCTTGTGTGAAGTTGGGAAAATAACACAATCTGGTGTAAAGGAAAAAGATGTTCCCTAATACAACTTTAACTTGATCCAATTTCTTGGCTAGGTCAACTTGTCCCAAAACAATGTCATTGGTTATCTTTTGGTTGACCTTGCCTAGAAACTTTTTCTTAGACTATTCCATGAGTTTTACATTTGTATCATGGTCTTCATTGTTCACTTGATCAACTATATCAGATAGTTGCTCAAGGATTGGCCTGCTTGCATCTAGAGGTTGTAGGCTAAAAGCATCCATGAATATATCTTTAATTTCATTCATTGCTTTCTTATACTTGTATTATTTTCTCATTGCCTCTTGCCTCCTTCTTTTATCCAATGCACTTTGTATTTCATTCATCTTTTCCTCAGTTAAAGTGCTAGAATCATAGTAGGGTATTTGAATTTCTTCATCAAGCTCAGGAATACCATAATGAATGGTTCTAGCTACCCTAATAGAACTTGATCCTAGTGTACTAACTTGTAAGGTGAACATGTCAGTACTCAACTATTGAATAGGTTTGGTAGGAATTCCTTTTTTTGGAAATTCAACCAAAGTTTGTATTATAGACTCCTCCTTATCCTGTGTTTCTTCCTTATCCTCTTCTTGTGTCACTGCTGCTGGGGGTGTGCTTGTTATCTATACTAATGTACCAGTGACTACCCCTATTGTTGGACTCAAATCTTGAAGAGCTTTCATGGCTATTCTTGGTGGTAATGGAGGTGGTAGAAATGAAATTTTAGTAGTTTGAGTTATTTGAGGTGGTTATTGTGGTGGGACCTCACCTTCCTTGATTTTATCTACTAACCTTTGTAATTCTTCAACACTGACCAATATAGGACTTGCACATAATTGCACTTGAAGATTTTTTTGGTCAAGGATCTTAGTGAGATCCTCTACAGTTAGTGGATTGATGTTTTGACTTGAGGCATTAACAACATCCTTAATCTTTATTGTTTCTGCAGGTGTGATAGTAGAGTGAGGAGGACTAGGAGGTGGTAGTTGAGTGTCTTGCACACTTTGCTGCTCATTAGTACCCCTATCTTCATCTTTACCTTCCTCCTCTTCAACCTTTTTCTCTACTTCTATCTTTTCTTCTCTCCTCTTCCTTCTCTCTTCAGGTTTAGCAGTGGCTTCTTCTTTGTATTCTTCTTCAAAGACATCTTCAACCTTTTTGTACAAATTCATCCATGATCTTGTGGTTTTTTGTACAACTTCCTCTATTTTATTCTAAAGTATAGAGAATGCTCTATACTTAGGTGTAAACCTATTGTTATGCCTTTTGACTACTTTAATTAATTGTTCCTTTGTCAAGTCAGGTAGTAGGTTGGCTAGGGTTGATTCCCTCATTTCTTTCTCTATTCTTAAACAAAAATGCCATTTGTCCTCAATAATTTTAGACAATTCTTTTGGTAGTTGTCCATCTAGTTCAAGAGGTGTATACTTGAATTGTGCCATCATTTCATATATCGATTCTTCTATCTTATTTTGTTCCTCTTTTTTGAACTTATTGAAATCAACCTTATTCATGTTACTTAAGTCTCCATTCCTAATCTTTTCACATAATGTATCAGTTGAAAACTTAGGAGGATGACTTACCTTTTCAAATTGATCTTCTTCATTAGTATCAGGTTGAGCCAAATATCTTTTCCTTTTCCTTGGCTCTTCTTGTGCCTTCTTGGTTGATTTCTCCTTCTTTGTAGCTTCCTCTTTGGCTTTTTGTATGGAGGCCCTTGTTGTAGCTCTAGTTGTTGGCTTCTTGGGCATTGGTATGGCAACTTTCTTTGATTTAGGTTGAGGAGCAAGAGGTGTATTTGCCTTCCTTTTGATGGCCTTGCCTTTGATGGGTGCTTCCTTGGCTTCTTCTTCCTCGACATCCTCATCTTTGTCTTGTGTCAATTCAAGTGGCCCTTGTTTTGGCTCATCTTCTTCTTTCTCATCATCACTGATTTCTTCTACTTCTCCTGTTGCACTTGTTTCTTCAATGCCAAACTTCTTATTTATTTTCTTTACTAGCTTCTCCTTCTTCTTGACTATTATGGCTATCTTAAGGTCTGTTACCACCCTTGATCTGACAACATCATAGGTTCCTAATGCCTTTGCAGTTTTATCAAAATCCTCTGCAAGTAGTGTTGTAATTGCTGTTGAAGCTTGATCAACATCAAGCTCATATCCCAATGGTCTTAGCCATCTTACTCTTGGGATTACTGCTTGGATGTAAGTATAACCAATGTCAAATAGAAATAATATATCCTTTTCATGCTTTTCTACTAGTGAAACCGATATCCTCATTCTCCTTTTCATGAAGTTCTTGAAATCATCAAAATACGCAGTCATTTGATCATCAAAATTGTCTCCCATTTGTGCAATAAAGTCATTTATTTGATCAACAATTGTTTTGTTCTGGTCCCAGTTGACTTTTCCAAATGAAGGGAATTCCCTCATCACATAGAAAAACATGCATACTAATATTGACCCAAATTTTCACTGTGTTCCTTTGGATTTTCTTATAGCTCCAAGATTTTCATTAATTTGTTGCAACATGAGCTCTGCAAGGTCGTATGTATGATCCTTCTTTATCATCTTGTATGCAACATCAATATCTATACAAGGCACACTATTTAATCTATTGGACTGATAAAATTTGTGTGATATGATCCTCACAAGAAAATCTAGAAGGGGGTCTTTTACAGTATCAATTGTCATTCCCTTGTTATTCCATTTAGCACCTATATTTTTCTGAATGGTTTCCCTCTTATCACTTCTCAATGTCTTTGGTCGATCTAGGGTTGGAAAACGTGTGACCCTATGAACCATTTTCTTAGTAATTTTAACTATTCCTTGCTCTAGCCAGAATGCTCCATCATGAATTTTGCTAAGAATGATGCATATCCATTCAATTTTGAAAACAATTGGAAGAACTATGGCTTTGTTTAAATCCTTCTTCTCTACAATGGAAAATTCATCCTTCAATATCCCATCATCACAGAATTTGTTGTAGGTATTATAATTTCTAGGTCACCTATGGCTTCTATTTTGTAGTTATAACACTTTCACACATCCTGAACCATAACAACTTTATTAGGGATGGCTGATAGGGAACCAACGGGATCATTTTTGTATGCAACTTCTGGGATTGGCCTAAATTCAGGTTATTTTACTTCATTACTAACCAGCTGAATGTCATGGTTTTCCTTCCTTTGGGTCAACTTTGAACCAGATGCTATTTTGATTGAACTAGTGTTTGACATTTAAAGAAAACTTCACAAACTGTACAACTCGGCACCTGAAGAAAATACTTGGTTAAATGCTTGAAATTGCTTGGGTTGATGTTGAATCACTGCAAATCATTGGTTGAGTGCTTGAAAGTCACTCAATCATTCTCCTAGTAATCACTCTTTGTTGAATGGCTCAAAATTAATTGATTTTCACCTTTAAGTGATTTAATAACCTTGCATTTAATGCATTTTGTACCTTCACCTATCACTTGACTTCCAAAGATTTTCAACTCAGCGTCCATTCCATTTTACTTGGTAGTTATTCCTACTCGACATCTATTGACTTTGTCGACAACTCGGCAACCACTACAATTTCACTCAACTTCCAAGGTAGTTTCACTCGGCAACCAAAGACAGCTCGGCATCATCATTTAAGTTTTGTCTTAGCATCTTATCTCATGCAGATTTATACTTTGTAGTGCTTTTTCACTATTTAGGGCTAATGTATGATACTTTCTTATATGTATTAGCCCCATCGGCTCATCTTGTGATTAGTTGGATGAGGTATGATCACTTGACCTCTTCATTTGGTTCATCTCTTTTCTGCCATGTCTTCTTTGTGTGTTTTCTGATGTGTCCCTCATCAACTTTTTCTTTGCCCTTATTTACTTCAATCTTGGGTGCCTTGGCCTTTGTTGGACAATTCCTGCTAACATGTCTAGTTTTTAAGCAACTGAATCAAGTAGTTTGGTTCAACCATCTTTTATACTTCCCCTTGAAATGTGTTCTGATGCAATTATGGGGTATGTAACCATACTCTTGAAAATAATGACAACTTTGTCTTGTATTGTAGTCCTAATTGTAATGGTGTACATAGTTGTCCCTTCTTACATGCAGAATTTGGTGTCCACATAGGCTTTGATCTACACTCAAATGCTCTATGTCCATAATTCTTGCAATTGTGGCAATGTCCATCAAATCTTTGTGTCCTTATGACATCAGACCTGCAGTCTTGTGTCATATGTCCTTGCATGTTGCACTTGTGACAATACCCTTTACTTTTGGGTGTGTTTGGTTGATTGTTCCTTCTACTCCTAGAAACATTAGTAGTATGCCCCTTTTATTACAATAATGACAAGTGGGTTTAGAATCTTTACCTTTGTCACTCCTTTGCTTAGCAATCCTTGATGTTTCACCAACTTTAGTACTAGTGTATCCAAGTCCTAATGTGTCATGAGCTGATCTTGGGGATTTCAACAACTATTCAAAGTACTTGGTAGCTTCCCTTGACTTGTTGAGATTCTTTGATGTCTCTTTCTCTCTTTTTAATTCATTTTGTAGTTGTTCATTCTGCATCCTCAAAGTAGAGATCTCAATATCTTTCATATTGTGTTCATGATGAAGGTTCATTAGTTGGGCAAGTGTATCCATCTGCATGTTTGAGATCCTTGTTAGTTCAGTATAATTTTCTTCAAGTCTGTTTGCAAGATTTTTTTTGTCATCTTCAAGCATGACTCTATCCTCAACTGCTCTTTTCTTTTTCTCAGTGATTTCACATAGCATCAAGGTGTATGATTCATGTTTCATTTTGAGAGATCTTATCTCTTCTACTTGAATTCTTTTTTTCTCCATTAGTTCTGCTATTGCTGCATCAAACTCTTTACAGTTTCCTTTGGCAAACACTTGTAGTGAATGTCATTCTTAGGTATGGCTATTTCCTTCCTTCTTTTTATGGATTTTCTTAGTTCTTCTCTAGCTTCCTCTACCTTGTGTAGAGCGAGATGCACATCAATCACCTGGTTTTCAATGATCTTCCCAAGTTTGAAGACTTCCATCTTCAAATCTTTTTCTCCAAGCTGTTAGGCTTCTTCTTGAGAGAACTTGGCTTTGATACCAATTGTTGGAATGTCTTTATGGGAAGAGTGCTTCTAGGGGGGTAGAATTAGAAGTACTAGCTTTTTAACCTTTTTAAATCCTTCATGACATATAACTAAGATTAACATGCATGCATATAAACATTAGACAATCATGAGAAGTAAACACGCATCACCACATAACACTTGAGATTTTGGTAACCTAGAAACCCTCCAGGAATAAGAAGGTAAAACTAGGGTGGGGATGATACCCACAAAATTACTATAGCAATTGATTTCAACCACTTCTGATGGTTTGCCCTATTAAAGGCTTTACACACTGTCAAATGTGACATGTTGAAAGGATTTTCAAACACTTTACATGAAGTGTCACCCTATTAAAAAATTTACATAAAGGTTGTTAAACCCACCTAACTTAATAGGATTTTCATAACCTTCTCCAAAGGTCCTCTTATCCTTCTCCTAAGGATCTTTCAACCTAGTTGTTAAGCTAACCTATCTCTTATAGGATTTCAACTTTCTAATACAATTGTGAGAGAGTATTAGAGTAATACACCTGATTTAATGCAATCTCTGATGCTGATCTTAGGCTCTTGATCTGCTCATCTTTCACTGATTTCTTCTAGATCTGATCTGCTGATTGTATTCCCTATTCTGTTATGATCAACTAGATGTGTAGATGTTGTCCTTTCCACTAAATCTTTGACACCAATGTTCTGCAACAACCTTAGTAATAGGCTCTACTCTTTCTTCTTCAATCCACTATATGTTCAATGGCATCAAGACTCCCTTATAAGGATTAGTGGTTCGTTATGCATCCTTGGATAAAGTGTTCGAACTCAAACCCTAGAAATTTACCCATTGGCTGCATGAGGATTGCATAGGTGGTTGTGAGGATTTGATCTTATCTCCTTGTCATGTAATGAGTCATGCATAACTGTTTTGCATCATGGTTTGTGTTGGCACAAAATCTCATGTTGATCCTACATTTCTCGACACATGAAGTAATAGTGATGCTCGGCACCATCTATTCTAGATTTCTCGACATCCTCTGTAATTCCTATGTTACTCGGCATCAATAGCTTTATGTGTTACTCGGCATCAATAGAGTTTGCAATGCTCGACACCTGTTGGATTTTTGCTTTGCTTAGCTTTAACTGATTCTTGGATCACTCAGCTCCTGTTATCATATGGTAGTCACATAGTCACATAATTGAACATGGTAGAGATTTAACCATGGCAAGAACACAACTAACTTCCACATGCCCCTGGACGACAAGATACTTATTCTCACTACTGCCAGTAGCATATTTGCATAATTATAAGTTGCTGAGATTTAGCCATTGCAAGATCATGATATGTTGACACGTGGTAGAGAACTTAGTAACTTGGCATGTACTATCTTCTGGATCACTAGGCACCTATAGTCTTCCTTTTACTCAGCACATACTACATACAGATTTACTCGACACTATCTGTAACTCGACATGTATGGTGAAAATGGTTAAGTGTGTTGAAACTCATTTGTCAATCTTACTTATTTGATTAACACAAGCTCCATCACAATTTAATTTGGTTCAACATGTTGGGGGTGGATTCCAACAAATTTTCTTCTAGCCTATTTGTTCTTTTTTTGATACATCATCGGGGGATTGGCTAGGTTTTTCCAACTTTTTCTCATAAGACCATCCCATTCTGTAAATGATCCTTCCTCTATTGGAATCTTTCTAAGATGAGATTTAATTATTTATCTCACATGCCATTATCTCTTGATTGTGAAATATTCTTCTATTCCTTTCTTTCCATATTTCCTAAACAAGGATTGAAGGAAAAAATTCCAAATGTTACCATAGATACCTTTACTATTATCCATGGGCCAACCCTTAAGTAGCCCATTCAGAGTTTTAGGCAATGGCACATTCCATCTCAACATACGTTGAAGCCATTCCCAACACTTTTGTGTATAGGGTCAGTGCAAGAAGTTGGGTCTCACTTTTGGCCAAAAAGTGGAAGTGTTTTTCCTGTTTTTGAAATATTTTGTCAATTGATGCCAAAATTTGAACCATTTAGAGATTAAATATAAAAAACTTCAGAAATAAAAATTGTAGTGCCTAGAATCTTCTTTTTGAATATATAATTTATTTGTATACCCATATGATAGATTATTTTCTTGGTATGGATCTTTAAAAACCACTTTTTCAAAATGCTTGTTTTAGAACCATGCCACGCTTGTGTACAAACACCATAATTTGATGCAAATGAATAAATTTTTGCAAATCCTTTTAAACAAAGTTACTTGACACACCAAAGATTGATGAGAATATTTTTCTTAAATTTTTTAATGAATATATATTTTTTTAAATTAATTTTTAATTGGCTATAAAAGAAAATTTTAAAACCTCTCGTGTACGGACACCATAATTTGATCAAAATTTCACTTTTTTCAATTTAAGAAAAAAAATAAGAAAAAATATAAAATAAAAAAGTTTTTAAAGTTTTAGTGAACATTGCTATTTTACATTTAGGTACCACCTTTGACTAAAAAAAAAAGAAAATAGTAAATAAAATCATATCTCTATAAAATTTATATTTTTGAAATTAGGACACTGAGAGCTCTAATGGGTTTTTGTTTCGTAAAAAAATTTGATCGGGAAGACCCTCTAAAAATTATGGCAAGGCATGAATTTGTTAGTTCAATGCCTTAGCCAAATCTTGAGAGGCCAAGGCATAGGCTTTGTCTCACCAAGCCTATCCAAAACCAAAATCTGAGGCAAGGAAAAAAAATCCTGCCTCATGTTGTAAGAAACGGGCACTCATTATTGAATTTCAAAAAAGTGGGTACCCATTTCGAAAAGCTAAAAGCGACATGTAAAATCCGCCAAAAATTTAAAAAAATGAATTTTTAAGAAACGGGTACCTGCTTTTTACTTTTAAAAAATGGGTATCCGATTTTTAAAAAATGGGTGCCCGTTTCTTAAAAATTCAAATTTTTAATTTTTTGAGAAACGGTACCCATTTTTTGAAAATAAAAAATGGGTACCCGATTTTTAAAAATAATGGGTGCCTGTTTTTTAAATTTAGGGTCAAGCACCCGAGCTGAAAACGAGTGCTTGTTTTTTAAAATCGAGTAGCCGTTTCTAAGAGGTCTCATTTCGCGGATTTGACTTCCGCGGAATTGCAACCCAACTTTGTGCATTCACCCTATATGAACATCTATATAAAAGATGATTAGTGTCTTTGTTGTCATTCTTACATAACACACATCTAGACGGCCCCTCAATGATCAAATTTTTAATTTTGTCAGCAGTTGGAATTGTATCCTGGGAGGCGGTCCACAAAAAGAATCCCACCTTTGGAAGACAAGATGAATCCCAACAAAGTTTAAGGGGAGTGTACTCTTCTTCACATCTTTGACACGTCTAAATGATTTCTTTATAGCCATTTTTCACGCTATATATTCAATCTTTTGATGCTGCCCATATGAGTTTATCATTTCTCATTAATTATTTTAATTTCCTCTTATTAATGATGTCCTCATACAACTTTTTCACTTCTGGTTCTAAGTAAATACTATATAATTTTTTTCATTCCCAACTTATACTTCCATTAATATCTTTTTTTATTTTATAATTATAGACTTTACACCCCCAAACTTTTCTTTAAGATCAGTTGGGATATCCATATTGTCTAATGGGTCATTCCCATCCCAAGAATCCTCCCAGAAGAGAGCTTCCTCCCTATTACCAACATCCTAGATGAGATATTTACTAATTGGATCTCTTCTTTTAACTATGAAATTCTAGCTCTTGAATCATTTAGGAAGGTTCCTCATTCTAAGAAAAGAGTAAGCGTCAGATGCATTTAAATATTTATTATACATATTATTTTCCCATTTATGATTTCTTTCTATGAATAGTCTCCAAGTCAGTTTGGCCCCTAATGCTTGATTTTTCCATCTTATATTTTTGATACTGAGACCTCCTAATTCCTTTGGTTTACATAAATTTTCCCACTTAATAAGAGCTAGCTTTTTGTGATTTTCATTTCCATTCTAAAGGAAGTTTCTAAGTTTTTCTTGTATCTTCTTATTCAGATTTTTTTAAAGAGGTAAGAAAGAGAGCAGTATGTTGGGAGGGCCAATAAGACTGCTTTGATCTTTATAACTTTACCAATTTTTGTTAGCCATTTATCTTTCCAACCTCCTATCTTCTTATCCATTTTGTCAAGTATATTATGCCATCCCTTATTAGTTTTACTACCTTATTCTAGCTCTATTCCTAAGTATTTACATGGAAATGTTCCACTTTTATACCCTAGCATATTACAAATCTGGATTTCTTTTTTAGGCTTAGTATTAATTTAAACAATTATAAATTCTCAGCATTTACTCTTTTCCTTGATGCTTTCATATACTGTTTAATGATTAATTTAAAGTTTCGTGCCTCTAATATTGTACTTTCTCTTGGTTGAATGATATCATCAGCATATTGTTGATGAGTTATATTAGAAACATTTTTAGTAACTGAAATACCATTAATTTTACCATCTGAGTGGGCTTTGGAAATTGCTTTGCCAAATGTTTTACCCATGATGATGTATAGGAATAGAGATAAGGGATCTCCCTATCTAATACCTCTTGATGTCTCAAAGAAACCTTCAAGTGTTCCATTGATAAGAACTAAAAATTTACTTGTTAAGATGCATTGGTATATAAGATTAATCCATTGGTGAGAGAATCTGAAGGCTTCAAGTATTTTGCATTAAAACCTGCAATCAACCATGTCATATGCCTTTTGAATATCCAGTTTCATGAACATATTTTCCATTTTATTCTTATTGGCTATGTGTAATATTCTTGAAGAATGAGTATCCCATCTAGAATTGATCTGCCTAGAAAAAAATTGTTTATTCTTCTAGAATTACCTTATGTAATATTGGTTTCATTTTATTTGCTAAAATTTTGGATAAGATTTTATAAATGGTGTTGTAGAGGGCTATAGGTTTGAAGTCCCCTAAGCTTTTAGGATCATATTCTTGGGTATTAATGTGAGAAAAGTATTATTAATTTCTAAAAGTAAAGATCCACCATTTCTTGAAGCTTCAAGGGCTTACCAAAGATCATTTTTGACAATGTCCCAACATTTTTGATAAAAGAAAACCTGGAATCTATCTAGACCTGGTGAACTATCTAGCTTCATGCTAAATAAAAAAATCTAACTTCTTCCAAGGATATGGTTGTATTTAATGCTTTGTTTTCTTCTATGGAGACCACTTTTGGTATGTTTCCGATCATTTTTGTTTGGGCTATCATGTTCAAACTGTCAAAATTATATAATATCTTGTTGAAATGATCTACAAATATCTTTCTTATATTTTTTGGATTTTCTGTGATAGAACCTAATGCATCTTTAATTTTTATAATTTTACTTTTAGCTCTATTATAAATCATGTTGTTATGGAAATATTTTGTATTACAATTCCCTTCTTCTAACCATCTTTCTTTAGATTTTTGCCTCTAAAAAACTTCTTCTTTTGCAAGAATGTCTTCTTGTTTTGCTAATAGTTCTTTTTCTAAGAAAAATGTCTCATTATCAATATCTTTTTTAATTACTTCTGTGTTTATTTTTTTAATACTTTCTTCAATGTCTATTTTTTCTTTAAATATATTATTGAAATGTTCTTTTTCCTATATAAGTATATTTTCTTTAATCATTTCATATGCATATACAGATTAAACACACATATAATGTATTAAGAGTATATACATGAATATAATCTTTTTTTCATATCAGTATATTATCTTTAATCATTTTCATTTTTGATACAAATATATACATTTTGGAGCCTTTAAAATTGCATTGATTCCACCATTTTCTTATGAGTTCCATGAGATTTTTTAATCCAAAAATCACATTTTTTTGCATTTAAAAGGATTTTTGATACGTTTAATAGGTTTACTATATACAATTCTAATAGGAAAGTGATCAAAACCTACTATTGGAAGTATTGGAGCTTCTAAATCTAAATCTAATCCACTTAATTCACCTTTGAACAAGAATCTATCTAGTTTCTCAGTTATAAATGCAAAGTCATTTCCTCTACTATTCCATGTGTATATATTTTTGTTAATAGGAATATCAATAAGGTTATTAATGTCTATCCATTTTTAAAATTCTATTTATGCTTGGGAACTTTGTTGGATGCCTCTAAATTTTACATCTAAATTTATAATAGTGTTAAAGTCTCTACCTATAAGAATGCTTTCATTCCTATAGTATTTTATAAACATGTTGATTTCTTCCCATAGCAATTTTTTATCTAGGTTTTGGATCGTATCATATATGTTAATTAAAATTAACTAAAATTTGTTTTTAATGTTTTTAATTCTGCTACTCATCCAAGCATTATTAGATTGAATGACATTTAGATTTACTTTCTCGGGATTCCAAATCATTCCTAATTCCCCTAAGGCTCCTCTCGATTCGTGCAAGATGATGTTCTGATTACCTAATATATTTTCTAGCTTATGTCCTTCCTTATTTACTTTTATTTCTTGTGTCATTATAATTTCAGATTCAAATTGTTTTAAATTATGTTTTAGTAAACTTTTCTTACTAGGTGTATTTAAGCCCCTAGCATTCCAGGTAGTGATCTTCATGTTATCTTGGGAAGGATCTTCCTCTTCCCTGTTCAAAGTAATTGATTAATATTTTGTTGTTATTTTTCTTGCCCATCTGCTTCTCTAAGTTCTTTAAGTGACTTCTTCTTTTAGCTTTCACCCTACCATATTAGGGGAATTTAATCCTTCTTGATTCATCAAAATACCTAGTTGCTCTATATTCTCTTGTGCATTTAAAGCACTTTCAAATTACTTGCCATCTTTCTCACGTTCTTCTTCCTTTTCTAATTATTTTATTATTAGTTCTACCAATTTTTCCTAATTACCTATATGTACATCATCTGCTAAAGCTGGGTTGCACCTTGTACTATCTAATTCCATACCATCTCCTTGTCCTGTTGTTGTTTCAATTTTGATTGTTTGTAAATCTATATCTCTTTTATCTTCCTCCTTAGTGAGTAGCATATCTCTTCTCAAATCTTCAAATGTGTAATTATCTCTGCGTATTTTTAATACTTGTTGTATTAAATCCTCTTTGTGTAAGTCACTACTATTATCAATATTATCAAAGTTAAAAACTTGGATCAATTCATCAGTTAATCATTCCATGGTCTCTTTCTCTGTCTTATCTGTGATTATCATTTCCATCTCTTCATTTTTTGGAGCATCATTATCTAGAAAGTCATAGAGCTCTTATATTATATTTTCTTTTGTCTTACTTTGATCCTTTTCCTTTGTATTATAATCACTCATCTTATAAATAGGTGATACATGATTTGTGGTTAGTGTTTGCTAGAATTTGGTGCATAACTTTGTTGCCTTTTTTTAATTGCTTGCTTCGTTTTCTACCTTCTTTTTTCTATGGAGTTTCCAATATTTCTTTTAGATAATTAGCATTATCTTGATCTGTTGATTCTTCGTAGAAAAGAAGTTTTTTTTCTATTTCTTCAAGATTCTTATTGTTTGCCTCTATGCTCCTTTCTTTTTGGAATCACATTTCCTTTCTTGAAATTTTACTTATAGCCCTAATAATCTTAATTTTTGTGTTTTGCTTTTATTCTTGCTTAATCTTTTGTTGTTACTGGTTTTCTTTAACTTGTTTCTTTTAGAAATATTATCTTCCGATGTTTCTTCTTTCCTCCTTTTATTTTCTTTATGGTTTTGATCTTCATAGAGAATATCTAAATTCATCTGTGGAGTAGTGTATTTACATTCTTCTAACAGTTAGATACTTTGTTTATTGCTTTTTGAATTTAAAACCTTTTCCTTTCCTATGCTTTGATCATTTTTTTCTTTTGACTCTTGTAGCGTTTTTGTTTCTTTCGTTTGATATTTCTTGGTAATGGATAAGAAATTGTTTCCCCTCCCTTTATTTGCCATTGTTTTTTTTTATCTGATTTTACCTTCCTCCCTTTCTATATCTTCTTTCCTTATTATATCCTAACTTGGCTCCAACCCATTTATCTCATTTATGATTTTCCCCTATTTTTCTATTTTATTTCTAATTTCATCATAAGAAAGGTATCTATAAGATTCAATTTTGATTGTAAAGTTTTAAATGATATCTTTCTTTCATTATCTAATCTGGTTATTTCTGGTATTTTTATTCCTATCATTAACCAAAAATTTAATAGGGTTACAAAATTTATAAGAAGCATCAATTCCCATTAAATTACTAATTAAATATCTAATTTTCCTAAGAATATCTAAATGCATTAGTTCAAGAGGTATGGATTGAATGACACCTGGGTTGGAATGGATAAATATAACTATATTTCCTTGTAATATGGTGACCATTCAATGAATTTAACAACATATCCTTATAAAAGCAAACAGAGACAAAGAGGAAATATTTTTTCACATCTTCATTACTACAGTGTATATATGTCAATCTATTAGAATGGTGAGATATACTTACTTGATTTTTTCAAATCTGCTTTAACCAACAAATGAGATTGATTATTTCTTGTTTTGTTCCATTCCAAAAATTCAAATATACCCACTTTCTAATAATCCTACCATCATTCTTTGCTGACTTGATTGCTAATAATCAGGACCCATTCTTCAGATTTTTCTTTGTAGTTTCACAAAGTCAATATGGTTTGAATGGGGGGCCCAATCCTACGATTTTGTGGGATATAAGTTGTTTTAAGATGTGATATGGGTTGAGGATGTTCTACCTTTCAGAGATTGGTTCCATGGTTATCAAGATCAAAGATATATCCTTTTTGCTATGAATATAGAGATAAACTATTTTGTGTTGCATATTTGGTATGATTGAAAAAGAAAAATTGCTTGTCTACGGTTGTTGTTGAAAAATGATATTAGGGGAAAAGCCCTTCCAATTTCATTTGTTGCCTAATTTGGAAAAATCTTCTTCTATACTAATTTGAGAAGGTACTCAAGTTTGACTTTCCTTATGATGATCCATTGATAAATGTAGTATATGGTCCTAATTTCTTACCAATTTCTTTCCTCCTCTTGTTCTCATTGTCTTTATCTAGTAGATGAAACCCTAATTTTTCTTTAAATCTCACTAGTAGCTTTTTATTGGATGCATTTATATTTTTACAAATATGATGGTTGTATTTTGTTTGCTTGTGAAACTTCTACTTGAAATCATCATACCCTGAAAGTGTCGCAAAAGGATTAGACATTTTTTACCACAAACCACAGATTAATAGAGGGAGAAGCATTGATATGTGGAGGGTTGATGCTGTAAAATCCAATCACATCTACTTCTATACTAGATTAACATGTTGATATTTTTGGCTGTTGCCCTTGCTATTGATTAGGTTCCTAAATCATCTACTTTGGTATACAAATTAAATTCTTTGTTGATCTAATTTATCATGTTCACTAGTTTTTTTTATTTACATATTTTGCATAATTTGTGTACTTTTCTCTTCCTTCCATTTTTTTGATTCCTCGATTGACTATTTGTTTTATATTAGCTTCTAGCTGGTAAATTGTCACAGACTTGTAAACCAAGTCACTAAAATTGTTGATGTTATTTTATTCTTCTTGGGGAAAAATGAACCATAGCCATTGTAGGATGGAATTATATTGCTTCTTTCTAAGTAAAATAGATCACTACACTAGTGTAAGTTAAACCTTTGAGCTAGGTTAAATTCATTGGGAACCTATTTTATAATTTAATAATATTTTGGAAGAATCTTGAGTCATTTTTCATAATTTTTTATGGCTATTACTATAATAATCGCATATTTATTAGTACTTCACTTCTACAAAGGTATTATTGGCATTCAATGTTAATCGTTGCTCTTCTCCATTTTCGTGATCGATGTTGAATGTCACTTGGCCACTACTAAGATGGATATTAATATTTCTTGTCATGTCCCCTTTTCAAATAATTAAAAATAACAATCTTTGCTAAGGCAGGCAGGCTCAAAAAGGTGAAGTTTCGGAAAAAGGGGATAATCTTTGGAAGCTAATGGACTAATAAATGAAAAATATTATTAAAACATGTTTCATTAACCCCTCTTGGACGTGAGTTAGGATTATGCCCTCTTTTAAGGGGATTGGAGGCATTTTGGGCTCATTCCAGAACTTGATTTTTGCTCATTCTTTGTTATTCTTCAGAGGCTGCCAAACCTGTGGAGAAGGAGACCCAAGAACGGGAGTTTGCAGGTTTCTAGGGAGACCCAAGAATGGGAGTTTGTAGGTTTCCAAGAAGGCTAAGGACATGAGTTTGAAGCCATTCCATGTGCATGCTCATACAGAGTTTGCCTTTGTGCTGAACAGTGCAGATTTGTGGGTTTTCGGGTGTGTTTTTTGCATGAGTTTGGTGTTTTCAGTTGAGTATTTCATATCAGTTTGGGTTGCTTCTGTATTTCAGACTTTATGATGTTAAAATAGAGCTGAATATATGTATTGGAACATGATTAAACTTTTGAGATAGATTATTAGTGTTTTTGTGGTGTTTTCGAACATTTTTGTGTTAATTTCGGGAGCCCGATGAGCATAGTTTTTGTCCAACATTTGTGAACTGTTGTGTAAAGGCTATATAGATCTAAAAATGTCATTTTGTAGGCTGTTATGCTGCTGAAATTTCTGTAAAAATTTCCTTTTTCAGATTTATTAATAATAGGTGAAGCTGTGAAGCTTTTGGCACTTTTTTCGGCATACCCGATTTGGGGTTTCTTGAGAAAATTGGTGGATCTTTGTAATATTGGTTGTTTGGTTTTGAAAATCTGATTAGAGGCATGAAATATCATACAAAATCATTAAAGGGACATTTCATTGCCCAATATCAAATTTTTTGTATCACTGAATGGGAATGTGATCACTTGGTTGGAATGTCAGATTGAATGCTTGATGGATCATACAAATATTGTAGAGATTTGAGGATAAATGATATATATGTGCCCACCATGAATGCTCAATCATCTAGTTAGATTCAATATTTTTCAATGACACTCTGTTGACTTTGAAAATGTATTTTGAGATATTATTCGCTTCTATAAATCATGAATTTGCAATAAAAATATGCTAAGTCCACAATAAAAAACCATATATCAATAGTACCGAATGGAACCTCAAAATGACTGGACAATTTAGCTTTTCACTAGGGTCAATTTTCTTCATTGCTCCTTTATTATTTGCATTTTTTGTCAAAATAGTAAATTATAAATAATGAAATTTTAAATAATTTATTTCAAATTAATTTTTTTTTTATTATATTTTTAGATTTATAAAAAATATTATTCAGCAAATTACAAATTATAAACTTTAATCACTCCTATAAATATCTTATATGGATATATTTAAAATATTTGTACTCACATTTTAATTTTAATTCTTGGTCTAGTAATTTTCAAAATATAAGTAATAGTTTTTCTAAAATTTATCAACTTAATTATAGTACATTGTTTCAAAAATAAATAAACTTAATGTAGTATAAAAAAATTTTTTTATAAAAATTAATTTAATAGTCTTACATAAATATAATCAAATATATTTCATTATACATAAATGTTAACTTTTTTTAAAATTTCATGTACTAAATATATAAAATATATAAAACATGTCTTTAGCTATACTATTTTTTCAGGCTTTTTGGAATAGGCAGGGACCCCTGCTTTATCAGAGCTCTGGTTTATCATGAAACTAAATGACTATTAAATGGAAGGTATTAAATTTAAAAACTTAAAATAAAAAATATAATGGAAAAGATTGAGTGTAATTAGTGAAAATAGATAAGAATAAATTGTTGGGTTTTTTTTCAACAAATTACACACTATATATGAATCAAATTTAAAAGCTACTAGTTCTTGTGGCAAAAAGATGCAAAGTGGAGGCATTGCATGTGTGCAAAGAAGTCTTCCTAAGAGCAATTTGTAACAACATTTAATTAGTTTCATGTAGAGAATCAAGGATGACAATGGACATTGACCACATACAGAATCAGTTTAATTGAGTTCAAATATTATAATTGGGTCTTTCTGTAATTAACTTCCTTTCTTTTATTTTGTTGCATTTGTTGAGGAAGTGGGCAAAGAGTGTGCCAAAAAGTTTAAATTTTTTATTGGAAGGATTTTAGCAGAAGAATAAGCCTAGCAATGGTATCATGAGAAGAGCTTAGCTACGTTGATTGACACTTATAAGAATATAAGTCTAAATAAGTGACAAAAATAAGAGTAATAATTTATGTAAAATATGTTTGCACTATACCAAAGAGATAGGTGAACATTGTCCAAGTGTGACCCATATATGAGGTTGGATGGTCAATATAAAAGAGGATTGAAGGGGTTGTAGCACATTCAATTTAATGTTTATGATCAAACAAAGAAAACCCTTCTTTTTGTACATAGGGTCATGACCATGAATATCTTTCAAGCACAATTTTTAGCACAAAATCAAAATCTAAGAGATAGGAAGCTAATATTTAAGGGGATCATATTAGCAATGCAAACAAGTGAGAAATAAAAAATCTAGGATAAGCCAATTAAGAGCCGCCAGTTATACAATGCATTGGCAAAACATTAACAAGAACATGTTTTTTCATTTTACAGAGTCTGCAACTTGAAAAGTGAAAGGGATAAGAAGCCTTTATTTCACAACGGCTACAAGATTAACATGCATCCAAGTAAAAATTGTGGCCATAACTTATAAAAAAGATACCATTTTTTAAAAACCCTTATCAGTTAAAAATATGAAAAGATTTTGTAAAAGATTAGCAAAATAAGATCTAGATTCACAACCCAAAATTATCAGAGGAAGAGATAGAAGTTTTCCAAAGACCATATAATGAGAGCGTCATAGTGCCAATGAAGCAAAGATAGATGAGATAGGTGAAGCGATCAAATAGAGGGAAAAAATATGTGTTTCTGTAGTGACCCACAAAGAGGGAAAATAGAAAAATTGTTGGTATTCAAAAAGAAACCCTTCATATGACTACAGAAAAGCATGTCAATTAAATAGAAAGAGAAAATTGCAAGAGATTGCAACCTTTAAAATGGGGAGAATCCTTCATCCATGTCAATGACACACAATTATAGAGAAGTCATGATGTCAATTTGAATAGCTTACTAGGGTTTTAGTGCGGCTTTGGTGGATATCTTCTAGCAGGTTTGACACATGCCATAGCCTCAATTTTGTGCCCTTCGGGAAGAACCCACAAGTGCATACACAAAGTACACACAAACACACAATGAGTTAAAATTGATGAAAACCCAAATCTGGTGTTAGTCAAAATAAAACCTAGCTCATGTTATCCGTCTAATAAATACTAAAATAATGGTTTAAAAAGTGCAATATACATAAGCCTGAAAAAAATATTTTGCAAATTATTCTACAACATCTTTTCCATGTGTTGGTACCACAAATAGTGGTGTTCAAATGTGACAAGGATTATAGCATAATTAAGGAATAACTAATGTTGTTTTTTGATAGATTTGGGCCATTTTTTCCAATAGTGGGAAATGTAACTGCCTGTAGAAAATCCTAATGGCAAGGTTCTTAACTTTGTAGAATTTTTTCTTTCATCTTGTCTTTCATGGACAGTTTTAGGATAAGCAGTGAAAAGTTCTGTTACAACTTTGCAATGCCAAGGTGTTTGCGAGCATTTGGGAGCTGAAAGTGTGAGGCTTTTTTTTCATCACGTTTAAAGGTTAGGATTTCATATTTTGTCCATGTCATTTTTTCCTAGCCAGAGATGAGGGATTGGGCCTGCTTTAATGTATTCAACCAAGGATCATGGCACTCTATAAACAACAACAACAAATTTTGAAAAGGGAAAAGTCTCACCTTCTGATCATCAACTCTCACCCTCTACTAAAGGGTTTAGCATAATGAACTTATGCAACCTACATCTATGCAGTGACTAATTCTACATGTACGCCAATTGTAAATGTCATTAGTTGTCATACACATTTCTCTTATCTCTTCCCTGTATGATTGCCAGATGCATTCAATTCATGTGCACTACAGTTGTGCCTATGATGATTTTTTACCTTCTTAATTTCAATTAAAAAGACCCAAAACCTCTGGGAAATTCATTCAACCAATCAAAAATTAAGAAAATGAACGAGATTAATAATTATTAAATAATTGAACACTAAACCTTAGCATTTCTGAATTACGTGAAGTCACAAAATTAAAATATATGGAATCTAGGAACATTAGCTCCCTGCCTTATATAAGGCAGGGACTAATAAGTGAAGTGGAGGCAATCCAAAAATTAAATTAATAATTACATTGTAGGCATTCCTTATTTGAATGCAAGGAGCTAAATTTTACATTCAACGGTTGGCAGCTATAGAGAGAGAATGACTACCATTGGGACAATTTGAAATGTAGATCATTTTTATCTTTTCACTATTCAACAAAGATGAAAGTCATCACCTATGATGATGACCATTAAAAATTCTTCAATTGTTGATTTATTTTTAGGTCTGAAGTGTAGATTGATTTTTTCATCTGTTATCAACACCAATAAATTTGAATTGGAATGCGTTCATATTTCACAATTACATATTTATAGTTCACATTTTAATCATCAATGGTGGGTGGTCCATATATTATCAAAAGAATAGTCAGTTTTAGGGATTCATCTACCTTTATTCAAACAAGGTCACCTCAACATTTATTAAATGGCACTACTAAATGAATAGGGGTTTTAAGACAAGTTTCAAGACAATTATTGTATAAATCATTTTAATTCAAGACAAGTAAAAAGTTGGATATTATCTTAGAATTTGTCTTAGGAGTAGTGTCTCAATACATCGTCTTAAAAAATTTCTTGTGAAGACAATTTGAAACATAATTTTTTTCTCTCCATAAGACAAATTTTCTTGTCTCTTTGGAGACAATATTTCTTCAATCCTTGGTATTGTCTCTAGAGAGATGATATATCTTTAAAACCCAACTATTGTCTCTCAAGAGAGAATATAAAAAAACATAATAAAAAAAATTATTTATTTATTTTCAATATTTTAAAGTGCGATTTTCAGCATTCAATGTTTTCAATCGGCAATAAAATAATATTCCCAATAATTATTTCCAGTATTTTATTTCTTAAAAATTACTAACTAATGAGCATGAAAAACTAACATTCCCAAAACTATTATATTAATTTTGACTATCCTAAATGTTGTATCTTATAAAATCATGTTGGAATTCCTTCACAAGCCATAAAATATACAATGGAAATGACATAAGCAGGAGATGGTATGGAAAAACTAACTTGGGAGAAAATGTTACATTTATTTTAATTGTCTTCAATGTTCAATATCATACAAAATGGCTAGAAGTTCATCCATACTATACATTTCCACTGCAACATATGAGGTCCTTGATAGGAATAAATATATTTATGAAAAAAGTAGAAAGAAATGTTTCATTTTGAACATTTTGAAGGTGTATTATTTCTAGCATGCCATATCTAGAATGAGAACATGTAAATGTTATTGTCTAGGAAGTTCTTCCAACTAAGAAAGAAACATCTTATATTATTTATGGAACTCATGTAGCCTGAAGGGATGGCTGAAACTCAATTTTGATGGTGCAGCCAGACGTAACCTGAGTACGACAAATATTGGTTGTATCATTAATGATGACATAGGTCATTGGATAGCCAAAAAGGCCATGTCAATTTAGCCTATGTCAAATAATCTGGCAGAATTAGAAGCTTTGGATCAAGGTCTGCAGTTGTATCATAAGTTAGGATTATCCAAAGTTATCATAGAAGGTGATTCCTAGTTTATTTTAAATGGAATCAAAAAACGAGCAACCCCCAATTGGGTCCTTAATTTAAGTTAGAAGAAGTGTTGGTACTTCTTGATCAATTTGTAGATAGTAGGATTTGCCATATTTTTTGAGAAGGTAATCAAAAGGCTGATTATTTAGAAATTTTGGGGATTGATGGTGTCAATTCCTTAGTTTTTAAAGATGGTCCGTCTATACCTAGTTTTTAGTTTTATTGATCTAATTTGATTTCCTTGTATAATTTTCCTATTTCTATACATACACACACACACACACACACTTCAGTTTGTATCTGGTCTATTAATATATCTATGATGGCTCCTTGTCTATGGTTATAACTCTTTTTATAGTCTTTTATGGTATTTTTGGTTCTCATTCACTAAATTTTCATCATTTTGGGGGGTGTCCATTTATTTGCACCTATTTGTACTCCTATTTTTGGCTTTCCCCCTTGTTTTCATCATTATTATGCATTTTAGTCCTACTCTTGTTTAGGTTAATGCAGGTGACATCATTTGTTGTTGTCATGATAGTGTGCTTCTAGGATCTTCTTATGCCTTTATCTTCTTCTAGGGTGTCCCCATCCATCATTTTCAGCAGATCATTTCCTACTCTGAAGATGGATTCCAAAATCAACATTTATCATACCTCTGAAAATTGCACCATGGCTTTTTGTGGCAATGTCAAATTAGAAAGATGGAATAGAATTATTAATCCAATGGATGACATGACCAAGATCGTTGTAAGAAGAGCATTGGTGAAGAGATTTTTATTTATAAGTTTTCTTGGAGGAAAAATAGTGACAGTATTGGCTCTTTCATTGGTTGTATGGCAAGAGAAAAGGTTGAACCATGGGCCATTGTTAGATTATGCTACAACATCTTTCATCTAGTTTGGAGGAAGGGGCTTGAGCAAGTAGTTTATAGCATAGATGATAAACTCTGCATCCCATTTTCAGAGAAATACATGGATCTTTTGCTAGGGTCACCCAAATTAGAGACAGTCTACCACCCCCCTTCATTAGTTATCTACAAAAATTTTGTCCTTTATTGAGAATGGCCCAAGATGGAGGCAAGTATTCAATTCCTTCTTTGGTGGAGAAGTATTTTTGTGGATGAGAGCAGAGATTGGTTAAAAAACTACCTCAACTTGTTTAATGCATATATTCAACCTAGAGTGGTACTCAACAATCTTGATGCCCTAAATTTTTGCATGTCAAACTTAGAAAAAGCTAGCAGGGCTAAATTTGACTTTGAATTCCCTCTGAAATTCTTTTTTGAGAAGCCTAATGATATTCCCAAGGTCATCATGGTGTACTGGAAGTAAGTGATAATTTTGATGCTCCTACGGGAAGTTTTGCTCAGGTTTTTGGCAGATAGTTAGATTCTAATATTTAGGGTTTGGTATATAATCCTCTATTCTATTCTAAGGATTATTGTAATTATCAACATGTTTATGATACTTTTATGTAGGTCTATAGTAGTTATGAACTCTGGATCAGCAATATGTGAATCCTTATATATTTAGATGCATAGAGATATGGTCTTATCCTAATTTTGTCTATATCATAGTTTGGTTATACAACTCATATCAAGTAGTTTGTTTTGTTTTATTGTCCATTTGAATGATCTAGTTTGGATGCCCTTGTAGCCTATTCTATTTTTAGATTCATACATTTATCATGCTTTGATTTTATGGGTTGGTATCTAGAAAGTGGATTAGTGTTTTGGAAGTAAGATGTTATCTCTAGTGTTCTCAAGGGAAGTTTTACTTTGTTTTGTAGATGGTTAAATGAAATCATGTATTAGGATTTTTCATATTGATTTTTGTTCTACGCTATGGTTATTGTAAATATCAATATGGTCATGATATGTTTTGTATGGTAGTAGCAATTACGATCTCTAGATCCTTGCTTTGAGAGTCTTTATAAATTCAGATGTATGGAGATATGGATTCATCTAATATCCTGTATATATCTTATTTTGATTATACAACTAATTACATGAATTTTGGTTTTTTCCATTGTTCCTTTGAGTGTTTTGGATTTGGATGCCTTTGGGGTTTATGATTTTTTGGTTATATTTAGAACAATATAATCATCTTCTAATTTTATGGGTTGGTATGCTCTAATTTTGACAATTTTTTTAGCATTAATGGATTTTTAGGGCTGCCCCTTTCCATCACAGTGGATGTGTTCATTTTTCATTTTATCTGGTTTTTAAGTCAAGTATTGAACTCGATGCTAGTAAGATGGATTGGTTGGTATAACCTTTTAAATTCTCAAATGGATGAGATAATTAAAAAGCGCTATTTACACCTTAGGCTGGTTCTCTGTCCCCATGTTTTGTATTAGGGTAGTTTTGATACTTCAATAACAAAGTACCAACATTTTGATTTCAGGTAATTATTTCAGATTGATGAATGTTGTTTAATAGTATTGGCTAGCTAAATATGTTTGAGATCATCCTTGCTACCACCTGCTTTAATTGGTAGTATTTCTTATTTCCATTAATGTCATGGTATAAGTGCTTCAAGCTCTGGATATAGGTATTGGAGAGGTCTATGAGTTTTTTATTATTAGCTTTGCTTTTGATGGTCTCTCATAGATCTGATTCTTTTTGAAAAGTTAGATTTGTATATTTCATAGATTTCCTTTGTTTTTGCTAACCTACAGGTTGGTTAGTAGTGTTATGGGGTCATATTTCTTGACGCCATTTTCATCGGTTGTGAGACTGGGGTGGTAGTAGAGTGCCCCCATGCCTCCTAGTATCCTTTCGCAATAGGTTAGATTGTTAGATTTAGACTGATGAATTTATTTTGATTGTTTCCTTTTTATCTGTTGGTTCACAATAGTTGAGCTTTAGCTAATGTTAATTCTTTATTGAGTTTGGTATCTTTTCTATTTTCCATTTGAGGTCCTTTAGGTGTTTGTCTTTTCTGTTTGATCTTTTTGTTTAGCATTGGTTTATATGTTTTATTTATCTAGATAAGTTTAGGATAGCTTATTAGACTTCTCTTGATTTAGTTTAAAGGTACATTAATTAATATGAGTTTAGTAATTAAATTTAGATATAGATAGTTTGTAGTTTAAATAATTTTGCTAGTCTTATGATTAACTAGTTTGTTTGGTAAGAAAGTTAGATAGGGATGTTCGCACGTGACAACTATGCAAGAACATAAAGAAAGTGATGAAATCTCTTCAGGAGACCTTGCTATGTATCAAGGAGCTTTATGCTCAAATTCTTGTTTAAATTTGATATAATATCTGAGATAATAATTTGACTAGGGTATACCCCTTTTATGATGTAATAATAAAGGACCATGGTCCCAAGCTAGACTAGAAGTTTTCTTTCCTCGTTCTTTCCTACCAGTGCCCATTTGAATAGTGGATCGCTATTGTACTCATTATTTATTTTATTAATAATCAATTATCATGGCCATTGGCCATTTACCAATAAAAAAATAAAATAAATAAAACTCATGTAGCCTAAAAGATAGAAAGTATCCAACGAACAACAAGCATCTTGCAATTCTCACTTGTCCTGTTTCCTAAAAAATAGAAAACAATTATAAGAATCTGAAATAACTAATCAAGTGACATTTTCCATATATACATAACTCATAAATACAAACAAAAAAATTATAGAGATCACACTAAATAATGAAGATCAGTTAAAAAGGAACTATACATGCATCATGCACACTCTCACTCATGGGTATATTTTGTTCTCATGAATATTCTATCATTTAAATCACACTTACATGAAATTGATAGAAATTATATATTTTACCAAAGAAAAAGTAGCATCTTTGCACAAAATGAAATGGGTATTTGTATTGTTGTAGATGTTTCCCTACCAATTTAACTTGTGAGCACAATTTGTTAATAACTATAGTATATTGAGGTTCCTAAAAAATTGCAACCTAAACTAAATATTTTGTGTTACAAATATTGAAAAATGTTCATCTAGATAATTTGATGAGAGTGACTAATAATAAATAAGCTGAAAGTATACATCATCATGATCTTCATTTAGGATGTGACAAAACTCAGTGAGTCCTCCATAGTATGTAGAAGGGCTTAACAAGTTGTTCTTTGGACTGCACTTTCCATGAATGTTATACATGTTACTATTTTTCCTTCTTCAATAATGGCATTGTTCTCTCATTTAAGAATATATTATAGCCAAAGATTTCTTATAAAATAAAAAATTTCAAAGAAATGATGTTAATTACTAAACATGACCTTAGACAACACCAACAATGTCTTTGATTCATTTAATCATCAAAAGCTCTAATAAAAATCAATGAAGAAATAAGAAGAAATAGATTTGATATTAGAAAACATGAAATATCCAGATTTCAAAGAATTTTTTTAGGGCCACATAGGGTAATTTGAGAGGGAAGACAAGTTGTATGGTGATGTTAGGAGTCAATTCTTGGGAGCTCCATGATGAAAATTTAGGAGAGGAATAGATAATAAAAATGAGAGTTATTATGTAGAGAGAAGAGTGATTTAAAAGGACAACTAGAGTATAACTTCCAATACTTCCAACTATGTGAGAGACCAAAAAATCTATCCTAAGAATTGTGGTGAAGTATATTGTAGAAGAAGTGGGTATTAAGAAGTTGGGTCTTTACCTGCCATGTTTTGATTTGGATTCTATTGGAAGCATTATCCATGTTGCTATCATAGATACTCATTAAAAATGCATGCATTCCTCCCATCTTTTCGAATCCCTTCAATACTGATGTCCATTATGCAAAGTAAGAATTACCATAACAATAAACTATGTTACTTACATTTATTACATCTAAAAAATAATACTAAAATAAAATGCTAGCTTAGATTTTGTATTACCTATTTTAGATTACCTTTTGATAATTCAATCATAAATCATTGAACATGTTCATAAACATTAAAATAATTAAAACTAAACAATCAAAAATATTATTCTAAATTATGGAAAAGATAATACCTGACACCATGACTAGGGCTAGAGTGGATATTATGCACATGAATACTTGTGCAAAGTATTTGAATTGATACACAACCATAACCTGTAAGCAACCACAAAAAGAAACTCTATAACTAGATACCAAATCATAACCTATTTGAATGTATACATAGTTTTAATCTATAAAGATTCTCATGTAGCTAAAATATTACTATTTTCATGTGTTAGATTTGCATACAAATAAACCATTTACTTTTAATTATTAAAAAAAATTCTCTCTTTATACTTCTACTGGTCATCAAACTTGTATGGCTTGCACTTGCATTTATGGGATTCTCACACAAGTGAAACTTATACAACTTTCCACCATTAAACTGATATTGTTGCATTAAAAAATGCATAATATTTTGAGAGATTGATGGCATGATGTTTGCAGTACATTTTTCAATAATTAAAATATAAAATTTACAAAGTAACAATAAAGTGGAAAATTATGGAATCACCATTTCCACTACTCATTCTAGCAAGATGATAAATCCAAGATACAAATTGCTTTGTGTGCCAGATTTAGTATTTTGTTACAATATTATAATAGAAGAGGACATACTAAAATATTGTATAGCTCAAAATTGAAATCTTGTTCAAAATGCACATGTATAAAATAACAAAACCGAGATGATTCATTGAACAAGTATGATGATATATGAAGTAGGTTTATAAGACAAATGAAAACTAAATAAGAATGCAAAGAAAATATGTTTAATGTTCATTTATTTCTATTAATTATCTTCCTATGTGTCCTCTTTCAACGTGGCACTAGTGTAATCATGGACATCCCACATTGAACACCCTCCTTGTTCTGGTTTCTCAACTACTAAAATCCAAGTATGGTTTCTTGTCGAGGTTCATGAATGACAATTGAATAATTGTGTACACCAAATAATTCATTATTTTCCTCCATCTCCTCTTCATTTTCACTACCTGATATGTTTGATTGTTGGGCATCCTATCCACAACATATCATAACTTATTAAAAAAACATAATACCTCTAATAAGATGTTGGAATATTCAAATAGGAATAATGCTTCTAAGAGGGGGGGGGCGGGGGGTGAATCAGAATTATTGTACTTTGTCCTTTAAAACCTTTTTTTTTTTAACTGAAAGTAGATTGCATGCATATAAACATATCAAACAATTATGAAAAACACATAATCATCACCACATAACACTTGAGATTTTGGTAACCCAAAAACCCTCCAGGAATAAGAAGGTAAAATTGGGGTGGGGATGATACCCACAAAATTTACTGTAGCAATAAGGTTTAACCACTTCTGATGGTCTGCCTTGTTAAAGGCTTTACACTGTATCAATAGTGACCTGGTTAAAGGATTTCAAACACTTTACAAGAAGTGTTACCCTGCTAAAGGATTTCATCACCTATTTATAGGATTCACAAAATAGCTGCTAAGCTAACCTATTACCATAGGATTTTCTTTCTAATACAATTGCTGGAGAGTATTAGGTACAATAAACCTGATAGATTACAATCCTTCGATTGCTGAATATAGGAACTTGATCTGCTTTTTCTAATCTTGATCCTCTGTGATCTGATAATCTTTACTCTAAGAATTAATTTTTCCTTGAACACCCTCATCCATCCATCATAGGGTTCAATGTAATTTTGTCTTCCTTATAAAGACATTCGAAGACTTAGGGTTCGGTATGGATCTACGATCCATATTGAATCTCTATTTCCCGCTCATTCCTTGCGTATTAACAATTAGCTACATGCCTTCTCCATTTTTCTTATTGGTTGCATGTTGATTGCATGGGAAAAACAAAAGATTCGATCTTATCTTTTAATCCTTCGAGATTCATCATATGTTGGCCATAAAAATGGTTTACATCTGAATTTGTAATGTTACAAACTCATATGTGCATTCTGTGTTTCTCAGCACTTACTGATCTCTGATGCTCGACACTTGTATTAAACTGGCTTACTTGGCACTTGTTGTATTTCTATAGTGTTCGGTATTGTCTATGACTCGGCACTCAAATGTCACTCAAAACTTAATCTTCACTCAGCACCTAAAGGTTGCTTGGCACCTGAAGATCACTCGACACCTATTGAATTTCCTGACTCGGCTCATGTTGTGGCTCGACATATGTAGTGTACTCAGCTCCAATGTAGAAAGTGATTAAGTGTGTTGGCACTCAAGTGTCAAAAACCATTTTGAGACTAACATAAGATTATTGTGTAAACCATAAAAGATTATAATAAACTTACCTCAGATTCATGACCACTGACTAATTTCTCTCCTCTATCTAGCATATGTTTTCTAAGGCCTTGGGAACTATGCAATAAGACATATTTTAGATCCTTGTCTGATGCTTCCTTTAGAAATTGGTGCACCTATACAAATATATTGAACCAAATTCATAAGATTTAATGACTTATGAGGTAAAGTTAACTCACATGTTTGTCTTGGTTTTTTTGAAGAAATATAAAAAACTATACATAAAAATGTTCACTTGCCAAGCCACCACGAACACTATTGTACCCACCAAATCCTAATCTATGGGACCCAATAGTTGACACCCTATCTTGACTTGCCTTTGTTGTATCTTGAAGGCTTCTTTTAGACCCCCCTTGTGTAGATGGACTATAATTTGGATTGTTAAGGATTTTCCTCTTAAATTTTCCATCTTTCACAATTTCATCCCATGTCACTTGGTCTATGATCCAAGCTAGACATGGGTATTTTGAATCTTTTGTCAACTTTGACCTTAAGTTGTCTCTTTTAGAATGAATGTATTTTCGTGCAATATCTAAAATGCATTCCTTATGAAAGCTAGGATCTCCAAATGTTAGTATGAAATCTTTAAGGAGTTGATCTTTCTTAGAATTGGATTGTTTCCTCCAATCCATTTGAATAGTATTGCCAAAAATCTCTTCTGAACAACAAGAAATAAAGTGATAGAATTCTAGTCACATTTCATCCTTCAAGACTTCTCCATCTGACGTGAGCAAGATTTTAACTTCTTGCATTCATTTTGCAATCATTAAGGATATTTTTGTGGTCTTAGGGGTTGAGCTAGATGCCCCTATAGGTACATTTGTCACTTTGTCATTTATTTCCTGTGTTTATGATGAGATTGTGAAAATATTTAAAATTTTATTTGACTATAAGTGTTAAAGAGATTTGCATAATGAATAAGCACAAGATCAGCATAGTGCTAAAGAGAGACAAAAATGAGAAAATATTACAATTACATATGAATGACTGATATTATTTGTTGTCTTCTATAAGATAGTGATATCAAATATGTTCAATATCATTTCCTACAGACTATAATACCAAGTGCATGCTTTAGGTTGTAACCTTATCCATTCTCTCATCATGAGAAATTTTTTCTATTTCTAGGCATAAAATTTACCAAAACAGTCTAGGCAACAATTTTATATGTCAAGTGCATGACTTTGCGAGACACATATAAAGTGTTTGAGAATAAATAGAATGGAATTTCTTCTCATGAAACAACATAATGAAAAGTATAAAAAAATATGGTTATCCAAAGAAATTATTGAACTACAAGCATAAAAAGAGGCTTACAGTATTGATAAACAAGGAAGGTGAAATAGACTTTTACATTGTGCTAAATATGCATAATTGTATGAGGATAATGTGCAAAAAAAAAGTCTATGATGATAGATTCCTTTTCTTGGGATATCTAGATAAGTGATGTTAAGATAAAAAATATGCAACATTATAAGTTTACCTAGATCAAAAGGATCCTATAGTAAAGGTTGATGGAGAATGATAAAAAACCACATGTTGTTGATGAAGAATGATTGTAAATAGTCACAGTATAGAAAGACAATGACACTTAAAAGTTTAGCAAGCTTTGTCTAGAAAAGTGTTATTGCAAAAGCCTATGAAAGTTGGGTAGTATATTAGAGGATGGCCTACAAGTGGATTAAGGATAAGGAGGGAAAGAAGCCCAAGGAAATGACTTATGAAGAAAGGTAACAGACTTAAGTAGTGACTTTTATATAAAGACAACAAAAGAATAGTTTTTGATACTCAATTCCTCTTGTGACTATGCTATGAAACTATAACACTAATTGGTGAGCTAATAATTTTGTATTTCTAAGGTCAATATTCAAAATTAAAACATATCTATTGTATAAAAATTAAAATATTAGAGATGAAAACATATCTACTATATAAAACAATATAAAGATGATATTTTAAAGTAGCTTTAGCTGTTCATCATAGTTACTCCCTAAACTCCCCAGCAATGGTCTCTTGCATATCTCAATTTGTTTTAGTATCTCTTTTCTAATTTCAAAAACTTCAAGAGTATTTGGTAGGAGCCTTAGTATTCTTGATTGAAATTCTATAATATTCCTTAGAGCAACTTGTTTAGGTGTTGGTGGGTGAAGTCTAATTGAACCCACATTTGATGGATTGGATGTACTCTTAATAGTGGCATGAATGTCCATTGCAATAGGAACTCTAGGAGCATCCTTGTTTGATGTAAAGGATGTTCCAAGAGCTAGTGCACTTGATGTCACTCTTGTGATAGGTGTTTCTAGTGTATGTAGAGGATATGACACATCTTCTTGAAGCATCCTGTAAGGAAAAAATATAAGTGGTGTACTTGAGGAAATACAAAAATCAAACCCATAAGAATATATGATTGAAATCTTACATTTTGCATAATATTGGAAGCATTCGATAATATAGTTGGTTCTTCCATGCCTAGAAGATGTGTGCTTTATAGAGTTGTTTTAGAGATGGTCTGCATCCCACAAACATAAATTAACACAATATAATACAATAGATAAGATAATTGAACCTATAAAACATAATTTTCAAACATACCTCATGAACCATCTCAACAATATTTTTTCCTTGCCCATTCCGTAAGATTTCAATTAGAGCATTTACTATCAATTGACTCCCCGTGGTAGAATCCTAAGCACCCATAGGAACATTCTAAAAGAACAACATAATGACATAAAATTGTAAAATATTGATTAGAGCACATATTATATTAATTTTGAGTAACATAACTCAAATTCATTAACATGTGAAGAAGAACATTCTATTTTTCATTATAGAAGAAGCATAGCAAAAGCATAAAAAATTCTCAACTTCCAAATTTATTGGCTTTATGGTGTTGTCTTTCTCTTTGCTATGTGTCAATTGCATAAAATAGTGTCAAGCTTCAAAACATAAAAGTATCTTTCAAGTTATTTTCTAAATAAGTTGTCTTTCAAGTTATTTTATGAATAAGTGAAAAAAATGGAACAACTTATCCAATTGAAAAGATATTGAAGTTATATTCATTTACAGTAAAAATATTGACTAAAAAAAATTCAAAACATTTAAATTTGTTAATTTCTATTTCATGTTGTTTATATTAAAAAAATACATTAATTAAGCAATAAATACTTAATTATATTGTACTAAATCCTAACATGACCATCTTGACATGAACATGATGATCAAATAATGTCATTCTTGCATAAAATATCCTAATTTGATGGCATACATGCACCATCATTCATGGGCCCTAGATCTACAAATAAATTAATGCCATTGTTTCCATCATATTCTTCCCCTTCCACTACAGGAAAATTAGAATCAATAAACTCATCATCCTCATGGACTTGATGGCCATGTGGTTGCTCATGTCCTTCAGATAATTCTATAGGCTCTTCATGGTCTTCTTCTTAGTCATACACATCATTGAAAATAAAGTTTTCATCCTCTACATCTTGCTCATCTATGTCTTCAAGGGGGACTTCTGCATCTTCGAATAAATCATGGTCCTCTGCATCTTCAACAAATGTTACTCTTTGTCCTCTTGGATCATAATCAATCACAAATGACCAACCAGGTTGTTCTAAATTTGGAATGAGAAATATTTGGTTGCATTGATTTGGAAAGACATAAGGTTCAGAAGTGGCTTCAAACCTAGATATATTGATCATTTGGAATCCATTATCATGCAACACTATAGTTTTTTCTTCCCCCACTTGTATAAGCTTATACCAATCAACACAAAAATGAACTTTTTGAAAGATATAAAATCAAGCTCAACAATACCTTCCAATACTCCATAATAGCGAAGTGTGCTTGTGATTGGTCATCTATCATTTGCATGTGAACGAAATTCCACCTCAAATGATGCTGAAATTCCACAGTCATAAGGTTGTCTCTTGTCATCAACCTTTTTTATTCAAAAATTATGACCAAAACTCCACATTCCTTTGTAATATGTTACCTAAATTCATATAGATAGTAACTTATTAGATTGAAAAATAGAAAAAGTAAAAGAATATAATTACTAAATACATCAAATATGTTAAATATAAATATATCACCTCCCCATTTATAGATCCTTTAACAAAATCCATCTGTTGTTGTGTCACTCTATTCTTCCTCTTTGTTGCTTCATGTTCAATAGTTGTCTTTAGACAATTCCATGAGCATTTATCTGGCCATTTTATTTTATGGCTTGCTGGAAGTCCTCGAGTAGTATTTTGACCATGTCTATTATATAAATCAGTCCATGCCCTTTCATCCTCTAATTTATTTTGTTCAGTGTACTTCTCCATCCAATCCAACATAAAGTCAAAATTGTATTCAACATACAAATGTAATGACTCCCACACCTTAGCATATGTGATAGAAAATATAATTGTTTAGTGTATTAATAATGATTTAAAGCTATGTCTTATAAAATAGAGGATAAAATGATTACTTTTAGCATTTTTATGTACCTTGTATCCTCTTTTAAGTCCCTTGACCTTCTAATTTTTCTGCTTCAAATGATTGAGGTTGTTGATTATCCCATAATCACGGTGCCTCAAGATGCCATTGTGGTAAGTACTCACTCAAATTAATCATTGTTTGAAAAACCATGTACCCTTCTACCATGGACCCTTATGGTTGAGACTTTTGTCTCACAATTTTTTTTAAAACCTTCATATATCTCTCCATGGGCCACATTGTTTGAATACGAATAGGACCACATAGGTCAATTTCTTCTACTGGGTGTACAAGGTAGTGCTCTTGAGAATTGAAGAAGCTTGAATGGAAGTACATTTGAATATCACACATCAAAAGTGAGACAATCCTCTTCCAATAATTCAATTCATCTTGATGTATCTCTTTAGATGAAATCCACCTACAAAGTTTAAAGTGTGTTAATAGGAAGACTTATTGTCTGTTTAAACTTAAAGGTATATATGTATATAAATAAATTACCGATACAACACTTCAAAGAATAAGATTCATGGGAGAGTATCCACAAGATGGATTCAAAATACCTTAAATATTTGGATATTTTTTAAATAGTTGATCTAACATCATGATCAAATGTGCTTGGTATTGTTGTAGGTAACACATAATAGATGAACATTGAAAAAAATAAAGTTAAATTATGCATGGACCTATTATATCACTAAGATAAATAAATTTCTAGTTATGTTTCCAGCAAATCAAAAATTCTACAAAATTACCTTTATCCAGTTGTGCCAATCATGCGTTTTTAGCCCTGAGAACTCTGATCCATCTCTTGTGAATAAGTTCTTTAATATAGCACCAAAAATTGAAGGAAACCTTGTTCTTTTCATTGTGTCAATGATGTTTTCTTTCTTTGTTGATGTAAAAATCCATGAAGCATGATCAAATGAGTTGTTTTTGTGCAACCACATGTTTGGCATAATATTAGCAACTTGGAGATCCTTTTGTAATTTTATTTGTGCTACAAGGCTTGTTCTATTAAAATGTTTCCACAAACACTAAGCCACATTTTTCCCAATGTGCATAGTATCAAATACGTGGGCTATTGACAAGTTCTCATAATATGGTAATTTGTAGTAAATAGATTCTTTTCATTCCTAGTCGAAAGCATGTCCCTTTTTTTTCATATAGTTCTTTCCACCTAGCAGGTCTCATCCTTCTTGGCTTCCTCATTTCCACTTCTTTTCCATTAAACTTATCTTTCTCATACACCCGATAGCAATGATTTTGTGAAAGAAATTATCTATACTCATCATAAATAGTTTTATTGAGATATTTTGATTGCCTATACCAAGTCTTTGGTCCACACAATGGACAACCATGTTTTCGCTTTATCTGTAGCCCTAAAATAAATATGGAAGACACATTTATTTAATGCTAAAATAAATAAACTAATTACAAATATAATTTAGAATATATTTTACCACAACAAATAGAGAGCCTTGGGGCATCATGAATTGTCCATATAAGGATCACATGAAATATAAAGTTTTTAGCATTGATAGGTCTTGATACATCATACATATTTATACCATCCCATAATTCATGAAGCTCATCAATGAGGGGCTCTATGTATACATCCATATCCTTTACTTGATCCTTCCCTACATAAACAAAAAATTTATAATCGAAATTTAATTGAATTGAAATAGTTTCAAGAATCCACTTAATTCATATGTTCTATTACTTGGCATAATAAGAGTTAACATTACATGCTCCTTTTTCATTGCCATCCAAGGAGGAAGATTATTATTAACAATTAGAAGTGGCCAAACTGAATATGTTGTTCTAAGATCTCGAAAAGGATTGACACCATCCATTGCTAGAGAAATTCTTGCATTCCTTGGCTCATTTATAAAATGTGGCCACTTTTCCTCAATCTCTTCCTAATGTTTTCTATCTACAGTCATACGCATGACACCACCTTGGCTTCTTGCTTGTGCATGATAATTCATACATTTTGCCAATTCCTTGCATTAGAACATCCTCTCAAACCTTGGCATTAGTGGAATGTGTCATAGTACTTTATAAGGAACCTTTTTTGACACTTGATCTTGATGATACCTATCTGTATGACAAATTGGGCATTTTTGTAGATCTGTATTCTTTCCATAATACAATATATGGTCATTAGGACATGCATCATATGTATTGTACTCCATTCTAATATCTTTCATCACTGAAGATAGTTCTCTATGTGAATGAGGCAACTTATTATCCTTTGGAAGAATCCTATTTGCCAAAAGTCTACATAATGCAAGAAATGATTTTAATTAGATAACTATACACAATATTTCAAAATCTAGGAACATCTAGTGTAGTAACTTACAGGAATATCAAATCCTACCTTAATATATCAGTAAAGAATGTGTTTGTCAATCCATGTGTAACCTTCAAGTTCAACAACAACATAAGTGTTGCTAATATAAAATTATCTACATTTGAGAAAAGATGTGTCCTAGCCAATTGAGCTATGGGTAAATCATTAACTTCTTTAGAAGATGTGTAAAAGTCTTGGATAAATTCACTAATACCAGCCTCATTTATCTATGACATGTTTTCATCCATTAAAGTGTTTTTTTCTTCATCTTGAGAGTGACTCTCATCAGTGACATCTACAGGTTCTTCAGGAATTGGAAGCAACTTTTATCAAAAAATTAATTGAAATGATCAATAATTACGTGCTAAATAATATGCATATTATTATCTATAAGAATAATAATTTATTAATTCTACTGTGCCTCTTCTACAAAAACTCCATACTTCAATTTGTGGATACAAATAATTCATTGTGTCTTTAGTTTCCTATTTTGGCACCTTTTACAATTACAATATATCAATTCATTGAAGTATTCATTTGTCCCTAGAGTAGGTCTTGTTGCTAGTTCATGTAAATATTCAAATGAAGATGATGTGATATTTCCTACATACATCATGTATCATCAATAGTAAGAGTGCAACTTTTAACTTGATTATCACTTTTTTTAAAGATATCATAACTCTTATGTGTGTGATATGTTAGATTTATTAGCACACAAACTGACAAATAATTTTGAACTTTGAATTATTGGGTTTTTAAGTGCACTTTCTTGTCCTTGAATCACCCTTTCTTATACATTTGCAATACATATGCATATCACCATTATTGGAGGTTGAAGAAATTTTGTTCTTAAATAATCTTCATATTCATTTCTTATAAGAATATCAACATGTTTATTATAGTGTACCTCATATATATATATATATATATATATATATTTCATAGGTCAATCTATGGATACCAACAAACTTCATTGCTTCTTTAGTTTCCTCTTTTGGCACCATTTGCAAGTACACATTATTTCATTAAATTATTCATTTGTACCCAAAGAAGTTCCTTCTCCAATTTATTTAAACATTTAGGTGATGATGATGCTTTATTTACTTGAAGGAAACATGTGCTATTAATAATACAAATTTTAACTTGAGAATTACATCTAATTGAAGAGAATGAGACTAATAGAGCTTTAGAAATTTCAAACATTAAAAACATGGATTAAGGTGAATAACCTAATATAAATTCGTCTATGTCCTAAAATAACTTGATATAATATGTTAGAACCATTTGCATCATTATTTAATTGATCTTCTTCATTAACTACCTCTAGCTTTGCAGTATCATAAGATTTTTTTTTAAAGTTTGTTAGTGTAAATAAGTATTTACTATTTACACTTAAGTTTACTTAGGTTAATGTGTTATTTAATTATTTACTTATTAGTCAAATAAGAGTATGTGTACTCTTGTGATTTTTCATGTTGACAACATAGGAGTTTGCACCTCTTTTATGCACATGGTGTTTATAGCATAGGAGTTAACACTCTAATTAAGCACATGGTGTCAACTAGACCTCCACTTGAGATACACCTTGTCATTCTTATCCTCTCATCTACAATGAAGGATAAGACATGTGCTTAATTGTCATGCTTATCTTATCTCTTGGCTCTTTCTAGAACCATTCTAGATCCATCTTGAGAGGCCTTTATATACAGGCACTCCTAGTGTGTTTATACATAGAGCGATGTATGAGGACATGCTTTGATGTATTGATCATACTCTTTTTGGTCTACAATTGTGCTTGTGTTCGAGTTCTATGATCTTGGGTAAATTTTACCCTAAGGAAAATTCTTACATGGTATCAGAGCTCTTGGTGAATTTCTCTTTACATAGCCATTCAAGACCATCTTGTTGCTTCGGCACCTTGATCCAGATCTGAGGTATCACAATCATTGGGAGCATCTATAGATAAAGAGGACCTCATGATTGTGTCTAACGCATTGATTTGGTGAATTTTTACTATAATTTTGCCTACCCTAGGCTGTAGTCAAAATTGGGGCAAATTTTTTTTTGCAAATTGACACCTGAAGGCCTGATTTACGAAATTGGTATGATCATTTCAGATATGTATATTTAATTTTTAGATTGGCATATTTTTCATCTGCATCTCTACTTTTCTTCATATCTACATTATTTTTCAGAATTTTTTTGGCCATGAGGCCATAGGAGAGATTTTTTGGAGGTGAAGATTTGTACTTGCTAGTGCAAATTAGATATTGGCATCACATTCAGAAGGTCAAAGAACTCCTAAATTGGCTTTTTTCTCACCAAAATTGGACATTTGAAGTGAAATCTAGAGTCATTTGATTTTTGGAGGCACGACAATGATTTAGGGAAAATAATTATAGTAGCGATATCTCCCTCATACAAACTCATTTTTTCGAGCAATTTTTTTTTGTTTTGGGGTAGAATTTCATGATCTACACATTAGTGCAAGTGGTTTGAGATCTCTATTCTTGAATTTTTTTACAACTTGCAAATCCTAATTTTTGCCACTTCAAATGCTTAGTACGGGCTCATCTAGACACATATTCAAGTTTTATTTGTTTTGAAAGTGCGTTTTTTTAATCTACTTTCCAGAGCTATAATCAGAATATAGGTTCTGTGGATAGAAATATTGCTTTCACAAATAAGCCCTAAATTGGCAAGTGGCTATAAAATGCCTAATATACATTTGGGGGGGGGGGGGGGGGGGGCGCGGTTGTTCTTTGATTCATTATTCTTGCATTTTGGGTGTCCATTGATTGATCTCATGGAGTCTTATCACACATATCAGTTTGGTGTTAGACCACAATTGACAACAAGGAATTGTCACAAATGGAGTGCTTTGATACTTGATCATCTAAGAGACCATCAAAAAGTGTTTCCTTATCTCTATTCATTGCCACCACTTTTTAATTTGACACATCTTTTGTATCTTTGCCGCTTATTGTATAACAATATGAAGAAGGGAGCTTTTGCTCCTCTTAGAATGGAAAAATTTTCTCATAATTTTTGGATGGCTCTTTGGGAAGCATATGGAGATCAATGTGTTCATCCATTTCTAGAGGAAATTCTTCATCCAATCACTCCAGTTATGGTACCTCCAACTCCAAATGAAATCACTCCTCCAGATGCTCTTGTTGCTACTACTGTTCCAGTTCTAGCCATAGATGCTTCAGATTTAGTGCAGCAGCAACCTTCACGTCTTCCTACTTTACCTTCATACGACTTCCTTCCTTCCAAACATTGTAGAGCTATTTGTGGAGTCTCACATTGAAGATGTGGGAGACATCATTGATGATATTCGTCTTCTTTTTTAGGCAAATACTTTATCCATTGCCACAGTGATAGGTCTAGCACAGCAGGGTACACTTTGTCTTCTAGCTCTAGCATCAGTTGATGACTTCTTGACAGATATTTCAAGTCTATTTGTAGAGTCACACATAGCAGATTTGGGAGACTTCTTTGATCATATACCGCTTCTCTTTGTGGAATATGAACCTTCTACAGTTGTTGTGAGGGCTCACTTTGACCCTCATGTCCATTCTCTACATGATCAATCTTCATAGGTTGATGTGAGTATGGATCTTTATGTACAATAGTTGCAGGAGGTCTCTTTATCATTTGAGGAGATAGATTGTTCTTTGAGACAGGTTCTACATGCATCCTTCCTCGATGTGCACATGTTCTTTTCAGCAGTCTTGAAGGGAGCCACCATCAACATCGACACAGGAACAGTTGAACAGGCTTCAAAGACACCCTTCATCATAGAGAATCTTTCTACACTCAGGGGAAGCATCTCACCAATACCTTTGCCATTGTTTCTTTTAAAGGGGAGGAATATTATTCAGCGGTCATGGATCAGTGTCTACATTGAAGCATTTCTCACTAATCGACATACTACATTTAAGGGTTCGGGGGAGGGCGGGGGGGTAGACTTCCTTGTCTCCTTCTTCTCTTATATGGGGGGGACTTTTTCCTCTTAAAGGGTTTTGTCCTTCTCCCATTTCTTATTGTATATACTTGATGTATGTTGTAATGGAGGGGGGGGGGTTGTGGTCTTGATTACTCCATCCATCCATCCATACATCTTTCATCTCTCTTTTTGGGGGAGGGTTTTTCCCACGCAGTTTTCCCTCTTTCTCCACTTTATGAGAGATTACATTTCATTTTGTACATGGGTACCTAACATGGCCTGGTAGCTGAGACCCATCATGCATTTCATCCTAGCTTTCATGAACTTAAGTGCATTCCCCTAAATTGCACTTAAGGAAAGTGTTGGTGCAAAAAGTATTTACTATTTACACTTAAATTTACTTAAGTTAATGCACGGTTCTGAGAGTTTTAAATTAATTAATAAATCAAAGACATAGTCACTTCAAGTGCATTCCCTCGGCTATTTAGCGATGGCACATACTACATCATGCGATCAGAAAGGGAAGGAAGCGCCTGAAGAAATTAAGATAAGAAGGCGGCATGGGCTCTCTGAACCCGGGATGCCGCAGAAAGTAGAGCCCAAGAACAACAGCCATGTCCTTGAAAGGCACAACGTACAAAACCACCGAAACCATGAAACAAACGCCTATAAAAATCCCGATGGCGCGAGGATCTCTCCCGCTGAGCAATGACCGAATCCTCTCACCCTGCGTCGCAAAGTCCCCCAAAACCGTCTGAATCCGAGCGGCCAAGCTCCGCAGGCGATCATATCCTCGTCGAGCTCATCTTGGTTGACTGTATCTGCCTGAGAAATCCAAATGTCCATGTGCGGAGGCATTCTGGGCCAGAATCTGTAGTACCATGAGCCGATCAAGAAGCACGTAGAAGAAAATGGTGGGAACAATGAGTTCTGGGTACCAGACATGGATAAGAAAGAGCATATGAACCAGGACTGTCATAACAGGGTTCTTCCATTGGCAAATGTCATCGACCAATTTGGTTACATTCACAAGCCCGGAGAGAACATTCATGATTCTGAACCAGTTTGCGTTACTCCTCCTCATGCTCCAGGAATTGGAATCGGTGTCCATTATGTACTAAACAACTTCCTGCCGAAGAGGGGGTTCGGAGTGGGACAATCTGAGTGCAACGATCTTCATTGCCGTGTTCCTCAGCATGTCCTGCTGTATTAGCCCCAGCGGGTGAAGGTAATGCATTCTTGGCAGTAGGGGCTGTGTGTAGAGTTGCATTACGTCGAGGAGCGATGGGCATGAGAATCGAACTGCGAGCTCAATTTCCCCCATTTTCTTCAGCCCAGATGGCAGCAGAACAAGAAGCAGGTATGAATTTGTGTACACTCTGTTTCTCTCCAAGTTCGAGACCCGGATTTGAACCTTGCCGATCCTGTGATCGGGCTTTTTTGCCTTGTCTGCATTGACCGCGTTGAAGATTTGCCATTTGTACTACTCGTTCCACCGTGGATTGAAGTTGTCTGTGATTGTTCTTGTTCGGACCCATTTCTGACTGTACTTTGCGACGCAATATGCGTCGGTCGTCTGCTACGAAGAGGAGGTCTTCGTTCCAGGAGGGGTTTGAGGTTCTCTTGCTCACGCTTCTTGTTCGAAGAACCTGGAAGCCTAATTGCACTCGGACTCTCTGGTCTGAAAGAGTAAATGGCTCGCATTTATCAGTCTATAGCAATCAAATCCGATTGAAAGTAGAAGAAACATATTATTACAGTAGACAAACCTGTTTTAAAGATGTATATGATTATATATCTAAGATAAATGTACAGTTTGTTTACTCAGTGTCAGCTACCAACATTCTAGATTAAGACACATAACAATTATTTTTTGGAATGGACAGAGCTCATTTTAAGGGTAAAATGGAAATATGTTTTCCTATTCCTTATTCCAATTGGCACCAGAAACATTAGCCAAATTAGAATCCACATTTGATCCGTTGCTTTGAGTGAGGATGACTAATCACAAATAGTGTGAAAATTAACACTGTTGCAGACACTGATTATTAATCTTCTATCATAAACAATTATTAAATTGCTGAAAATAAATTCCCAGCTTATATCGAAAAATAGCACAACTGCAACTTCACCAATAAAATACAGAAAGAAATTCATAACACGGAGAACACAATATTTTTGGACAAATTGTTTTTGGAATTCCCCCTAAGGGAAAACCAATTATGCATATGAAAAATATATTAACTTCAACAAATCAAGAGATACAAGATTCTGTGAAGAACCTCCTTATAGCAATATCGTGCGAATGCTCGAAATAACAGAATACAAAGTGATAGCAGAACTCAGAATGAATCTACTGATCGCAGGCCACTTCGAGGGGGTAACCTCCTTTGAGCAAGCTCAATACAATAAATTCGTCCGTGTCCATCAAGGGCCTCAACCTATTCTTATATACTGGGTACGATCTAGAAAAGTAATACTACCTATGCATGTGGGATAATAAAATATACTCACGGGACGACTTACAAAGCATATGCGTCCAACAACACTACTCTAACAAAATAAACAGAAGGAACACACAGGTTCCTAACATCCCCTCTCCCTTAGAAAAAAGCTTTGTCCTCAAAGCTTAAGGTGTGGAAATTGTTGTTGAATCTGAAGAAGGGGTTCCCAGGTAGCATCCTCTGGTTGCATGCCATGCCACTGAATCAAGACCTCAGAGATGGAGCGAGAGCGAAGCTGGCGAGTGCGCTGGTTAATGATTGCCACCGGCTCCAGGATAATGGATCCTTCTGTATCCATTTCAGGGAGAGTAGTTTGTGCTCTGACAGTGGTACCCAGAACTTTCTTTAGACAAGAAACATGAAAGACTGGATGAATGCGGGAAGAAGGAGGAAGTTCTAGTTTATAAGCAACTGAACCAATCTTCTGCAGAACCTTATAAGGCCCATAAAATTTTGGGGCCAGCTTATGACGCCCTTTCAGCTTTAGGGAGGATTGTTTGTATGGCTGTAGACGAAGAAAAACCATATCCCCAACTTGAAATGAGCGCTCAGAACGGTGTTGATCTGCTTGCTGTTTCATCCGATTACGGGCCATGTGAAGATTATCCTGTAAGGTACGAAGAATCTGATCCCTGCTGCGGAGAACTATGTCAACTGCCTGGACTGGTGAGCTGTTGGGAGTGTAGGGAAGGAGCACTGGAGGTGCCTGACCATAGACTGCTTCATATGGAGTCATTTTAGAGGCAGTGTGGTAAGAGGTATTGTACCACCATTCAGCTAAAGGGAGCCACTTGGCCCACTGATGTTGATGTTCGGAAGTGAAGCAACGAAGATAAGTTTCCAAGCATTTATTGACAATTTCAGTTTGACCATCAGTTTGTGGGTGATAGCCCGAACTCATCTTCAGTTTGGTGCCAGTTTTCTGAAACAGTTCAGTCCAAAAATGACTGGTAAAAGTTGCATCACGATCAGAGACAATGGAAGAAGGGAGTCCATGAAGACGAAATATCTGGTCCATGAAGATTTGTGCAACAGAGGAGGCAGTATAGGGGTGGCTGAGGGCACAAAAATGACTATATTTCGAGAGACGATCAACCACAACCAAGATCACTGTCTTGCCACCGGATTTAGGAAGCCCTTCAATGAAATCCATAGAAATATCAGTCCAAATCCGTGTAGGGATGGGCAATGGTTCGAGCAAGCCAGGAAGGAGGGTCGTTTCACCCTTGTGGCGTTGGCAAGTATCACATTCAGCCACCATCTGTTGAATCGTCTGTTTCATCCCTTTCCAAAAGAAGTTTCTCCTTGCTCGCTCATAAGTTTTGAGGAAGCCTGAGTGCCCTGCTGAAGGAGAAGCATGGAGTTCATAAAAAATAGCCTGATGTAGAGCTGGGTTCTGAGGAAGCACTAGCCGACCCTTGTATCGAAGAGAAGCACCATCCCAAGAGTAATGTGGTATAGCAGAAGGATTATTGGCTAGCTGGTGAATGATTTGAGATAAAGAAGAGTCACTGTCATAGCCCTGCTGAACAGACGCTAACCAATTGGGAATGGGCATAGAAATAGCGGAAAGGGAAGCTTGATTATCAAATGTGCGAGAAAGAGCATCTGCCACAACATTCTCCTTACCCTTCTTGTAGGTGATCTCATAATCATACCCCATGAGTTTGCTGACCCATTTCTGTTGTGTAGGAGAGGATACCCGTTGTTCCAGGAAGTATTTCAGACTTTGGTGATCGGTTCTGATGCAAAAATGACTCCCTAAGAGGTATGGCCGCCACTTCTGTACAGCATGCAAAATAGCCATCATTTCTTTTTCATAAGTAGAGAGGGGTAGATTCTTACCAGAGAGGGCTTTGCTAGTGAACGCAATAGGATGGTCATCTTGCAGGAGAACAGCACCCAATCCATTGCCGCAAGCATCACTCTCAATAGTGAAGGGTTTGGAAAAATCTGGCATCGCGAGAACAGGTGTACTGCACATAGCCTGTTTCAGTTGTTCAAATGCAGTCTCAGCAACAGGGGTCCAGGAGAAGGCATCCTTTTTTAACAGAGCTGTCAATGGTGCTGCAATTTTCTCGTAATCTTTGACAAACTTGCGGTAGTAGCCAGTCAACCCCAAAAAACCCTGAAGGCTCTTGAGAGTTTTAGGATGCGGCCAAGTTTTCATGGCATCTATTTTTGTAGGATCCACCCGCACTCCATGTTGTGCAACAATATGCCCGAGATACTCCACTTCCTCCTGGCCAAACACACATTTAGATAGTTTTGCACAGAGTTGATGATCAGAGAGAAGTTGCAAGACAAGCTCCAGATGATGGAGATGCTCAGCCCAAGTTTTGCTATATATGAGGATATCATCAAAGAAGACCAGAATGAATTTCCGGAGGTATGGTCGAAATATGTTATTCATCACTGCCTGAAATGTTGAAGGAGCATTCGTGAGGCCAAAGGGCATGACTAAAAATTCATAGTGACCATCATGTGTGTGGAAGGCAGTTTTAGGTATATCCTCCTCATTAACCCGAATTTGATGATACCCAGAACGAAGATCTAACTTGGAGAAAAAATGAGCCCCATGAAGTTCATCAAGAAGTTCATCAACAACTGGAATGGGAAACTTGTCCTTTATAGTGAGATGATTAAGTGCTCGGAAATCAATGCAGAGTCGCCATGACCCATCTTTTTTGCGAACAAGCAGAACTGGAGAAGAAAAGGAACTGGTACTAGGGCGAATAATACCTTGCTTCAGTAAGTCACGGACAAGTATCTCGATTTCGGTCTTCTGATGAAATGGGTAGCGGTAGGGCCTGATGTTGGGCGGAACACTGCCAGGAAGGAGCTGAATACGGTGGTCCTCTGGACGAGAAGGAGGTAATCCCACAGGTTCAGCAAATATACCAGAATACTTGTCCAAAATGTGTTGGAGATCGACAGGAGTGCTAGAGACTGCTGATGGCTGCATCTGAATGGAATGGAGCTGAGCGATGACACCATGTGAATTCTTCTTAAGAAGTTTTTCCATACGGTGTGAACTGATGATGCTGAGAGACCCTGGTTGTAAGCCTTTCAAAGTGTGTTGGTGCCCCTCGGCTGAAAACTGCATCCAAAGTTCAGCAAAATCCCAGAGAATGGGGCCAAGAGTGCGTAACCATTGGGCACCCAAAACCACATCACAGCCACCTAAGGGTAAGGCAAACATGTCAGAGCGCATGTTATAATCTCCAATAGAGAGACGCACATTGCGACATTTCCCTTTACAAGGTAAAGTGCCCCCATTGGCAATCATGACTTCAAAGCTAGAGCAGGGATGGATAAAGCAATCAGCCTGTTTGGCTATTCGTGGATCAATGAAGTTATGAGTGCTACCAGAATCAATGAGTATAGTAAGAGGGATCTTCTTGAAGAAACCCTGGACCCGCATGGTTTGTGGAGTAGTGACTCCTGCCAAGGCATGGACAGATATCTCTGGTGGAGCTGCTGGTGAAGGAGGTTCAGGCTGGTGAGGCTCAACCTCATCATCCACTGTTTCCTGAGCATCTACATATTCTTCCCGTTCCGGTGGAGAATCCACATCCAAGAGATAGAGCTTTTGCTGAACACATCTATGGCCCCGAGACCATTTCTCATCACAATTATAACAAAGCCCTTTGTCTCGCCTGACTCGCATCTCTGTTTCAGACAAGTGCTTGATCGGAGTAGTTCTGGGAGCTGGTATGACTGGAGGGTTGTGAGAACCTGTATTTCTGAATGGAACAAAAGTAGATCTGGAGCGTTGTAGAGCACTAATCTTGTCTTCCGCTAACTTAGCCAACCCAAGGGCTTCCATCATTGTAGTAGGTCGAAACATTTTGACTTCTGAGCGAAGTGCATCCTTCAGACCACTGACAAAACAACTACGGAAGAATTCATCAGACAAGCCCTCTGTGTAATTAGCTAATTTTTCAAACTCTGTCTGGTATTCTCTTACAGTGCCTGTTTGACGCAGTTTAGTGAGTGCTCCTGTGAAATCATCAAAGGAACTAGAGCCAAAGCGCTCCAAAATGAGGGTGCACAATTCTCTCCACGTTGGGCCTACATTAGCCTTGATGTACCAACAGAACCATTGAAGAGCTTCATGTTCCAAATGAAAAGATGCAAGGGAGACTTTGTGGTTATCCAAAGTATTATGCAAGCTGAAATACTGCTCTGCCCTATAGATCCATCCAGTCGGATCAGAACCATCGAAGCGTGGAAAATCAAGCTTTGGTCCACGGAAATTGCCAGAAGAGGACCCAGTATCTCCTGAATGGTTTCGGCTCATGGCTGACTGCTGAAAGTTAAGACCCAGAATTTTGTCATCCAGATCTTGAAGTTTGGTTTTGAGGGATGCAATTTCCTCTTCCATGATTTTTGCTCCTGTACGCGTAACAACCATAAAACAAGGTTTTTTTTTTTTTTTTTTTTTTTTTTGGAATGGGTAGAAGATGAGAAACAAAAACTTTTTTAGTTACGGAAAACTTGGATTTGGGTAAAACTCATATAGGAAATGGGTGTTCGACGGGTGGTAGGAGACTATCTGGGGACAAGGGAAAAAGAAAAATGAGGGTTTCAAGGGTAGGGAGGCGAAATGAGGCGAACAGTCCAAGAGGGATAAGGGAGCAAAATGAGGAATTGAATCTTGTGGCTCAGTATGGTGGCGATTGGATGAGAGGTGAAAAAGATAGGGCAAACCCTAAAATTAGATAAATGAGGGATTTAGGGCTTTGATATGTAAAATTTGGGGTTGGGTCGCCAAGGAAGGAAGTATGCGAAATGATATTGCAGACGTTCTGCGGAAGTATGAGCAGAAACAGAAAGCAAACAAGGAAGCTACGACTAAAAAACAGAAAAAATTTTCGGCTTAGAAAAATTCACTCACAGACAGAACAACTGAAAAGAGTTATTGCAATAACAAGAGATATTAGAAGTGAGAGGAACCTGAAGGCCACGACAGAAAAAAAATTTGATGTAATTTCCACCCAGCGAGCCCAAGAGAGTGCTCTGATACCAGATGTGAAGAACCTCCTTATAGCAATATCGTGCGAATGCTCGAAATAACAGAATACAAAGTGATAGCAGAACTCAGAATGAATCTACTGATCGCAGGCCACTTCGAGGGGGTAACCTCCTTTGAGCAAGCTCAATACAATAAATTCGTCTGTGTCCATCAAGGGCCTCAACCTATTCTTATATACTGGGTACGATCTAGAAAAGTAATACTACCTATGCATGTGGGATAATAAAATATACTCACGGGACGACTTACAAAGCATATGCGTCCAACAACACTACTCTAACAAAATAAACAGAAGGAACACACAGGTTCCTAACAGATTCCTTGTCTCTCAGTGGCAGAATTCAGAAAACCCCCTGATTTCTCCTATTGATATTATCCACTGCTATCCCCAATGTTATCACTATGCCTTTACTAACACTGCAAGACTATTTGCTATCACTGTAAACTCATTTGCTAACACTGCAAATCCTTCTACAACTCTTGTTGTTCTCTATTCTATTCTGTTCTCCAAATGTGTAATATTCTGAGGTAATTTTCAATTTTAGGAAGTTCATACTATAGCTGGAATTTTGTCAAACAATTATACCACATCCTTTAATACATTCTACTTAGTAATTTGAAAGTTTGTGCTAACTTGCATTGAGATTCTATTCATAAAAAGAAACAACATGACACATTAAGCACAAACTCTTCTAAAGTAGTTCAGAACATACCAATTTTTCCTTCATTTTGCACTCAGAATATGAATTTAGAATGTGACCAGATATTACTGCATTAATTCTCAATAATTGACCCTTTCAATGAGACTTACATAACAATTAACAGAAAACAAATTCTTACTACCAACAAACAACGTGTTTCCAGAATGAGTACACACATGCTTAGAACATTCACTAAGTGACCCCTTAACAAATCAAGATTTGTTGTTACGAAAACTAGCCAGATTTAACTTCAGCATTATCGTAACAATTTGTGCAGTGGTACCTTCATGTTAGACAATTATTACAATCCCATGAATGTAGATAACAGAGAATAAGGTGTGAAGAAATAACAGACCCATGTCTAGAGTTCTGACTATAGTGATATTACTTGGCACCTACTAATACACTCAACGTCCAACTAACCCAACCTTCCTTTCATTTACAACCACCTTGTTGCGTGAGAGCTGAACACTTGCTTACAGGGGAGGGATTCTTTGGTTAGAATGAGCAGTAGTGTTGGCTTACTGGTATCTTGCATGCTCCTATGGATGAGTTCAAAACTATAATGTGCATGTTCTCTTTTTTTAATAAAGTCCCCAACTAGAGATTCCACTTCTAATAACGTCCTCAAATTATCAACAAACTCGCCTTCCTATAGAAAAAATCATTGTATAGTCAAGAATACTTAGCCATACCTGTATATTGTTTACTACTGCCAGACCCACTATTGAATAAACTCTCATATGCCATTTCCTGTGTGCAATCTTCAAAAAAATGTGGCTTTCTTCCCTTCTCATCATTTTGCATATCTTCTAGCAAACCAATGAAGAGTTGGGGTGACATCCAACCTCTTCTCATAGATAACTAGAGGGTTTTCATCCTCACAATTTAGAAACCAGTCACATTAAAGCAACTAGAACTTAGAGTATTTTAGTTCATAAATTCTTGTGTGTTTGTTAATCCCAACACAAGCTCTCTTTTATAGCCTCGAAGTGAGGGAAAACACAAGGAGCAAAGAATGTGGGATTAAACTTCATTTTTGTCTTGTAGTCACTTGAAGCCATTTTATAAAGTAAATAGCTTTAGAACATTAAAATGACTTAATTCCACATGCTTTAATAAAATTCTGAAGTAAATTAAATTAAATCCCCATTGTGACTGGTAGACATCATATTAGATAATGTCATTAATCTACCTGAATGTGGAGATAGATTAAATTGGCACTTAAATTGCTAGTGCTAAGAAGGGGATGTGATAGTCCTCCTTTCTCGGAATTACCTGCTCTCAAAAAATCTCAATGTTGGATGCTGCAATATAGAATCAACTTCCCAAGTGGCATCTTCGTATGGTAAGTCTTTCCATTAGACTAAATATTCCTTGACGGTTTTGTTATGTAGCCTCCTCTCTCGGGTTTCAATCACTTCGTCCAGCACCAAAATAAGTTTACCCACTTCATCAAGTGGGGGCAAGCTCTCTGAAGGTACAATCTACTGGCCCATAGCCTTCTTGAGGCAAACATAAAACACATTATGGATTCGGCTATCACTTGGAAATTCCAACTGATAAGCGACCTCTTCTACCCTCTTGGTGATTTAATAAGGTCCATAGAATCTAGGCTTAAATTTCTTTGACCAACTTTTCTTCAAGGAACTCTGTCTATATGGCTATAGACAAAGAAAAACTCTATCACCCACCTCAAAACTCTACTCAATGCGATGTCAATCAACGTATAGCTTCTACTGATTATGTGCCTACTAAATATTATCCCTGAGAGCTCGAAGGATATGCTGTTGGTTCATAATCCAATCTTTGGCTAGAGGTGCCCAACTATCCTGTAATGCCAAATCAATAAAAGAAAGGGCCTCATAACCCTAAAGGGCACAAAAAGGGGTCATGGACATATGGTAGGTGGTGTTGTAACAATACTTCCTCAAATACAACCATTTAACCCATGCTCTTTGCTGCCCTACAGTGTAGTTCCTCAAGTACCCTTCCACCCACTTATTCACTATTTTAGTTTGCCCATTTGTCAGTGGGTGATAGCTCATGTTGGGAGTCAACTCTGTACTTATCAATCTAAAAATATCTTACCAAAAGGTACTAAGAAACCTACTATCTTTGTCACTCACAATAGTCCTGCTTAATCCATGAGCTGAAAAACCTCTTGAAAAAATAACTTAGCTACCTAAGAAGTTGACCAGTCTATGGCTATCACGAAGAAGAGCACATACTTGGTCAATCTGTCCACCACTGCAAAGATGCAGTCCTTGCCCTAGACTCTCAGCAACTTAGTAATAAAATCCATGGAGATACTCTCCCACCTTTGAGTTGGAATAGGGAGGGGCTGAAGTAATCCTGCAGGAAAACCTTGTTCAAACTTGTTCTGCTGATAAGTCTGATACTCTCTAACATGCTGCAATACATCATCCTTAATCCCCTTCCATGAAAATCTCTCCCTGATCTACCTGTAGGTTTTTAAAAACCCTGGATGCCCTGCTGATGGTGCATTATGTATAGTGTGCATAATGTCATCCTTCAGTTTAGATTCAGGTACTAAGTAGATTCTATTTTTGTAATATATAACATCATTTATTACCTTGTACCACTCATCTTGAAGTATACCATCTAAAATCTAACAAGCATGAGCATTTTTGGAATACTCCACTAATAACTAAGAGCTCCAATCTACTGAAATCTCTAAAATGGCGTAAAATGCTAGCATTGGGGGTCATCGGTAAAGAGCATCAACAACTATATTATTTTTTCCTTTGACATATTCAATGTCAAAATCATAAGCTTTTATCTTGTTGACCCATTTTTGCTACCTTTCATTCAACTCCTTCTATTCTAGGAAGTAACGCAAACTATTATGATCCATTTTAACTATAAATTTACTTCCCACCAAGTACTACCTAAATTTGGCTAAGGTGTGCATTATAGCCAGCATCTCCTTATCACATGTGGAATATAACAACTCGCTACCCCTAAGTTTCCTACTCTCAAAAGCAATGGGATGATGATCCTGCATCAATATTGCCCCTACTCCACTTCCTAAAGCATCACACTCTAAAACAAAGGGCCTAGAATAATTAAGAAGTGCTAGCACTGGACATGAACTCGTCACCAATTTTAGTTTATCAAATGTTGCCTTAGCATCCTCTATCCAATTAAATGTTTCTTTCATTGTCAAATCAGTAAGGGGTGCTGCTACCTATGAAAAACCCTTGGCGAACCACCAATAATATGAACAATGACCAAGAAAACCACATAACTCAAATACATCCCTCAGTGGTGGCCAATCCAGAATTGCTTATATCTTCTCCTGATGCACCTTAACCCCCTCGGCACCAATCACATGTCCCAAATAGAGAATCTTGGTTAGCCCAAATTCACATTTAGACTCTTTTGCAAATAAGAACTGCTTCTCCATGAGACTAAGGACCTCATACAAATGCTACAAATGTTCTTCTCAAGTCCTACTAAAGATTAAAATGTCATCAAAGAGAACTAATGCATTCTTCCTTAGCTATTTCTTGAAAATATGGTTCATGCATGACTGGAAAGTGGTGGGTGTGTTAGTGAGCCCAAATTGCATCACCAAAAACTCATAGTGTCTTTAGTGGCATCTGAAAGCTATCTTATGCACATCCTCCTCACAGACTCGAATTTGGTGGTATCCTAATTGAAGGTCTATCTTCAAGAAATAAATTACCTCTTGAAGCTCATCCAATAACTCATAAATGTGGGGAATTAGATACATGTTCTTAATGGTCCTCTTGTTTAGTGCAGAGTAGTCTATACACATCTAAAGGATGTCATCCTTCTTCTTAACCAACACTATTGAAGAGGCAAAGGGGCTATAGCTGGGTCTGATATGCTCCATATCTAAAAGCTCCTTTATTGTATTCTCTATTTCTTCCTTATAGTGCCTGGGGTGATGATAAGGGGTAGTAATAATAGGTTTGGCTCCCTTCTCAAGCTCAATAATATGCTCAAACCCTTTATCTGGTGGGATTCCTGGAGGTATATCCTCAAACACTCTCTTGTGCTTATCTATAACTATTTGAATGTCACACTAATATTGCTTCCCTAGATCCTATGTCTCCTTTGAGGAGATGAAGCACTATGTAGCCCACTCTATATCATCATCTCTCAAAATGGCCTCCATCCTATAAGCTCTAATTAATCTAGGTCCACTATTTGGTATGGCTTTGAGGACTACTAACCAACCACCTTGTAAGAACTTCAACTGCATAGTCTCATGATGAAAAGAGTACCTACAGAGGGTCCTTAACCATTGTCCACCCAAAATGGCATCCAACCCATCCAAGTCAACAACATAGAAATCAGTCTCCAAAAGATAATCATCAAACTATATTTGAAGACTAGCTAGCTTCCCTGTACACCCCAAAACTTCACTATCTACTACCTTCACCTCAAACTCGGGAATGTCAATAGTTAGCAAACCTCTCCTAGATACCATCTATGTGCTAATGAAATTATGTGAAGCTCCTATATCCAAAATGCATACAATGTGCTACCCCTTAACCACACCTCTCACTCTAAAAGGATGGCATGCCAGATCACTAGAAAGAGTGGCTATAACTAGAGGCTATTCCATGATGGTTTTCTTCTTATCTTTTAGGTGTTGTTCTTCAACTTCTTTCTCCTTGATGTCCTCAACCTCTACATCTTCCTGATACTCCCCTTTATCCTCAGAGAGAACCTCAACATAACATATTTTTCCTTTCTTAATGCATCTCTAATCTGGGGTCCAAGGCTCCCTATAAGTAAAACACAATTTCTTCCTTCTGAGTTTATTCTATGTTTCAAAATCCAACCTGGTAAGAGTGTTTTTCTGTTGGTTTTTATTTCCTTGGTTTGATGTAGACCCCTTGTAGGGTTTCTTCAGAGGCTATAATATCAAAGAGGATGAATCCAAATCATGAGCTATCTTGATTATGTCATCTAGAATGTTTGGTTTAAGGACCTTAACCAAACCCCTAAATCTATCCTATAACCCTTCTATGAATAGCCTCAATTTCTATTTTTCTAACATATTTGGCACCATAACTGATATACACTAAAACTTGTCAATGAACTTATCTAATGATCCACTTTGAAATAACTGAGCCAAGTCCCTGTAATAGACTTCAACATCCTTCCTATCAAAGTGGGTAATCAGCTTAGAGCTGAAAGTCTCATATGAAGTTGTGAGACCATGATTCTATGTGACTAATTCACGATGCCACCAATCATATGCAATGCCCTCTAGGTGCGTAGTCACAAATTTGATGGCTTCTGCTTCACCCATGGGCTTAAGTGTCAAATAAGTATCCAGCTTTTGAATCCAAGCTCTAGCAGAAGTCTGACCACTACCATAAAAGGTGGGGAGAGTAAGTTTATTCATAACATGTTTTAAATCCCTGTTAGGTGCTCTTAGTCTCTAGTCTTACTACTGCCTATCAGCCTCTCTTTTCTGATTTAAATATTGTAAAAAAGGTTAGATTTTGTTTAACTTGATCCAGAAACAAATCCCACTCATCAAATGTTGCCATAACATTATCTAGTAACAAATTTAGGGCTGTAGGTGGTACAACTTCTTTTTCTTCAGCATTAAAAAATGACAATGACATCAAAGGTCTATCCATGTTATGTGTGGGAGCTCTAACTACTCAGGAAGACCTGACTATACTACCACCTCCACTGTGATGGTTGGGAGCCCTTTTGTCGACTAAAAGCAACTGTTGCATACCACCTGCTAACTACTAAATAGCATTTGCAATGTTGTTTTTCCCATCTCTAATAGCCTATAAAGTTTCCAATACTTCCCTATCTTGTTCATCTCCATTATGTGTCATTTGAATATTATTTTCTAGTTCAACATGTCCCAAATGATCAACCTATTGAGTAATATTAGCTTGTCCACCTGTTTCTAAAGTTATTTCCTCATCAACAAAAAAACTCTCTTCAATATCAATATGTACTGAGGAGTCTGCTTGTTCCAGCTATAGGTGACTGAATTTATGATGTCTTCTACTCATTCTTGGCTATCATTTTAGAATGATAATGTTTTGCAAAAATTTAATTGTTTCCCACAAAATGGTAGGTCTTGTGGCTCTGATACCACTGTAATATTCTAAGGTAATTTTCAATTTTAGGAAGTTCATACTATAGCTAGAATTTTGTCAAATTGTTGTACCACATCCTTTAATACATTCTACTCAGTAATTTGAAAGTTTATGCTAACATGCATTGAGAATCTATTCAAAAAAAGAAACAACATGACACATTGAGCACAAACTCTTCTAAAGTAGTTCATAACATACTAATTTTTCCTTCCTTCCACACTTAGAATATGAATTTAGAATGTGACCAGATATTATTGCATTAACTCTTTGAAATCAACCCTTTCAATGGGACTTACATAAACAATTAACAAAAAAAAATTCTTCCTACCAGCAAATAACATGTTTCCAAAATGAGTACACACGTGCTTAGAACATTCACTAGGTGACCCCTTAAAAAATCAAGATCTGCTATTACGAAAACTAGTTGGATTTAACTTCAGCATTATCATAACAATTTGTGCAGTGGTACCTTTATTTTAGATGGTTATCACAATCCCATGAACATAGATAACAGAGAATAAGGTGTGAAGAAATAACAAACCCATGTCTAGAGTTTCGACTATAGTGACATTACTTGGCATCTACTCTTGCACTCAATGTCCAACTGACCTGACCTTCCTTTCGTTTACAACCACCTTGCCACGTGAGAGTTGAACACCTGCTTACGGGGGAGGGATTCTTTGGTTGGAATGAACAATAGTGTCAACTTACTGGTATCCTGCATGCTCTTGTGGATGAGTTCCAAACTATAATGTGCCTATTCTCTTTTCTGAATAACATGTGTGACTGGAGATTCCACTTCCAAGATCATCCTCAGATTATCAAAAAACTCGCCGTCCTATAGCAAAATCACTGTATAGTCAAGAATACTTAGTCGTAGCTATATATTATTTACTACTGCCAAACCCATTGTTGAATAAACTCTCATATGTCATTTCTTGTGTGCAATCTTTAGATAAAATGTGGCTTTCTTCCCTTCTCATAATTTTTCATATCTTCTAGCATATCAATGAAGAGTTGGGGTGACATCCAACCTCTTCTCATAAATAACTAGAGGGTTTTTGTCTTCACAATTTAGAAACTAGTCACATTAAAGCAACCAAAACTTAGAGTATTTTAGTTCATAAATTCTTCTGTGTTTGTTAATCCCAATACAAGCTCTCTTTTATAGCCTCGCGGTGAGAGAAAACACAAGGAGCAAGGAATGTGGGATTAAACTTCATTTTCATCTTGTAGTCACTTAAAGTCATTTTATAAAGTAAAGAACTTTATAACATTAAAATGACTTAATTCCACACACTTTAATAAAATTCTGAAGTAAATTAAATTAAATTCCCATTGTGACTTGTAGGCATCCTATTAGATAATGTCATTAATCTATTTGGATGTGGAGATAGATTAAACTGGCACCCAAATTGCTAGTGCTAAGAAGGGGACATGACAAAATGCCTCCCTTGACCCCCTTTTATACTACTTAACCAAGAGGTTTCTAGTTGATTTTTGATCAAGACAACTCAACCAAGAGGTTTCTAATTGTTTCCTAACCAAGAAGTTTGTAGTTGCTTCTCAATTAAAATAACCTAACCAATAGGTTACTAGTGGCATCTAGAAGGAGTCAATTAATTAACAAATATTTTTAGTAACTCTAGGAATTATTTGCCAATTAATTACATATGGACGAACAATTGTCCAAGCTACCTAGAACTAACACTCTTTCTTAGCAAGGAAGTTTTACTACATGACACCCAACTTATCTTTGAAAAAGTTGAATTTCCCCTTCCCAAATAACTTTGTCAGAATGTCTGCTACCTACTCCTCTGTAGGTATTTAATGTAGCTGAACAAGCCACCATTGTACACAATCTCCGATGAAGTGATATTTGATGTCTATATGTTTAGACCTATCATGAAATATTGGGTTCTCAGACAACTTGATGCAACTCTAATTATCACAATGTATCACAGTAGTCTCAACCTTCTAACTTGACAAGGCTACTAACAACTTCCAAAGCCATATAGCTTCACATGTTTCCATGCTAGCTACTATGTATTCTACTTCTACTGAACTCAAAGCCATAGATTTCTACTTCATATTGAATGAAGATACAACTCATGATCCCAAACTAAAACAACACCCTGAAGTGCTCCTTTTGTGTGTTGTACTTCCTACCCAATCTACATCAGTATAGTCCATCAACCTGATACCTTCACCTCGAACATATCTGATCAATCTGTGCACATGGGTCTCTTTGATGTGTGCTACAAAGCCATTTGGTTGCTCTATGTACACCTCCTTCTTTAACTCACCATTCAAGAATGCTATCTTGAAATCCATTTGATGCATCTGCCATCTCATCTATGCTACAAATGAGATCACAACTTGCATAGAAGTATACTTGGCCACTGGAGCAAATGTCTCCTCATAGTCTATTCCCTCCTTCTAAGAGAACCCATTGGGCATGAACCTTGCCTTGTATTTCTCTATGCTACCATCTGCACCGTGCTTTATCTTATAGATCCAGTGTGATCCAACTACTACTCTGTCTATTGGTCTAGGAACTACCTCCCACACATCATTCTACATTATAGAGGAATACTCCTCAACAATAGCATCCCACCATACCTGATGCTCTATAGCCTCCTAATAGATGGAAGGTTCACTATTTACCAACTCTATAACTAATTCCACATAGTCATTGAACTTGGTTGGTTGTCTCCATTGTCTAATACTCTTGCTAGGAGCTCCCACAAACTCTCAAGTATCCCTTTATGTCTCTTGAACCTCACAGTTCCTACTGCCAACTATAGAGGATGTTATATCAACTTCTAAGCCTTCTAGGTGCATTTCTTGTTGCACCCACTACTACATTTGATCTTATTTTTTGACCAAAAATTTTGACCATAAATTAAAAAGGTTTACGTTGGTCAGATTGGAGAAGGAAAAAATCCTCTTTTTAAAAATCTAAGCTCGTGTTGGTCAAAATTTAGACCAACATGGGCTTAACTTCAACATGAAAAAATATTTTTCATTTCATTGGTGTTTAAGAGCATGTGAAGGAGCTGGACTTGTGTAAGGGTTTTCTTTTGCATTGTGGTAGGAAAAGATATGAAGTGGAAATCCATCTTTTTAGATCCCGAATCCCATCCAACAGTTTAAGAAAGAGTTTCCCCTGCCTCTCATTCCTCCTTTCCTACTCGACAAACTATTTCAATCCCTGGTTTGTGCTCACTGTTGATGAGAAGATTGATTAGGGAAGGAGGGAGATAATGATATGATTGGCAGGTAATGAGATATCTTGTCCCTGGCTTGATGCTACTTGTGCATCTCCACCTGAATCTTGGAGGCGACGATATTTTGGGAGCCCAAGCATATGGATTGCTGCACTCAAGATTGGTTCATTATTATTCTTGTTAAATTTTCTTTATGATTTTTTATAGTGCTTAATAATATCATTTTTCAAATATATTAAATTCCTTCATATTCATACAATAGCCAGACCATGTATAGTATGTCAAATGACATTTTGAATATGCCCTTGCATTTTCTTTCAGTCCACATCTTTCATTTTATTTATCTACTATGTGCAAAGCTCTTCTGATTCAGGGAAATGTAGACTTTACAATATTTTTGTTTTTGAAGTAAACCCTCATTTTGGGTTTTATTCAAAATTCATGTATGAATCCAACCTACAATAAATATTGTGCCATGGAATGATATTTTTTAATGCAGTTAGCATATCACCTAACAGTTCTGTCTTGTAACCAAAAAAATGATAATCTAAATTGATTTGGGAGCTATAGAGCATAAATTGTGTTATGGAATGACATTTACAATCATAGCAAGAGAATTACCTAATGGTTCAATTTTGCACCCAAAAACATGGTACTCCAAACTATTTTGGTAGATCTCAGGCATAGATTTTATGTCATGGAATGGCATTTCCACTTATAGCTAGATTATCTAAGTTCCATCTTGCAACCAGAAACATGACACTCCAAAATGTTTTGGGAGCTGTCATTCGTATGTTTTGTGTTAGGGAATGACATTTCTAATTACAAAAATAGTATCACCTAAAGGCTAATAGCTCTACCTTACAACCAAAAACATGGTAGCCCAAACTGTTTTAGGAACTCGCATGCATGAATTGTGCTATGGAACTCTTAACCAGTATGAAGTGGACCACAATCTAGCTAATCAGGATTAGGCCATCAGTAGTTCACTTTTTAAAGAGCCATTGGCCTTACTGGCAAGCAACTTCATTGCACATTTGATTCTATAATTAGCTACTAGTTTAAGCCTTTATTTCATTGGATTTCATACAACAATTTGGTTGTACTTATAGTGTAAAATCCTCAAATTCACATAATCAAGAATGTCAAAAACATATTTCAATTTTATTTACAAATATGTTGTCCACTAAAAATGTAGCATTATTGAAATTTCCAAATGTAGTTGTCCATACAATCTAAAATGTCAACCATAGCAACCTTTTACTTTCATTTATATTTGGAGAAGTGATAAATATGAAAACCCTTTTCTCCAAATTTAAATTAGAATATACAGATTATAAATAAGGAATAATGTGATTATTTTCCTAGTTCAATCCTTTTCCACAAATACTTTCCTTTGCCCCAAATTACATTTCCCTTGCAGGCAAGACATTTGTGGTACTCGACCTAACAACTGTAGGAGCATTACAACTTCTCAAGAATTTGGGTTATGGAAAAATTGTCATATAATAATCTTACTCTCTCAAATTCATTTTTGATTAGAAGACACACTTTTGAATTCTTTAGAAATGGTTCAACATTTTGTAATCTACAAAACTTTGGTAGCTTTGATAGTGCATCTCCTTGTTTTGAAATAAATCCCTATAGCATAACTCTCATCATTACTTCAACAAGCCGAACTCATTGCACAACTACTAGTAACTAAGTGTTCTTACACACATCATGCATAGGCATTATTAATAGTGATCAAAGGGTCTTTACTTACAACAACAATTTCATCATTCATTTTTCTGTTTCATTATGCCTATAGAATTAGTATAAGCATTAGGCCTAGAGTCATTTCTTATCTACACACCACAACTTCCACAACCCTATCTTTTGGAGCTCTTGTCGCAACCAATTCAACATTTTTCCTTTTATTTCTTTCATTTCACTAATAATAATTAACATTCAATGTGAGAGATTCAAGATGACTTTTGTGATCATCTATATCATACATCCTTTGCTTTTAATTTTATCTTTTCTTCTAGGCGTTTCCAAACAATTTATAGAATTATTACTTCGAATTTGTAGCATTACATTCTTCTAACCCTGCAAACTATCACCACTCATCCTAACATTTTCCATCAAAATAGATTTAGAATATCACCACTTCCTACTTCTTCATCCTTACACTTGGACTCACTACATGCAAGCCTAGGGTGAAAAATAGTAGGGGTAGAAAAGAACTAGGCCAACATAGTTGAATCTGCCCCCCACACCCTTGACTATTGAACTCAATTTGTAGCTCACCGCTCCCTCTCCATTCACACAATGAAAACTATGGAATAAGAGTTCCATTGAAATCTACAAGAGAATCTCCAAAGAGAAACCTCTAATTTTCAAAACAAGCTATTTAAAGGTATGCTTATTTTGATTCTTTCTAATTTGTTTTTCCAAAATATTCTTACGAGGGTTGATTGATCCTCATAATTCAGATATTTGGAATAGTTATTCCTCAAACTCTAACATTAAACTCCATTGCAATGCATTATAATATATTATCCCAATGTGATCTTAGATCGATCAATATGTATCCTCATTTTATTCTTTTCTTTTTGTACATAGATGCATGTATCTGAAAGATGTAATACAAGGTTAGGGAATTGGATCATTTGAATAAAATCAAAAGAGATATCTAAGAAAAAAATTATAAGACAAGTATGGGTTCCAAAATCCATCATTGAAGATATTATCTCTACATCATCAAAAAGAAATGAAAAAATGCCTATGGCTATATGGATTCCAAAGTCTCTCTTGAGAGAGTCTAATGTTGAACAACAATTGAAGTTGACATTCAAGCTTTCAAAGAAGTCCACTTCATCTTCTTCCAAAAGCATTCTTCCATTCCCTGTGCCTAAATTGCAACCTCATCTATTCACTCACCATATTTCTTTAGGTATTCCTTCATTCACTTTTTCTCCATCCTCTCGCCATCCTTCAAGGTGTGTGTTGACATTGATCTTTCCTTCATTTCCATCTTCCAATCTCACTTGCTTTGCATAAAGCCATATCCTCCATTTTTGTCTTCCATACTCTTTTCCCTATCAACATCTTTTAGCATGTCATTTCAAATCCTTTGTATATCATGGTTTAAACTTTCAAGGAGCATTATCTCAAAAGCTTGACGTCTTCCAAAAAAAAATTTTAAAAATTTTTTTTAAAAAAAAAAATGAAAAAAAATCGAAAATGTGCCTTGGTGAAAACCTGGTAATCAGGCACCTTGATAGCAAAAGTAAAGAGAAATAAATTCATCCTATGGTGAAAACCACTCCCTTGTGGCACCTTGGATAAGTACCATGATGAAAACCTGACAATCAGGCATCGTGTGTAGTTCTTCTACATCTTTCATCCATTTCGTCTTCTCTCTTTGATCTTGACAATGTTGACCTATACACAAATGTTTGGTTATCTTGTGAGCTATCATATGATGATCTTTTTTTCATTCATTTCATGTTTAGCCTTCATATCTATTTTTCTCCATCCATTCTAGTCTTTCGCTATCCTTTTCCCATTTACCCCTTTGGTCTTGATCTAATAATTTTTTATTTTTTATTTTAAAGTAAAATATGATGCTATGAAGCCTCTTGACATGTCTACTTCTTTGGATTGCATCTTTCCCACTTTTACATTATGCTTTCATGAATTATCCTATGTTGGCCTTTCATTTCTTGTCCAAATGTGCTTCACATGACAATTTTCTCTAGCTTGGGTACTCTTGAGGAGTCAGCCTTTGAAGATCACTTTCACTTGCTTCATACACTCTTTGCTTATCCATCATATCCATTAGCTTATTACTCCATCATGTCCTCCACCTTGTTAGACATTGGGACTGCACAATGTGATCTTGCTTGAGAGTTTGGTCATTGTTTTTTTTTGGGGGCATTGTATATTATTTGTACATATTTATTGATCCTGAAAAAATACAAAAAAATGATATATTTGAAAAAAAAAATTATATTTCAAAAATCTAGAAAAATGATATACTGTGAAAATTATAAAAAATGGAAAATGTCCTGAAAAAATGATCATCTTAGTAATAAGTGCTTTGATATATCTCCGAAAAAAATTATTTATTCCAAAAATACATAAAAAATTCAAAATATTCAAAAACAAAAAAAAATAGAAAGAGTGCCTTGGTGAAAACCTGGAAACAGGTGCCTTGGTAGCAAAAAATACAAAAAAATTATAAAAAGTCCTTAAAAAAATAAAAAATAAAAATATCCAAGTGGTGAAAACCTGGAAACAGGCACTACTTGAGGCCTTTGCACCCTTATTTTTTTAGCGCATGTCCTTGACACTTAACCTTTCTCCATCATGCCTTCTCCTTGTTGCCTTGGTTTGGAATTGGTCTTTGTCTAGGGGGCATAACTATGTTACCTTTGGTCTCTTGGATGTGTTAGTCTTTAGGACACCTCACAAATGGTGTTTTTCAACACCCATTGACTTCAAGTGTTTTTCAACACTTATTGGTTTGGTCTTACCCAATTTTGTCATGTGATCTTCCCTTCCTGCAAACATTTGATCCTTATCCTCCAATCTCAGTATCAGTTAACACAGTTAAATTTTAAATGCAACACTTAATGCTTGACTTATGTCATGATTTTTTCTTTGTGTGCTGACTCTTATTGATTTTTGTTGAGTGTCCTTGTCTGATAAGTCTCTCCATGATGTATCGCTAGAGGACTTGGGGCATGGTACATGTTTTTATTTATTTTTTGCTTGCGGGTGTGGTCTTGAAACTCTAGAGTGTCTCTTGTTGTCCCCTTGAAATGCTTAGGAGATTTGAGGCATCATCCTTGATTTTTTTGCACAACCATTCTTATGGTCATCTTAGCATCTATGCCTTGATGCGAGCATGGTTTTTCTACATTAAATTGGGTGAGCTAATATCAAAGTCATCTTGATCTTTATGTCTTTGATGCTTATGTTAGAATCTTTCCACATTCCAATCCGATATTAATTACATTCATATCTTTATAGTTGCACTTGTGACTATTGACGATTGTGTGATTTTTCGATGTCTGTTAATAATCGCCCACTGATGGAAATAAGTTCTTTTACATTCTCTAATGAATGATGAACACAAAATCCTATGTTACAATTTCTCTTTTGCAAGTACAGCTTTGCATTTTCATGTAGCTTGCATTATTAGACTTCATGTTAGTTTGCATTTTTAGGCTGTATTATGAGTTTGAGAGGGTTTTCCCTTCATCCTCCTTGTGGACTTTTAATCAACTGTGGCCACATTTTGATCTTTATTTCCTTATCTTCTTTCGTGATCTCAATCGAAATTTCTATCTTAAACAGTTGATTGATTTTGGGGCATTTTCTTTTCTTCTTTCTATTTCTTTCTATATCTTTCAAACTTCTATCTTCCATTTTCTTTTTCCCCACTTCTTTTCTTCTAAATCACCTTTGGGGCATAATATTTCATGCTTGATCTACCTTGGTTCTATGATTCTTATATCTTTCATCTTACATCAAGAACCTTATCTTTTGTTCGATTTGATCAAATTTATCAATTTGTTGTTTCTCCTCTATCTCATTTTGATTTCGATCACGAGGGGGCAGTAATTATCAACTTCAATCCTTGATTCAGTTTTACCAATTTTATCCTTGACTTTTTCAAGTCAAAATTTATTTGTATTCTTTGTCCTGATGTGTTCCTGATTCGACGACACATCTGGGTTGTTTTGTGATCCCAAATTGACCTCACACTTCAATTTCTTTCTTTGACTACATGTGTTCCCAAATCGATCACACATTAGTCAAAGAGGGGCAAATGTATGCACCCTAAAATGGTCACCTAGACTATGGGCGCCCATTATTCAATTTATCAATTTATCAAATTTCTTGAATCAATGGTTTGCAATATTTTATTAAATCAATTTAAATCAATTTCCTTGATTAGATTTGATTATTTCATTTCTAATGTTGATCATTTTATCCTAAGTCTTAGTTAATTAAAAGAAAATCTCCCTTTTAATTAAATAAAATAAGTCCTTATTTAATTAAAATAAAACCTTTCTTTTAATTAAATAATTCATCCACATTTAATTAATTAAGAGAAAAACCCCTCTTTTAATTTAATTAAATATTTTCTATTTAATTGAAAGAACTTGCTCCTTTTTAATTAAATAAATTAAACCCACTTGAAAAAAAGAAATAAATTACATAAAGATTAAATAAATATTTTATTTATTTTCTCTACTCTTAAATGCACATATTTCTAAGTCGGATTTATCTTTCCACTTTCTTCTCAACCACTCTTCTTTTCTCATTGGTGGAATTTTGTCTCACATGAATCAAACTCTATTATCCCATATTGGTTGTGAGAAGCCTCTCACCTCCATATTTTTCTTTATAAGGGAGAGCCCTCTCCTCATTTTAGACAACCACAAATCAACCAAAAATCATCCATGATTCATTCGCAATTCATCCACAATTCATTCATAATTCATCCACAATTACGCTATTGTTATGCTACAAGTTTGGAGAGCAATTTTTGAAGGAGTTTGAGCATCAAAGCTTTTTGTGGAGAACTTCTATCTTCTTGTCTTATTCTCTCATGCATTCATGGCTTCCATTATAAGGCTTTTATCATTGCATTTACATATTAGTTTAGAGTCATATTTGATTTCATAGATTAGATCTTGCTTTGTTTTGCATTGTTATCATTTAGATTAGTTTTCATTTTCATTTTTATGCATATTTTTGGATCCTTGAATCTCTTGTTTCATGGTGTACTTGCATGGACACAAACTAGGTGAAGCTGAGGGCCTCCATTACAAACCCTTGCACTGCATGAATAGAGAGCTATGAGTCACCATTTGAGACCTCATTTTTGAATAATCTTGAATATAATGACCTTAAGTAATTTTTGGTTCCAATATCAAATATCTCATTAAGTGATTGAGGGCATGGATTCATTCTTTGTTTACATAGGGAGTTAAATGCACCACTTTGTGGACTCACTCTATGTTTACTTGGAAAGTTAAATATTCCATTGTTCAACCCATTTTTCATTTGTGAGTAGTATTGATTAGTAGTCTTAGATTACTTTTGATTGATCTAGATTGCTATCTTGGGTTATTGGACTCGCTAGTCCGTCGACCCCTCATTTCTACCCCGTGGTTGGAAGATCAGTGCCACATTAAGGGGGAGGGGTCTACAAGAAAGAACCATTAATTGCTCCACTAGGCAACCCTTTTGTGCTTTTTGGAACTCACTTGTTTTCTAAGGTGTGGAGACACTTTGAGTTGGTGTGAAGAGTTAAATGTTCCACTTTTGGACTCACTTTGAGTTGGTGTGAAAAGTTAAATGTTCCACTTTTGGACTCACTTTAATTTTGTGTGAAGAGTTAAATGTTCCACTTTTGGACTCTCTTCACATTCTCTTGAAGGGTTAAATGTTTCACTTTTGGACTCGCTTCACATTATCTTAAAGGGTTAAATGTTTCACTTTTGTACTCACTTCGCATTTACTTGAAGAGTTAAGTGTTCCACCTTTAGTGCTATAAATAATTTTGATAGTGAATTACTTACTTTTTATTTCTAAGAGGCCTGCTCAAGGATTTCATCACCCCTTGGGATGACCTCAACTCCTGTGTTTCAGCGGAGTATAAATATCGAGAGGTGAATCCAAAGACACCTCTCTTGGTAATTGAGTTTGATATCACTCTTGGATAAGCCTCAAAGAAATTTATACCTTTGAGAAGTGAAGGAGGAGATTTGGGTTATCGTCTCCCCCTGGCTGTGTGATTTTTGATTCTTCTCATCTACAGATTTGGACCTCATGTACCTTGTGTATATCAAGGACTTCTTTTAGAAAGCCACGTATATCTTTGTAGACAACTTGCTAAGGTGTTGGTGTGTTCTAAGTGGCTACTAAAACATTGTGAAGAACATACACAAGTAGAACCTTTAAGGAGTAGAAATACTAAGCCACTATACTTGTTCATGCGCAAGGTTGCTTTGCCCTTTTCTCATTGTTTGAAGACTGTTTGCTTGAAATCCCTGATTGCTATCTTGTGTGCTTGATTCATGATAGAGAATCTATTGATACATCTAATTGGATATTTAAAATAAACAAAATTTGAGTTCTTGAGCTAAGACATTACGATCAAATAACTTTATTATCCTATTATTTCCAATCTTTCTAGGTTGATCCCATTTGGATTAGGCTACTTTTCCCATTGTTAGAAGCCTTTTTGCACCATGGGTTATTTTGCTTTAACCTCTTGAATTAGTAGTCATTGATTTCACAAGAGACCTTTTTTGGAGTTGGTGAGTTAGAGTTTTTCCTTGTTGAGAAAGATATACCTTGGATTCTTTGATATTATGCTTGGAGAGTCTTAGTAATATTTTATCCATCCACTTTCATAAAAATTCAATTTTAATTATTTATAATTTGGGTAAATCATCCTCCTGGTCCATATGTGCTAGGGTTTTCATCCAAAGTTGTGGGAACCTCTGTGGCAGTGTTGGTTTACACCTATTGCAAAATTCTATCTTATCACATCTCTTTTGGACAAGTGGGAGCTTCTACTATCCTAGTTTGGTACCAATGTTTCTTAGGGTTATCCTATCAACTAGTACCTTTTCTTTCATGTTGGTTACAAGTTCTATTATATGTTTCTTAACATTCAAATGATCTCAAATGGTATCAAAAATTTATAAAATGACTCTTGGTCTTCTTTCTTCTTCATCTTTCATGTCTTCCTAATCTCCCATTTCCATTCTTCCTCTTCTTCATGTCTTCTTGATTCTTTTCCTCCTATTATCTACCTTCTTCTATTTATCCTTTCTCTTCTTCTATGCTTGATTCTTCTTCTTCTAGAACCATGGATCTTGAATATCTTTTTAGGGATCCTCATTTGAGCTCAGATGAAATCCACCTCCTTCTTGAATTTGAAAAGTGTTGTTGCTCCAATGGATACATGGATGCTAACGTTGCAACAAAAATGATTAAAAAAATGGATAAATCAAACACCTTTGCTAGGATCATGTGCAAGATCAAATCACAATATCCTTCTTCCAAATATTTCCCATCTTCCAAGTCTTATCATGATTCTTCTAAATATCATATAGATTTTCCATCTTCTAAGTCTTATCATGATTCTTCTAAATATCGTACAGATTCTTCATCCTCCAAGTCTTATCATGATTCTTCTAAATATCATTCAAATTCCTTTTCTTCCATGTCTTATCATGATTCTTCTAAATATCCTTCATATTCTTCATCTTCTAAGTCTTACGATAATTCTTCTAAATATCATTCACATACTTCATTTTCTAAATCTTATCATGATTCTTCTAAATATCCTTCACATTCTTCATATTTTAAGTCTTATCACGATTCTTCTAAATATCATTCAAATTCTTCATCTTCTAAGTCTTATTATGATTCTTCTAACTATCATTCACATTCTTCATATTCCGAGTCTTACCATGACTCTTCTAAATATCATCCATCTAGGTCTTCACCTACTTCTTCTTCATGATATCATTCTTATTGTACTTCTACCAAGAGTCTTATTCCTCTTATTGAGACATATGATAATAAACAACATGAAAAGTCTTGTGATATGCCTATCTAAAATTCCTATAGTGACAATGATTATGATGATGATGATTATTACATTCCTACAGTTCCTAAAAGTCCTCCTAGTCCTATGCTTGTGCTTAAAAGGGACGAGTCACAGATAAATATTAATGGGAATCCACATGAATCAAATCTTGAAAACAACATTGATAAATTTTGTGAAAAATACCTAAATGATAAATCTACATTTTTCGATGAAGAGAAAGCATTTTTTTGTGCTATAATACAAGATCAATGGGATAAGAGTTCCTCTTCTAAGAAACCTCATGCTAAAAATAAAGATTACACTCTTGAGCAAGATCATGTTAATGTTGAGCCTTTGTCTTCTGATGCTCCCCTTCCATCTTCTACTTCCTCCACTATCTATACATCCCTTAAAGATTATGAGTCTCTGAAATCTTCAATCAATCCTTCATCCAACAAAGATCCTTACAATTTTCATTCAGTTCCTTACAGTTATTCTCAAGGGCTACCTCTTAAAGAAACTCAAGCTAACCTTTACTTGGCTACAAATACTTTTGATAATGCTAAACCTAAAGAGCCTAAACCTTCATGCGCTATAGTTGCACCTTTCGAAGATGATACTTCCATTAAGGTTATTAAAAATAGTGTTGTTACTTACAGTGTTGAGCCTATTGAAAATCAAGAGAGAAACTCTACACTTATGTTATCCAAAGATCCTTGTCAAGATCAAAGTCTTCTATCTTCTTGTTCTATCACTCCATGTTCGCTTTCACTTTCTACTCTTCCTAAGTCTTCTCAAGCTTCAAGTACTCCTATCAAAGAAGTTGCTCCTATTCAAGATGTTCATGATCCTATTGGAAATCCTAATGCTCACTCTAAAGATGCTAATGTCCTTGATTGTAATATAGATGTTAATGAACTTAATGATTACCCTTTCACATCTTCCACATCCATCCTTGGACCTCCCCCATTGATACTAAATGCTTCATGTCTTCCTTCCATCTTGGTTCCTTATGTCCCTTCACTTTCCCCTCTCAACTCTCCTAATTCTTTATACATCTTGGGTCCTTACATCCCTCCTTCTCCTATCTTTCCTCAAGATCAACATAGATGCATATCCTTGAATCCTTTTCATCCACCCACTCACCTAAACCAGTCATATCATCCTTCTTCTTCCACAAGTCCCAAGTCTTTTGGAAGTAACTTGAATGTTCAATACAAGAAAAAGAAGCAATTCAAGAATCCATATAAAAAACACCACCATGTCTCCTCTAATCGACATGGGGGCATAAAATCAAAAGAGATATCTTAGAAAAAAATTATAAGACAAGTACGGGTTCCAAAATACATCATTGAAGATATTATCTCTACATCATCAAAAAGAAATGAAAAAATGCCTATGGCTATATGGATTCCAAAGTCTCTCTTGAGAGAGTCTAATGTTGAACAACAATTGAAGTTGACATTCAATCTTTCAAAGAAGTCCACTTCATCTTCTTCCAAAAGCATTCTTCCATTCCATGTGCCTAAATTGTAACCTCACACCATATTTCTTCAGGTATTCCTTCATTGACTTTTTCTCCATCCTCTCGCCATCCTTCAAGGTGTGTGTTGACATTGATCTTGCCTTCATTTCCATCTTTCAATCTCACTCGCTTTGCATAAAGCCATATCCTCCATTTTTGTCTTCCATCCTTTTTTCCCTATCAGCATCTTTGAGCATGTCATTTCAAATCCTTTGTATATCATGGTTTAAACTTTCAAGGAGCATTATCTCAAAAGCATGACTTCTTCCAAAAAAAAAAATTTTAAAAATAAAAATAAATAAAAAATTGAAAAAAATTTGAAAATATGCCTTGGTGAAAACTTGGTAATCAGGCACCTTGGTAGCAAAAGTAAAGAGAAATAAATTCATCCTATGGTGACAACCACTCCCTTGTGGCACCTTGGATAAATACCATGATGAAAACCTAACAATCAGGCATCATGCGTAGTTCTTCTACATCTTTCATCCATTTCGTCTTCTCTCTTTGATCTTGACAATGTTGACCTATACACAAATGTTTGGTTATCTTGTGAGCTATTATATGATGATCTTTTTTTCATTCATTTCATGTTTAGCCTTCATATCTATTTTTGTCCATCCATTCTAGTCTTTCACTATCCTTTTCCCATTTACCCCTTTGGTCTTGATCTAATACATTTTAAAAAAAAAAGAAAGTAAAATATGATGCTATGAAGCCTCTTGACATGTCTACTTCTTTGGATTGCATCTTTCCCACTTTTACATTATGCTTTCATGAATTATCCTATGTTGGCCTTTCATTTCTTGTCCAAATGTGCTTCACATGACAATTTTCTCTAGCTTGGGTACTCTTGAGGAGTCAGCCTTTGAAGATCACTTTCACTTGCTTCATACACTCCTTGCTTATCCATCATATCCATTAGCTTATTGCTCCATCATGTCCTCCACCTTGTTAGACATTGGGACTGCATGATGTGATCTTGCTTGAGAGTTTGGTCATTGTTTTTGGTTGGGGGCATTGTATATTATTTGTACATATTTATTGATCCTGAAAAATTACAAAAAAATGATATATTTGCAAAAAAAAATTATATTTCAAATATCCAAAAAAATGATATACTGTGAAAATTATAAAAATTGGAAAATATCCTGAAAAAATGATCATCTTAGTAATAAGTGCTTTGATGTATCTCCAAAAAAAATCATATATTCTAAAAATACATTAAAAATTCAAAAAAAATAAAATAGAAAGAGTGCCTTGGTGAAAACCTGGAAACAGGTGCATTGGTAGCAAAAAATATAAAAAAATTATAAAAAATCTTGAAAAAAATAAAAAATAAAAAAATACTTATTTTTTTAGCGCATGTCCTTAACACTTAACCTTTCTCCATCATGCCTTGTCCTTGTTGCCTTGGTTTGGAATTGGTCTTTGTCTAGGGGGCATAACTATGTTAGCTTTGGTCTCTTGGATGTGTTAGTCTTTAGGACACTTCACAAACGGTGTTTTTCAACACCCATTGACTTCGAGTGTTTTTCAACACTTATTGGTTTGGTCTTACCCAATTTTGTCATGTGATCTTCCCTTCCTGCAAACATTTGATCCTTATCCTCCAATCTCAGTATCAGTTAACACAGTTAAATTTTAAACGCAACACTTAATGCTTGACTTATGTCATGATTTTTTCTTTGTGTGCTGACTCTTATTGATTTTTGTTGAGTGTCCTTGTCTGATAAGTCTCTCCATGATGTATCGCTAGAGGACTTGGGGCATGGTACATGTTTTTATTTATTTTTTGCTTGCGGGTGTGGTCTTGAAACTCTAGAGTGTCTCTTGTTGTCCCCTTGAAATGCTTAGGAGATTTGAGGCATCATCCTTGATTGTTTTTGCACAACCATTCTTATGGTCATCTTGGCATCTATGCCTTGATGCGAGCATGGTTTTTCTACATTAAATTGGGTGAGCTAATATTAAAGTCATCTTGATCTTTATGTCTTTGATGCTTATGTTAGAATCTTTCCACATTCCAATCCGATATTAATTACATTCATATCTTTATAGTTGCGCTTGTGACTATTGACGATTGTGTGATTTTTTGATGTCTGTTAATAATCGCCCACTGATGGAAATAAGTTCTTTTACATTCTCTAATGAATGATGAACACCTTTGCATTTTCATGTAGCTTGCATTATTAGACTTCATGTTAGTTTGCATTTTTAGGCTGTATTATGAGTTTGAGAGGGTTTTCCCTTCATCCTCCTTGTGGACTTTTAATCAACTGTGGCCACATTTTGATCTTTATTTCCTTATCTTCTTTCGTGTCTCAATCAAAATTTCTATCTTAAACAATTGATTGATTTTGGGGCATTTTCTTTTCTTCTTTCTATTTCTTTCTATATCTTTCAAACTTCTATCTTCCATTTTCTTTTTCCCCACTTGCTTTCTTCTAAATCACCTTTGGGGCATAATATTTCATGCTTGATCTAGCTTGGTTCTATGATTCTTATATCTTTCATCTTACATCAAGAACCTTATCTTTTGTTCGATTTGATCAAATTTATCAATTTGTTGTTTCTCCTCTATCTCATTTTGATTTCGATCATGAGGGGGCAGCAATTATCAACTTCAATCCTTGATTCAGTTTTACCAATTTTATCCTTGACTTTTTCAAGTCAAAATTTATTTGTATTCTTTGTCCTGATGTGTTCCCGATTCGACCACACATCTGGGTTGTTTTGTGATCCCAAATTGACCTCACACTTCAATTTCTTTCTTTGACTACATGTGTTCCCAAATCGATCACACATTAGTCAAAGAGGGGCAAATGTATGCACCCTAAAATGGTCGCCTAGACTATGGGCGCCCATTATTCAATTTTTCAATTTATCGAATTTCTTGAATCAATGGTTTGCAATATTTTATTAAATCAATTTAAATTAATTTCTTTGATCAAATTTGATTATTTCATTTCTAATGTTGATCATTTTATCCTAAGTCTTATTTAATTAAAAGAAAATCTCCCTTTTAATTAAATAAAATAAGTCCTTATTTAATTAAAAGAAAACCTCTCTTTTAATTAAATAATTCATCCGCGTTTAATTAATTAAGAGAAAAACCCCTATTTTAATTTAATTAAATATTTCCTATTTAATTGAAAGAACTTGCTCCCTTTTAATTAAATAAATTAAACCCACTTGAAAAAAGAAATAAATTAAATTAAGATTAAATAAATATTTTATTTATTTTCTCTACACTTAAATGCACATATTTGTAAGTGGGACTTATCTTTCCACTTTCTTCTCAACCACTCCTCTCTTCTCATTGGTGGAATTTTGTCTCACATGGATCAAACTCTATTATCCCATATTGGTTGTGAGAAGCCTCTCACCTCCATATTTTTCTTTATAAGGGAGAGCCCTCTCCTCATTTTGGACAACCACAAATCATCCATGATTCATCCGCAATTCATCCACAATTCATTCATAATTCATCCACAATTATGCTATTGTTATGCTACGGGTTTGGAGAGCAATTTTTGAAGAAGGAGTTTAAGCATCAAAGCTTTTTGTGGAGAACTTCTATCTTCTTGTCTTATTCTCTCATGCGTTCATGGCTTCCATCATGAGGCTTTTATCATTGCATTTGCATATTAGTTTAGAGTCATATTTTATTTCATAGATTAGATCTTGATTTGTTTTGCATTGTTATCATTTAGATTAGTTTTCATTTTCATTTGCATGCATATTTTTAGATCCTTGAATCTCTTGTTTCATGGTGTACTTGCATGGGCACAAACTAGGTCAAGCTGAGGGCCTCCATTACAAACCCTTGCACTCCATGAATAGAGAGCTATGAGTCACCATTTGAGACCTCATTTTTGAGTAATCTTGAATATAATGACTCATAGAAGTGTGCTCAAATTTTAGGCATACATTTTTGGCACCCACCGTGGGGCAACCCACCTTTTCTTTCTGGTTTTTGTGTAGATCTGTTTGTAGACTCAAAGAAACCCTAGATTTGGAAGATTTGATCATATATTTTAAATGGCTAGGTATTTTGATCTGAATTTCTTTTTGGAGGGTGGCGATGTATTCGAAAAGCTTTGTTCAAATGTTCAGGTTTTGTTGAAACATTTTCGATTTTTTATCATTTTTCCTTGATTTTTCATATAAAATCATTTTCGGGAGTAAATCACCACTTTTTTTGGAAAAAATTATAGTTTTGGAAAGCTCTTGGAATTTTAAATAGAGTTGGTTCTTTGTGTTTCAATTTTAGAGGTCATATTAGGGGTCAATAATTTGATTTGCAAAAACTAGTCTGTTTTTACAAAATGACTCCTTAAGGCACAAATTAAAAGATCTTTTCAAAAAATTTACATTTTTGGAAAGCTCTCTGATTTCTAATAGGGTTTACTTTTATGTATTTGAGTTTTGGATCCGAATTCATATCATGTAGATCCAATCTTTATGACTACGTCAAAAAAATCAATTGAAAAAAAAAGGGCATTTAATGTATAGTTTGCATTTCAATTTTACAATGAATCAGTGCATTATGTGGGCTTTCATTTGGGTTACTTGCTGATTATTATCAGTCTTAAAATTTAGATTTTTAGAGCTAACCCTAGTTTTGCATGAGTTGGACATATATTGCATATCTTGTGTTTCCTTGTGTTATTTGTTGTTTTGTTCATTGCGAGCGAGCAATCAAGCGTAAACGAAAGGTACAACAAAGAAAAGAAAAGACGCGTTGCAAGGATTATCAGGTATTTTGTTTGAACTCTAAAATATTTAGATTTGGGATTAAAATTAAACCTCTCGTGTGTTTGGCTTGAGTGTTTTACATGCTTTCATAGAACACATTTCAATTGATGCTCTTAATGGGAAATGAATGAACATAGATTTGCTTTCATACAAGTTTGTGTAAGTGAATGCTTGTGTTTAAACCTTAAGTAATTTTTGGTTCCAATATCAAATATCTCATTAAGTGATTGAGGGCATTGATTCATTCCTTGTTTACATAGGGAGTTAAATGAACCACTTTGTGGACTCACTCTATGTGTACTTGGAAAGTTAAATATTCCATTTTTCAACCCCTTTTTCATTTGTGAGTAGTATTGATTAGTAGTCTTAGATTACTTGAGATTTATCTAGATTTCTATCTTGGGTTATTGGACTTGCTAATCCATCGACCCATCATTTCTGCCCTGTGGTTGCAAGATCAACGACACATTAAGGGGGAGGGGTCTACAGGAAAGAAGCGTTAATTGCTCCACTAGGCAACCCTTTTGTGCTTTTTGGAACTCACTTGTTTTCTAAGGTGTGGACTCACTTTGAGTTGGTGTGAAGAGTTAAATGTTCCACTTTTGGACTCACTTTGAGTTGGTGTGAAGAGTTAAATGTACCACTTTTGGACTCACTTTGAGTTTGTGTGAAGGGTTAAATGTTCCACTTTTGGACTTGCTTCACATTCTCTTGAAGGGTTAAATGTTTCACTTTTGGACTCGCTTCACATTATCTTAAAGGGTTAAATGTTCCACTTTTGGACTCATTTCACATTTACTTGAAGAGTTAAGTGTTCCACCTTTATTGCTCTAAATAATTTTGATAGTGAATTACTTACTTTTTATTTCTAGGAGGCCCGGTCGGGGATTTCATCACCCCTTGGGACGACCTCAACTCCTGTGTTCTGGCAGAGTATAAATATTGGGAGGTGAATCCAAAGACACCTCTCTTGGGAATTGAGTTTGATATCACTCTTTGCTAAGCCTCAAAGAACTTTATACCTTTGAGAAGTGAAGGAGGAGATTTGGGTTATCGTCTCCCCCTGGCTATGTGATTTTAGATTCTTCTCATCTACAGATTTGGACCTCACGTACCTTGCGTATATCGAGGACTCCTTTTAGAAAGCCACGTATATCCTTTTAGGAAACTTGATAAGGTGTTGTCTTGTTCTAAGTGGCTACTAAAACATTTTCAAGAACATACACAAGTAGAACCTTTAAGGAGTAGAAATACTAAGTCACTATACTTGTTCATGCGCAAGGTTGCTTTGCCCTTTGCTCATTGTTTGAAGACTATTTGCTTGAAATCCCTGATTTCTATCTTGTGTGCTTGGTTCATGATAGAGAATCTATTGATACATCTAGTTGGATATTTAACATGAACAAAATCTGAGTTCTTGAGCTAAGACTTTACGATCAAATAACTTTGTTATCCTATTATTTCCAATCTTTCTAGGTTGATCCTGTTAAGATAAGGCTACTTTTCCCATTGTTAGAAGCCTTTTTACACCATGGGTTATTGTGCTTTGACCTCTTGAATTAGTAGTCATTGATTTCACAAGAGACCTTGTTTGGAGTTGGTGAGTTAGAGTCCGTCCTTGTTGAGAAAGATATACCTTGGATTCTTTGATATTATGCTTGGAGAGTCTTAGTAATCTCTTGTCCATCCACTTTCATAAAAATTCAATTTTAATTATTTATAATTTGGGTAAATCATCGTCCTAGTTCATATGTGCTAGGGTATTCACCCAAAGTTGTGGGCACCTCTGTGGCAGTGTTGGTTTACACCTATTGTAAAATTCTATCTTATCACATCTCTTTTGGACAAGTGAGAGCTTTTACTATCCTAGTTTGGTACCAATGTTTCTTAGGGTTATCCTATCAACTAGTACCTTTTCTTTCATGTTCGTTACAAGTGCTATTATATGTTTCTTAACATTCAAATGATCTCAAATGGTATCAAATTTTATAAAATGACTCTTGGTCTTCTTTCTTCTTCATCTTTCATGTCTTCCTAATCTCCCATTTCCATTCTTCCTCTTCTTCATGTCTTCTTGATTCGTTTCCTCCTATTATCTACCTTCTCCTATTTATCCTTTCTCTTCTTCTATGCTTGATTCTTCTTCTTCTAGAACCATGGATCTTGGATATCTTTTTAGGGATCCTCATTTGAGCTCAGATGAAATCCACCTCCTTCTTTAATTTGAAAAGTGTTGTTGCTCCAATGGATACATGGATGTTAACGTTGCAACAAAAATGATTAAAAAAATGGATAAATCAGACACCTTTGCTAGGATCATGTGCAAGATCAAATCACAGTATCCTTCTTCCAAATATTTCCCATCTTCCAAGTCTTATCATGATTCTTCTAAATATCATTCAAATTTTCCATCTTCCAAGTCTTATCATGATTCTTCTAAATGTCATACAGATTCTTCATCCTCCAAGTCTTATCATGATTCTTCTAAATATCATTCAAATTCCTTATCTTCCAAGTCTTATCATGATTCTTCTAAATATCCTTCATATTCTTCATCTTCTAAGTCTTACGATAATTCTTCTAAATATCATTCACATACTTCATTTTCTAAATCTTATTATGATATATAGCTTGGATTTTTTTCTTAGATTTTAGAGACAAAAGTGGGGCATTTTATACCGAATTCATTTGGAAAGTTAAATGATGCACTAAGTGATTACACAATTTCAGCCCATCCTTAATCATTTCCATAACAATGCCTTACCTCGACTTGCCAAGTGTTTGGCCACTCTAGATGTACCAAAAAAGGCTTAACTATTTGGGAGTTCAAGCCTCCATTATTATCTTAAACCATATGTTATAAAGAAAACTAACTATAACTTTGTATGGTGCATCAATTGACACATATTCTATGCTACTAAAACTCAATTTTTTTTGGAATTCTTAGAGGCCTTTCATGTGCCTTCTCTTTTTGTTGGGGTCTATTAGGGATAACATAAAAAAAATAGCCAAAATTATGCACTAGTTGACATAGTCTTTCATCATCTAATCTATAATTTGTTCACCCTCGAGTGAAAGTCCAATAATAAATCTTGATTTTTGTGTAACCTTATGATTCTGGACTACGGGAATATTTCCATTCACAGTTCTATACTCCAATGCCAAGGAAAAGATAGAGAATCTTAACATTCACATTCAAGGTTTGCATTATTTTCCACATTTGTGCACTCTTCTATGCATAAACAACAATCAAAATCTAAATATTTTGTGATGTAGACTAAGGGAAATACAACGAGTAGCTAGGAAATATTTTAGGTTAGTTGTGCATGTGAAAAGTGCTCTTCGCATTAGAGTTCCAGACTTTCAAAATATTTCCAAAAAAAAACCAAATATCTAACTTGTGGCCGCAAACTAGAATTTCATACCATTGAGTAATTTTTTGCATCTGATGCAATTTTACATGCACAAGAAAAAATTGGAATAGAGTTTTCCATCACTTTATGGGCTACTTCACCAACACCAATTGTTATTGCTAGCAGACCTGAAAGAATTTATAAAATTCTTTCATCTCCCAAATTAGAAAATCTTGTGGAATAGCAATAGAGCTACTATGTAAAACATTTCTAACTATAATTTACCTAGAGCGTGTGCAACAAGACCCACTTGAGAAGAAGACTTTTTTTTTATTAATTTCATAAACATATCGAGCAAAGTTTCATTTCTGCAAGAAAGCTGATGGTTTAGACAAGTATCCAATTTACATAACAATTGTCCATAATTTTAAATGTGTAGTATTTTTAAGTCCATTGTAAATGCTTACAATGTTTTTGAAATCACTTATTTGTAATGTTGTAGTACTATAATTTTGAGTATTTTCTCAATTTAACATTTTTGGTCTATTTTGTCCAATTCTGATTGTTTTAGACCCTTGTATGTCATAGAAAATAATAATTTTAGCAATGTTCATAAGTATATCAATGGGTATAAAACATAGAAGTAGGAATATTATCCAAATAAAGAGAAACATAAGGATTAAACATATGCCATATTTGACAAAGATGATATTCTTACTTGCTTTCTACAAATTCATATTGAAAATCATTCATGAAAGCATTGATAAAACCTTTTAGACCATTTTATGGAAGATGATATTAAAAGGAGAGAAAGTTGTTTGTATTAGATATCCATATCACAAAACTACCATATTTTTCTGAGTGTATTGTTGTCACTTAGGTTTTCACCCTTGTCCAAGGCCTATGCACAAGGAGAACCTAGTGAAACATGGAAACAACCTCCAAGCTATGGGACTTGAACTACAAGGTTGAGTCTCTAGAGAAGGTCGGCTTCCTCTTACTGTCAGGGTGCACCTATCTATTCTCAGAAGAAAAGGGAGAAAGAGAACAATAAAGAAAATCTACCTAGTCTAATCTAAGGCGGTGATGCACCAAAATAGAGTGTTCAGACTCATTTCTGCCCATATATGCGCTACAGAACTAGAGTAACATCCAAAAGTCATACACATCCAAACTTATATTGATCAATAATCACATACAGATCAGGAAACCAACTGAATGACACCAGGGAAAGGAGATCTCACTTGTATGTTATTCAATAGGCCAAAGATAGATACGACATGTGGACTACTGATCTCAATAATGCATCAATGAGAGGCAAAACAATGCATATGCACATTAATGGCTGAAAGAGATGATACAGGATGTTATCTAACTCAGAGACAAAGGGGTTTTTACACTGCAAATCCATGAGCAGTAGTAGAGAAAATCAGGAAGAGTCGACCCTGGGAACAAATCGCAAAATTGCCTTTATAGATCAGGCATAACTTGAAGATTTCTGCGTTACATTTACTTCCTACCTACTGGCATCGAACCCCAAAATATCCGATCAAAGATCACACTCGAGCATGACTTTGAAGTACCAAATCAGATATTCGACTGAAAGAACTCCTCAAGTAGATAGAGCGGCGCCAATGAATGATACTGACATAGTAGATGGATCGACTGGGATGGTGGAGTGTTTCCCTATGCTTGGCATTCATTCCTGGTAGGTCGAAAATGATCGCAAAGATCAAATTGCAAGATAACCTCGATCATCTTCATTTTTTGATTCATGAATCAGCCTAGTCAAAAGGTCAACCAGGCTCCTTACACGTCAACTAGGCCACACGAGCCAACTATATTTCTTTATTTTGCCACCTGAGGAAGTCCTCCTGTGGTTGACCTTCCGTCATTGAACTACTACGCCACCCTTCAGACGGTTATCACTAATTGCGATGGTTATATTATCTGCCAGCCGACCGTCAATCTTGACCGGGCCAATAGGACACGTTTCATCCAGGCGCGTTGTCGCTAACACTATCTCCCGAGCAGTTCTTCATAGTGCAATGGCGCCCACCGCAGATCTGTCTCCATTTGATGACCAGAATCGCCTCGTACTGCCCTGAGCTATTTCTATTCCGGGCCCATCACATTTGGTGCCACCTTGGCAATTGATCTTCATCCGAATGACATATGGCAACAACTCAGCGATCCATTCTGGTGAGACTTGACCCCACCGACACGTGGCGGATGGTCGCTATGTCGCCATGTTAAAACCCATGCATCTCTTCCATAGCGAGATGGCGCCATCTGTTGATCTAAATCGATCTGACGGTGTGCAAGGAAGATCATTCCCCTCAGTGTATCGATGAATAAGAATTGGCCACGTATCATCCTCGCTGACATCCCCAAACCCACGAGGACGCGTTTCCTTCAGGTGCAATGTCGTTAACATAAGACTCGCGCAGCTCTTCTATAGCGCGATGGTGCCTGCCGTCGATCGGCCCTGATCTGACAGTGGAGATCTTACCTTTCCATGTACTGGTGACACTGACTGAACTCTAACTTGGAGGACGTGGTCGCTCTTTATTGGCCCAATGAAACACCTCCCTGGTCTGACAAAGCACCAACTCAGAGGGTCTATATTGCCTTGACCCCACTGATGAATACATGGCTACATCTGATTCGCCACCATGGCGCTGGGCTCCTGACTGCTCATGCGAAGTACTTGCTGGGACCCAACATGCCTGGTTTCTTCTCGCCACGGTGGATTTTCCGATTGGGCGCTATGTCGCCATCAGAAAATGCATTGGTTTTTCGTTGGTGCCATAGCGCCTCGCCATGTTTTGAAACTTCCGAGCCGTGAAACTGTCTGCCCGTCACCACGAAACCTCTATCCTTCTGTACTTTGTGACCTGCGATCAAACTCTAAATGACACCTGGCGATCCCTAGTGAGACCTGGCCCATGTCGATCCACATGGCGGATGGTCGCCATGTTGCTATGATAAAATCTACACATCTTCGCCATAGCGAGATGGCACCATCTGTTGATGCAATCCAATCCAATAGTGGAGAGGACCATCGCACTTTGTACTTCTGCCTACCATGTCGACACACCTAGCATCGCCCTGCGACACGGTCCCACCTGACACGTGGCATCAGGGCGCAATGTCGCTATCATAACCCTCGCGTATCTCCACCATAGCGCGATGGCGCTTACCATCGATCCAAGCCGATCCGACGGTGGAGATCATAGACCCTGACAGTGTGAGCCGTGCTGACAGAAATTTTGGCCTGGTTACACATGGTCCCTTTTGATTTGCCATCTAGAACACCTAATCACGTCGATCATTGAAACTTGTTGCCGTGACTATTTCTGCCGGGCGCTATGTCGCTATGGAGATTTTCTGGCTAATATGCAATAGCGACATAGCAGACAAGGCACTGTGGAACTTTTTCGACCCGCCAAACGCTAGACCCACCTCTGCAACATGTCTTCAGGGTGTCATCGCGCTATCATAAATATCATGCATTTTCTTTATAGTGCGATGGTGCCAACCGTCGATCTGCTTAGATCTGACGGCCAAAAACTTGTGGGTCACAACATTAAAATATTAATTCAAGGCTAACCATTGAATGAGTCACGCTTTCAAAATTTAAATCCTTGGTGGCAAAACCAGAGGTAACACTTTTGGCGACTCACAGGGGGCATGAGCCTACTCGATGCATGACCAGTGCCTGAGAATGATCCATTGGGCCATGGAGTCAGAAAAGAGGGCTTGGAAGGTACGAAACCGAGAGCTGCAAGAAACCCTAACCCTAAATGAGGAAATCAAAACATTAAAAACCCTTGAACTCTGGCTCTGTCCCTACGACTTGGAAACAAAAAACAAGACCTCCTTAGCGACCTGAGACTTGTCAAAATTTTGAGAACTGGTGACTCACGAAGTGAGCCATGTGCACGCGCACTTATTGAAAAATAGGAACAACAGGAAGCAACTAAACTAATTATGTACATGGATTCACAATCCTTCAGAAACAGGGCTTCAAATGGATCCCATTGATTGAAATGGGCAGAACTTCACCATTTGGCCTGCTTAGCTGGAACGCATTGGCCTGTTTGCAATTGGAGATCAGATAAGGGCCACTCCACAATGCATCAAATTTGGAATGTCTTCCTGGTTTTACTCTTTCTGAATCCCACTTGAAAACCAAATCCCCTTCTCTGAAGATTATGGCCCTTGCCTTCTTGTCAAAGCTCCTCTTCATTTGCTGGTGATGTATCTCTAGAGTTTGCATAGCTTTGCTTCTCTTTTCTTCCAGTTCAATTAGTTCTGCCATTCTTACTGACATGGCATCATCTTCAATTAGTTCCAGCTGATGAGCCAACTCCAAGGATGGGAATTCCAATGAGATTGGGAGTCTGGCCTCCCTACCATATACCAGCACAAAAGGTGAATTCCCAATAGATCTCTTGGGCATTATCCTATCAGCCCATAGAGTAGTTCTTAGCTTCTTATGCCAGGCCCTCTGGTTGTCTTCTATTTTTCTCTTTATGATTCTGATCAAATTCTTGTTGGAAGATTTAGCCAAACAATTACCTTGAGGATAGTAGTTCGATGATGTGCTCAGATAGATGTTATGATCCATTGCCCATGCACAAATCTGGGTTTCAACAAAAGATTTGGCATTATCTGAGATGATAGTAGAAGGAGCACCAAATCTAGATACAATTCCATCAAGGAATTCAACAATTGATGGCTCTGTAGCATCCTTCAAGGCAACTGCCTCTGTCCACCTAGTGAAATAATCAGTAGCAGCCAAAATCCATTTATGACCTGCACTAGATGGAGGATTAATGGGGCCTATAAAATCCAACCCCCACTGGGTGAAGGGCTGATCCACCTGAATAGGATGAAGAGGAAGAGTTGCAAGTCTCTATTTGCCTGAGAAGAAAGCACACTTCTCACATTTTCTCACATACCTATGACAATCATGAAACCAGGATGGCCAGTAATAACCAGCCCTCATGATCTTCATGGCAGTTGTTCTCGTAGAGAAGTGGCCACCATCAGGGCCATCATGGAGTTCTTTAATCATCCTTTCAGCCTGATCCTCTTCAACACATCTCAACAAGGTCCCATTAAAATCCCTCCTGAATAGGATATCATCAATCACAACATAGGGAATGGACTGTAGTCTATATTGTCTTCTCTTGGCTATCTCCAATCCCTGGGGGTATCCATTCCCTGATAAAAAGTTCTTCATGTCATCCATCCAGCTCTTTGGGGCATTAACATTTATTTCCTCCTGCTGCTCTGCAATCACCATAGCAACTTCTTCATCTGAATCCTGACTTGATAACATTTCTTTGCATAATCCTCTCCCTCTTAACAATTTGGTAATCTGAATGTCAACATCATATTCCATTACCCTAGTGATCCATCCAGCTCTCTTCTCACCGATATCTTTGTTTAACAAGAAGTCTTTTACACTTGCATGGGGCACCAACAAATGGATCCTATTATGGGATAAGAGGTGTCTGAATTTCTTCAAGGCTCTAATGACTGCAAGGGCTTGCTTCTCAACAAAGCTATACTTATCTTCATATTCCTTGAGCCCTTCACTAAAGAAGGCTATGGGCTTCTCCTCATTCTTGTCATTTGTTTGAGTCAAGACAGCAGAAATACTTGACTCACCACCTAAAGTGTAGAGGATGAAATCTTTTCAAAATTTGGGTTCATGAGGGTAGGGGCCGATGCTATGGCTGCCTTGATCTTTTCAAAACTCTCCTTCCCCTCCTTGGTCCATGAGAAGACCATATCTTTCTTGAGCATGGTTGTAAGGGGTTTCACCATGGTAGCAAGATTAGGAATAAAACTTCTTACAAAATTTATCCTACCAAGGAAACTTTGCAGCCCCTTCTTGTGTTTAGGGAGACGAAGGGCAAGTATTGCTTTTGTTCTTTCTGGATCAATGGTCAATCCATCCTTAGATACAATGTGTCCCAATAGTTTTCCTTGGTTTGTAGCAAAGACACACTTGGCTGGGTTGAGAGAAACCCCAAACTCTCTACATCTTAGAAATACCTATCTCAAATGATCAAGATGATCTTCTACATTCTTGGAATACACAGTTATATCATCAAGGTATACTAAGACAAACTTGTCAATTAATCTTTTGAAAGCTACCTCCATTGCCTTTTGGAATGTGGCACCTACATTTGTTAATCCAAATGGCATTTTGCAATAAGCATAGGTGCCCCATTTAGTACTAAATGTTGTCTTGTATCTATCAGACTCTTTAACCAGCACTTGGTTATAACCAGAAAACCCATCAAGAAAAGAGAATCTCCTTGACCCACTGACCTTGGACAGAATTTGATCCATAGAAGGGAGAGGATGGTGATCCTTAAGGGAAGATTGATTAAGATCCCTAAAGTCCACACACAATCTGATTTCTCCATTCTTCTTCCTCACAGGGACAAGGTTAGCTATCCATGATGAATGTTTAATAGGAAAAATTATGTTAGCTTCAATCAACTTGGATAGCTCTTTCGTCATCAAAGGTTCAATCTTGGGATTCACTGGCCTCTGTTTTTGTCTTACTGGTTTGACCCTATCAACCAAATCTATGGTATGCTGAAACAAACTAGGGTCGAAACCTTTTAAGTCATCATACGTCCAAGCAAATACATCACTAAAATCTTGACATAGATGAATGAAATTTTCTTGCTCGGCTTCAGAACATACCTTTCCCATGTTAAGAGATTTTCCATCAGCAATAGTAACTGGGGCATGGTCATCCTTTTCTGCAGCTAGATTCATTCCTTTATCCCTTGACTGATCATCTGGATTAAAGACACTCTCCAAGGTAATGAGACCCTTGGGCAGCTTGTTGGAACTGAGATGAATGATCTGATCACCATATTGATCTTGTAGTCTTGACCAATTTCTCTCTAAAAATTTTGCTTCATTCTGCAAGAAGCTCACAATTTGCTCATCAAACTCAAACACTTGCCAATGAGTATTATTATCAGGAACAGCAGGCCTTACCACCACCCTTATTTGTTGTTTCTTTTCTTTCTCAAGATTCCTTGGCACATCATAAGATGCTCCCACTGCTGCAAGTCTATCAGCGTATTTATTTTCTCTCCTAGGAATGCTCCAAATATTAAATGCTTGGAAACCCTCAAGCAAATCCTAGACTCTGTGTTTATAAGACTTGAGCAAGCCATTTTTGGGGATATTCTGATTTCTCACTTGGTTCACTACCAACTCACTGTCCCCATATACTTTCAAGGCTTGAATTCCCCTCTTTTGGGAAAGTAGGAGACCTTTGATCAAAGATTCATACTCGGCCACATTATTGGTACAACTGAATTGGAGTCTAAAAGAGAAATAATATCTTATTTGTGCAAGAGAGATCAACATAACACCAGCCCCTGATCCATTTCTATTCCTTGAGCCATCAAAGTACATACTCCATACTCCATTTATGTCATCATTAGTCCTAACAAGGTCAGGAACTTGAACCTCTTTCTCTATTATGCAATATGTACTAAGGCCTGTCTCAAGAGTTTTCGACATAGGCTCAAACTAACATGTATTTGCCCACTCATCTAAGAAGAAATCAAGAATCTCTGCTATGGAAGTGATAGGCTCGTTTACTATGTTATTTTCGTCCATCTCTAGAATAGGGCAATTCATATTGATGAAGTTGGGAGTGTAGGGTTCAGTGTGATGAAGGGCTTGAGGTTCTGCTCTTATTGAAGCATTGGCCCCATATCTAGTCTTAAATGACATATAAGACCAATCAGCGGATATGAATCTACCAATTTGAGCAGTGAAGTCTCTTGAAAGACAGATGGCAAAATAGGGCTTGACCTCAGCAATAGATATGTCTTGAATCACAGTACAACCAGGGCATGCATGTAGGGCCATTTCCACACTTCTAAGGATGTCTACGGTTTTGACAATACTCCCATCTAGTTGTAACACATCCCTAACAATGGGCTCATATTTCATCCCTAAAGCATCAGCAACACACCTAGGCATTACTGAGCTACTAGCCCCCGAATCTATCATGCAATTATGTACTAATTTGCCCCCTATAATCAAAGAAACATAAAATGGAGGAGGTCTAACCTTTTTACTTGTCTCCACATCTCCTACTAGTTGTACTAAACTAGTGGCACTCTCTACAGTAGATGATTGATCCTTGGGTTCAATCCTTTCCGATTCTTGCTGCAGCATGTTCCTCTACATTGGTATGGTAGCAACAACATCCCACATGGAAATGTTTACATTGGTCTTCTTCATTTGCTCTACCACACTCAATGGTGCGTTAGGAATTTTGGTAGAAACTTTGGGAGCTGCACTCATGAGAGGTTGAGATGGAGCAACATAGGGATCACTTGCATTCTTCTCTCTTGGACCTTGCCTTTGCTATTGTGAAGTGTTTGTTTGCTCATTTGCTGTCTGTGTGTTAGGTGTAACACTTGAAGTTGAGGCCTGCTTAGGAGAAGGAGGAGCAGCATGTTCCATAGCTCTCTTCTTACTTCTTGTGTTATGAGCAACAAAATCCTGGTTTACATTACAATGCTCCTCCATCTGGTGATTCATGAAAGAGCAATCACCTTGCCTTTGGATATATGAGGCCTCCTTGGTATGATCTTCCTTGTATGGTTGCTTTACCGTAGGCTCCTGGACAGTTAAGGCCAAATAAGATTCTGCCTTCTGACACATGCAATAGGTATAAGAATAGTTGCAAGAAGGACAAAAATCTTGATCTTGGGCCAAGTTATTTTGAGGGACTATAGCTCTGTTCTGATTTGAGCTTGAAGCAGAAGCATGACTATTCTGGCTATTCTGATCAAAAGAGCTATTCCACTGATTAGGAAGCCTACCACCACTTGGAGCCTGATATTGTAATTGGGGAGGCTTGCCACTTTGGGCTTGCTGCCTTTCTAAGGCCACCACCTTGTTACTCATCTTTTGTATTAGAGAAAACCTATCCTCTAATCTCTTCCCTTCGTCCTTCAACTCCCTCCCCTGCTCTTGTAATTTTTTATCCAGGGTCTTCTCTCTTTTATCTGTGTTCAGCACTAGACCTTGGAGCATTTCCTTGAGTTCATCTATTCCGTTTGAGGATGTGGAAGCTTGGGGAATTAGAGTAAGGGCTTGTGATGTAGGAATTGTAGGAAGGGGAGCTATTACTGGTTGGTGGTTGGGGACATCCAAAAAGAAGGGCATAGGAGGTCTTGGAGCCAACTTTCCTCCTTGTATTAGGATGTTCTCAGCTTTTATGGCTGTCTCATAAGCATTCGGTAATGTATCTCCCCCCATAGTTTGGATTGTAGTGGCAATGTCACTGTTGAAAGCTCTAAGGTAATGGAAGAAAGCATTACCAGGGGTAGGTTTTACTATAGTAGGTATTCTATCCCATGTCTTTTGGAATCTATAGTTAAAATCAATCATACATTCATGGGGGGCTCTTCTTATTGTAGTCAGTTGCCCTAATAGTGACAAATGGTCACTCTTATCCTCAAAATGTTTGCATAATCATGCTCCTAGTCCATCCCAATCAGTTATGGAACCATGAGCTAAGCCTCTATACCACTGTAATGCTTTTCCTTTTAAAGATGAGGCTAGAAGTCTGACAGCAACATCATCCTCTATAATACCATGAATATTACAGACATTTGCTACCTCTTGGATATGCTCTAAAGGGGAAATAGAAGTTTTACCAGTAAAATCAGGTATGCTTTTTAGTGCAGCTACGGGTATATCATGTCTTTGGGCTAACAATAGAGGGCTTCCATCATTAAAGGTGGCAAAAGCATGAATCCTTGGGTGTGCCATATAGACAAGCGTTCTATTGATGAGGCTAGATGGCAATCTAGGCTGAGTTCGAACAGTAGGAGGAGTAGAGATAGATCTTACAAGTATATTAACTATTATTCCACCTCTAACTAGTGATAATCAAGCTCTAGTCCTCCTTCTTCTAGGATTCAAAAGTGAGAGTTCTTGATATTGAAAATTACCTCTAGAAGACGCCCCTATTTTAGCCCTAGGCATGAATTTCTGCAACTTAGCCTAAAACCAAATTTATTGATGTTCAGAGTCACCAAGTACATGAAAGATCAACATCTTGAAGGCTTGAATACTGAAGCCAGCACTACTTCTTCAGTGTTGATCCTTGGAATTCTCTCTTCTTAACACCAGTAGACCTTAAATCTTCTGATATGAGTCCCACCGGGTGTGCCAAAAACTATTGTCACTTAGGTTTGCACCCTTGTCCAAGGCCTATGTGTGAGGACAACCTAGTGAAACATGGAAACAACCTCCAAGCTGTGGGACTTGAACTACGAGGTTGAGTCTCCGGAGAAGGCCAGCTTCCTCTTACTGTTAGGGCGCACCTATCTATTCTCAGAAGAAAAGGGAGAAAGAGAACAATAAAACAAATCTACCTAGTCTAATCTAAGGCGGTGACGCACCAAAATAGAGTGTTTAGACTCATTTCTGCCCATATATGCGCTACAGAACTAGAGTAACATCCAAAAGTCATACACATCCAAACTTATATTGATCAATAATCACATACAGATCAGGAAACCAACTGAATGACACTAGGGAAAGGAGATCTCACTTGTATGTTATTCAATAGGCCAAAGATAGATACGGCATGTGGACTACTGATCTCAATAATGCATCAATGAGAGGCAAAACAATGCATATGCACATTAATGGTTGAAAGAGATGATACAGGATGTTATCTAACTTAGAGACAAAGGGGTTTTTACACTGCAAATCCGTGAGCAGTAGTAGAGAAAATCAGGAAGAGTCAACCCTGGGAACAAATCACAAAATTTCCTTTATAGATCAGACATAACTTGAAGATTTCTGCGTTACATTTACTTCCTACCTACTAGCATCGAACCCCAAAATATCCGATAAAAGATCACACTCAAGCATGATTCTGAAGTACCAAATCAGATATTTGACTAAAAGAACTCCTTGAGTAGATAGAGCGGCGCTAATGAATGATACTGACACAGTAGATGGATCGACTAGGACAGTGGAGTGTTTCCCTATGCATGGCATTCATTCCTAGTAGGTCAAAAATGATCGCGAAGATCAAATTGCAAGATAACATCGATCATCTTCATTTTTTGATTCATGAATCAGCCTAGTCAAAAGGTCAACAGGCTCCTTACACGTCAACTAGGCCACGCGGGCCAACTATATTTCTTTAATTTGCCACCTGAGGAAGTCCTCCTGTGGTTGACCTTCCGTCATCAAACTATTGCGCCACCCTTCAGACGGTTATCACTAACTGCGATGGTTATATTATCTGCCAGCCGACCGTCAATCTTGATCGGGCCAATAGGACACGTGTCATCTAGGCGCATTGTTGTTAACACTATCTCCTGAGTAGTTCTTCATAGCGCAATGGCGCCCACCACAGATCTGTTTCCATTTGACGACCAGAATCGCCTTGTGCTGCCCTACACTGTTCCTATTCTGGGCCCATCACATTTGGCGCCACCTTGGCAACCAATCTTCATCTGAATGATAGATGGCAACAGCTCAGCGATCCATTCTGGCGAGACTTGACCCCACCGACACGTGGCGGATGGTCGCTATGTCGCCATGTTAAAACTCGTGCATCTCTGCCATAGCGAGATGGCGCCATCCATTGATCTAAATCGATCTGACGGTGTGCAAGGAAGATCATTCCCCTCAGCATATCAATGAATAAGAACTAGCCATGTATCGTCCTCGCTGACATCCTCGGACCCACGAGGACGCATGTCCTTTAGGCGCAATGTCGTTAACATAAGACTCGCGCAGCTCTTCTATAGCGCGATGGCGCCTGCCGTCGATCGGCCCTGATCTGACAGTGGAGATCTTACCTTTCCATGTACTGGTGACGCTGACTGAACTCTGACTTAGAGGATGTGGTCACTCTTTATTGGCCCAATGAAACACCTCCCTAGTCTGATAAAGCACCAACTCAGAGGGTCCGTATTTCCTTGACCCCACTGATGAATACGTGGCTACATCTGATTCGCCACCGTGGCGCTGGGCTCCTGACTGCTCATGCGAAGTACTTGCTGGGACCCAACGTGCCTGGTCGCTTCTCACCACGATGGATTTTTTGATTGGACGCTATGTCGCTATCGAAAAATGCATTAGTTTTGCGTTGGTGCCATAGCGCCTCGCCGTGTTTTGAAACTTCTGGGCTGTGAAACTGTCTGCCCGCCACCACGAAACCTCTGTCCTGTCGTACTTTGCAACCTACGACCAGACTCTGAATGACACCTGGCGATCCCTGGTGAGACCTGGCCCATGTCGATCCATGTGGCGGATGGTCGCCATGTCGCTATGATAAAATCTGCACATCTTCGCCATAGCGAGATGGCGCCATCCGTTGATGCAATCCAATCCAACGGTGGAGAGGACCATCGCACTTTGTACTTCCGCCTGCCATTTCGACACACCTGCCATCGCCCTGCGACATGGCCCCACCTGACACGTGGCATTAGGGCACAATGTCACTGTCATAACCCTCGTGTATCTCTGCCATAGCGCGATGGCGCTTACCATTGATCCAAGCCAATCCGACGGTGGAGATCATAGACCCCGACTGTGTGAGCCGTGCTGACAGAAATTTTGGCCTGGTTACACGTGGTCCCTTTTGATTTGCCATCCAAAACACTTGATCATGTCGGTCATTGAAACTTGTTGCCGTGACTATTTTCGCCAAGTGCTATGTCGCTATGGAGATTTTTCGGCTAATATGCGATAGCGACATAGCGGACAAGGCACCATGGAACTTTTTCGACCCGCCGAACGCTGGACCCACCTCTGCAACGTGTCTTCAGGGTGTCATCGCGCTATCATAAATATCGTGCATTTTCTTTATAGCGCGATGGTGCCAACCATCGGTCTGCTTAGATCTGACGGCCAGAAACTTGCAGGTTGCAACATTAAAATATTAATTCAAGGCTAACCATTACACGAGCCGCGCTTTCAAAATTTAAATCCTTGGTGGCAAAACCAGAGTTAACATGTATACAGTCCCTTTTGGATAGTTCTACCTCATTTTGAGGCAACTATACTCAAATGTTAATTTTTTTCTTGGATCGATTTTATGATAGTTTTAAACATCAATGTTTTGGATCATCCTATGTGATCTATCAACGTTACTCTCCTATATCCTGATGATGGATCATGTAGTATGATTCGAAACGTTGATGCTAAAAATTGTCACACAATTTATCCCCGAAACAAATTAACATTTAACATGGATTGTGAAGATCTGGTAGATTTACCTATATTTAAGTCATGTCAGTTATTCATGATACATTCTTGGACATTTATTATTGTGGAATCTACTTCTACATAAACAAGATAGGAAAACATGGCTTCATGCCAAGTAGATCTTCATGCTAAATCTTATAGTTTAAATCTCATTGTGATGATAAAATAGAAAATGTCAGTGTACTTCAACCATGAACTTTACATTGGTTAGCATCGAGAATAAATAGAAAGCAAGCAAAAATTAGTAATATATGCATACTTTTGATTTGTATATTTAGCAAACAAGAAAAGAACATAGATTAAATATGAGGGGTTCCAAGCAAGCTAGTTAATACCAGTCTCTTTCTAATTTATTCCTCTAATAAAAAACATTAGGAATACTCAAAAAATTGTTCCTTCTTGGTATTCAATTAAACATCTTCACATTAGTTCAAAAACCCTAGGTTTGAAATTGAATACATGCATGCTGAAGAAGTTCTAAAAAAAATCAAATAGAACTCAACATATATTAAGAAATTAAAATAATCATCAATTTGGTATATTTGAAACAGGATTGAAGCATTTCACAAACCTTTGTAACTGATCCTCTAAAACCTCGCACTTAGTAATGGCATCTTTGCATTGCATGTGCTCCTCCTGAAGCTCTAGCTCCAAAGCATCCACTTTTTTAGACAACCCTTTCATCTCAATTTCTGTTGCCTCGAATTGAGATTTAATATCTGATTTATGTGAAATCATGGTTGCTAGTTCATTCTCTAATAACTTCTTTGATTCCTTAGTAGATTCAAGTTGCATTTGCAAGTTTTCCAGCATTTGTTCCAATTTACTAAGTTATCTTTCTATGTGTTCAAGTTTCTCTTTAGTTGCAGCTAGGACTACCTTTTAGATTAGCATTGTCACTCTTCAAATGTGTTAGTTGTTCCTCCAACTCTGTAACTTGATGCTGGGTGTGATCAAGCTTCTCTTTTGTTACAATGAAGACTCCTTCCAAATTAGCATCCTCACTCTTGAGATGTATGAGCTCCTCTTTTAACTCAATAATCTAATATCGTGTGTGTCCAAGATCCTCTTTGGTTGTAGCCACGATTGTTTCTAGATTTGCATTCTCACTCTTGAAGCACATAAGCTCCTCTTCTAACTCTCCAATTTTGCTTACCTGGGCCTTCAACTCAGATTCCAAAGATGTTTTTTCTACTTGAATTTTGTTAAGATTCCTAATTATGTATAAATTACCACCAGCTAGTTGAAAGCGTAGGCTATTAGCCTTTTCTTCTCCTGAAAGATCCTAAGCACTTTATTGTCTTGTGAAATTATCTGTACTAATAAAATTACGAAGAAAACTAGACTACATCAGGTTGGGCAATTGGTTGCCAAGATCTATGGCTTCATTTTGGAAGATTTCATTGAAACCAAGAGCAAACATTTTCCCAAATTGAGATAACAAAGTTATCAGTTCAAAAATTAACTCTGTAATGTTTTCTTTGCACTACAAAAAAGGTAATCCACTAACTGAGAAAACTCTTGAATTCTAAAAACTAGTTTATCAGTATCTGATGATTTAAATTTTTAATTCTTTTAAGGGTCTTGGGCTATAGATTGTAAGAAATTAATGACACTAACAATAGCAGTTGCAAACTCTACATCAATATAGCTAATTCTAATCCCAGTATCAGAATGAGAAGTGAAGTTAGCTTTCACAGAAGACCAGATATGTGTCTAAGAATCGCTAGTACTTTCAACATCTATTGCCATGACATATTTGACCTCATCTAGTATTTTGTGTAGGTCTACACCCTCAACATCAACAACAAGGATCATATCATGCTTTTCTTTGAGACTAACTAGGGTAGATTCATTCCAAGTGTTTCTAGCTTGCAGAACAATTAGATTTTTTTGTAAATGATTAATTTTTTTTAACAACTCAGAGCATTCCTGATTGACAGTTTGAAGCTCTGATTCTTTTTGTGCAAGAGCTTCTTCTAAGAAAGCTCTATCTTCTTGATTAGATGAAATATCAAAACTTCCTGAAACATTCTTGTTAGTTATTTCATCTAAATTTCATAATTCTTCCTGATCCAATCCAGTTGAATCCATGGAAGCCAATCTCTCCATCTCAAGAAAATCATCCATCAAATCTACCTTGGACCCATCACTGAGCTTCTTAGCTTTGCCAATGACCTTTTCTATTTTGATATGATCCAGCTCTGCAATCAGTGCTAAAGCCCATGACTCTGCACTAGAGTCACCATCATTCCTATCCTCAGAAATGGAAGACAATCTTGGTGGATTGCTTGTGCTTTCATTTCTTGATCCTTCCAAATGCAACTCAAGTGTAGGTTTTCCTTGCCTTCACCTCAAAGATTCCAACTTTTGTTTAATAGTGGAGAGTTTGGCAGCTATTCTAGCACACATGACTCTATAAGCCTTAAGCTCACTGTTTTACTTTGAGAGAGCATCTTTTAGCATCTTGTTCTCTTCTTCTATTGTTGACACTTTTCATGTATGGTATTCAGTTGCTTTCAGAGAATGTTCTTCGTGTCTATCATTTAATGTCTCTATTGAAGAACATGGTGAACCAGCACCCTTACTAAGTGACTTCCTCAATTTGATATCCCTAGACTCCCTTCTAGCAGTATCTACTTCAAGTTTCACTTGAGCCAGTGTAGTAGGCCCTGGTAATCATTTTTTAAGTAGACCTCTTAGCCTCTGACACTCGGCCTCTAACTTGGTAACTTTCTTAACTGTTTCTATTTGCTGCTTGCTAGTAGCCTAGGAAAATTTCTTACTAATATCCCTTTCGTCAATTATTATACCCAATTCTTTGTTAAGCGCATGAAGTTTATATTTGAGGCCAACATTCTCACTTTCTAACATCTCAAGTTTAGTTTGAAGAACTTTAGCCTCAGACTCAACTTAGTTTCTAGCTTCTTGCAAATTAGATAATGCTTTTGAATTTTCCTGAAGAGATGTGGATGCTGCATTACTTCTTGCTTCTACCTCATTTAGTAGTTGCTCCAGTTCTACTATTCTAGAATCAAGCTCACATATTGATTTGTCCCATTCTCTAGTTTTTTTCACCATAGCCTCATGAAGCTTCTATTCTTGTTCCTCTCTTGAAATCCTAAGCTCCCATGAAATTACCTGATTGAGTGTTTATATTTTTTTAAATCAAATCATATTTGAGGGTTCATGATGAAGAAACTCTGAAATTAGTGCTCAATATTTTGATTCTATCACAACTTTTGGTTTAGCATGTTTAACAAGAGAAAATCCAAACATTATTGCATTAGGAGAGAAAGTATTTGATTTTGTAAAATTTTGTTTACATTGTATTTATTAATTAGAGAAAATATGGGAATTTCCTCTATACAGATTCATTAGTACTAATTTAGAGGATTTCACAGCTAAAGTCTGCCCTAAGCAATTCTCAAGTGCCACAGTCAAACTTTGAGACTGTCAAGAGAGGTAAAGGGCAACCTAAACAAAAATCTTCCGGTTGTGGGAAGGATTAGTCCAGTGTGGTGGATTCTTATGGAAAGGATAACCTCAAAGTGTTGAAGGAAAATTCATTGGGATGAAAGTTAAGGTGTGAGCATTTGTCTCCTATAAGATCATTCCCAAGTAAGAAAACTTGTTGATTGTGTCTTTGTCTCCACCACAAGAAAATTCGAACTCCAAAACCCATTAAACATAAGAGGCCCAAACTTACATTGAATGAGAAAGACCACGCCTAACAATATGAACCCAGAACAAAATAATGAGACAATGGCTACATTGTGGGCTCAGTTCCAAAGAAAACCTGATAAATGTTATTGTCCTTGCAAAAAGTGTAAGGGCTTAAAGAATCGAAGAATTCTAATCACAATAACTCAGATTCATTGTAGGAAATATGGTCATGTTGAAGGGGGCCATGATTTTTGTCCATTGTTGAATGTGGATTTCCTAGTGGAGGAACATGGAGGTGTGATTATCCAAGCTGAGGATAACACTCCCGTGGAAGAATATGATAATGTGCTAGAGGACATGATTGAAGAAGATGGTATTGGGGCAGGTGATGAAGAGGCTCACAATGATGGTACTAGAGAATCTAATAATAATGATGAAGATGGTCTTGATATACCTTTACTTGAGAAGGCACACGAGCCCTTATACGAAGGCTCCCAAACAACTCTACTATTGGCTATAGTGGTGTTGGTGAACATAAAGGTTATGAATAGTATATCCAATGTAGCAATGTCACGTATGCTAAGGTATGTCATTTTTTTCATCTTCAATGTTAGCATAGAATTACTATTCATTATTTTAACAATGCATATTTGTTGTTGTAGGTTGATTAGTGAATTTTTGTTACCACCATCAAACATTTGGCCTCGTTTGTACCGAGAATTATCTAACATTATGGATCAGGTTGGAAAGAAGTATTAGACAATACATGCATGTCCCAATGATCACATTCTATATCATAAACAACAAGAATTTGCAACAGAATGCCCTAATTATCATGTTAGTAGATATCGGTTAGATACAACTTGCCTCTTTTATTAGAGTAGATTTACATGTGGGGTGTAGAGCACATGGAGATAGAAAATACATAGATCTTGCACAAGTTTGTATGATTCTCTTTCTAATTTTGGTAGATAGAAAACTATTATGGCTTGAGACTATGTTCAACATAATTTACAACCTCAACAAGAGTTGGAACCCCAATTTTATACATATGTGGCATTGGTTGCAATAACAAGAATGTCACTACATCATCTAGATATATATTCAACAAATCAATATGCATATCTTGCAATATTGGCTTTCCATTAGATGACATTTCATGGAGGCAATCAATAAAATAGTTCAAATGCCTTAACTATGATTCCACATTTTGCATGCATGTCTACCAGGACAGTTGCAACTTACACAAATATATTCTCTCAATATATCTATTTTGTGCATATCCAACAACCATGGCTTTTGATGACCACATTACATTCAAGCATCCTATCAAATAGTTCACATGACTTATCTATGCTTCCATTTTGCAAGCATGTCTCCCAAGGAAAATACTACTACTTCATCTACACCATTTGACAAAATCTCATGGACAAATATGATCTGGATTTGGGGTTTAGAATTTATAAAATGGGGGTTTTCATTCATGAGAAATTGTGGGTAATGAGAATTGTGGATTTGAATGTGGTAGTTTTATATTAAGTTTATTTAAATTTTCATCAAGATCTTTCTATTACAAAGAAAAGCAGCAATTTCCTAATTTGAATATATCTTTCTTGCAGATAATAAGAAGATTACGAATTCAAAAATAGTCCTGATAATTGGAGGGGGGCCAACTGGAGTGGAACTAGCAAGAGAGATAGCGGTAGATTCTTTAGAGAAGAACGTGGTCCTCATCCATGTTGGCTCCAGGCTTCTTGAATTTTTGGGGGAAAAGGCATCAAGAAAGGCTCTCTTGTGGCTCAAGTCTAAGAGAGTGGAAGTGCACCTCAATGAACGCATTGATTTGAACAACATTTCTGAGACCACAACAAGATTTATTGCAAGTAGCGGGAAGATCATCAATGCAGATTCCCACTTTGTATGCATTGGTAAGAGAATGGGCACATCTTGTTTTGAGGATTCAACATTTGCGAGCACTGTAGACGAGCATGGATTTGTCAACGTGGATAGCTCTTTGCATGTGGAGGGGCAGACTAATGTTTTTGCTATAGGGGATATCATCAATGTCAAGGTAAGAATGATAGAATATGCTTGGTTCTAATTCTATTGATAATGAGGTTTAAATTGAATTAATCTAATTGCTAGGAACAAATTTGAAAAAAAATTAGTTCTCAATTTAGATTTTTCATACTAAAAATGGAATAAGTTTTGAATTTTCATTTTGGTTCAAAATGAGGATATGTTAGTCCCATTCAATAGGTGGAATTGAAATTGTCAATTGGAATTAGAATTGAATCAAATTTTCATTTTCATTTTTCTTGCTCAACAAAATCTAATTCCAAATTATCATATCCAACATCTAGTAAATTCTGGGTATAAGACAAATGCAACATTTGCTAATGCCAACAACTAAATGGGTTCACTTTTGTTTGTATATCTATTTTTTTGACATTCCCATTGAATCAATTGATATATTATTAATATGTTCAAGACAGGAAGGAGATACACAAATGTGATCCAAAATGTAGAATCTCCTCATGCAATCAAAATCTAGAAGCAAGTTAAAGATAACCTAATAGTTGTTGATGAGAGATGTTTGGTTATTAGTTTATATGTTGGGTCTCTAAAAGCATAGCCACTATTCTTTTTTGTTTTTTTGTGTATGGATATTAAGGGCTTTACGTATTTTATTGGTCTTCTATACAAGTGTGAATGCATTTGGAGCTACCTTTCTACACATCTTGAATATGAAAATGGTATTCTTCTAAGAACTCAAAAATGGTAGGGGATAGACTACAATCATGTTTAGCTTCTATGTTATAGTACTTTTTGATGGGTTATATTTGCCAAAATTTTACGAACATTGGATTCCCTCTCAGCCAAATTCAATATTCATCAAGTTTTCTTGTAATATATACATATAATTAGAATTATCAATTTGAATACATTTGAAACAATTTGATAGCCAATCTATCCAATGAACAAGTTCCAACTCCTTAAATTTATCTAGTATGTAATGCAGGTGGCTGGATCGAAGCCCATAGCCAACTCTCATTGGCACTAGAGTCCAAATGGCCTATTCTTGCCTATTCCTGATGAAAGAACTTTTAATTTACTTATTGGAAGGTTATGCAATGCACACATGCCTAGAGAAACTCTTCCTATTATGAGCCATGTGATTGCTGCATGTTCCATTTGTTGTCAATTATAGGAAAATTGTTCATTGTTTATGTATTCACAGGAAATCCATTGATGCTGAGATGGTTATTTTGACAATGAGGAACAGAGGATGTATTCCGAATCCAATTACATATACCACACTAACCAATAAAATTTTTAGTAGTTAAACTTGACAATAAAATTTTGGTCCAGAATATAAAAACTTTTTTTGTCAAAACTTTTTATTCTACTATTAATTAACTATCAATTTAGTTAGAGAACTCTATAGTTTTAATTAGTGGTAGACACTTATATCTCTTCATTGAATCCATGTTTGGGTTATGAGCATTTCTATGCAATGGCATAAGCTTTGACACTACAACTTAAGAAGTTAATCCCAATCAATCATAGGGCATTCAATAGTCATTCCTTTGTTGCGATTGTCGGCATGTTTTTTCTTTAAAGATCTATTTTAAGTTTTTATCTCAACCAATGGAAGGCATCAACTCCTTATGGAAATTGTCTTTTAGGTGCCTACCAAAAATGGTATGATTACTTAGAATGATGGGGCTCCTACACAAGAAGCATAATGATCTCTTTATGGGATATGTTGGATTTTGCCCAAAAATAACAAGTCCCACAACACAAGTTATTTATAAAATAGTATTCTATATATAAAATACGTAATTACAATTCAATTTAGAGAAAATTGTATCAAGGATTTATGATCATTATACAAATGATATTGAAAATAGAACACCCTAAATTCACTTGTATCCATTTCACTGCATACTTCTAATTGCTGACCATATTAGGAATTCGATGGAAAAGCTTGATAGGATGATGGGAGAGTTGAGACTATCCTCCTCAACTAAACTCAAGGGCACATAATGAGTGTCCAAGTCATATGGCCACTTGGGCCATGAGAATGGTAGGACGTCTATCATCTTGTAGTTGTCGTATTTAATGATAGAACTAGTACTGGTGCATCTTTCTATCAAACATTTTCAAATTGATCCCAAATATGATGTCTGATGGAAATCAGATAAATAATTATTAATCTTATGTTCCTTGTTAAGAGGATCAGAGATATTCTTCCTCAACCAAGGCCAAGGGCATGGAATGAGCCTCTGAGCAGAACCCTTAGTCCATCCATCTCCCAATTGGCATACTTGACGAGGGAAGACCATTACCGCTGCATCTTCTTAACAAATTTATATGGAGATTAATAGAAGAATCCTTGCATACCAATTACTTTCTATTATATTCTTTATTGTTGTTATTTTATACATCGATTCTTTTCTAATTCAAACATGATAGTTTGATTTCCACAAGGTTTTGCAAATCATTAAGACCACAAGATAGATTAAGCATCAATAAGTAATTGTGAAAGATCCCCACCCAAACCCGATCCAATTTTTTCATTTTGTTTGATTTGATGCATGTTTTGGACTCCTAGGAATGGTGATGTTTTTGAGTTCGACAATTCTGATCTGATTTTGGCTGAGTTCACTTTGATGCTTGTTTATGATAACACATTACAAATGATTAAAGGAAATGACTATGCAATGAATCAAAACATGTATAACTAAATGACATGGTAAAATATGAGTTTATTGTTTACTGCTAAGACTGAAAAGAGAGATTATAGACCTATTATTAGTCACAAATCAAACTATAACAATTCAATCCATAGGTTTTAATGCCATATAATCAACATGTATCACATCCAGATATTAGCTAGCTATTGTAGGCTTCTATAGACCACTTTGGGACTAGTAAATGACCACTTTAAGGTATGATATGAAGTATGATCTGCAATAGAAAGACTGATATTGTCCTACACAGGTTTGATATGCAATTTCCAGCCATCATATTCAGTGCCACGAATCTAATATGCACTTTCAGCCACTATATCCCTTCAGATATGGTAAGTTTGAATGAAACTGCAATTTGGATTTTTAATTTGATTCCAATATTGAAAACTAATAACTCAAATGACTAGTACATTTTGATCCTGTTACACCTAACATCTGGAACCAGATTACTTGACTAGATTACAGATTCACACTGAATGATATTTCTCATCAATGCTTTTGCAATATAAATTGTAGAACTAACTATAAAGAAGCAAAAAATGAGTTTCATAGTCAATATTAATGCATTGTTATATCTCAAATCACATGTATAGGAAAGAGAAATGTTATAGTTCTGGATCCACATTAGCTCTCCAAGCAGTAGGCAGCAAGCCTCTATTTCCCATTGTGACTAGTAATTCAACTATGCTTTTCAAACCTCTAATTTTGTCATCTAGCACCAAACTTAAGAGCCTTCCAGGTGATCTATGTTGTTTAAATCTCTCTCAAATATTGCTTATTTATTTGTTGCTATTGCTAGTCCCAATTGTAGGGACAGATTTATCAATTCACCCCTTGTACCACAGTTATCCTAGTATAGCCATGACATTCAAACAGTGAAGGCTGAACTTCTTTTGAGATTCTCATGCATGGCTCTAAATACATTCTTGTCACATTAAATGAATAGATAACTATTGTTGCTAAGAACAATTTTCAGTCTACTAGTCTTTTGTTTGTTTATGATCCATAGTGTTAGTTTATAGTTAATAAATTATAATATTATCTTATCCACCACCTATGAGCATCATCTAATTGCAATGAGTGCTAAGTGCTCCATTCATTCTCATGAGAGATGAGTCCTTGTGAACTATTACTCATGAAACATGGGTCAATGAGTTTGACTTCAAATCTACAAAGTTGAATCCGAATAGGAATATCATAATTTGACTTGTGGAAAATATCTATTACTTACTAATAATATATTTTCGTGTTGGTAGTTAATGGTTGGTTCTTATGGGAAAAATGGTTTTAGAAGCTAAAAAAAGTGAAGGCCTTTTAAAAAAAAATTGAATATTGTAACTGATATAGAAAATATAAAAACAATATAATATTTGTGAAATTTTATGTTACTTAAAACTGTGATTCTATATTTTTTTTCCATTTTTTAATCTTGTAGTCCATGTGTTCATCAATGTATCATCAATGGCCTTTAGCTATATAAGCTATAGTCTTATTCTAATATATGTCCTTTCCCCTTGCAGTTGAGCTGTTGGGTACAGGTTTGGACCGCATCTCAATGAAACTATTCTCCTGCTTATTAACTATTGTAAAAGTGCATCTAAAGCTGATGAGAAGCTAAGAGAATATAGCTTGTAGGTGTTAAAAGAGTTTGGTTGTAGAGAAATTATCTATTTTCATCTCACACTATTTGTTAATGTTAGTGGTTCCATTTTAAAAGTTCATATTTGTGAAATGCATCTTCAGATTTCATTCTTCAAATAGAAAACCCTGATTATTCAAAAATCTGTAAATAATCACCTTAGAGATGCAATTTGCAGGCATTGGAGAGTTTTGTCCTATGTTGTGCCAGAGATGTGGCTATTTATTGTGATACGATTTTGGAACTTTCTCTAGACTACATAAGCTATGATCCAAACTACACTGATAATATGGAAGAAGATACAGAAGAGAGTAATGGAGAGGAGGATGAGTATGTTAAAATTTCTTAAGAGAATTATTTGCTTGAGAAAATTTAATTTTTGCACAATGGTGTCTTTTATTTTCATGTAATTATGAATTTTATGACCAACATGTGAATACTATTATGTTGATGTAGAGAGAGTGCTAATGAATATAGTGATGATGACGATATCATCTGGAAGGTTCGAAGGGTAGCAGCTAAGTGTTTGTCTGCTGTGATAACATCTCGCCCAAAAATGCTATTAAAGCTATATGAGGAGGCATGTGCTTTGAACCTTTCTCAATTGTTCCTAGGAGATATTTATCATTTTCATAAAAGTTGACTCTATTTGTCCTATACATTTGCCATGTTTTTTGACCTTTGTGTGCCCAATAATTTTGGCTTAGTGTCTCTTCAGAGTTTATGGTTTACCTCTAAAGAGTGACAAGAATGGCCCTTTGTCTTTGTTAGAGTTAAGAGGATACATAAATTCCATTCTCTTGGCATAACACTAACCTGTTAATGTTATGTACAAATAGGAATAAATTGAGTTTGAAATGATATATATCAGTTTTTATCTCATTTCAAAATGTGGTTAGCTTTAGGAATTCTTTAATAAGATGTTATATGAAATGATTGCTAGCTAACACCTACCAAGGAAACATAACTTGCTTCTTCCCATAGTGAATTCTGCTCAAGGTTTTGGCATTGTGAAGTGTAGTCCAGTTCTTTATGTGCCAATGGCAATACTGAGAATGCTAAGAGATGGCATGGTTACTCTTGTTGATGTTATTTCTTTGTTGATAAATATATCTATTGCATTTTCCTTGGTTTTTTAAATAGGAAGTAATCTAAGGGTAGAACACTTTGTTACTTTTCCAACTAAGTGTTTTATAAATATAAAATGATAGCATTATTTAGACTTGCACAATACACCAAATTTTTCTTTGCTTCAAGTGACTTGGAGGAGTGACTTGGTGAGCTAACTCAGCGAGCCGACATGGCGAGAAAACTTGGTGAGTGAACTTAAACAGTCAAATTGGTGAGGTGACTTGGTGACGTACTTGAATAGTTGACTCAATGAGTCAACTTTGGGAATAGACCTAGCAAGCTGACATTGTCAGCGGCCTTAAAGAGGTGACTTGGTGGGGCAGATTGGCGAGCCTACATAGAGAGCCCAACTTGGTGAGATGAGATGGTGAGTCGACTTGGTGAGATGACTTGGAGAGCTAACTTGGTGAGCAAACTTAAGGAGTCAACTCGTTGAGGTGACTTGATGAGAAAACTCAGAGTCAACTTGGCGCGCGTACTTGAACAATCAACTTGTTGACATGACTTGGTGGGGTGACTTGGTGAGCCCACCTAGTGAGCATACTTGAATAGTCAACTTGGTGAGCTAAACAAGTGAGTTGACATGGTGAGTGGGCTTAGAGAAGCAACTCAGTGGGGCAACTTGGCAAGCACACATAACGAGCTAACTTGCTGAGGCAAGGTGGTAAAACCACTGGGTGAGCCAACTTAGTGAGCTAACTTAAAGAGTCAAATCATTGAGGTGATTGGGTGGGGGTGACTTCGTGAGCTAACTTAGGGGGCGGACTTGGTGATCGTACTTGAATTGTCGGCTTGGCAAACTGACTAGGGGAGTCATCTTGGCAAGCTGACATGGCAAGTCGACTTAAAGTGGCGAGTTGGTGGGGCAAGTGGGAGTGACTTGGTGAGTTGACCTGGAGAGTTGGCCTAGGGGGCGAACTTGGTGAGCGAACTTAGAGAGTCGACTTGGTGAGTGTACTTCAATTGTCAACTTGGCAAGCTGACTTGGGGAGCTGACCTAATGATCTAACATGGTGAGTGGGCTTAAAGTGGCAACTTGGTGGGGCAAGTTACTAAGCCGACTTAGCAAGGCCACTTAGAGACGCAACATGGCGAGCTAACTTGGTGAGAAAGCTTGATGAGTGGACCTAAAGATTGACCTTGATGAGGCACTTTGGTGGGGTGACTTGATGATTAAACTCAAAGAGTCAACTTGATGGGGCAAGTTGGCAAGCCAACTTAGTGAGTCCACTTGGTGAGGCAAGATGATGAGTCAACTTGGTGCAGTGACTTGGCAAGCTGACTTGGTGAGTGGACTTAAAGACTGACCTTGATGAGGCATTTTGGTGGGGTGACTTGATGAGTGAACTTAAAGAGTCAACTTTGTGAGCGTACTCAAACAGTCAACTTGGTGACATGACTTGGTGAGCTGACTGAAAGAGTCAACTCATTGAGGTGACTGGGTGGGAGTGACTTGGCGAGCTAACTTGGAGAGTTGACCTAAGGGATGGGCTTGGTGAGAAAACTTAAAGAGTTGACTTGGTGAGTGCACTTCAATTGTCGACTTGATGAGCAGACTTGGGGACTTCATGGGACATGTAGGCGAGCCAACTTGGTGAGGTGACTTGGCAAGCTGACATGTCAAAGCTGCAAAATCAAATTTCATTATCAAAAAGTTTGTCAATTTGATGCATGCATTAGTTTGTAGTTAATAAATTCTTTCTTAACTAGAATAATAAAGGAGGGAATTGAACCCTCCATGAGACTCACAATTGTTGAGGTCCACTTCAGCAATGGCCCTTCCTGTGAAATTGCCGTCTAAAAGCTTTCTAATGAGATAATGTGTGATGAGCTCTTCATCAGTGGGATGGAACGTGAATCTAGGAGGTAGTTGTGCATCACCCATATCATGGTTTCATCAGTGGGATGGAACGTGAATCCAGGAGGCAGTTGTGCATCACCCATATCATGAACCATGATATGGGTGATGCACATCTACCTCCTGGATTCACGTTCCATCCCACTGATGAAGAGATCATGACACATTATCTCATTAGAAAGGTTTTAGATGGAAATTTCATAGGAAGGGCCATTGCTGAAGTGGACCTCAATAACAATGAGCCTCAAAAAAATTTTGACCAAACATTGGTCAAAATTTTGACCAATGCCTAACAGTTTTCTACCAAGCATTGGTCAAAATTTTGACCAATTCCCTACAGATTTCTACCAAGAATTGGTCAAAATTTTGACTATTTCCCTGTAGTTTTCTACCAAGCATTGGTTGAAATTTTGACCAATGCTTGGCAAAAAATGTGCTAGCTCAATTTCAAAAGTTTTCGACCAATGTATTGGTCGAAATTTCAACCAACTAGTAGGTTGTTCGAATTTTTGACTAGAAAATTTTTGACCAATGTGTTGGTCGAATTTGGTTGAAGTTTGGTCAAAAATTGGGTCAAAATTTTGACCAATAAAGGTCAAAAAATGAGCCCAAATGTACTAGTGACCTATTGCTCTATGCTCTATGAATCTTCACCACCTGAGCCCACACTTGTACTGGTAACTATACTTGTGCTCTGCTGCACTTGACTAGGCCCTAGAGCTTTTGTTGGCTGCTCACTTTGATTATCTACTGGCAAATCTCTAGACCTTCTAAATGCCTTGTCCTCCATGAACTTAACATCATGTCTAACAATAATTCTTCTGGCCCCGAGGATAAAAATCCTATATGCCTTTGAGTTTTCATTGTACCTAATAAAGTACACCCTCTCTGTAGTCTGATCTAACTTGGTACATGTATCACCTGGAATATGGAAATATGCCAAACTCCCAAATATTCTAAAATGGCTAACATCAGGCTTCTTACCTATGAAATCTTCCTTTGGTGTCATCCTCCTAAGCACCTTATGTGGAACTCTATACTGAATGTAGACAGTTGTACTACATGCTTTTGCCCATAAGTAGTCGGGCATATCTTGGTCATGTAGCATAGATCTTTCTACCTCCAATTATAGAATGACTCTTCCTCTCAACAACTCCCTTCTACTATGGATTTTGAGGAATTATCCACTCTCTCTTGATTCCTTCCCTAGTACAGAACTCCTGGAAGTTCTTTTCTTTGTACTCACCTCCATTGCCTAACCGAAGAACCTTCATCTTCTTTCCTATCAAGTTCTCCACTAGAGCCTTGAACTCTTGGAACTAACTAAAAACCTCATCCTTGGTCCTCAACTAGTATATCCAGGTGATCCTAGAGAAATCATTGATAAAAGTAACATAGTACTCATATTCTCTGATAGACTTTGTTGACATCAGTCCACATACATCTAAATGTACTAGATCAAGGACACCTTCAAATCTAGTGTCACTCCTTGGAAAAGATTCTTTCACAAACTTCCCCAACGTGCATCCCTTACATACATCACCATGCTCTGTGCTCACCTCTAGAAGACCTATCACTATCTCACAAAGCAATTTGAGTGTTGCATGATGAATATGACCCATCCTCCTATATCATAGCTCTCCAAGATCTCTAGTATTAGTGATGCTCATGAGTGCCTTAGGAGTATCAAACTGCAACCTATAAAAGCGACCACTCTTAACTCCAATAGTTATGGGTGATTTCCAATCCTTGTGCTTAATCAACACATGTGTCCCTCTAAAGAGTACATTATACCCCCTACCTTGAAGAACATATATGGAAATCAAATTTATACCTAATCCTGGAACATGCAAAACATCATGAACTGGAATTATCTTTCCATTCTCCCTTTGAAACTGAATAGTCCCTTTCCCAATCAGGTTGAGTTTGGACAAATTTTCTCTAGAAATTTGGATATTGGTGTTCTCCTCCTTATAACTAGAGAAGTACTCTCTAAATTTTGTCATATGAAATGATGCCCCACTATCTATATACCAGATAGTTTGTGAGGTTGATCTCACCATACAAGTTATAAGTGCAAACTTTTCTTCCATTTTGCTGGAAAGTTTCTTCTACACTTGCTAAAGTTTCCACCTACTTCTTTACCTTCTTCCTTTCCGAAAATCATTGACATAGTGACCATACTCATGACATACAAAGCACTTGACCTTAGAAAGGTCCTTCATCTTCTTCTCACTTTGTGAGCTAGATCATTTGCTAGATCCCTTCTTTGCTTTCACTTTCCCTGCTAGGGAAACATTCTCCTATTCCACCTCACTTTTATGACTCTTGATGGACCCATTGATGAGACTTATTCTAAACTCCTCCTAAGTGAACCCAGTTCATAGTCGATCCCAACTTGGTAAGGTATCTCATCCACTGAAAACTTGAACAAAGACACTCCACTATTTAGAAAATACATTTAGGGCTACTGTCACCAGCTCATCATCACTGAGACTATCTTCAATAGATGTTAACTCGTCCTTGACAAGTCTAAGCCTGGTGAGGTAACTTGTAATGTCTTCTCCTTGGTTCATCTAGGTATTCTTTAGCTTCTCTCTAAGAATCATCTTCCTATTAGTGGTAGCATTCTGGTATAGATTCATAATGGTGTCCCGCATCTTCTTTTTTGTATCTAGCTCCAAGATATGTTGAACAATATGATCCTTGATACCATCAAGGATAATACTCCTTGCCTTGGCATCATCCTTCTTATATGTTGCAAGATGTATAAAATCTATAGGTATAGCTATAACACTGGTAGCATAATCTTTGATAGGATTCTCTTCCAACAATAAAAAAAAAATTGACCTTCCAAAGACCAAAATTTAAGGCACCATCCAATGTGTCCTGATCTCTCAAACTAGCTAAAGTTGTCTCAAGGGATTAAAGCAATAATTATGAAGAGATCACAATTTATTTCCAAGGGAAAAACTCTTCTACCCTCAACAATGCTTTGATACCATGTGAAAATTAACATTATTGCAGTCACTGATTATTAATCTCCTATCATAAACAATTATTAAACTGCTAAAAAAAAATCCTAGTTAATATCAAAAAATAACACAACTACAACTTCACCAAAAAAATATGAAAAGAAATTCAAAACATAAAGAACACAATATTTTTGGACAAATCATCCCTGGAGAAACCCCTAAGGGAAAACTAGTGCTACAGATGAAAAATATATTAACTTCAGCAAATCAAGAGATAAAAAAATTCTTTGCCTCTTAGTGGCAGAACTCAGAAAACCTCCTAATTTCTCCTTCTGATATTATCCACTGCTATCCCCAATTCTATCACTGTGCCCTTGCTAACACTATAATACTATTTGCTATCACTGCAAACTCATTTGGTAACACTGCAAATGCTTCTACAACTCTTGTTGTTCTTTGTTCTGTTCTATTCTCCAAATGCCTCCCTTGACCCCCTTCTATACTACTTAACCAAGACGTTTCTAGTTGTTTCTTGATCAAGACAACTTAACCAAGAAGTTTCTAGTTGTTTCCTAACCAAGAAATTTCTAGTTTCTTCTCAATTAAAAGAACCTAACCAATAGGTTACGAGTGACTTCTAGAAGGAGTCAATTAATTAACAAATATTTGTCATAACTCTACCAATTATTTTCCAATTAATCACATATGGACGAATAACTATCCAAGCTACCTAAAACTAACAAAAAGGATATGAGTATTTCTTTCCCTCTAAACAAAATAGTTCTCCTTCATGGTCACACAAACTAAAATACTATGATCTAGTTTTTAACAAATATTGCAAACAAGAGAAATTTCAAATGCTAGTTCGGTAAAAAAATAGATTAACCTTATGTGTGATGCTTATATCAATGAAATATTTAATAAAGGAAGAAAACATGTACTAAAAAAGACAACCTTCAAACTAGGACCTCTCATACAAATTATTTTTTTCTATTGTCCTTCAAATGTAAGATGGGTTTGTAGAAACCACTACTCATGGAATATGGGTCAATGAGTTTGACTCAAAAACTACACAGCTAAATCTTGATGGCAATATCACAATTTGATTTTCTCTAGAAAATATCTCCTACTTATCAATAATTTTACTTTTTAAACTCTGTTGTTAAACATGGAGAATTATTGGTAAATGCAAGTTTTTTTTACAAAATTATTGAGAAATTGATCGAGAAAGTTATGTTCTCTAAACTCATCCTTCTAATGTCAAAAATACTTCACAATAAGAACTATTTTTAATCGTTGTATAGAAGATAATCTAATAGATTGTATTATAGTATAAAATTGAGGTTTCGTATACATTTGTATAATTTTGTGTGAAGAATAGTTGCATCTTAAGAAGAGCTTTTGGTGTTTCTTCTTCAAATAATAATAGTGGATTTATATAATTCAACTTTTGTAATTTATTTTCAACATAAAGGGAATAATTAAAAGGTAAGAGATATTTTCTATAGTAAGTTAAATTGTGATATTGCTATCATGATTCAAATTTGTAGTTTTTGAGTTGAACCCATTGACTCATGTTTTGTGAGTAGTTGCTCACAAAAACCCATCTCTGGTGGCTAGAATGAATGAAACACTTAGCATTCATTACATTTAGGTGATGCAACATAGGTGAAGCAGGGCGACTCCATGGGATACTCCAACTCAAGTGCACTTAACTACTATGTTTCTTCAAAGTATAAGTGGGCTTTATAATGAATGATTCATAAGGCACAACATTTCTTGACGTTTTTGCAAATGTAGTTGCAAATAAAGTGGACTTCACTTCGAAGAAAAGTCAATAGTTAAGCATGTTTTAGCTGAAATAATATTGGAATGGATGACCTCCTCATGCATTCACTCTGTGAACATCACCTAGATGTAATGAGTACTAAGTGTTCCATTCATTCTAATTATGAAAGGTGGGTTGTTGTGAACTAGGGGAGAGGACACAGTACTTGAACAACCTAACTTCACGCTTATCAACACCCTACATAAAAATTTCAAATCGCTCCCAGTTTTTTATAGTAGCTTACTTGGCGAGTCGCCTACTTATAACTAAGGTTTCAAGTCCACGTCACTTGTTATAATGCCACATCAGCATGCTTTTTGCAAAGTTGTTCAATATAGCCCAAAAGAAAAGTGAGATCAATGGTCGTGCATAAAGGTTACCCATAGTTGAACCACAGAATGGATATATGAGTGGCTTTTGAAAGTAGCTTCCAAAGATGCAGCTGCACGTGACCGTGAGATTCAAGAAAGGGGTCTCAAATTTTGGTTTTCGGCAAAATTACTGAGATTGGAGAGCTTTTGGTTGTGCTGCAAAGTCTATTAACCGCAGCTAATGAATCTCAAGTTGTACAGCCAATCACTTGCATTATTTCGGATAGCTATTTTTCCTGCACGACAGAAGTGTGTAAAAATCTTGGGGTCCCGAGAGTTACTTTCTTCTAGTTTTTTTTCTAGTTCATATCGGGGTCATATCCCTGTCAAAGGTATTTTTCTTCTAGTTTTTGTCACTTTTCCTCTTTTTTTGTGGTGTTTATTACCGCAGTTTAGATGTACCCCTCTTTCACATTATTTTGAGACCAAAAGAGCTATTATGAATGCCCTGTCTTGCTCTGTTTGTCTGTATCATTTATTTCCTTTTTGTTTCTTGATTTAATTGATTTATTCAGCTTAGTTTTGTTACTTTTGTTTCTCGTCTGTTCTTTGACGAAAAATATTATTGCAGAGGAGGATTTGAAATCAAAAGTGAAAGTCTATCACGTGCCTCGGACAACGGACATTGTCTTACTACGTGCTAGTCAATACTTTCGAGGAGTTGGAAGGAGGTGAAGAAGCACAAATGGGTCTCAGCGTTAATGGCTGCCCTGCTCTGGCAATCCATGTACAGCATATGGGAAGAGGATGAATCCTGCAATCAGTGTTATATGTTTCCTTTCGTAGCGTTGCTGTAAAATCTGAAAAGCAATTGCATGAACTGGCTCTTGGACTGGAAGCTTATGGGTACTGAGATCAGATATAGAAGAAGGCAAGTCGATAGAGTTACCAGACGGTTTCATGGATCGAACTAGTGGCACGAATCAACTGAAGGTAAGGCCCTGTTACTTTTGGTACAAAGATATGTTACATGCCCGTCAATTTTTAAAAAGGTCAGTTGACTTTGAATATTTAACACTTTTAGCTTAGAAATCAAAATCAAATCTTTGTATGTGACATTTAAGTTATATGCTAATTAGCTTTCTATATATGTATGTTATACACAAGATACAAGATTTCAAAGTTCAAATCTAAAATAAGTTTTTTTTAATGTTTGTAGGTGCTTTCTCACCCTTCTCTAGGAGGATTTCTTACACATAGTGGGTGGAACTCTACTCTCGAGGCAATTAGCATGAGAGTTCCTTTTATTGGATGGCCTTATTTTGGTGATCAATTTATTGATTGTCAATTTGCAAGAGACATATGGAACTTTGGCCTAGATTTTGAGGGTGTCGATGTAGATGAATTCAAATTAGTAACAAAAGAGATGGTAGAAAGCACTGTTAGAAATCTAATGGAAGGTTCTGTTGGAAAGGAATTGCGAGAAAATGTCGTGAAGTTGAAGAAGGCAGCAAGGAAGGTAGTGATGGAAGGAGGAACTTATACAAATTTGAGCACTTTTGTAGAGGATATGCAAAAGATAGCGAAATCGAATGTTTGAGAAGTTGCCAAATTTTATTTGTAAAAATACTCTTTTAACATTTCTTTATTTTCAATATCAAATAAACTATTGAACATAATCAATGATGTTGGCATGACATATCCCCAAAGTCATGTGAAGCACTTTTGATCTAAGGTTATGAGATGGGTGAGGTCACAAATTAATGCTAAGGCTTAAACATGCGAGTCCATTAGATCATCAAAAGCATAAGCATATGATTTTAATCGTCTAGTAGTGGCTTGCAACATGATCGTCACAACAAAATATTAGGCCACTTGTTTGGAACACACTATGGGACAAACTCATTATTTTAATTTACCTATGATAATAGATTTTATTTATTATGTTGAATGATATGGAAGCTTTTCAAAGAGAATGAATGTAATGCTATGTTTTTTTCATTAGCTTATCAATTCATGTACCTCTAAATGATTTATTTTCATTTTATGTTCATACTTAATCTTCATTCATGTTCAATTTTATAGATCCATGCTTATTCATTCTTCTTTTGGCTTAAACACTCAAACAATTCCCAAATATCTCACTTGAATTTGATTCTAGCTTTTTTGGTTTAATTCTTTCTTTAACATTGCATAACTCTTTTATTTAACAGTCATTTCTTATATTTTACATTGATAATCAAAATCTGTAACTTTTACACTTATAAGGTTCCTCTTCCCCTAACATATAAGTTCTCATTTTGACATGAGTCAAATCTCACTCTTAAAGGCATTTTTAATAACTAGAGTCTCACAATAGGAAAAAGATAACCAATTTTGAATTTTCTCTAGAGATATCACTAGCAATGTCAAGAATCTCTTAAAAAATAAGAGTAAAACATCCATAGAACATATGAAGTAGAAACATAACAAAGAAAAAATTAGAGTAAATATGCAAGTTTATTCATGTGCTACGTTTTGAAATAATCTTACCGACTACAATTCTCACGAGTAGTGAAATACCAAAATCTTATTTCCATTAATTCTTGACTTCCCTAGAGAAATTTCCAGATAGATATGGAATACACATTCATATAAGAAAAAATATCAGGCTCGTTTGGCAAGCGGAATACAACTGGAGGGTAAGTGCACCAAGTTGTGGTGCCAAAAAGGTGACACGTTTTTTTTTTTCAATTTTCAATAGTGTGTATGCGCTTTTAAAAAAGAAAAAATATTATAAATGGGTTGTATACTTTAGCCCTTTCATTTTCACTTGTTTTTCCTTCTTCTCCTTGCAGCAGCACGTATGCAGATTGCAACAAACCAAGCTTTTCACCACCCGCCTTGCAAATATGCCTCCTCGCCATCGAAGTTTGAGATCACAAGCATGTTGTATGTTATCTAAATTCCTTTTTGCATTATTTGATATGTTTTTTATATTGTTTTGTAAGTTTTTTATATTGTTTTGTAGGTTTTTTATAAATTTTCTTTAGATTTGTTTATTTATTTAGATTTCAATTGATTTCTTATCAAGAAATGTCAATAATGAATCAACAAATCCCCAAGAAACTCAAAACTCTCAAGAAAATCAAAACCAAAACCCTCCACAAGAAGAACAACAAATTCTATAGCCTAAACCAATTGCAAGACCTCCTCCTAGCACACAAGAAAATATAATAAATGAAATAGAAAGAGGTAAAATTGAATTAGAAGGACTCATTGGTCGGTTGAAAGAATGTGGACAAACCAATCCAATGAGAGCTCAATTGGCATCATCCCTCAAATCCATTAAGACCCACATAGCTTATGTTAGTGGTCAATTAGATGTTTGGTGGGTTAAGAGGGATGAACAAAAAAGATATTATGCAAATAAATTGTCATATCAAGATGTTAAAAAAAAAAAGAAATAACAAAAGGTAGAATATGTGCATTATTTAGAAAACTAGGTGAACATATTATTAGAGAGGGTACTAAACAATTCCCCATCCATTGGTGCATACATGATGCTATTAGAAATAATTTTTGGGATAGATGGTGGATGGTTTTTGATGCCACTCCTTGCAACAATCATGAGGTCCCCATGTTATTTTAAAATAAATTGTATTATGAGTTTGTTCTTGGGGAGATCCCCAATTAGTTTGATATATTAGACTCCCAGGGTAGGGGTGGGGGGTCATCATTTGAGAGGCTGGGGGCACATCATGACCCTAATGTAGTTAGGGCACCTGTGGTCAAGCCACAAGGTGAGCATGTGACTATTCCTTTAGTTGTGAAGGAACATGTAGAGGCCAGAATCTCTAGGGACCATTAATGCTTTGACGTAGACCCTCATTCATTGCACTAGTCCATTGATTGAGGGGGAGCCTTCTATGTGTCGCAGTCACATGTGCACATCATGCAGATCCTTATGCACATTTCGCACTCATGCTAGAGATGGTGCGGATGATGGGGTTGTCACTAATCAGTTCTCGAGTGACACATTTGGCATTGACACATAGGTAAATTACAATTATAATTTACTAATTTGATCACATTTCATATGTATAGTGAATGATTAATTAATTAGCATCTATTGACATTATTCAAAATTCAGGGTCAGAGTCTTAGCAAGCCTAGTAGCGATCCCCTAGCTCAATTTTTTGTCCTATCCATGAGTCCGGAGGTATGTATCAATTTACTCATTTAAATTAATACATATATTTATTAAGTAATCGTATTAAGGATTGAAAAAAAAATTATGGACGTGCATCAATTCTCTACAGGACCGTTGACATATACTACGGACTCAGAGCGTAGATGTGATACGAGCTTTGTAGAGGTACATTTGTTAAATGTTAATTTAATTCATTTGATTATATTTGTTTCATGTTTCATGTTACATGTAATGCGTATTGTATGACATGTAGCTCTTGACATCAGACACTCCTCCTCATCTCTGGCAGTCTGTTGATTGTGGAGTGGCTACAACTATGGCTAGTTCACAGCCATTGACTAAGGTATGAAAGAATTTTCTTGGTTTTAATTGTTGTTTATAATAGTTAGTGTCAAAATTTCTAATGTTATTTATAAGTGATTATATTGATTGAATTGTTGTAGGGTCTTGTTACACCTGATCATCTACGAGCCTTCGAGGTGGACTTGCAGAGTGACTATTTGATGGTGGTAAGAAAATAATTAATTTTGTGTGTACATATATTTGATCTCAATGTATAATAATTATTGATTCATATCTACTTTGTTTGTATCAACTTGAGTTAGAGAAGAGCCTCAACAAGAGGATGAGCAAGCATTTGAGGAAGACCCCATCATTGCCACCATCTCCCTCCACACAACAATAGAAGACCTCAAGGTTGATAGACATGTATATGTATAGGCATCAATGGACATATATGTTTGATTTTATGTCAGTGGACATATTCAATATACATTTGATGTATATATGACATTTTATATTTGATGTATGACATTTATTTGATGCATGACATTATTAGACTTATGTCATTATTGGTTATCATAATATATTATGTGTTTGTTAATGTACATGAAATTATATGTTTTTTCATGTATGACATTAAATTAAATATGTTTGTGTATGACATTAAATTAGATATGTTCATGTATGACATTAAATTAGATATGTTCATGTATGACATTAAATTCAATACCTAATCAGTTCGAAACTTTGATAGAATATCACTGTTTAAGCATAAGTTTATCATTTTCAATATGTCATCGTCATATGATTTATGATCTTGTTCATGTTTAAAGTTTTCCTTCTCTATCATTTTTTTATCAATTTTAATTCAATACCAAATTAGTTTGAATTTTTAATACAATATTGATCAGCAATCAACTTTAATAGTGTTAAAATAGCTATTTTATCCCCTTGCTTATGTTTGAACTTGGTGTGGGGCCTTGTGTTATCTCCTAGTTTAGGGGGGTGGGGCAGTAAGGTTCCATAGTTGGGTGGAAAGTCTTTTATCCATTGAGTATTTTTGCAAAGTTTTTCAAGAGCCTTGGATGATCTTTCTTCACACATTCCAATTTTGCATCATTTTTTGTGTATGACTAGATGTTGCAACATCATATTTTTGTATCATGACTATGATATAATACTTATGTATCCAATTTGTATTGAGATCATGTTGGAGGAGAAAAATGTTAGAAGTATATGAAAGCATGATATATAATGATTACTTACTCCTTGTAATATGTATATGTACACATGCTTAGTTGCAATAAAGAAGAATGGGTCTATCAAGATGATTGTCCTTGGTATGCTTATGTGATTTTTATGCTATCTAATTGTAATAATGGATCCAATTATTTATAATGAAATCTTGTTCATATATTTATAATGGTTTTTACTTACGAGAACTTATGTATGCATTTCTAATAGTGATGTTTGGGAAACTATAAGAACTTGGTTATTGAATTAATATAGAATATACATATATTTAATCAATGAGATATATCAATTTATTTAATGTTAGAAGAATTGAAAATAAAATGTATGTGCTACAATTTTGTGTTAAAAATAGAATAAAATTTATTCCACTTTTACCCTTATTAGTTATGTGATCTATTAGGTTCCCTGCCAGGGGGATATAAAGAAGAATTACTCTCTAGATTTCTTAGACTACTGGATGGATTTCTTGTAATATTGTGGTTATTGAAATTGAGACTTGTGATGCCTTTGATTCTTTAGGTGTAGACAGTCCACAAAACTTATATATACACATATATATTAGAAATAATCATACTTCAAGAGTCAAAAAAAAATCTCAATTCAAAACATAAATTATTACATATAGCCAAAAATTTATCATTTGCAATTTATGTCATTGTCATATTGATTTATGATCTTCTTGTTCATGGTTAAAGCCTACCTTCTATGTTTAGTTATGATGTAGAACCTAATAGGATTCTCAAGGTTTCATTAATTCCATATGTTAGATCTACCATCATAGAATACCAATTGTAATGGGCACTCACATGTATTCCAATGCATATATTTCCTTATATGCACAATTGGTCAATGTTGTACCTTATAGAAGATAGAATTTTATAGGTAGAATGATGCAGAGGTTAGGGTACAATAAGCACAATGTTGATGTCAATCCAACAAGATAGATTATACACCTAAACTTCTACACCTTGACACAAGAATAACACTAAGGGATCATCATTAATCCATACAACTTTACACTTGCAAACTTGGCTTCACACCCATGAATGGTGGATTCTCACAAATAAGGTTGATTAGCATGTTAAGGGGTTCATCCCAACACTAAAACAAAGGAACCATGGCCAAACAGAAACCCAAACATGAATTTCATAACTCTATCCTCATAATGCAACATCTAGGTTACTAGCCCTTCCAAAGAAAAATTAGGCAAAAAGTATCATATCTTCCAAAAGACCTTAGGAACTAATTAGCATTCCAAGTACCCTTTATTGATTTTATTATATCCCCAAAAGGGAAAGTGTCGAAGCCTTTTACAAGCCTTCCAAAACTAGACTGTTATACGGGGCTGATTGCCCCAATTAGGTCACCTTAACAAAGTAAGTACCAAAAATCTAGTGAGAAAGACCAAACTAATGCATCCAATGATTAGGTTAGGACAAGGGAAGGTAGATTCCAAAGTTTTACTTCCTAGTTCAAACCCTGAGATATGCAAATTAGCAAATTCCATAATACAACAGAGTTGTCACATGGTAATGCCAACTCATTTGTGCAAATTTCATAAAGTAGATCAAATGCATAAGATAATCTTGTCAAAACTTAAGAGACAAGGAAACAATCAAACCCCCTATAGACTTGAGTCCTTATCAATCCAAAATCATGACAAGAGGAACATCATTAACAAAACAAAAAACAAAAAGGGGTACGATTTCCTTAGTGATATTTGTGTGTTTCAATATGAACTAGACAAAGGATATAATTTAATGGTATAGGAGGTTTTTCTGGCATGCTAGTCAATCCTATTAAAAAATACTTTTCTTCTTCTCATAGATTTTCCTATTTGTGTATGTGTGCACCTCATAAATCAATTATCTATCACCATGGAGACTAGATATGTATGGATATGCAAGGACAGGTCAAATCGTCTAGCAAATTGTGTTATTGATAAGTAGGCTTAGATCTTTTTTCACAAGTCAAATTGTGATAGTACTAATGGAATTCAAGTGTGTAATTTTTTAGTCAATCTCATTATCCCATGTTTCATGAGTAGTGGGACACAAGAACCCATCTCTCATGAGAGTGAATAGAACACTTGGCACTCATTGGATCTAGGTGATTCTCATAGAGTTGAGGTATGTGGACTTCTTAAGATGTCACCCACCCTAGTACTACTCTTGCTTAAGCACACTTAACTATAAAGTTTCCTCTATGGTTAAACCCACTATTCCTACAACACAATTTGCAAAACCTTCACCAAGTGTTGTGCCTTGTGAACTATTCACTAGAATTCCCCTTAAGCTCATTGATTGATAAGTAGGAGACATTTCTACAAGAAGTGAAATTGTGATATTGCTATCAAAATTCAATTGTGTAGTATTTGAGACAAATTCATATACCCATGTTTCATGAGTAGTAGTTTACACAAACTGATCTCTCATGATAATTAATAGAACACTTAGCACTCATTGAATCTAATTGATTCTTAGAGAGGTGAAGTACCAATATTTCTTGGGAGGTCACCCATCCTAGTACTACTCCAACTCAAGTGCGCTTAACTAAAAATTTTCCCCCATGGTTAAAACCACTCTTCTTGCAACTCCATTTGTAAAAGCTTCATCAAGTGTTGTGCCTTATGAACCATTCATTAGTAATCCCCTTAAGCTTGTTAATTGATAAGTAACATATATATATTCCACAACATGTCAAATTGTGATATTTCTATCAAGATTCAACTATGTTGTTTCTGATTCAAATTCATTGACCCATGTTGCATGAGTAGCAGTTTGCATGAATCCATCTCTCATGAGAATGAATAGAACACTTAGGACTCATTGGATTCCTACTTATCAATTAACACTCGCCAATCCAAACAATACACTACACCATCTTGTTAGCTCCTAGAAGCAGTAATCTATATGCTACACACTAGCGATCATCACAACACAAACCAAATGAATTGCAAATCCCAAATAATGCACTATTCCAAGTCTTCTATCATGCTTTATGCTCCCAAACCTTAATTCTAGGTCACCAACAAGTTATAACCAAAATATATAGTAATAATACCGGCATATTTATCTATCACTAGCCTCCAACTAGTCTTTACTAAAACATTTCTAACTTACTCAAATAATTACATAAAGTATTGCAATTGTAGACATAAGGTCTATACTCATCTTGCAACACATATCCATGAACATTGTACACTATTTGTATTTTTCTAATCATTGACCTATAACACACAGATCCTAACACCTCCTATGACTTCTAACAAGACCCTATGAGACTACTAGACCCATGTGACCTCATGAATCAACTAGTTTATTGAAATACCAAATTTGTTCAAGGGTTCACACAATAGGGTCTAAATGCAAGAAAGCCTAAAAACAACCAAACATGCTAAAAACAAGTTTGAAAAGGCCTAGAAGACCTTAAAATTATTCATTTTGATGGGAGAAGACCTTATGACTCCTTGGTTTGATGGATTGTTCTAGAGACATAAGAGAAGTTAGTACATGCTTCAATACTTCATAACATTCTAGATCATATAGTGACACCCAAATTAATAATAGTAGTAGATAGTTGGGATCCTCACAAGGAGACTATGCCAATACATGCACGGTTACATCCTTGGCTTCCATTTTTGGGCCAATGTATGGAGCCTTTATATCTAACCATTCATTATAAGTTGGGGAATGTACACGTAGATTTCTTATGGGTGATTATGTGCATCACTTCTTGAGATTTTACTTCAACCCAAGATCATGTATCTTTTCCATATTTTTCCTTATTTATGAGTTAGGGATGGGAGTGTGAATAATGTTGGCGCTCAAAATTGCATTGTCATTTTGAGCATCTATTTGAAGAAATTGAGCCCTATAAACGCTTTTTAATGCCTATGTAACCAGCTATCCATTTGAGCCCCCTAAGGTGTTTAATGTTTCTAACACCCTGCATTCAACCTGTCTAAGCATTCCATGAAGAAAATTTGAGATTCTGAGCCATTTTGTGAAGTCTCATTTTGAGCTAGTTTCAAATTTGCATTTTTGTCATAAGTGTCAAATAGCGACAAGAGGCCATGTTTGCGATTGAATATCTCGCACCCAGAAACATCTTGTGATTCACCACTTTTGAAGTGTCTAGTGTCCATATCCAAGAACTTATGTTTTAGATTTTGAGTCATTTCGAGTCCGTTTGACTAGGTTTCAAACCCCTCAAAGTTGGTTAGTTATTGTTTTCATGCTAATGCACTTTGCACATAATTCTGGGAAGCCTCGTTTGACATGTTATAATTTTGACCTAGTTGATTGAAATATTGAAATTCCTTTTGTGTTGCATTGTAGACTTCAAATACTTGTTATGTTTAAAGTTCTAGCTCATGACAAATCTGTTTGCCTGGTTTTCAAACATGATTCCAAATGGAATTTCTAACTTCTTATTGGTGTCAGTATTTGCAGATTGTTTGGGAGCCAAGCTTGTGGTGTTATAACTCCTAATCCATGATAGGTCAAGTCAAATGGAATGTACCCCTATGGTGTCCTCCAAAAATATTCCAAATGTATCAGTTTGCAAGTCATGACGAATCTGTCTGCACACTTTTGTTAGTGTTTTTAATCTACAAATTCTAAGTAGCTCACTTTGACTGCTCACCATTTGCGCCCTGTTATTCATCATGATCCCAAATCACAGACCTATATTCATCTCATGACAGAGAACCAACTTTTTAGTTCTTGTCCCCTCAAGTGTCAGTTTGCCCAGTTTTTAAAAGCCAAATCCTAACCCAGTTTGTTGCTTTTTAATGTGTTTGTTTGCAGGTAGTTCTGAGAGGTCAACTTTAATAGCGAATATATTTTGACCTCGAATTCGACATGAGATAAGATTTGATAGGGTAAAAGTGTATGGAACAGAGAATCAATATCCTAGATTTTAAAGCCCAATTATCTGTTTGGGTTAGTTTTTAAGACAAGTCAACAGACCTCCTAGCACAAAAGGGACATGTTGCAAAAAAGGGGATAAAATGAGTTTCAAATGTTGATTCATCGGCTGAGTTTGATTTCGATCAGTGTCAGATGGTTAATGGAAATGTGGGGATTATGATAAACTTATGGCCAGACTAATTGCTTCAGATTTGGGGGCCAGACTAATTGCTTCAGATTTGATAGAAATGTGGGGATTATGATAAACTTATGGCCAATCAATTATGAGGAAATCAATGCATAAGTAACCTCTAGTTATTTGAAGGAACGAATGGGGAAGAAGGAACATTTGCACTTTATTCATTTTTATGTAGACATTCCAATATTAGCTTTTTTCAAAATCTACAATCTGTGGATGGAGAATGTTCAATGGACAAAACAAAAATATTGCATGATGAAAAGAATGTCTCAAGGGCCGGATCAATGCTGGGAAAATATAGTACTTTATAGTTTTGTTGTTCATCAGTGTCATGCTAGTCACTACCATTCTTGTGTCATTAGTAATAATTATATGTTGGCACAAAAGAAACCTTGTAGCTTTAGCTTTTCTCATCATTTTTGGATCTATTGAAATCCTTTACTTTTCAGCTTCAATTTTAAAAATCCATCAAGGTGCTAGGGTACCTGTTGTTCTCTCCATTATCTTAATGACAATCATGTGGGTGTGGCACTATGTGAAGGTCAAAAAGCATGAGTTGTTTTATAAAAAAACCTTCTCTAGATTGGTTTCTAAATCTTGCTTCAAATCTAGGAATGGTGCGAGTTCCTGGCATTGGACTCATTTACTTAGAATTAGCCACTGGAATACCTGCAAAATTTCTACGCTTAGTGACAAATGTACCCTCATTCCATCAAGTGCTTGTTTTTATCTCCATCAAGGCACTTTCAATACCCTATGTCCCTTCGGAATAAAGATATATTGTTGGTCGCTATGGGCCAAAAGAGCACAAAATATACAAATGTATCATTCAATATGGATATTCTAATAATCACAATGATCATGATATCTTAGAGGATCAACTTATTCTTTGCATCAAAGAATTTATTACTTGAGAAGTAGCAAACTCAAGTTCCAAAAAACTTTTCTTCATTAGAAGGAAGGATGAGCATTATTAGATCCCACAAACAAGTGAGACACTCAATGGCTGTAGGTGTTAGAAAACAAATTTTAAAAAGAGCTGGATTTTGGCATGGGTAGAAGAACAGATGCATTAAGAGGAGCCCTTCACCATTAAAAGGAGTAAAGACTTAGTAGCTGACAGTAGGCAGAAAGTCTAAGCCACACAAACAACATGTAAGGAAGCCACAACAATAGTAAATAAAAAGCCGCAGGCAAAGAAATTTGGAGGCGCCCATCAACAGGGCCACCCAGTATCAAAAAACCTCACGCAGAGAAGGTAGTGTGAGCAAAACAGGGACAAACCCTACACTAAACAAAGAAGGTGCCATTTTGTAAGAAAAATTGCCAATTGAAAACAGCAGCTATCCACACCTTCAAAGAAAGAGCATTTCCGCGTGGAAGCACAAAAAGGGGATCCCATGCAGCCTATAGATGGAGATGCCCGCAATCAAAAGGAATACACCAGACATCAGGGCAATCGATACATAAAAAATAAACTCACCCTACACCAGTTGAGGTAAGAATCCATGTCGAGTTGAAGTAGCAGACCAAGCAGCAAATGGGAAGTCAGATACATTGAATTAAGAATGAAGCCACAGGGGTTACTAGTTAGTGAAAATCTCAACGCATAGACAAGGGATACAAAGTTTGCACAAGGGAGCCCCACAATAGGAGAGTGTAGCACTGAATTGAGAGGTGAACATGTTAAAAAGGCATGCATTTAAAAGAAACCAAGCAAACAAAAAGAAAAAACCACGCATGAATAGGAGGTAACCACGCATGGAAGAGGAGAAGACTCACTCAACGCAATTTACAAGGAAGTTGAAGTATAAAATAGGGGCTATGAAGGCGTTAGAAAAGGTACTCTAGCAATCAAAGCCTTCACATGGTCCACGCATTCAGAGTAGGTCTTGCAAAGGAAGAACATGCAAGCAAGAAGTCTTAAAAAGGAAAATCCACCATTAAAGAGTCAAAGCCGTAGTGTGTAGATTAAAAACATCCCACGCCCAATTTGAAGGTAGCAGAAAAGGTTTGAAAGACAAGGAGGATAGAGGATCATGTTAGTCAGTCCTTTTCAACAAGATCACGCAAGGAGAAGTTGCTGGTAGAAGATAGATCTCTCCAACACTAAGTGAGTCATCGATTAAAAAATAGATGTCGTGATTGTTGATCTGGAGGCAAATCAAATTGGGGATTGGAGGGCTTCATTTGGCATATTTGAAGCACAGTCAAGTTTTCACGCCATTTTTTGATTAATGCTTTCCTTTTCTCTATTACGCCAAAGCACCTATGGCTGACCAGACCCTTGGAGTCCTTTATGAATGGGCATGCTAAGATTTTACCACATTGATCAAGGCCTAATGAAAGGCTGGTAAGATAACCTCTACATTGGTTGGGAAGAAATGTTTATCCCACAGTGCTAAAGTGGGGGAGATTTTCTATTCTTAAATACTTTTGCAAACTCTACATACAATGCCTTAAGGACTGCAGCTTTTATAGGCCAAGAAAGATGCAACGCCCGTGTTGTGGGTCCCATGGTTTCCAGTTAGAGGTGACATGCACATGGAGGATAGCTGGCGCAAAATTTAAGCATAATTTTAAATGAAAATGCAAACAAGCTAACATGGCACCAAAAAATGAAGATTGCACAAGATGATGACACGTGTCAAGATTGTTTGGATGGCACAAAACTACAAGATAGACATGTGCAAAGGATAAAAAATAAAATGCAAACAAGCTAACATGGCACCAAAAAATGAAGATTGCACAAGATGATGACACGTGTCAAGATTGTTTGGATGGCACAAAACTACAAGATAGACATGTGCAAAGGATAAAAAATGTGGGAATGCACGATCGCAACATGTGGCATGGTCTCACTTAACAATGACATGCTGTCATAGGAACAGGATTAGAAGAGTTCACCAAATGGCGCCACATGTCCAAATCCAACGAAAAATGCATGCCCACAAAACAAAGATGCCTGGGAGATAAGAAATGCATGAATGTGGGATGCTTCCATGTGGCAGCGGGTCTTGCATGTCTGATGAGGTGGTGTCACAGAGTAGCACTGACGGGAAGCATTCAGATCATGACACATGTCACGATCTGATAGATGACACAATCCCTCATTTCAGAGTTGCAAAGTCATTAAATATTGTGGGCTTGTGGGTGGTTGACACACATCAGCGAGAGAGAGCAGATGGTAACCTGGTGATGATATCCGAGTTGACTAGACAAGGTTTGACCAATCACAGAGTGCCACGTGGCAATTGGTCAACCTAAGTTTGACCCCAAATTTCATGGATAGGGAAATTTGAAGAGTATAAAAAAAAAAATTTAATTGTCCCTTCAAAGTGGGTATGCACGTTCAAAATTCTTAAAATGCAAAACAGGGCATTAAATCTAAAGTTCAGACTTTAGAATTTTTTTAAATTTTCAAATTTTAGATATTAAAGTGTAGACCTAATTTTTCCAGCGCAGGGACTATTTTTCAGATGGACTTTTAATGGGTTTCTGAGAGGTGAAATGTGCGATGTTATATATCGCCAAAATCGTGAGAAGACAAACTTTCCAATTCTGAGATCAGTTTTTGCACAGAATGCCACTGGTTCAAGCTACAAGAGGATTTGTCTCAGGTTCCTATCTTGCAACTAAATTCAGGTATCAGAGTTCAATTGTGATTTCTAGCAAGGTAGTGACTTGAATATGCATAAAAGAAAAGGAAAAGGCAATTGGGGTCAAGTTTGGTCACATTCAAATCAATTGACCCTCAATTCCTCTAGCATTTCATGATGCAGTTCAGATTTTTGGTTACATAAAGGTTTCATCATTTAGTTGAGATATTTAAAAGTTTGTTACAAAATAATGATGAAATCAAATTAGATCAAATGGAATAGAGAGATTAGAGAGAGGTGATTCAGTTGCTGGAGAAGGAATTTTGAAGGGACACTTGTCAGGTGCAAATTCAATCTGAGAATTCTTTTCTCTATACTTATCTTATTCTCTCTCATTGTAAGGGTTCCAGTTTTTTCACTGTGAGACCAGTTTTGGTAAGAAATTTTAAGTCATTTTGTGAGACCACTTCTTTGGATCCAAGACTGTGATTCCACCTTCATTCTTCACCATATTCTCTCTTGTATGAACAACAGTGGGAAGGAACATATAGATAGTTTATATTTATTAGGTTGTTTCATGTTTTTCATTTCATGCATATGACTATATAATTTCAAGGAAATAATACAAAGAGCAACAGATTCATTAGTTTCATTCTGATTCTCATCTCCCCTTATCAGTGATCTTCAATGTTTTATGACCTTTGAACAAAGAGCTTAGGTTGTAGTTGCAGTCCCTTAAGGTTGTATGTTATTTCATTGTTGCTTATGACTCAAGAAGTTATGTAAGTGCTTCAACGAATTAATAGGGTTGCAAGTTTACTGATGAGGATATCATGTAAGAATGAGGTTAAGATTGAGCATAGATGTTTATTTACAAGGTAAATAGATAGATAAGATATCTCAAGATACACATATGTCTCAGATATTCATATGTATGTTTTTGATTCATAACATTTGCCCAATGGTTAAGGCACTGATCAATTTATAGGATCACTAGGTCTTACTATTGCATATTTGAGGATTTTTTGAAAATCAACATCAATAATCAAACATTCTTTCCCTTTCATTTTGAAGGACCTAAATGTTTAACCCTCACTTAGCTTATGAGGTTCATAGCTTTGCATTCAGCTATTGTAGATCTGTGTCTTTTCATAAGTCATTAGGAGATATAAGGGTAAAATCTGCTTAATAGATTCAGGGATATGTTTTTGCACTAGTATGATATCATTTGAATTTGAGGTCTACCCATCTAGGTTTAGCAAAGCCTAAAGTAGAAAAAGGGTCATGCCTTATAGTTGGCCTATTGTCAGAAATGGCATGTTGAAAATGGGAGTTAGCTACCCGTAGATATGTCACTTTCTCAGTGGGATAATTGAAAAGCCTCCAACATTTTCAAACACCAACAAGATGGCAACTTTATTGGGGAGATAAGATGGAAAATAAACCTTGTTAAAAGGACAAGAATCTCTGGTGTGAATTGAATATCTCATTCCTAGTTTTCAGTATGGTTTTTCCCATTTGAGTCACCAACAAAATGGCAACTCTACTGGGGAGTCTATGAAGGAATTCAATGAAAAGGAGTTGAAAATCTCTGATATATTGTGCATATTCAATTTTGTATGCAAGGTTTCATACACCCCAGTAAGTTTAATCCCTTTATGGCAGTATGTTGTGAGACTTGGATTTAAATTGTGTTTTATGAATGCCATAAGTTTGTATTCAATTAGCTCGATCTCTATAAGTGCTGTTATAAAGTTTTAGAGTCAAATAATTGATCACTATCTTGTTCTCTTTTCAAAGTGTTTGAGGATATGCAAGTTTATTTCATGCTGAAAGTTTGGTTTAGAATTAGATCAGTAATAATCTGTGTTTCAAAATCTTTTCTCACAATTGTGAGTGGTGACTCTATCTCTGCAACCAGTGGCTTTTAATTGTTTGTGTATTTTGGTGAGGGTTTTTAGTACATTGTTGGGCAGATCTGGATTTGTTGTTAAATTTTGGTTTGAGAAGAGAAGTGTAGTTTGGATCTGATAGTGTGGAAGAGTTATGTTTCAGCTTTGTTTAGAGATTTCAAATTTGAGATAAATCTAAAGAGGTTTCTTCTACCTGCTATTGTTTCAAATTAGTTTGGAGTTCTGTTCAAATCTAATGCAATTCATGTCTTACTTAATGTGAGTGGCGACTCAAAATTAATCTCTGTACCAGTGTAGTTCTATGCATGAATTGTGGTTAGTTGCTGCAGGAGAAGAGCAAATTTGAAGAGGTTGAAACATCTTTAACAATTGCAAGATTTTTGGTGTGTTGATTCAAAAGGTTCAGTAAGGATTTGATAAAACTTTGGGTCTGCTGTTGTGAAAGGTGGAAAAAGAACTTTTAGCCATCTGGATCTTGAGGTATTCTCATTTTCATGTATTTTCTTTTCATGAAATTGATTGTGAAAAGTGTATTCTCCATCAAGTGAAATTTAGCACAAAGAGGAGGAGAATGATTTGATAAGTTTTATACATTTCAATGGATCAGTTTCAGCTTGTTATGATAAGTTTGTGAAGTGTATAGTTTGAAGTGATTCATTGGTAGAAGGGTGTAGATTTTCTGCAAATTACAAATCAGGATATGAGTGAATGAGGTTCAAATTTTTTAGAGGATGTCAAGATTCATTTCACCTAAGATGTACCGTGTTAGTGAAGTTTCTAGATCTATTTCTACCAAGTGGTATATGCCATTATGTTTTGATGGTATTCATGGTTTCCTGAATGTCATTCCTAATGATATTAGAAAATGTTTACCTAAGTTTAGAGGAGACCATCATGTTTCAGCTAGTCATCATATTCAAATATTCATTGATTTGGTGGGTGACTATGAAATTGCTCATGAGGACGTGCACATGATGTTATTTGTTCAAACCTTGGAAGGTGATGCTAGAGATTGGTTTTCTTTTTTACTAGCATGTTCTATTTCATCTTGGGGTGAGTTGTGTTCTGCATTCATGGAGCAATTTGGAGAATGGGTAAGCATATCTGATTCTTATGATAAGTTCTTGAAGATTCATATTTAGAGTGATGAACTTGTCCTTCAATTTAAGATCAGGTTTGCAAAAGTTTTGAATGAAATCCCTAAGAGTTATAGACCTGATGATCAAATGTGTTTAGTAGTGTACTTTGATACATTTGACAAGAAAATGAATTATCTACTAAGGGATAAAGAACCATGGACATTGTATTAGGCTTTTACGACTGGTAGGGATATTGAAAATAATATGAAGTATGGATTGACTAGAGGTCATTTTGCTATGAATGATTGCTGGCATAATGTGTTTGAAAGAAAAGTGGAACATAGTGTTGATACTTTTGTTCCAAATTAGAATATCAACACCCCTACTGTAATGTATGATCAGATTGAAAATTCAGATCAAAATGTGTGTGTAGAGAAGAGCGAGTTTATTGCAAATAGAGACACATATGTTCATGATGCTACAACAATAGGATATATCTCAGACTTTGATAGGGTTCAGCATTATGTTGATTTTAGAAATCAAGGTTTAGTTACAATAGTAAGTTCTTCTCATGATAATTATATGTACGATGATGTAACTAACGTTGCAAAATTTGAAGTTGTTGAACCTAGATCTTACTTTTGTGCAAGTGGGAAGGCTGAAAGTTATCTCTTCAATCATAAATTTGATGTTTCTGGTCCGACATGTAATGGAGAGATAACACAGGATGAAGAATGTAAGTCACACCCATCTTAGTCACAGTCAAAAGAACTAAGCTCATGTGTTGATAATGTTTCAGCAGTAGAGGGTAAGATGGATTTTCTTGATCAGCAAGATAGGCATGAAATGATTTATCTTATTCAAAGATTGCATCATGTTGAGAACATTATTAAATCTAAATTTGAAAGATAGTCATCTCAATGTGAGTATGAAGAATTTGAAAGTCATGTTTCAAGTGATGATAATAAAGTTGTTGATTTGATATATTATCAAGAGGTGTCATATGAAGCTTATGATGAGATTTGTTACTCGAGCCAAGGAGAGGACAGTCATAGTGTATGTTCATCTTCATGTGAATCAAATGCAAGTTGGGAAGAAGAGAGCAATGATAGAAGTGAGTGCTCTTATGTTAGTAAAGGTTTGAGTTCTATTTCTAAATCTAAAAGTGAATTTCCAGTTCAAAGTTATACAAGTCAGCTAGATGTTGAAAGCTGTGAAGATTTGTCTACACAATACGAGGATAAATTTTTTTTTTATAAGGACGGATTACCTAATTGTTTAGATGAATGTCTTGAGAATGAATGTAGTGATGATCAGTATATAAGTGAGTCTAAGGTTAATGTATCAACACCTATTGGTAAGATAAATGGTGATTTTCTTGCAAGACATTTGAATCACCTACATGAAGACAATGAAAGTAACCTTGATTTATATTCTACATGCTTTGTTGATGGAGTAGAAAGTGAGTCCACATGTTGTTCTAATTTTTCTTCACATGCTAAAAGTCTCCATGAAGACGAGATGGGTAATGGCTTTAAAGTATATAGTAACGCTTTATATGATGAGAATCCTAATGATGATCAACCCATTTTTTGTCAAAACGTTCAAAGAGGGTCATTGCATGGAGTTACCAATCCTTTGTTTGAAGAGCACATGGAAAATTTAGATGTAGTTGAGAATGAGTTTGATGATCTGATACCTTGTCTTATTGTTGTAAGAGATTAGAATGTTCTTCTTTCGAGTTTGATAGTGAAACTGATGATTGTGTTGCATTCGAAGAGATAAGTGACAAGGTGTTTGATGAAGTTGTTTTTGAAAATCAGTATGCACCTTGCAATGAGTTTTATGATGAACTCTCTGATGTGAAGACCAATCTGTTTGCTGATTGTGAAGAACCATTTGAAGATTGTGGATTAGCTTTAGATTCTGACCTTGATGACATGTGTGAGTACAAGTTAGAGTGTTCATTTGAGTATCATCCGCTCATACATGAGGATTCACATTTTGAAGGTATGAGTGATCCTTTTCTCCATGTTAAATATAATTCATTCATATTCATAGTTGATAGCATGCACAATTTATTAAATAAAGATAAGTTTTAGTTTCAGTCTGATATTTTTGGGCATGCTAATCAGTATTTTCATAATGAGCAAACGGTTGAGAATGAAGCAAATTTTTATATGCATTATGGAAGTAAGAGTGAAGATTCAGTTTTACTAAGTGTGGAGTTTCAGGATGCTGATCTAATTGGTGAAACTGATAAGAGAAGTATTTTTAGTTTACCTCATCCATATTTGGATGAGAATCAGATTTATGATAGAGGTAAAGGTTTTTGTTGAAGTTTGGTGGCCCGAGGTCATCATATGTACATAGTAGGAGTAGTTGTTTCCCTGCTTTCAACAAAGTTGTTCGAGATAATTTTTTGAAGTTTAGGTGTGTGGTCTTCTTCCTCCAGAGACCTGAAATCTTGCCATGCCTGCAAGAGGCATGCATCCCCAGACAGAGCAACTGTTGGCACTCAAAATTGCATTCTCATTTTGAGCATCTATTTGAAGAAATTGAGCCCTATAAATGCTTTTTAATGCCTATGTACCTGGCTATCTATTTAAGCCCCCTAAGGTGTTTAATTTTTCTAACACCCTAAATTCAGCCTGTCTAAGTGTTCCATGAAGAAAAATTGAGATTCTGAGCCATTTTGTGAAGTTATGTTTTGAGCTAGTTTCAAATCTGCATTTTTGTCCCCAGTGTCGAATAGCGATAGGAGGCCATGTTTGCGATTGAATATCTCGCACCTAAAAATGTTTTGTGATTCACCACTTTGGGAGTGTCTGGTGTCCATATCCAAGAACTTATGTTTCAGATTTCAAGTCATTTTGAGTCCGTTTGACTAGGTTTCAAACCCCTCAAAGTTGGTTAGTTATTGTTTTCGTGCTGATGCACTTTGCACATAATTCTGGGAAGCCTCGTTTGACGTGTTATAGTTTTTACCTAGTTTATTGAAATATTGAAATTACTTTTTTGTTGCATTGTAGAGGTCAGAGACTTGTTATGTTTCAAGTTTCAGGTCATGAAGAATCCATTTGCCTAGTTTTCAAATGTGATTCCAATGGAATTTCTAACTTTTTACTGATGTCAGTATTTGTAGATTGTTTGGTAGCCCTGTTCGTGGTGTTCTAACTCCTAATTTGTGATAGGTCAAGTCAAATGGAATATACCCCTATGTTTTCCTTCGAAAATACTCCAAATGTGTCAGTTTACAAGTCATGACAAATCCGTTTGTACAATTTTTCAGGTCATTTCCATTTGCAAAGAAATGTTTTCTGTCAGTGTTTTTAATTTGCAAATTATAAGTAGCTCACTTTGACCGCTCACCATTTTCTCCCTATTATTCTTCATGAGCCCAAATCACAGATCCATATTCATCTCGTGACAGAGAACCAACGTCCCAGTTCTAGTACCCTCAAGTGTCAGTTTGCCCAGTTTTTAAAAGCCAAATATGAACCTAGTTTGTTGCTTTTTAATGTGTTTGTTTGCAGGGAGTTCTGAGAGGTCAAATTTAATAGCAAATATCTTTTGACCCTGAATTCGTAATGAGACGAGATTCGACATGGTAAAAGTGTATGGAACAGAGAATCAATATCCTAGATTTTAAAGCCCAGTTATCTATTTGGGTCAGCTTTTAAGGCTAGTCAACGGACCTCCTGGTGCAAAAGTGACAGGTTGCAAAAAAGGGGATAAAATGAGTGTCAAATGTTGATTCATCGGTCGAGTTTGATTTCGATTAGTGTTAGATGGTTAATGGATCAATTTTGCAATTCAGTGGTTCGAAAATGAATTTTTTTTAGTTGGACCCACTTTGTGGGCCCGACTAATTGCTTTAGATTTGATAGAAATGTGGGGATTATGATAAACTTATGGCCAATCCATTATGAGGAAATCAATGCATAAGTAACCTCTAGTTATTTGAAAGAATGAATGGGGAAGGAGGAACATTTGCACTTTATTCATTATTATGCAAACATTCCAATATTAGCATTTTTCAAAATCTACAATCTATGGATGGGGAATGTTCAATGGACAAAACAAAAATATTGCATTATGAAAAGAATGTCTCAAGGGCTAGATCAATGCTAGGAAAATATAGTACTTTTTAGTTTTGTTGTTCATTAGTGTCATGCTAGTCACTACCATTCTTGTGTCATTAGTAATAATTATATGCTAGCACAAAAGAACCATTGCAGCTTTATCTTTTCTCATCATTTTTGGATCTATTGAAATCCTTTACTTTTCAGCTTCAATTTTAAAAATCCATCAAGGTGCATGGGTACTTGTTGTTCTCTCCATTGTCTTAATGACAATCATGTGGGTGTGGCACTATGTGAAGGTTAAAAAGCATGAGTTTAAAAAAAAAACCTTCTCTAGATTGTTTTCTAAATCTTGCTTCAAATCTAGGAATGGTGCAAGTTCCTGGTATTGGACTCATTTACTTAGAATTAGCCACTGGAATGCCTACAATATTTCTACACTTAGTGACAAATGTACCCTCATTCCATCAATTGCTTGTTTTTATCTCCATCAAGGGACTTTCAATACCCTATGTCCCTTCGGAATAAAGATATCTTGTTGGTTGCTATGGGCCAAAAGAACACAGAATATACAGATGTATCATTCAATATGGATATTGTGATAATCACAATGATCATGATATCTTAGAGGATCAACTTATTCTTAGCATCAAAGAATTTATTACTTGAGAAGCATCAAACTCAAGTTACAAAAAACTTTTCTTCATTAGAAGGAAGGATGAGCATTATTAGAACCCGCAAACAAGTGAGACAGTCAATAGCAGTAGCAATTTTGGCATGGGCAGAAGAACGCATGCATTAAGAGGATCCCATCACCATTAAAAGGAGTAAAGACTTAGCAGCTAATAGTAGGCAGAGGGTCTAAGCCACACAAACAGCATGCAAGGAAACCACAACAACAGTGAATAAAAAGCCGTAGGCAAAGAAATTTGGAGGTGCCCATCAATAGGGCTGCCCAGTATAAAAAAACCTCATGCAGAGAAGGTAGCATGAGCAGAACAGGGACAGACCCTGCACTAAACAAAGAAGGTACCATTTTGTAAGAAAAACCACCAATTGAAAACAACAGCTGTCCACACCTTCAAAGCAAGAGCATTCCCACGTGGAAGGACAGAAAGGGGTTCCCAAGCAACCTATAGATGGAGATGCCCGCAATCAAAAGGAATACAATAGACATCAAGGTAATCAATGCATAAAAAATAAACTCACCCTATGCTAGTTGAGGTAAGAATCCATGCCGAATTGAAGCAGTAGACCAAGTAGCAAATGGGGAATTAAGAATGAAGTGACAGGGGTTACCAGTGAGCGACAATCTCAATGCACAGACAGGGAATACAAAGTTTGCACAAGGGAGCCCCATGATAGGAGAGTGCAACACTGAATTGAGAGGTGAACATGTTAAAAGGCGTGCATTTAAAAGAAACCAAGCAAACAAAAAGAAAAAACCATGCATGAATAGGAGGTAACCACTCATGGAAGAGGAGAAGACTCACTCAGTGCAATTTATAGGGAAGTTGAAGTATAAAACATGGGCTATGATCAAAGCCTTCACACAGTCCACGCATTCACAGTAGGTCCTGCAAAGGAAAAACATGCAAGCAAGAAGTCTTAAAAAGGAAAATCTGCCATTAAAGAGTACAAGCCGTAGTGTACAGATTAAAAACATCCCACGCCCAATTTGAAGGTAGCAAAATAGGTTCGAAAGACAAGGAGGACAAAGGATCATGTTAGGCAGTCTGTTTCAACAAGATCATGCGAGGAGAATTTGTTGGTAGAAGATAGATCTCTCCAACATTGAGTGAGTCATTGATTAAAAAATAGACGTTGTGACTATTGATCTAGACGCAAATCAAATTGGGGATTGGAGCGCTTCATTTGGCATATTTGAAGCACAGTCAAGTTTCCATGCCATTTTCTTATTAATGCTTTTCTTTTCTCTATTATGCCAAAGTGCCTATGGCTGACCAGACCCTTGGAGTCCTATATGAATGGACATGCTAAGATTTTACCACGTTGATCAAGGCCCAATGAAAGGCCGACAAGATAACCTCTGCATTGATTGTGAAGAAATGTTTATCCCACATTGCTAAAGTGGGGGAGATTTTCTATTCTTAAATACTTTTGCAAACTCTACATACAATGCCTTGAGGACAACGGCTTTTATAAGCCAGCAAAATCAACATCAATAATCAAACATTTTTTCCCTTTCATGTTGAAGGACCTAAACATTTAACCCTCACTCAGCTTATGAGATTGATAGCTTTGCATTCAGCTATTGTAGATCTGTGTATTTTCATAAGTCATTAGGAGATATAAGGATAAAATCTTCATAATAGATTTAAGGATATGTTTTTGCACTGGTATGGTATCATTTGAATCTAAGATCTACCCACCTAGGTTTAGCAGAGTCTGAAGTAGAAGAAGGGTCATGCTTTATAGTTGGCCTATTGTCAGAAATGGCATGTTGAAAATGGGAGTTAGCTGCCCTAGATATGTCACTTTCTTAGTGGGATAACTAAAAACCCTCCAACATTTTCAAACACCAACAAATAATTTCATAAAGTCCTCTAAAAGTATCCCCAACAAACTTTTAACTAGCTTGGTCTTATTTAATGGCTTTTGATCAAGAATTGGAAGCTCAACATGAATCCATTAACCAATCCCATGAATGTTCAAGCGCTAAATGGAATGGGAGAAGTTTGGTGATAGGGTTTACTCGGCCACCTAGAGTGAACAGAGTAGAATGTTTGATCCCACGACAAAAGGTGAGAGAGATTTGGCAGTTGGCAACTTTGTACTAGCCAATGCTACAAGTTTCAGCATCACTTGAGATGGCATCACAAAATCAAAATGAAGCATGATCTCCAAAAAGTGAGAGAGGTTAGTGTAGGTCTCCATGACATGGTCCTATAAGAACTAGAATCACATCCATACCTTGCAGGAGCTTCGAGATATGCACCGTCAAAGATCACAGCTCTATGGCATTTAGTGACCCTTGGGGACGTTCCAGTTTGGTGTGCTTGAGGATGTTTGAGTACTGAATGGGATAGGAGGAGGTTGGGGATAGGGTTTACTTGACCATCTAGAGCTAACAGAGCAAACAATTCAATCCCACGATGAAAAGTGAGAGAGATTTGGCAGTTGGCAACTTTGTACTAGCCAACACTACAATTTTCAGCATCACCTAAGATGGCATTGCAAAATCAAAATGGAGTATGATCTCTAAAAAGTGAGAGAGTTTATTGTAGATCTCTGCAACATGGTTCTATAGGAACTAAAATCACATCCATGCCTCACATGAGCTTCAAGATATACCCCATCAAAGATCGTAGCTCTATGGCATTTAGTGACCCTTAGGGACGTTCCAGTTCAGTGTGCCCTAGAACATTTGAGTGCTAAACGAGATTGAACAAGGTTGGGAATAGGGTTTACCTAGCCACCTAGAGCTAACAGAGTAGATAGTTTGATCCCAGGATGAAAGGTGAGAGAGATTTGGTAGTTGGCAACTTTGTACTGGCCAACACTACAAGTTTCAGCATCACCTGAGATGGCATTGCAAAATCAAAATGGAGTATGATCTCTAAAAAGAGAGAGAGGTTATTGTAGCTCTTTACAACATTGTCCTATAGAAACTAGAATAGAATCCATACCTCACATGAGCTCTGAGATATGCCCCGTCAAAGATTGCAGCCCTATGGCATTTAGTGACCCTTAGGGATGTTTCAGTTTGGCATGCCCGAGAATGTTTGAGTACTAAATGGGATGGGATGAGGTTGGGGATAGGGTTTACCTGGCCACCTGGAGCTAATGGAGTAGACAGTTTGATCCCATGATGAAAGGTGAGAGAGATTTGGTAGTTGGCAACTTTGTACTGGCCAACACTACAAGTTTTAGCATCACCCGAGATGGCATTGCAAAATCAAAATAGAGTATGATCTCCAAAAAGTGTGAGAGGTTATTTTAGGTCTTGAAAACATGGTCCTATAGGAACTAGAACCGCATCCATACCTTGCACGAGCTCTGAGATATGCCCCGTCAAAGATCCCAACCCTATAGCATTTAGTGACCCTTAGGGATGTTCCAGTTTGGCATGCCTGAGAATGTTTGAGCACTAAATGGGATGGGATGAGGTTGGGGATAGGGTCTACATGACCACTCAGAGCTAACGGAATAGATAGTTTGATCCCATGACCCTTTTTCCACTAAGTTGCAAATTTGAGCAACTTTTACAAATTTCAACAATGCAACTATGCACAAAAAGTGCAATTTTTACATTTTTCACTTGATTCCAATTCTACAACTTGGAAAAGGTTCATAAATAGTAAAGTAACTTATTTCCAAATGCTCATCCCTTCACCAATTTCCAAACTCCTGCAAATTTGTTAGCATTTTTACAATTTTGCTTTGACAACTTTTGCAATTTTTTTGCAATTTTTGACATCTTAACTCCTAGATGCCTAAAACTTAACCTAATGACCCTAAGGACCTTTATAACCTTCTAAGAAACTTAAAAATCTTTATTTCCTTGAAAAATCACCTATATTACACATTTTTATGCCTAAAAAGTGGCCAATAGGCTTATTTGACACAAAACCCCACAAATACAAATAAGGACTAGGGGTGACTTTCAAGTAGGAAAAGGGTTTATTTAGGTCCAAACTAACATGAAACCAACATTAGATTCAAATTATGCAACTTTCAATGGCTAGTTGCTTCACAAACTCAACATTAGGCTTGTAGCCTTGAACATGGAAAATCACAAACATCTCCTCACAACCCAAAGAAAATAATCACTGATTTAGATACCCTTTTGGGTTTTATATAACATACTAAAGCCTTGGGATCTCAAAAGAAGTATGCAACAATTGAGTTTTTTAAGGCTCACTTAGGAATGTAGGCAATTAGGCATCCATTTACAAATGAAGTACCATACCCCTTGAGATAAACTTCAATCCATAAATTGGAACATGATGGGGATCATGTAAAATGATCACATACCAATTTTCAAGCCTCAAAACCTTCTTTGTAGCGAGTTATGGAAGATGTTGCTACGAATTTCTAGCATGCACATGGATCTCGAATGCCTAGGGCATCAAGCTTTTCTCTCTAACCTCATTCTTTTGACCTAAAACCAAAAGGAACATAAAACACATTGTCCTAACTCAGATTCCACCAAGGGTCGTTAATTTCCCATGGTGGAATCTCAAGATGAAAAATAGATGAAACCCTATGTAATGGCACAAAATGGGGACAATAGTTAGTAAAATTGGAATATCTTGAGTTGTATAGTCAATTAGAACCTCATTCCAAGTGTAATAGAAAGATGATTCACAAATCTATCCAATCATACTAGATATCTGTACTTATATATGATCAACTTAACCAATGAGCAACAAATATTGAATAAAACTTAGTATTTTTGCCTTTTTCTCTATTGTTTCAATTCTATATGGCCTGTACGGATTGATAAGGGTGAAATTCTAGTATGGTTAGTTATAGGATTGAGTTAGTGTTCCATTTCATTTGGTTTGAAGTCTTTATTTTATCTACAACAAAAGCTACATTAGTTTTTGTAGAGGTTGGTCAGATTTACCCTAAATCTGAGGGTTTCTTCAAGATGGCCTCCTAACTTGCAATTCCACTATGGGATTTCAATGCTACTTTTAGGAATGCAAGTTAAGAGAGGCTACTTCAAGATGGCAGAGATTTAGAACTATAGGTGTAGGTTACCTATTTTTACTAGCAAGCTCTAGACTAAACATTGCTATATGTCTAGTATATATTTGAAGAAGAAAGAAGGTTCAGGCTTCCAAACTGATTGATTTGACCTAGGTGAAGGGTGTAGGAGGATTAATTGGATGTGAAGAATATTTCCAAGGGTTGGAGTCAGTTCTGTGAACCCATTTACTCATTCTTCCTTTGTAACCTAGCCTAATCTGGCCAATTAGGTCTGTGACTTAAAGTGGGTGTTAGTTGGTGCTAGAACAGAGTCAAAGTTTGATCTTTTGGAATCTCTAAGAGGTGGTTAAAGGGTTTCTAAAGAGGTGAAAATATAGTGTGGCCCTTTGCAAAGTTTGGGAGTTTGACCAAGAAAGCTAGGATTAGCCCTATTAGAAATGATGGTAACAATTATGAAAAACAATTGTTGGGGGTTTGAGAAATTTAAAGTTAGTTTTTTTTGAGAAATTAGGTCCATAGAAACCTTTTCTATTAGGAAATTTGAGTTCTAAACCCATCTAGGGAGAGTTTTCCTTTTTAGGCCTATTGCAGAAGGGGAGTCCCTAATTTGTTGTGATTGATCTAAGTCAGTTGAGAACCCTAGGTTTGAGGGTTAGGCATGTAGAGTGGAGTCCACTTGTAGGGTAGAATATGGTGGATAGAAGGTCCAAATAGAAACTCAATCAAATGCACAATTGGATTTAGTGACCAAAAGTGCCTTCAATAAGTGAAATGGTAAATTATCCACCAACAAGTCTTATGATGTGATCTGATAGCCCTAAAATATGCAATCCAAGGTACTTGAATAGGTTTTAGATTTTCTTCAATGGTTTAGACACCAAAACTTCAATATTCCTCAAACTAGGCCTAATAGCATGCCTTGTAGCCCTGCAACAACACTCAAAAGGATTTTTCTTCAATTTTTTCCAGAACACTAGGAAAATATATTATATATTTGAGTACCCTTTATGGAGTACCTTAACATACCAAAAGGATAGGTTAGGTTTGTTTGGAAAGTATATGACTATTTTCATTGTTTCTTAGATTTTTAAGGCCCTATTCTCATGCATTTACAAAGGAAGTGCTAACCATTCTAAGTTTTAGGCTCCAAATATTTTCATAGTGTCATAAATAGGTTCAAATCAAATTAATATGAAGTCAATTTGACTCCAAGAGGTCTCTAGGTGCTAAAGCCCCAAATTGTGCCCTCAAAACTCTTAAATTTAGGGCTTCCTCAATGTCACACTTCCCAAAGTTTTCTGCAACCAAAAAAGGTTGGAACTCCTTGTATACAACATTTCTATACACATTCCATCATAAAATAGTGCCCTTGTTTGGCCAAAAATCTCTAACCTTTAGCCTTTCCTCCAAATTCACTTAGTTTCTTAGTCTTCTTTATGGTGATCACCACATAAATTAATCAAACTTGCATTTCAAAGATTAGTAAGATACTATACATGTTAAATTGATATTATTTATGTCAATAAGATGCCATTCTATGAGAATTAGAGTGCTACATTCATAGAATGGCATTCATAACATGAAATCGACACAAAATTGTCTTAAAATCAGATTTTCCAAAGACTGAATAGTACTAAAATGATTAACAGTATTTAAGTTATTTCTACCTATTTCCATAGATACTAAATGCCCTATAGGTCTTAAGGACTCAAGGTTTATAGAAACACCAATGAGTATCAAGCCTTTACAAATGGGCTGATATCAACTTGAAACTAGTCCTAACTTTCTAAAACATTATAACCTCCATCATGAGCCACTTAGGAAGGTAGTGCTATGAAGGAACATTGCAATGTCTTGTGAAATGCCTTGTATTATCTCTGTAGAAACTATTTTTAAAGGTGACGGGTATGTTAAGCAATCTAAGAAGTTTCCAATACCTATGCATGTTCTTCATATATTTTGAAGTGAAGCCTGACTCCCAAAGTCTACTAATCAGTGTGTGCATGTGATCTCCATGCATTCTACATTTTCAGGATAAATAAGTCAAATGCATACTCAAGTTTAGTTTAAAACCAAAAATAGTATATTGGATTTTGCATACCAAAGGCTTGTCATTTGAACTCCTTGCACATGTATCTGATGATATCCCTATTTGGTCCTGATCTATTATAGTTTTTACTTCCTTAGCTCCCTTAGATTTTTTTCCACTTCCATTTGTAGGTGTGTTCGCAGATGCAACTTGTTTACTATTTTTGCTTTGTCCTCCTTCAGTTACAAACCAATATTACAATCACATTAAATGCTGGAACAAAATCAAGAAATACAATAAAAGTTGTTATCATAGGAACCATTTTATGGAAGGGAAAATTGATTGTCTATATACTATATATGATTAACACACAATGGTACTTGAACAAAAAGCACTAATAAACATTGAGGATGTGAAAATGATAATACCATTTCACAGATGATTTTGATGTCTCACCCTTTATCACTGGTGCTTCGACTTTATTAGCCCTCCTCTTTGGTGACCTACAAATGAAGAATTAGCATAGTTTATGTAGAGAGTGAATGATATAGTTTGTTCAATTATAAGTAGAGATGGCACCTTAAGTGATTTAGAGGTCAGTGGTCAACCAATGATTTGATGTAGAAACAACTAACTATCCCTTTGCTTTGAAACAATGCCCGCATATCTTCCTCAAGTGTAACTAAAAAGATGACCCAACCCACTCAATCTTTTATCAGAGGATAATCATTCAAAAGGCTAACCCATTGAACTCCACACCTTTGGATCCACAAGACTAACTCCACTTCCAAACTTCTTCAAGCAAGCAAGTTATCCAAGTTGCCAAAAATACCTACAAACTCCATATGACTCAAAATAACTCCAAATATGCAAAGGCCTTAACCGAGGATTAAATAAGACTTTTATGAGCTATATAATGCATATTCAATTAGATTTAATCATCCACTTGGATAGACCCAACTCTCAAGCCTAATTCTTCCAAGGTGTCTTAAGAGACCTAATTGACAAATTAGTAGCCCTCTAGCAACACAAAAGTCATCATGGGGCATCATGGGGCATTCCACAAGGATCCTACACTACACAACCTTCCTAATGGATTCATGAGAAAGACTATAAGGTTTTAGGATGTTAGCAATAATTTCATGATGTTATAAGCCCATTTGTAAAGGCTTGAGGCTCATTTGGTAATTCTATAAACCATGAGTCCCCAAGGCCTATAAGGCATTAAGTAATTACGTAATAGGTGGAAACACCTTAGATGAGGTTAATAAGGGTCCTAGAATAGTTTAGAGGTCCTAAGTAGTCAGTTTCAATAAAAATTTCAAATGCAATAAAATGTTCCTATGCAACTTTCAAAAGCTGCTAAGCAATTTTTGCTTAAAAGTTGCATATTGCTAATCAAGGAGTTTGAACCAATTATAACTATTCCCTAGGTAGTTGATTGGTCAAACATGATTATAAATGTATGATCCAACCTTCTCAGTAGAACAAGTTGGTTGATGTATGGATTTTTGCTGATTTCAATAAAACTTACTAGTTTTTTGGCTCAAAACTACTACATTTTCATTTTTCCATGTGTTGTACAGATTGGGAAGGGTGGTTGAATGGTTTGAGGAGTAACTTGGTTGAATTGGCTAATGAAAGATCGAAAATGAAACTAAATGCTTTAACCTTCCATGACTTTGCTAATGAAAGATAGCTAATTGCTTCATTTGCTTGACATTAAAGTATAGAACATCTCAAATCTTATATGAAGAATTGTTTCCAATCAGTAAAAATAAAATCAACATCTAGCTAAAGAGATGCATCAACATGCACAATAATTGCATGTCAAATACCATGGTACTTAAAAAAATAGATTTCAATAATTGAACCTCATATAGTTGGGGAATTATAGATTCAATTTCAAACCATTTCCTATAGCTATAGTTTAGCAATCCTGTAAGAAAAAGGGTGCAAAGTTGGAGAAATAAAATGTTGGAACTACCCCTAACTTTCCTGCTTCTATTGTTGAGCATTTTCACTAAGGGGATAGGGTTGAAATTTTTATATTTTTATGTCTATCAGAGAAAATTCCACTAGCAATTTTATTGCTAGGTTAGATATTAGCAAGTGTTATAGATTTCTTAAACTTAAACTACCAACTTTTACTTTTAGTGTTATTTCTTGGGATAATTTTTTTTATGGAATCAATACATTGGATATATATTGCACTCTATGCCTGATAGACCAATATACATAACGTATGATATGAAAATAGTCAACTATTTCTTTTACTGCATCTATCCTTCACATAGTTACTTCATTAGATTTAGTCAAAATAAACTTTTTCAAAACCATCTTCCATAGAATAAATTTATACTATTTTTTTAATTTTACATTGAACATTCTCAATAGACCTCATCAATGTTTCAGGCCTATTTCAATTTAGTTTGGTCCTAGACCAGCCACATTGTTGTTGGAAAATTTGATCCAAAAATCATGGTAAAACATTTATCATTTTATCTTAACACTGAAATTTCATATAATATGGAAATAGTTCAACCCTTTTAGAGCCTAATGTAGATGACATGTAGTAATTTACTACAGCAATTCTAAGAAGCTTAATCTAATTGTTGAATGGATTTCTCATAAATCATTATAGCAAGTAATGTCACCAAATGCTGAAAAATTAATAATGAACCTTTTGAACACCATTGCACTCAAATAGTTTTTACCTCCTCTTATACCCAAGCAAGAGAGACTATTGCTATAATAGATTCTAAAAAAAAACCCACTAAAATCATCCATTTTCAAACTTTGATGTTGGCCATAGTGTGAAGGGGAATGCATAATCTTTGTTTCATTGAGAGATATTTTCTATTCAAGCAAGACAATTTTTATAGAGTCAATTCTGCATCTCTTGGATAGATTATCACACCTAAAGAAAATCCTAAAATTATTTCAACATAAAACTAAATCATTCCTATAAAAAAACTACCTCATCTCTACTGAAGATAATAAAGATAAACTAATTTTAAACAATGGTGAGAACTACCATTTACTACAGCAAAATCAAAATCCTATTGTAGAGTTATAGTGTATTACAAAAAAAAAAAAAAAAGCAGCAACTACTAGTAATTTCTTCCATGTTGGTTGGCTTCAGGGCAATGATATTGAAGCTTTGATCACTTATTTCTAACTTCCATAAATGTACTCTTAGGTCATCTACTGATTTAAAGGTTTCACCATCATTGAACAATAAAAGATATAGTAAAGTATGAATGAGAATAACAATTCATGATAAAAATCAGTTAAATTGGAATGGAAATACTAAGCATGAATAATGTCTTGATCCTTGTTACATCTCTTTTTTTAAATTTTCTTAAATGTATTTCATAAGTATTGTGCAGGAATTGAATTCAAATACTAAAAATACAAGCATCATTAGATTGATGATTCAAATCAATTTTGTTTGAAATAAAAAATGCAAAATAAGAATGCTAAGTTATTAATTCTAAAATGAAAGAATATCTATTTCCTTGCGCACCCAACTAGACCTGGATTTTTTTTTTTAGCTTGTTCAAATTCCCATCCATTTCTCTTGCATAAAAAATGTTAGATTTATATAATTATGCAAGGTTAATCATTGTCATTTCATGGTCTCAAGGCTCTTGATCCCATGAAATGGATCCTCTACATTAAAGAGATCAGTATAACTATTACGTAAAAGGATTGAAAATTGTGACTATTATGTGGATGTGCAAAACAGTAACTTTGATTAAGTTTTAAAACATTCAAAAGGAATTGGAAATTGTTGCTAGGTTAAAAGCTAACAAATGGTCTAGTTAAAACAACAAGCGGTCATGGGCAATTAAAACTAACATTAAGTACAGAATAATAATAATAAGGAATTATTAAATTAATGCAAAGGCATTAAAAGAGCACACATTTGGAGTGTGACAAAAGTTAAGGAACAGACCACAGTCACATGGAAGGTAAAGAGGCGCTTAAAAGAGGGTACTCGCGAGGTGACAATATATATTTATAAGTTTGTGGCGAAGTATATAAAGGTCCCACATAGCTAACTTCCCTTGATTGTTTCAACTATTTTTATTTTACTTCCTACTGGATTACTTATATTTTTCCATCTCTTTCTTAGAAATAATAATAATAGTTGGCATGAGTAGATTTGTACTATGCATTATCTTTAGTGTTGACATTGAGATCGCTATTAGAGGAATGAAGATAACTTGGAGAAAAAGAGGCATCATTTTTAGGTTCTCTTACTTGTTTTAGAATATACTAACTATATTTCATATTGATAAATTCTAGAAAGAAACTGATTTGAAAAGAATCATTTTTTGTGACACTGCATCAATAGTTTAGGATAGGACACATGAGAGTGTCTTGTTTTAAAATTTGAACCCAAAACACATAAGGCAATAAAAATTGTAAGAAGGAACAGAACCAAATAAATGTAATATCCTTGTTTTTTCTTTTTAGGACATCTAAAGTACCGATGTCCTACTTGGTTACAAGTAAAGCACTTACCAGTGAACACACTAGGCCCTCTTCCACTAGACCTTCCTCTACAATTAGATCTTTTTCCCTTAAATGTCCCTCTATTAGTAGAATCACTTTCAACATTTGAACCACTAGATTCCTCCTAATTTTAAATAAAAGATAAAAGCATGTTAGTTATAATATCATTATTGGTAACAATGTTCCAAATGCAAAGAATTATTTGTTTAAGCTTCTAGCAATGATCTAGAAATGACTTAGTAGTTTCATTTTATCTCTTTTAATTGCCAAATCTCTCTCCCTATCTTCATTTGTTTGAGTTTTTGGTTTCTTCCTTGGCATGATGATGATTTCTACATATCAAATTATTCAAACATCTCAATTACTTACAATGTGTAAATTACAAATCATTCAAATAAATATAAATATTACAATTATTTGAATGAATACACAATATATATCAAACAACTTGTCAAATTTCTAACCATTTTGAAATAACATTTCATTCAAAAATACAAATTTCAAAGAATTCACTATATATTGAACAACGTGACAAATTATAATCAAATATGTATCTATATATCAGCAAACAATATTTGAAAAGGATTGCACAAACCTTTTCTATACAAAGAATATTAAAAAAGTCTTCAAATCACATGTCCAATGATTGAATTTGGTGTTTGCTAGCTTCAAAAATTCTTCAAATAGTGTTTTCTATGTTGAAACCCATGTTTTCTATTAGAACAACAAAATGCACAATAGACCAAAAGTAGAGAATGGATGAAATGGAACCCAAAATAGCTTTTTTACCATTTTGGGTGATTTGACATAGTGTGTATGCACTATTTCAAAACACATCTCTCCCTATCCCACCATCCCCCATCCCCTACTCTGTCTCTCCTCTCCCATCCCCTACTCTCTCTCTCACTCTCCCTCTCCTACTCCCTCTCCCATCACCTACTCTCTCTCTCTCCCATCCCCTACTCTCTCACTCTCTATCATCTCCCATCCCCTACTCTCTCTCACCTCTCCAATCCCCTACTCTCTCTGTCTCACACACTCCCATCCCCCCTCTCTCTTGGGGTACTCTCTCTCTCTCTCTCTCTCTCTCTCTCTCCCATCCCCTACTCTCTAGATCTCTCACACACACTCCTATCCCCCCTCTCTCTCTCTCTCCCTCTCCCACTGCCTACTATCTCTCTCTCACTCACTCTCTCTCTCTCTCCCTCTCTACTCTCTCTCCCATCCCCTACTTTCACTCTCTCTCCCATCCCCATACTCTCTCTCACAGTCTCTCCCATCCCCTATTCTCTCTCTTACACACACTCACATCCCCACTCTCTCTCCCTCTCCCACTCCCTCTCCCACCACCTAGTCTGTCTCTCTCTACTCTCTCTCCCCTCTCCCACCACCTACTATCTCTCTCTCTCACTCTCACTCTCTCCCTCTCTACTCTCTCTTTACCAACCCTTACTCTCTCATATTTGCACACTCTCTCCCATCCCCTACTCTCTCTCTTACATGCATTTCCATTCCCCCTTTCTCTCCCTCTCCCACTCCCTCTCCCATCCACTACTTGTTAGGATTAAACCATAGACAAAAATAACAATTACATAAAAATATAACCAATAATATAAAATAATAGATCACACAAAAAAGAACACAAGGCACCAAAATTTAACATTGTTCACCCAATCCTTGGGCTACGTCCACCAAATTGCAAGTCCAATATTTTTATGATCCACTGATTACAACCTGATTACAATCCATAATTCCTTACAGCTCAATACCACCACAGGAACCAATTTTGCATCACACCTTATGAAACAATCCCTAACCCTAAGCCCTTTTATACAAGTATTTTAACTACTTTAGGGTTATAATTAATAATTACATGTTAGCCCAAAATCTTGATAAAATAATGCCCAAATACTTTTTTTCGAGGGGCGATTCCTTGAACCCCAAAGAATTTATGAATTATGTACAATACTTTCCTTATCAGTCACCATAATCTAACAATCTCCCACTTGGGGACTGATCAGGCTCCACACTAAACAATAATCTCCCACTTGAAGACTAATCCTATAGCAATACTGCTACCACATGGGGCTCCCACTAGATCAAACCACCCTAGAGTCTCTTGTTCTTTTATTCATATTCATTCTAGAAGACCAATCAAAGCTTAAGAGGAGTTCAACTTCTCCCTTGTTACTACCTTTGTCAACATATCTATTGGATTGTCATTGGTATGTATCTTCTCTAGCTTTAATTGTCCATCCTCCAAAACTGACCGAATAAAATGGTATCACAACTATATGTGTTTGGTCTTTAAATGCAGAGCTGAATTCTTTGCAAAATGAATGGCACTCTGACTATCTGTGAACAAATAATTATCCTTCTAAGGATGTACCAATTCTTGTAAGAAGAACTGAAGCCTTATCATCTCCTTGGCTACTTCTGTAGTAGCTACATACTCTACCTCTGTAGTGGATAAAGCATTAACCTTTTGTAACCTAGAAACCCAGTCATAGCTACCCCACCAATAGTAAAGACACAGCCTGTAGTACTCCACCTAGTATCAATATCCCCTACCAAGTTTGAGTCAACATAGCCCTATAAATCAGTAGTAGAACCTCCAAAGTGTAAACACTTATTGGATGAAAATCCATTTGACTGCATTCCAATACTCAATTCTTGGATGACTCATATACCTGCAAACAACTCCCACTGCATGTACAATATCTGGCCTAGTACATACCATAGCATACATCAAGCTTCCTACAGCTGAAGCATAGGGTACCTTGGACATCCTATCCTCCTCTTCTTGTGTCTTAGGACACATCTCCTTAGTCAATTTTAAATGACCAAGTAAAGGTGTGCTAATAGCTTTAGCATTCTCAATAGAGAAATGATGCAACACCTTCTCAACATAATCAGCTTGAGATAGTGTCAATGTTCTATTTTTCCTATCTCTACAAATCTTCATACCAAGGATTTGTTTTGCTGCCCCCAAATCTTTCATAAAAAATGCATGTGTTAATTGGCTTTTCAGCCCCTTAATGTGATCCATGTTAGACCCAGCTACAAACATATCATCAACATATAAACATAAAATAATGTAGTTTTCATCATCCAACCTCTTAAAATAAACACAATGATTTGAATGACACCTACTATAGCCATGCTCATGCATAAACCTGTCAAATTTTAGATACCATTGTCGAGGTACTTGCTTCAACCCATATAAATTTTTCTTCAATTTGAACACTAAGTTCTCCTTACCTTTGACCACAAATCCTTGTGGATGAGCCATATATATCTCTTCATCCAAATCACCATGAAGGAAGGTTGTTTTAACATCAAGTTGCTCTAAATGCAAATCTTCAATAGCCACAAGACTTAAAACAATATGGATAGAAGTCATCTTAACAATAGGAGAAAATATCTCATCAAAATCAATTCCTTTTTTTTGTGAAAATCCTTTTACAACTAACCTGGCTTTAAATCTTTTCTTACCTCCATCCTCTTCTTTTAACTTATAAACCCACTTATTTTGTAATGCTTTTTTATCTATAGGAAATTTGAACAAATCCCATGTCTTATTCTTTAGCAAAGAGTCCATTTCATCTTTCATTGCAAACTCCCACTAAATCTTAGTAACCACCTGCATAGCTTCATCATAACTTTCAAGTTCACCAACATCAATAAGTAAAATAGAATACAAAGAGGGAGAAAATCTTTCTAGAGATATAATTTTCCTAGTTGACAATCTAACATTCACTAGTGTGTGTGGTATTTTTTGTTGTGGTTGTTGCACATCATGAGGAATGACTAGAACATCAGCTTCTGCAGCATCATCCAGCACTACATAATCATCTTCTTTCTTCTTGAATGTTGCTGCAACAGATCTTTGTACAACGCTTTCTCATTGAATATGACATCCCTACTTCTTTCAATTTTATGATTTTCAAAATCCCAAAGCCTATAACCAAACATAGTAATGCTGTATCCAAAAAATACACATTTCTTTGACTTAGCTTCTAAGTTGGTTCTATTTTCAGAATCTATGTGAGAAAATGCTTCACAACAGAAGGTTTTGAGAAAAGAATAACTCACCTTCTTACCAGTTCATGCTTCCTTCTAAATACCACAACCCAAAGGAGTAGAGGGACCTCTATTAATCAAATATATAGCAGTGTTGATAGCCTCTACCCACATGTGTAAGGGCAACCCAACATGAAACCTCATGCTCCTTGCACGTTCCATTATAGTCATGTTCATACGTTCAGCCACTCCATTTTCCTATGGAGTCCTTGGAATATTTTTCTATCTACAAATACCATTAGTGGAGCAATAATCTTCAAATTCATGACTGCAAGACTCACCACCATTATCAGATATGAGATATTTTAATTTTTTACTAGTCTCATTTTCAGCCAAGCATTTCCATTTCTTAAAAGTTTGAAATACATCAGATTTTTGTCTAAGGAAATAAACTCATACTTTTCTAGTTGTGTCATCAATAAATATAACATAGTAATGAGAGCCACCAAGGGAAGATACCTAAGATGGTCCCCATACATTGGTATGCACATGCTCTAATTTCTCCCTTTTAATTTCCTTCCCAGTCTTTGCAAAACTCACTCTCTCTTTTTTTCCATACACACAACTTTCATAGAAATCAATATTAACACATTTCAGACCTGGTAAAACTTTCTTTTAATGAAGTACTTTCATACCTTTCTCACTCATGTGCCCAAGTTTGTTGTGCCATCGTATTGTATCAGAATCTGCAATAGCTATTTGTTCTCCCTGCTCAACTGCAGCAATTGTTCCTAAACATTCATTTTTTTCTAAAACAATTAAAGTAGAAGGAACAATATGACATGTACAAAGATATAAGTTTCCTACTTTCACACCTTTTTCTACTACAAGGGAACCTTTTGAAACCTTCTAATTTTTATCATTAAAAGTAACTACACAACCCTCATCACCAAGTTGCCCTACTGAAATTAAATTCCTACTCAGCCTTGGAACATATCTCACGTCATTTAGTAGCCAATGATTCCCATTCTACAATTTAATCTTTATTTTTCCTTTTCCAACAATCTAACAAGGTTCATTATCCCACAAATAAACATGCTCAAAGTCCCCTTGGACATAATCAATGAAATAACCTTTATTAGGTGTAGCACGAAATGAAGCACTAGAATTTAAAACCCATGAATCATCAACACTTTCTAAAGATAGAAGCAAAGCATCCTCTTCGGATTTGTTACTTACCACATTTGCCTCCTTGTCTCCATCTAATTTATCTCCTTCATTTTTCTTTTGATTCTAGCAATCTTTGTTTTTGTGCCTTGGTTTCCCATAGTACCAGCAGTTGTTCGATCTTCTTCATTGAGACCTCCTCCCCTTTGACTTTCCTCTTGATTTTCCACAATTTCTAGAATTATTTCCACATCAGTCATTTTGCCCTTGCTTTGTGCATTTAAAGCACTTCTTGATGTAGATCCATGTGATGTTTTCCTACAAGTTTCCTCACTCAAAATAAAATTGATGGCATCATCATATTTTAGGGTACTAGATCTAGGAACAAAATTACTCACAGCCATTACCAAGCCATTCCAGCTTTTAGGCAAAGAACCCAGAATCAAGGAAGCCCTAATTTTTTCTTCAAAATTGATACCCATAGAAGATAACTAACTATTAATAGTATTAAACTCATTTAAATGATCTATGATAGATCCACCCTCTGCCATTTTCATATTAAATAAATGCTTCATGAGAAATACCTTGTTTGAAGTGGAGGGCTTTTGATATAGTGTCGCTAGGGTTTTCATCAATTCTTTTGTCATCTTTTCTTTTGTAATATTAAATGCCACCGATGGTGCCAAGCATAATCGAATGCTTCCAAATGCCTTTCTATCCAAAAGATCGCATTCATCATTTGACATAGATCCCTAATTCTTGGCTTTTCCTTCCAACGACTTCCATAAATCCTTCTGATAAAGATAGTCTTCCATTTGCATCTTCCATAACTGGAAGTTCTACCCATTAAACCTATCAACCCTCAGCTTACCCTCATCTACCATTGCTCCCACTCAACCATGAAACTTTCCTGCAGAGGATAACTGAAGAACAACTAGGCTCTAATACCACTTTTTAGGATTAAACCATGGACATAATTAACAATTACATACAAATATAACCAATAACATAAAATAATAGATCACACAGAAAAGGACATAAGGCACCAAGATTTAACATGGTTCACCCAATCCCTGGCTAAGTCCATCAAACTACAAGTCCAATATTTTTATGATCCAGTGATTACAACCTGATTACAATCTGTAATCCCTTACAACTCAATACTGCAACAAGAACCAATTTCACATCACACCTTATGAAACGATCCCTAACCCTAAGCCCTTTTATAGAATTTTTTTAACTACTTTAGGGTTGTAATTAGTAATTACATGTCGGCCCAAACTCCTGATAAAATAGGGCCCAATTTTTTTTTCAAGGCAATGCCATGAACCCCAAAGAATTTATGAAGTATGTACAATACATTCTTGATCAGTCACCATAATCTAACACTACTCTCTCTTCCATCTTCTACTCTCTCTCTTCCCCCTCTCTCATTCCCTTCTCTCTCTCTTTCACACACGTACACTCCCATCCTCTTCTCTCTTTCTCTCCCTCTCCCACTCTGTCTCCCACCGTCTACTCTCTCCCTCCCCCATCTCCTACTCTCAATCTCTGTCTCCCATCCTATACTCTCTCTCCTCATCCCTTACTCTCAATCTCTTTCTCCCACCTTGTACTCTCTCTACCACTCCTACTCTCTCACACTTCCTCTCTCTCTCTCTCTCTCTCTCTCTCTCTCCCACCCCTCTCCCATCCCATACTCTCTCTCTCTCACTCTCCCTCTCCCACCACCTACTCTCTATTGAGATAATGGGTGTTGCACACATTGCATAATATTGTTATTTTATTATTTTATTTTATTATGTAATGTTGTTCCGAGATGGACGTGCAACATGTAAAGATTCCCATGGAATATTTTTGATGAGTTGTATTGTAACATTGTGATAATATTTCATGTAATTATTTAATATTGGGGGGAAAGAATTAAATGCCCAATATTAAATGTGAGGTCAGTGGGTTCGGTAGCACATGGTTTTAGCACATGGTTTATGTAATACCACTTAATGGTTTTGTGGGACTTGCTACTATATAAGCAGCCACAGGGGTAGTTGTTGTAGAGAGAGAGAGAGTGACAAGGAGAAGACAAAAGGCAAGAGTCGAGCGGGACAAGGCTTGACAGGTTAGCCAAGGGAGCATTTGTGAAGGTTGAAAGTATGGCATGGGATGTGTGGATTCATGCTTGTTCACATAGTTTTCTCGGTTGTGGCTATGGCCATGAAGGCTTCCATGGTTGTATGAAAATGGTATTTTTGTTGAATAATACATGGTGATGGATGCTTTTGGAGGCTGGTTTTTTTCCCTCAATGAGGGTTTCCTAGGGTATATCTTGTGTCACAATTTTGTGGGTATGTTGTCTATTCTCTTGCATGTGAATTTTAATTCCGTGTTTATTTCAGATCTATTATGGATTATGTGGAAACGGTTATATTTTTGTTGCCAAGTTTCCTTACAAGTGGTATCAGAGCTATGATTTTATTATTATAACCCTAGATTGAATCCATGGGAATGCATGAGAGGATAAAAGAAAAGGGCAAGATATATGAATAATTTATTGCAGCTCTAAGGGCTTTGGATTTGCTGTTATGATGGAATGTTAAAATATTTGGGCATGTGAAATTGTTGGACAAAAAGATTTTTTCGGATGTTTCATTTAAATGAGGGTTTTGGGGGGTAGCATGCATAAATGACCTCTTGGGTAAAAAAAGACCTCACCATTAGATCCGGGTCGACATTTTCATAAAATTTGATATATAATATGCCCTAGTTTGGCCATGTTCAGAGGAAATGAAAGAGTTTTTTTGGTTTCAGCCCATGATGGCCGTCAAATTTAATCCCGTCGAAATTTTCGTCACTGAAAAAAATTAAAAATGAAAAATCGTACTGAAAATGGTAAAAAAATTGTCTTAGTAAAATGGCCATAACTCTCTCTCAGAATATCGGATTTCAAAGTTCTTATAGGCATTCGAAAGCTAATTCAGAGCACTACAAGATGGTGTAAGTTTGGTTCTATAATTTTGATATTTTATCAGGTTTTAAGAGCCCTAAATTTAGATGTTATTTATTTTGAGCACGAATTGGGGCATAACTTGGGCATACAGAGTCAGATTTTGGACTTCGAGTAGTCAATAGAAAGCTCTTGAAGAGCTCTACACATTGGTTCAGATTTGGTGCAGGTTTGGCATAATTTATTTGCTGATATATTGATCTAAACAATTTATAAGTATATTTTGACTATGGTAACATTGTGAGTTTATGGCATTGGAGATTTAAGTTTTGATGTCATTATATACTCAGTTCATATTTTAGATTGGTCTCATGATGATATGGTTATCAATGTTTGGTTTGGATATGCATGATGACTTGTTGGATCTATAAGTTGTGCAGTGTTATAAGCGGTCTATACTTACAGGTTGCATTTATAGCTTGGTTATGGGTTGTCTTTGCCCATTGATCTTTCATTATTGATGCATATTCAGATTGGTGGCTTGGATTTGGGTTGTCTATGCCCTAAGTCACATGATTTACTAATTTCTTCATGTAGAAGGGATGAGATGTTGTTACCAGGTACAGTCATGGCAGAGGATTGTGGTTGACTATTTTATCCTGACAGGTTGGACAGTTTGAGAGCCAGATGCTCAGTTCATGGATGTGATCATGGTGTCATGGATTTTGGCATGACATGATTGGTTATACAGGTACATCCTTGATGTTCATTAGCTTGGATTTTCTGATTTGGTTATGGTGGTATATCTTCTTGGTTGAGGATCATGGTTATTTGGTTTTCTTTTGAGGAGCTCATGATGTGCACTTTGAGTTCTTTGATAGTTTGATGCCTTGGTTGATTCTCATGGTTAGAGGATGGATTTTTCATCATTATGTCATGGATAGCTTGGATACATGGTTTAGTGGGAGCTTGTGATAGTGATGGGGTGACAGTGCAGGATTAGTTCCTCGCTTGGTTTATATCTTCTTGGTTTTGAGAGGATGGATTTTATGATGCCATAGGTGACTTGGTACCACAGTTGAGTGGGAGTTGTTGGCATTGATATATTTATTGAGTGTTTGCAGATGTTGGAAGTTTGTCTTAGATCCTATTGCTGTAGAAGCATCTTTGACATTTGCATGGTGCACTTGTTATCTTCATGGTGTGTGAAGATGGTTAGATCTTGAGGACTCAAGGAGTTCTTGGTTATCTTCATGGTGTGTGGAGATGGTTGCATCTTGAGGACTCATAGGGTTCTTGGCAAAGGTGTGGTTTATGCTTTTATTTGGCATGTTATCCTTGGTATGAGGATGGTTTTATTATTATGTCATGGTATACTCTTGATACGCGTTTAGAGTTCTGACATGTTATGGTGTGTTCATATGGAGCATGTTATCTCTTTAGTTGAGATGGTAAGATCATGTTGTCATGTTTATGTTCCTGAGGCCATGGTTGGACCTTTGACATTGATCTTGGTTTAGTTTCTTGGTATTGAGTACACTAATCATAAGCTGGATACTTCATGATATTGCTATGTTGCATTTGGAGTTGGCATGGATTTATTGGTTACAGGTGCTCATGGATACTTAGAGATGGTGGTGACGCTGATTTCTCTTAGATTAGAGAAGTATTTGTTGGGGCATTTGATGGTTTCAACAGGAAGTCCGAGGGGTAGTCACCTGATATGGACTTCAGAGGAGATTGTTCTTAGATGAGTCTTGGTTGGAGACTTGGGTATCTTGATGAGCATTCTCATTCCCCACTCTTGGTCTACTTGGCGGTTTTCTACTTGAGAGGTATAGCCTATTGTTTATCTTAGTTGCATTATATTTATGCTTGTCTTTCATGGAAATGGATCTTGAGCTATGGTACATGAGTTAGTTCTGGAGGGTTCATTTGAGAGATGGTTAAGCATTGGTTATCTCCATGTGCATATGTTGTTATGCTGGTTGAGTTTGGGAGATGGTTTTATATTGGGCATATTCCTTGGATTAGGAATGATTATTCCTTGATTTAGGAATGGTTTATTGAGTTTGATCTTCTTGTGAGAGGCTTACATCCATGATGAGTTATATGGTATGGTTTGGGTGTTGTTGAGGCTTCTTGTTGGGGTTTTATGGAGGAGATCATACTTGCACATTTTACATCTAGAGGTGTGTGTAGAAGGACATGATACAGGTTATGATTTGCATGGTTTCTCTAGTCTTGGTTATCTTCCTGGATGTTCAGTTTTGACTACATTGAATTTGAGATTGGTTAGAGATTGTGATCACTAGTTTGTGCTCATGTATGTCATGTGAGAGATGACATGGTTATTTCTTTATCTCTTTCCTTTGTTGGTTGTGGAGAATTTGAGAGACTATTGGAGACTTGTTATGAGAGTTATTCTTGCAAGATATTGGATTATGTATTGTGGATGTCCTTGATACTACATGGATTCACTTCTTTGAGATGTTTTGAGTGGATTGGTTATAGATTTGAAATTATCTTTTGCAGTGGGAGCTTCTTGGTATATATGTGGCAGGTATTGCTCTTGAGGCTTGTGATTGCAGGTTATAGATTGGATATGTCAGTGATATGAGATTCACTTGTTATACCTTTGAGGTATGGATAGTTGGATGGGTTTGGCACTTGCTGTAGGCGCTATTTCAGCTATGGATATTTTGACAACTACGGATACATGTGATTACCTTTGGATCAAGTTTTTTTGTGCTTGTAATTTCAGTTGGTACAGGATTTTATGATCTTCTAATGTGACAGGTTGGGTGGTTTTCTCTTTGGATGGCTTCTATGTATGTCCAGTGGGAGTGGCATAATAGGAGGTGAGATCATTCATGTTCGAGATGCTAGATACTTTGATTTTATTGCGGGTACCAGGATGGAGCACTTGGTGTATTTTGATCCATGATGGTGGATGTGCTGGGAGGGATTGTTCCCTTGTTCATTTATGTGGCTACAGATTGACCCTATGCAATGTATACAACAAGTGGGAGATTGTTGAGATAATGGGTGTTGCACACATTGCATAATATTGTTATTTTATTATTTTATTTTATTATGTAATGTTGTGCCAAGATGGACGTGCAACATGTAAAGATTCCCATGGAATATTCTTGATGAGTTGTATTGTAACATTGTGATAGTATTTCATGTAATTATTTAATATTGGGGGAAAAGAATTAAATGCCCAATATTAAATGTGAGGTCAGTGGGTTCGGTAGCACATGGTTTTAGCACATGGTTTATGTAATACCACTTAATGGTTTTGTGGGACTTGCTACTATATAAGCAGCCACAAGGGTAGTTGTTGTAGAGAGAGAGAGAGAGAGAGTGACAAGGAGAAGACAAAAGGCAAGAGTCGAGCGGGACAAGGCTTGACAGGTTAGCCAAGGGAGCATTTGTGAAGGTTGAAAGTATGGCATGGGATGTGTGGATTCATGCTTGTTCACATAGTTTTCTCGGTTGTGACTATGGCCATGAAGGCTTCCATGGTTGTATGGCAATGGTATTTTTGCTGAATAATAGATGGTGATGGATGCTTTTGGAGGCTGGGTTTTTTCCCTCAATGAGGGTTTCCCAGGGTATATCTTGTGTCACAATTTTGTGGGTATGTTGTCTATTCTCTTGCATGTGGATTTTAATTCCGTGTTTATTTCAGATCTATTATGGGTTATGTGGAAACGGTTATATTTTTTGTTGCCAAGTTTCCTTACACTCTCTCTCTCACTCTCCAACTGCTTTCTCTCACCCTCTCTCCTCTACCATCCCCTACTCTCTAGATCTCTCACACACACTCCCATCCCCCCTCTCTCTCACCCTCTCCCGCTCCCTCTTCCACTTCCTACTATCTCTATCTCACTCTCTTTCTCCCTCTCTACTCTCTCTCTAGCATCCCCTACTCTCACTCTCTCTCCCATACCCCTACTCTCTCACACACTCTCTCCCATCCCCTACTCTCACTCTCTCTCCCATCCCATTCTCTACCTCTGCCACCTCCTACTCTCTCTCTCACTCTCTCATCCCCTACTCTCTCTCTTACACACACTCTCACCTCCGTCTCTCTCCCTTTCCCACTCCCTCTCTGACCACCTAGTCTCTCTCTCCCATCTGCTACTCTCTCTACTCTCTCTCCCCTCTCCCATTGCCCACTCTCTCTCTCTCTCTCTCTCTCTTTCACTCTCACTCTCTCTCTCACTCTCAGTCTCTCCCTCTCTACTCTCTCTACCACCCCTACTCTCTCTCACATTTTTACACTCTCTCCCATCCCCTACTCTCTCTCTCTCTCTCTCACACACACACACACACACACACACACACACACACACACACACACACATTTGCATCCCCCCCTCTCTCTCTCCCTCTCCCACTCCCTCTCCCATTGCCTGATCTCTCTCTCCCATCCCCTACTCTCTCTCTCCCCCCTCTCCCATTCCCTACTCTCTCACTTTCACACACATGCACTCTCATCCTCCTCTCTCTCACTCTCCCTCTCCCACCACCTACTCTCTCTTTCCCCCATCCCCTACTCTCAATCTCTCTCTCCCATCCTTTACTCTCTCTCTCCCCATCCCCTACTCTTAGTCTCTCTCTTCCACCCTATACTCTCTCTACCACCCCTACTCTCTGTCACACTTCTTCTCTCTCCCATCCCCTACTCTCTCTCTCGTACACACATTCCCATTCCACACTCTCTCCCTCTCCCACCCCCTTTCCCACCACCTACTCTCTCTCTCTCATTCCCTACTCTGTCTCTCTTACACACACTCCCATTCCCCTCTCTCTCTCCCACCATCTACTATCTCTCTCTCACTCTCTCCCTTTCTACTCTATCTCTCCCATCCCCTACTCTCTCTCTTACACACTCCCATCCCCCCTCTCTCTCCCTCTCCCACTCCCTCTCCTAATTAGTCTCTCACTCGCTCTCCCTCTGCCACTCCCTCTCCCATTGCCTGCTCTCTCTCTCTCTCTCTCTCTCTCTCTCTCCCCTCTCTACTCTCTCTCTCTGTGCCACCCCCTACTCTCTCTCTCACATTTTCACACTCTCTCACATCCCCTACTCTCTCTCTCTCTCACACACACACATTTCCATCTCCCCTCTCTCTCCCTCTCCCACTCCCTCTCCCACCACCTACTCTCTCTCCCATCCCCTACTCTCTCTTGAGCTACTCTCGCTCCCCCCTCTCCCATTACCTACTCTCTCTTTCATACACATGCACTCTCATCCTCCTCTCTCTCACTCTCCCTCTCCCACTCTGTCTCCCACCACCTACTCTCTCTCTCTCTCTCTCTCTCTCTCTCTCTCTCCCTACCTCCCTCCCTCCCTCCCATCCTAGACTCTCTCTCTCTACCACCCCTACTCTCTCACACACTTCCTCTCTCTCCCATCCCATACTCTCTCTCTTCTACACACATTCCCAGTCCCCTTCCCTCTCCCTCTCCCACTCCCTCTCCTACTGCCTACTCTCTCTCCCATCCCCTAATCTCTCTCTCCCCTCTCCCATCTCCTACTCTCCCTCTCTTTCACACACACCAAACACTCCCATCCCATCTCTCTCTCTCTCCTCTCTCATCCCCTACTCTCTAGATCTCTCACACACACTTGTATCCCCCCTATCTCTACCTCTCCCACTCCCTCTTCCACTGCCTACTATCTCTCTCTCTCTCCCTCTCTCCCTCTCTACTCTCTCTCCCTTATCCCTTGCTCTCTCTCTCTTCTCTCTCCCATCCCTTACTTTCTCTCTTTGCCATCCCTACTCTCTTTCAGACTCTCACACTCTCTCCCATGTCCTTCTCTCTCTCTCTCTCTCTCTCTCTCTCTCTCTCTCTCTCTCTCTCTCTCTCTCTCTCACATACACACTCCCATCCTCCTCTCTCCCTCTCTTCATCTCTTGCTCCCTCTCCCACTACCTAATCTCTCTCTACCATCTTGTACTCTCTTTGGCACCCCTAATCTCTCTCTCTCTCTCTCTCTCTCTCTCTCTCTCATCCTCTCTCCCATCCCCTACTCTCTCTCTCCCCTCTCCCATCCCCTACATTCTCTCTCTATCTCTCTCTCTCTCTCTCTCTCTCTCACACACACACACACATAGCCATCCCCCCTTTCTCTTTCTCTTTCTTTGCATCTCTTCTTCCTTCTCTATGCACTAATTAGGTCTCAATAGTGCATGCATGCACTATTGAGACCCAAATTCAAATGCTTTGAATATCGTGCACACTATAGGGATACATGCTATTCAAAGCTTTGCATTAAAACCAAGCCTAAGGCTTGGTTTTTCCTTGGAGATCCAACCCAGAGTTTTGGAGTTTATAAATACATTTGAGACATGTTTTGCTGCAAACATACAAAAAAAGATTGATTTTTCTTGTGTGCTCTCCTTTAGGATTCCTCATGGTTGGACATCGATAAGATTAGGTTACATGACATTGTAAGTGTCTATGTTAGCTACATAACTAGATAATTTATTTTTAATTTGAACTATTTCAAGCCTTTCATCTATAATTTCTTTTGAATGTATGTTCATTTTTTTGTCAAAAACCACCATGTACTAATTGGGCTGTAGATTTTAGCCCATTCATTGAATTTTGCAACAACTTATTTTTTTAGAAACTAGACTCCATTCTACACACTTTGAAAAAAAAAAATTTGATTTTAGATTAGTTTTCAATTATTTTTAGGGGGAGCACACATATATTTCATGTTTTTGGGATGTGTCTAGTTAAAAAATTCATTAAAAAAAAAATACACATTATAAAATTACTTGAAGATTTTGGCATAAACTACATAGTGTTAAGCAACTTTTGACCAAAGCAATTAAACAATTTCAAAAAAAAAGTTAAAATTTTAGGGGGCGCACACTTTGTATGGTGTTATGTTTTTTTGGGATAAATAGTACCACTTTGTGTGGCCCCATTTTCTGAGGACCCAAAACTAAACCATTTTGAAAACAAATTAGTAGTTTAGAAACTAGATTCAAAGGACTACGACTTTTATTTTTGTCATATCTTAAAATTTTGAGCGTAACTATCCTCAAATTCTTGTTGAAGTTCAAAAATTGTTGATTTTAGGAAAAAGGTGTCCACTTATACCCCCCTTTTGGCACCACAACTTGGTGCACTTACCCTGGAATAGACATCTGTCTGTTCTTGAAATCTCTAAATTCTCAATTTGCATGCAATAGGTAGAAATTGGGAATAGGCATATAATGGGAATACGTATTCCATTTTATGCCAAAAAATTGAGTATCTCAATTCCATCTAAATAGGTGCAATTCCACCTAAATAGGTGGAATTGGAATACTTATTCCTATTCACATTTTTTACTTTGTTAAAAATTAAAAAAATCGGGTCCGTGAAAAATCTCCACACTCATTTTTTTGGTGCTCAAGATTTTACCAAGCTTTTATAAAAATGCAGTGTCTTCAATTTTTTGTCACTAGTTCATAGCACATTTCTATAGGTTCGACTTCTAAATAGGTGGGAGTTACAAGTGCAGGTATGTGTTTTGCATCATCTCTTTTAGGTTGTTGATACAATCAGAGTAGGTTTGTTATGCAAGGTGTCTTATGTATGAAAACCCCATCAGGTTGGTCCAACCCTTTAACCACAAATCCTCTATTTCTTTTTCCTCCTACTTTCAGGATGACCTCACATTTGTCATTTTACGAGGTGGGTATTTCTTTAGAGGCCTAGATGGGTAGTGGTTTAGCTTGTTTTTACAAAACAATGGACCCAAATCTATTTCCCATATGACCAAGGACATAGCGATTGTTATCTACCATGGCTTCAATAAAGAGAGCAACCTCGCCTATGAACTCCACTTGAAGCATCTAGGTTTTGTTCCACCTACATTCTTGAATTCTTTAAAACGCTAATCCAATAATCCATATCTTGCAAGCTTGTGGAAGACTTTTGAGGCACAAGATGAAACCTTATTGTAACAAATATTCTTTGGCCTTCTATTTATGGTCCTATATTGAGCTTCTGCTAGATGATCCACATAAAGCTAAATGAAAAAAATGAGGGAAATCATGAGTCTACATTAGCCAAGTGTCACACTTGGGCAAGAGGATTTGTAGTTATCTCTTTGTTAATTTGTAGTTTCTAGATTGATGCATGAATTGATTTTCTATTACCTTATAGAGAAGCAACCCAATTGGGAAGTTATGACTTTCTTTACTCTCCATGGCTTAGTTGTCACCATTGAGATTTATTTGACTAGAAACTTGTCTCCTTACTTAACAATACCCAAATTCATTGCAATCCCTAAGACTCTTATGTTCATTTATGCTATAGGAATTTGGTTTTTCTTTCCACTAGTTACTAGATATGGCACAGATAAGATCATTTCTGAATACCATATTGTTCTTTTTCAATCCCTGTCTCCAACAAAAATCTAATTTCAGAATTTTCTTGTAATGATTTTGCTAGAAATATCACTTGAATGGTTTAATATGAATGTGATAATTTGTTATTCAGTCTCGTTCTACATTTTATATTCAACTAAGAACTAGAGTCCATTTCATTGCTTCTAATTACACAAAGCTGAATATGCCACAAGGAGAGCTTCGAAGATGACATTAGAATCTATATCTAAAAATTAGATTCCTATCAGTAATCAAAGTTTATAAAATTAGAATGCAAAGCTGGGTTTTCAATTATCCACCCATGGTTGTATCAAAATTTGGAAAGGATTTAATCTGTGGGGTTTTCTCCCAAAATATATGCTTCAAGTGGAGTGCACAGGTGAGGGTTCTCTCTTTGTTGAAGCCATGGCAGATAAATGGTTTGTTATATCTACATATGTATTAGCTCTTGTTGCTTGATATACAATAGAGTGATGTAAAAGACAAGAAATCCCAAGTGTGTCTCCTAAAGTCAGAGGCTTTGGTCCTTTTTGATAAAACACAAAGTGCAACTCAAAACAATAGACTTAATTACACATGCAATTTTACAAATCACTACCATATAATCCATTTTTTATTGTAATAGCATAAGTTCGAAAGCAGGGTTGAAATTTAGGTGCATAGTCATTCTTACTATACTATTACATGAAATAGATTTATAATGTTGGATCACCATTCTATTTAGAATTTGGATAGTCCACTTCACTATGTAAAAATATTAAGCCATGAAAATGCTAGATTACCCATAAGATCTTTCGAAAATCTAACAAACATGCATAGAACTCTTTGCAAGGATGCAAAAAAAATTTGAATTCTTTACTATAGAGTAGGGCCCTGATTAGGGCACTACATTGATTAGGGATTCCAATACTCCTTAGCTTTCTTAACACAAACTCAAATTGGGTGGTTGAAGTTTGTATACTACAAGCCTTAGAGGCTTATAGATGATTTGAAAAAAAGCTATACATTCTTATAGATATCTGCATTGTAAGAACAAGGTTGGGTGAGGAGGGAATTTCACTTGTCAAGAACAATTTCCCCGACAAAATGAATCTACTGATAGGCATATCTACACTTGTTAAGGTTAGGATGGAAAGATTCCAATTGTCCATAAATAATATAGTATAAAAATCATGACAATGGCTTTGTTGGAGTTTCTTATATGTTGGAGTGCTTGTTATATTATCTCTGTTATTAATTTGAATTTGATGTAATGATTTTCTATTATTTCTTTCTAAAGTTTTCTTGTTTAAAATTCAGTGCTCTATATTGGCTTTTCTGGTTTGTGTCTAAAATGGTTTCTCATCAGCAAGAGTCCACCTTTTGATAATGTCAATTGAGGGCATTCCAAAACTTTCGGATCAGTAAGCTTCCCATTTGGTAAAGTTAATTGGAAATTGTTGATTGAGAGAGTGCTTACAACCAAATTCATATATACATTGATGGGCTCTATATTGTTGAGGTTTTTTTTTGCCCTACTCATCTCAAGTATTACCATTAGTCTTCCTTCATTGTTGAGACTTAGTGGGAGGGAGTGGACTTTTTAGGTAAACCCAATATATCCAATTCCCAATCTCCATGTCGACCATGTCCTTCTCTGTCCCTCTCTTTTCTGATGTCAATGTAGAAGCTGAATTTGAAAACTGCTAGTTCTTTGATTGTTGGCATCTTGATCACCATTTTTTCCACTAGTTCAATTCATTACTTTTGATGTTCTACACTTTTTTATTTGATAAATACCATATTTGTTTCTATTTATAATGTTGTGATGGACTCCCATAGGGAACACATTTCTTTTAGCGATGGTGACAAATGATTCCCATAGTGTTAGTGCTTCATATATTTAGTATGGTACAATATTTTTAGTTCTTATCGACAACATATACTGTGCACTTTTATTTTTAGGAAGTTTTCTAGCAATATAACAGTTTCTTGTTGCAGCAATATGTCTTTCAAAAATATTTTGATGAGCTTACATGAGGAGGTTAATATGCCCCCCATTTCCATCCCTATTGCTACACCTATTACTACTCCTACTTTCACTTCTTCTAGAAATCCAAAAGTTGTACGGACTAGAGAAATGAAGAGAAAACTCTTGGATTTTCTCCTTCAGCAAGTCAATCTAGGAAGGAAAGGTAAAGGAGGTTTTTGTAGAGAATCATGGATGGCTATCAAGAGGAGATTCAATCAAGAGTTGAAATTGAACCTCAGAATGGATAATTTGAAAAACAAGTTGAAAACATGGAAGATGGGGTATATAATAATGAAGGAGTTATGAAATACAAGTGGATTTTCTTGGAATAAGATAATTCAATGTGCAGATGCCAAGGACAATGTATGGGATGAACTTCTAAAGGTAATGTCCTCTTCAAAGTTTTTTTCAATACTAATGTCATAAAAGTATCTAATTATTTAATTTTGGCAACATGTATAGAGAAAAGAATTTAGGACTACAAAAGTGTATAGGAGACATCCATTCAACTATTTTAATGATCTAGCAATCATTGTGGGGAATGACATGGTGGAAGGAAGTGTAACTAGAACACCACAAGATGTTGAAGATGGTAACCTTTATGATGATGTTGTTGATCTGGATGATGATGATGATTTGATCTAGATGATGATGATGATTTGAATACACTTGTGAACGGTGCTATTGATTTGGATTATGATTTTCTTTAGTCAAATTAGTCCACTGCATCCACTATAAACATTCCTTCAATACAAATGACAAGGAGACTGAAGAGGAGGAAGGAAAGCATGGCTACTTCTTTGGATGTAACATCTAAAAGCATCCATGCGATACGAGAGGGAATTAATAAGTTGCACACCATCAAATATGATAAAGAGGATACTAGGAAAGATGTTGCAGATTTATTTGCTACCTTCAAAGGAATCCTAGAATCAGCCAAGAGATTATGACTATCACATATGATAATTTTATGCAAGAACCAAAAAGAGCTGTTTGGTTCTTAGAGATGGATGACTCAACAAGGGAAGATTATATTAGATATAAATTTGGATGATTGTAATGATTTTATTCAAAACAAACATTTAAATCTCAATTTATTTTCTTTCAAGCTGAAAGACATTGTCAAACTTTTGTATTGAACTACTGATCCAAATAGGATATTGTAATCTATTTTTGAAATCTATTTATGTTTCATGTCATTTTGATATTGTAATAGTTGTGTCAAACTATTGTGACAAACTATGAAATCAAATGGCTTCATTTATGTAGATGTTGAACATATGTATGGCATTTCCATTGTCCAAAAACATAGCAACCTTGTAGCTTACAGCAAACCTGTAGCTTACAATAATACCCTGTAGCAAACATATTAACATCTACCATTTTCAAATTTGGAGCATTATCATAGTGCCACTTTAAAGATGTAGTTTACCATTGAGTATCATAGATGCAATAATAATAATTTGTGTCATTACAAAATTATTAACACTCATACCATGATGATTGTGGATGTGCCTTTATAATGCTAGATTCAGTGGGTCATAGGGCTTATAGTCACCCCATATTTTTTTCCTTTCAGGTTAGAATACCTAATGGTTAGGACAATGCCTAAGAACATGTAAATGAACCCTTTATTATCAACATAACATGAATAGTCAAATGCATAGCTCAAAAAATTCATTAATTCGCAATGGGGTTAGTTGTACTAGTTTAAGCTATTAATCTTAGGTTCTCAAACAAACCCAAGCTAGTTAAACTTTTGACATCTATATTCAAAGGTAGGCTATAGATAAACTACCTAGTAAGGGGGTGCGTCATAATGGCTATATTTCAGATGATCCAAATGACCTTGGCTATTCTATTAAATTGGAGAAGGAATTATCACATCCTTATGAACAATGAAATCAAAGTCTCATCTATTCATTCCTCACACCATTGTCATTACCCAATTGGGAATTGCTTCAAAATGGATAGACCAATAATATTCCCATGCTTTCTTTACATCTTCTACCAATATGAATAAACTTTTGAAAGAGAAAACAAACTATTACATACCTTAATTTTAGGAAAATCCATGAAATTCTTAGCTATGTGGAGGACCATCTTATCTACGAAGGTGGGAGCTATGTAAAATCCATTGTTGAAATCTGATTGAAAAGAACATTGATTAGAAGGGTGGAAGTATAAAGATCTGTCACCTTTTAGGCTGATTTATCAGAATGATTGAATTTGAGTATTTTTATCTAAAAAATGATTTTTTCAAACAGATGGTCTTGATCAATTTATTCTAGCTAAGTTATATGGTCTTACACTTTTCCAATTGAAAATGTCTATTACATGCATGTTTTATAGTAGTTAGTATCCAATTACTAAAGAAATAAAATTATTTCAGAAAGCTAACATTTCAATAACTCTTACTATTTTTTATGACATTTTTTAATAACATATAAACACCATTTTATAGAGCTCAAAGTCAAGAATATTCTCATATAGATTTCATAGTGTTTTAATTAGATATAGTATATTATAATTAAAAAAATCTACAAGTATGTATTTTAACACTGGAGAAGATGTTGATTTTGAGAAAGAAAAAATTATTATATTATATTAGAAAAATTTAAAAATTATATGATGTTCTAGAGGAGAGAGTCCTTTTCAAGAATCTATAATTTTTATTTTGGTTGGAATAGATTTATTTTGAAAAATGTGGTGGGAGATGAAAACTATCGATTTGAATAAATTTATTTGAATCGTTATAAAAGAGAAAATATAGGTCTAAACCCAATTTTTATTTTTGATTGTTCTAGCTACATATGTTATCTATAACATAATCTAAGATCAAAGGGAAAAAAGTTTATTTCCATGTAGTTTTGTGGTGGGAACTAGACCCCTAATTTCTAGCATTTTTCAGCAATTAAAAGGTTATCTTTAAATAATAGAAAATTATATCATTTCTTTTTCTAAATAATTATTAAAAATTATAATCCTATACTTCATCCATTTCTACACATTTCATTAGTTTACGTCATTTCCAAATTCTAAATAATAATACAAGATTTATATGTTATTGAAGGTAAATAGTTATACTTTTGCTAGCCTTTTCCTTTATAAAAGGGTGACACAGGTTTGTACTTTTACCCAAAAAGATTGTTATAAGAGAGATTGCTATGTGTTTCAATCCATTTTTTGTCATTGATGTCAAACCTACTATTTGGTGGTAAGACAATTGCTTATATGCTTCAAGTACTATCACTTAGTTGATTGATGAGGAGGATTTGATCAACAAGATGTAACAAAAGCACCTAGAGGAAAGGTTGAGTTATGATTATGTAATGAAGTACAAGGATTAGTTGAGAAAATGATGACATAATGTATTGATGATCTACTTAAGGTTAAAAAATGGTTGGCTACAGTTAGAAAGTTTAGAAGAATAAGTTAAACAAAGTTTATCTGCCAAGCTTGACTAAGTGGATAGTAGGTGCCGAGCAAAAGTTAGTGCAAGCTGAGCAAAAAGTCAATTGGAGCCAAGTGAAAGAAAATTCTAGTGGATGTCAAGAAAGGCAATAAATGACAAGTGAATTTTAGTTGATGCCGAGTGATTTCATAGTTGATGTCGAGCAACATAGTATGTGTCGAGCACCAGAAGATTGATAATGTCAAGCTGCTACATTATGAAAAAATTCATAGACTTTCCAAATATAAGCCAACAAGTTTGTTTTCTTGGAACTTGTGAACTAGGAGGAAGATAAGATTGATGAGCTGGTGGCATAGAATTTGATGTAATTTTAGGCGAATTCAAATGGATTCTAGGAGAAGTTTCTAAAATTAACAAGATATGGGGTAGATACATTGTATCCTACCTAATCCATCCAAAACCCTAATTATGATGATGGATAATGAGTGGGAAAATATTCTAATTTCCTTTATATAGGAATGTTTGGGCATGAAGCAAAAGAGTTAGAGAGATTGGTGTCATGTGCGAGAACCTAAGGAGGAGAAGGAATTAAGGGTTTTGCTTCATCAAGTGACCTAAGAGAAGTGTCTGCAATGGTGTACTAAGCAAGAAGGCTTAAAGAGATGAATACTTGAAGGGTGAAAAAGCTATCAAAGCTACAAAGTATGAAAGCCAAGTAGAATTGAGGACTAAAAAAAGATCTATAATATGCAAGTGAAGTTTTAAGTTGTATCAGATCAAAGCTCTACTGTTACTCTCTAACAATTGTATCAGTCTCGGGTAATCCTTTGGATTAAGGTTGACTTAAAAACCATTGGAAAATCCTTTAATAGGGTGGCATTCCAAGTGAATGGCCTAAAATCCTCTAACAAGGCTCACTTTTAATAGGGTGATTGAAATCCCTTAATCGGGTCACATTTAACAATATGTATTGTAATCTTTAACAAGGTTGGCCTTTCAAAAGGCATCACTTCAAAAGAGTGAAAAGAAGTAGCATGTTACTGGTGCATTTTCCCAAATTGGGTTTTCATTTTAAATCATTGTGTCAAATGTGTTGACTAATGTGTTGTGTTTCATGCTTTACATTTCTGCAATTTGATTAGATAGTAACCTACAAGTTTCAAGTATTTACATATAAAAGATTTCCAACAACCATCTAATGTAGTGTTGTCACAAGCATACCTAGTCATAATCAGCTAGATTGAGTGACAAAACCAAGATTCATAAATGAAAGATTGTCTTAGTAATGAAAACTAAACAGAAGAAAACATAATACATGCACTAAGTAGAACTGATGCAATCATAGCTACTCATGACAGTTGTTTGGGTTCCCATTCCCATAGCCCCCTGAAAGATAGAATCAACCATTCCTTTTCCTTTGGTGATGTCCTGCTGATCATCAAAAATGTTAGAAGCAAGTCCAACCCATTTGTCATTCTTTATTTTATCTTTGTCAAATTAACAGTTAACCACAAAAAGCCATCTTCTTTTTGAGACACCATCCAAGCAACCATTCTTGATGATAGAGCTCACAAAAATTGAGCTTTGGATACACTTCTCATTGAACCTTATTACATGTTGAGGAGAACAAGGAAAGCTCTACAATCATAAACAACATAGTAATGAATCATTCGATATAGACTCTTGATGCTCAAACAAAGCCCATAATAAAGAATAAAGTTAAACACTTTTAATGCGGGGTTGTTTAAGAGAAAAATAAAAAAGGGGACATCTACAAGTACTCTAAGATCCTTGAATAAATAATTAAATGAGAAAGAACATGAAGAAATAGGGACAATGGATTAAATAGGGATAGAGAGGTTTTGACATGTTTCCTTGGACCATACCTTAATGCATAAGTTGCCTTTAAACATAAGGTTTTAAAATAGCCAATGTTCCATCTGGGGTGGTTGCAAAGGCAAGCCTTTTGAAGGGTGGTATTATAAATTCCACACATAGATGATGTGGTAAAGTAAATTTGTTCATGTACCTTGGATGTGCTTAGCAGCATGGTGCTTTTGGAATTTCTTTCAATCTGAACTTAATCAGATCCTTGGTGCCTTTGGATAATTAAGTATAGCTGCATATTTGTTATGGGATATAGTAGGATTGATGACCACAAGATTTTTCTAGGTATTGAAATGTGAAGAGAAGTTCCCTAGTTTTGAAGGGATGTAGAAGATGAATGATAATTCAAAAAGGATTTAGTTCAAATGATCATATAAAAGATTTAGTTGAGGCCATTATCATTTTATAAATTAGATTCTTCTATAATGAATGTATATAAAATAATATATCTTGCTAATCAAATGTTTCATTTTTTTTGTATTTGTTAATATTTTATATAGGTTTGATAGATTTAAATTTTCCAATGTGTGAGTGTGGCATTGGCCATGTAGTACTGAAGACCTCGCACACAACAAATAATCCAGAATGTAAATTCTATTATTGTCCAAATGGAAGAAAGGTTATTACTAATTTTTGTTGTATGTTTACATTTTTTGTATCAACTAATTGTTGTGGACACTACTAATTTAGAATTTGTATTGTAGGGTGATAGTGGTTGTAATTTATTTCAGTGGGTTGATGATGTCCCCTCCACATCTACTGTAGCACATGAAAGTACTAATTGCAAGTTGTGCAGGGTTCAAGAGAGTGAAAACATGTTTCTCCGAGGCATGTTGGGAATTATAATTGTTTCAATCTTACTATTCTTTTGGGACCATATGCGTAAATGTAGTTAAAAGTCAAAGCACCTATTGTACATTGTAATTTATTTTATGATTGTGAATAGAAATGTTGGACATATTTAATAATGATTTGACTATTTTTTTGTTTGGAACTTGTTTCTGATCATGTTGTGGTGACTAATTCTATTAAAATGATGAATAAATTTTACTAGTTTCATTACTATTTCAATTTATTGTATCTAATTAAAAAAGCAATTCCATATTTTAACTTAACTCTAAAAATTGAAAAACATTAAAAAATAAGCTGTAAAGTAATCTAACTCATTCAAATGTATGATGAAAAAAATATTAAATAATAATAAAAAATAATCTTATTCCAATTCTTCTTTTGCACAACCAAATAGAGATTATACATATTCCCTATCAAATTCTAGGTGAACCAAACAGAGAAGAGGAATACATATTCCAATTTTGTATTCCTAAAATAACAAACCTAGAATAGGTATTCCTATTCTTGTATTGCTATTCTGCTTGCCAAATGAGCCCTAAGTGATGAAGTCATTTTCTAACCCTTAAAGTGGTCATATTAAAGGGCAATGAATGCATATGTTTTAAAATCCACCATATTTTAAGAAGTATATACCTCACAATGTGAATATCTTATATTTTAATGAGCAACTTTATGTATAAATCATCCTCTCACCCAACCAAGGCAAAAAATGCAAGTCTCAAACGTAGATCCCAAGGCCATTTTGGTTCAAATCTTTCTTTAGAAAATGAGATTATAGTCATTAAAGCTACTTTTCTCATTTTTCTTATTGTTACCCTTATATTATCATGCTTAATAGAATCCTTACTAAAATATGATTTCTTGAAATAGTCATAACACCCTAAATAAGAGGGATTGAAGATTCATGAACAATTTTTCACCTTAATTAAAATAAAAAAATTAAATCTTTGTTTGTCAATACTAGCTTTTATTTATCTTCCATAAGAGTATCATGAATTTAATGATAAAATTTGAGCTTATGATATAAAACACTTGGTTTAATCACTTTAAATTAAAAGGCAACACACACAAGTTTGATGATAAAAAATTGATATCTCAGAAGAAAATCCTTGTTTTAGTTTTTATCTTTATAGTAGAAATCTATAAGGTCCATGTCAATTGATAATATAAAGGATTCCATAATTCATTTTATGAAAAACGCCAGTGTGGAATAATTTTCTTCATGAAATCAAAAAACATAGACATTTATTGATGTTATTCTACTTTTCTATTACTAGCATCCAAGGTAGCTAAAAAATAAAAATAAACATTTCATTTATTAGTAGCAAAAAAATTTTAATGTTTGACCAACTAGAATGTTATAAATGTCACAAGGAGTTCTCTAAAAGAATGAACTATTTTGTTAAATGTTGTTGTGAGTACCCTGGTAATGCAAAATGTGGAACATTACATAAGGTATGTGAACTATTTGACAAAATGTGTAATGGAAATGTGATTTCATAGAATGCTATGATAGAAGGAAATGCACAAAATTCATTTTCTAGAGATGCTCTCAAACTTTTGAGGTCATGAGAAAGTTTTTTTCATGTTCTAACTATATAAGCTTCTCTTGTATTTTGTTTAGCATGCAACTGTATCAGATTAGTCAACAAGGAATCTAATTGGAAAAGTAGATGAGTAACAACAATTAATAAGGGGCGCAAGAGCCAAAGTTCCTACTTTTGGTATAGTAGGTTCTTGGGTGAGAATTGAGTCATACTATACATTTAGATTTTTTAACATTTAATGATGGTGACATATTAATAAATTGTTTATCTAAAGAGTGCTAGGTAGAGAAATATAGAACTTTGTTACATGGGTGGTCTTAAACAAAATATTGAACATAAGCATTATTAAAGTATTTGTTATTACATTAACTACATGCACTACATCTACTTGTATGATCATTTAATGCACCTTCCATAAAGTCATTAAACATCCTTTAAATATATTTCTAAATGCAACCTATCAAGTAACTCAAGTCATAAGCATAAGGTAAATTGTTTTTTTTTTTGTTAAAAGTGCACAAATTTTAATCCTTGCAATAAGAATCTAACTTGATTTCAATTTAATAATAATTGAAAATTGAAAAATATATTATTTATAATAATTTTATCAATAACATACAAATTCTATAATGAATATAAAAATGCGCAATTTAATTATTTTAATATAATTAATACATGATTAATAAGAAATTACAATGAAATATTTAATTTTAATTAAGATTTCTCAAGATGCCATCCACTAGTAAATTTTGAGCCAAATTTTGATGAAATTTGGTCAAAATTTTGACTCATGTTGGTCAGAAATTTGACCAATGCTTTGGTCGAAAATATTGCATTTCAACTGACCCTAATTGGTGATTCTTGGTCAAAATTTTGACCAAATCTTGGTGGAAAACTTTCTAGAATTGGTCAAAATTTTGACCAATCCTGGTCTATCCCACAACTAGGATTCCATGGTCATGACCAAAGGGTTGGTCGACATTTCAACCAAATCTTTGTGGAAAAATTTCAAGAATTGGTAAAAATTTCAACCAATTCTGGTCTATCCCATGACCAGGATGCCATGGTCACAACCAAAGGTTTGGTCAAAATTTTGACCAAATCTTGATGAAAAAATTTCAAGAATTGGTCAGAATTTCAACTAGTACTAGTCTATCCCACGATTAGGATGCCATGGTCACAACCAAAGGGTTGGTCAAAATTTTGACCAAATCTTGGTGGAAAACCTTCAATAGTTGGTTGAAATTTTGGCCAATCTGATTGTTTTAAAAAAGAAAACATGGGGTTATAGTGGATATTGATTACCATCAATATGCTACATAGCTACTATAGAAATTTTCTATGTGTGTGAATCCCCCAATGAATGCCTACCCATGGACTCTCTCTTAGATCATCTTCTTCAATCACTCAACCTACACAATTTCAAAAGAGGCTTGGTAGTGATTGTCATTTTATAGAGCATCTATTCAAAAAATTTGAAGTTGATCTAATGGTGAGCCCTCATCTAGCATTAGGCTGTTACTTGGCACTCTAGTGATTTGTTATGTACCTATCGTGGCTAATGGGAGATTTGATAATGAAAGCTTCCAATGACCCTCCAATAGAATTAGTGTTGGTTTTTATGAAAGACATGTTTTTTTAATTTCAAATATTAGCATTAACATCCTTTTTATTGCAAGGTCATGAAGCATCCTGATTTCTATGTGAGGGCTCACTAAAGTCATCTCTATGCAAATTTATTGGTACAATTTGTGGAATATTTTGGCAGTAGTTGTCATTCCAATGTATCATTGTGGTTGCTTGGAAAGTGATCTAAAGGGCTAGCTGTCATCTAGAAATTGGGTTGCTTATCATGAGTGATGAGGGAGTTTTTGTTATTGAAAGCTCACCATGGCCATCAAATAGAGCCATTGCTTGTGTGAGAAAAGGATGAATGCAGTCCTAGATTCAAAATAAAATCAATGACATCGGATCTATAAGAGTAGAATGAAGCAGTAGCCTGTCTGCTATGTCCAACTCCCTAAAATTTCTTTTCTTTCTCACTCCATTGGCACAAATTTGGGAGTGTGGTTCGACAATGGTTGTCATTCTAGTGTGTCATTGTGATGCTAAGGGTGGAGCATGTGTTTAACACTTGGGATGTTTGTGCAAGCAAGTAGGGGAGCTTCTATTGTGCAAGCCTGGTCAGATAGAGTAGAGCTATTGGCACCATCAACAACCACAAATGAATCCTTAAGAGTAGAGTCTAAATCCATGAACCATTAGGGGTGTCAAGTATGATCTTCTTAGGAAGGCCCTTTAATGAATCAACCACCATGAGGATGCACATGAAGATCTTCAATGACAACAAGGTTTAAACATAAATACAATAACCCAACATGTGGTAAAGATAGCATGACATTCTTAAAAGGCTCAAAGGATTTCATATAATTGAATTTAGCAGCACTTTCCACAACTGTTAGATAAATTAGAGTTGAAAGATTCTTGCACTAAATTTGACTCAAGAGACATCAAATATATTTGTATTGAAAATAATACTTCTTAAAAAAATTACTAACCCAAGTATTTATTGCATGCATGTAGAGAAACAAATGAATACATACACACATGTTACTCATGTATATGACCAACGATGTTTAATTCTAGGACAATCACCTACATCCATATGGAGAAATCTCAGATTACATGAATATCACAAGCAATTTCATGTTCCTCCTCTCTATTCCTATTGGTGTTTGAAAATGCTAGAGGGTTTTCAATTATCCCACTGAGAAACTGACATATCTAGGGGTAGCTAAATCCCATTTTCAACATGCCATTTCTAACAACAGGCCAACTATAAGGCATGACCCTTCTTCTGCTTTAGGCTCTACTAAACCTAGGTGGATGGACCTCAGATTCAAATGATACCGCACCAGTGCAAAACATATCCCTGAATCTATTAAGCAGATTGAAACCCCTTATATCTCCTAATGACTTAATGCAATGACAGAGATCTACAATAGCTAAATGAAAATCTATGGGATGCACAAGCTGACTGAGGATTAAACTATTATAGCTCTTCAAAATAAAATGTAAAAATGATTTGAATTTGATTTGATTTTATGTGGGTGGGGGAAAGTGGATGAAAACCAAGTATGAACAACAACTTAATGACCCTATATATGATCAGTGCCTGATCCATTGGGCAAATTCATGAATCTTCCTCATCCATTTTAGATATCTGATACTTATTTATATATTCAAATATATGATCTATCTATTTACCTTGTAAATAGACATCAATGTTTAACTTAAATCTCATTCTTACTTGATATCCTTCTCAATAAATTTGCAACCCTATTGAATCTATGAAGCATTTACACAATTCCTTCAATTATCAGCAACAATGAAACAACATATAGCCTTAAGGGACTGCAACTATGACCTAGGCTCTTTGTTCAAAGATCATGAAACATTACAATTCATTGAGAATGGAGACAGGTTTCAAATTGAAACTTCACATTTGTTATTCTTTGTATTGATTTCTTTGAGAGAAAATAGACTATATAATAACAAATTCTATCATACAAGAGAGAAAATGGTGGGAATGAGAAGCTGATGGGATGGGAACTGGGTATCATAGCCAAAGGATAGCTTCATGGTCTGGAACCAGCACATCTCGGATCTTCCATTCATAAATCATCAATTCTAAGGCCAATTCTACTAAGAGCTTTCATTCTAGAGAAAAACTTTCTAATATTTCCAACCCTTACAAAAGAGAAGAAGAAAACATAAATAGAGAGGAAGCAATTCTTAGATTCATTATGCGACTGACATGTGTCCCTACAGAATTATTCCTCAAGAAGCTGAAAAGAATCTCTCTACCTTCTCTCCTCCAGGGGTAAATCAAATCACTAATCAACTTGCCTCCAATGACATCAAGTATCTCAAGAATTTGATGATGAAAGAACAACTGATTTTTGATGCTAAAAGGTAAAAGTAACTAATCAGTTGAAATATAAATTCCAAAATGCAAGAAACTGTTTAAAAATGATTTTCCTCACAATCAAATCCCAACAAGCCTTTAGAATTTCCTTCTAACAAATTTTGATGCTCCATCATCAAATTTTCCTATTCTGCTACCAATGCCCCAGATTTCACAAACTGGCCTATATCACAAATTGGTGAACATCTGTGCAAAATCTGATCCCAAAAATGGATAGTTCATTTTCTCTTGATTCCAACAGTATATTGAAGTGCCCATTTTTGATAGAAATTGCCCTGGATATGGCCCTCTGAAGTTCATGTCTCCATTCATGGCTCCATGGCATATATTTTGCAAAAATTTAAACCTTTACAAAGTTTAAACTATACAAAAGTTCCAAACATTATTTAAAGGACCTTGACACGTACATTTGAGAAAAATCTCTAAAAAATAACTTTTTAAAACCTCTTAAAATTTTCCCCACAGGTTTCAAACCGGGTCAAACATGGTTTCACCATCATTGCCACGTGTCATCTTTTGATTAGCTCAGACCTGGGTAGTGCCACATGTCACATTCTGATTGGACATCCTCATTAGCACCATGTGCTATCTGCCACATGGCATGATCTAGTGCCTCTATTAAACTTTCTTCATCACATCACCTTACCTCGAAATCCATGCAACATGGCACCTTGTGATTTGTCAAGAACTCCACATCACCACCAATCATCCCTACCAAGTTAGCATTGCTATCTCACTATGTTAACTATCGTGCACCTTTTGTATAGCGACTTAGTGACGATCGTTGGATCATCCACGTGTCACAAATCTTGGTGCTTGGAATCCACATCAGCATCTCCATCAAGGCACATTACTCTTTGCCAAAATTTCAAATTTTCTGATGGGTTGCTAGCTGAAAACTTCTTTTCTTGGGGGGTCGCTATGTCGCTAATAGCGAGTCCCCCTCGTTTTCTGGTGGCGACATAGTGACCACTAGAAACTTTGGCTTTCCCAACACTTGTTTGCATTTCCAACACCTGTTTGCATTTTTTGGTATCCTTGGTTTATGCTTACATTTTCGTTCAAAACTTTAGCTTTTATTTCCTCCCACATAGAGCTCGCCCTTGTCTTTTCAAAAGGTTGTGTCTTTATGACACAAGCCAATGTGAGTGCAATTATATTTAAAGGCACAAAAGGCTTCTCCCATGGGCAATATGGGATAAATATCCATGAGTGCCTATAGTTTTAAACATTTCTAGAGCCCGCACATGCTGTAGGTGTCTCCACTATGCAATAGCCTCTGTACTTATTGTGGGCCTCATGTCGCTATATGCTCCTCGCATTCCTATAACCCATGGAGATTCTAAAAAATGTGGATGCCACATTTTTGATACCATCCCCTACACTAAACATCTCTCTCTTGTAAGTAATGACTCCAAAATGATGTTTTCTTTCTTTTGCATAGAGATTCTGCAGGCTGTGGAGACCTCTATGGTTTGGAATTTTTCTATGAGCGGCTTCTTTACTTGCCTTTGTTGCTAATTGGCATTGTTTTTCTTTGTTTTAATGTGTCTACCATATGCATGACCCTTGTTCTTGCATGAGTTCTTCTTTCCTTTTAGCAGAGTGTGGGCTGCTTAGTTCATGGGCTTCCTATCGCTGACATCTTTTTCTCAGAATGCATTTGGCACGGGTTTGATCTTGCAACTTGGGCACAGGCCCTCCCTCTTTACACATAGCTTTAATGTCTTTTGTTGTGTGAGAGCTTGTGTTAAGGGTGTCTACCTCCTTTCAAACATGTTGGTTCCTTCTGAGCCTCCTGTGGCTTCCTCTGCTAGTCGGCTTGGCCTTCACATCTTCCTCATGCATGAGTTCTTTCATATGCTAACTTTTGTGCATGAGACACATCTTAATATTGAATGCATGATGCTGGACTCTTTTTATTTTAAAAACCTTCCCTACATATTTACTCTCATTTGAAAATGTTTTTACTTCCTTAACATTGCATGAGAGCTTCTTCACCAGCGGTGCTCTATTCTCTTTCAATGCATGCTGCTACTTCTCCACAATGAGCTCCCCTCTGCTCTGTAACTGGCCAGTGGCTTCTTCTTTATCTCTTGGAAGCTTTTTTTTTTTTGTTTTTTTTTGTGCTCCTTAGCTTGGTTGTTGTCTTCTCATAGCTTCTTGCTTTGTTCTTGTACATTTCTTTTATAGCATGCATTTCTCTTGAAGCTTCTTCGATAGATGGAAATAATGGAAGAGGTTTCATTTGCTCAGAGTTTGCTTGAATTACAGGATGAAGGAAACAAATTCTTTCGGGATAATGATTAGAACAAGGCTATATTTTTTTATTCCAAATGCATTCATTTGGATCTCTCATGCATTAAAATTGAGCCCTAAGTGCTCTCTACTTAAAACATTTAGGAGAAAGGAAAGGAAAGTCTACTATTTTCATATTCAAATAGGGCAGAGGCAAGAATTAAGCCACCATGCCACTGAGTGTTATCTCCTTATTTGGTGTATCCTTTCTTGTTTATGCTTTGTTCTCCCCTATTCATGCTTCCACATGGGTTACCTTTCAACAAAGTTGTTGTTTCCTTTATTGCATGCTTGATCTCTTTTTTGAATGCGCGAGTTCACAAACTGATCCTTGTTTTTGAAAGATGCCAATACAAATTATCATTCACATCATCCTTAATTTAAAATCATCTTTGTAATGATTTTAAAAAAATCCTGACATCTCTTCTTTATTAAACATTTCAAAATCCAAATGTCTTGTTAACCGGACAGAAATAGTCCGGCCCCAAAGTAGGTCTAGCTAAAAAAAATTTGCTCCCAGATAGCTGAACTAGAAAACTGATCTATTGATCACTTCAAATTCATTAGAATCAAATTTGATCAATAATTTGTCATTAGAAACCCATTTTATCCTTTTTTGCAACCTATCACTTTTGCGCTAGGAGGTCCGTTGGCTAGCCTTAAAAATTGATCCAAACCTCTGGCCAGGCTCCGAAAACTGGTACACTAAATCTATATTACGCACTATTGCACCTTGTCAGATCTCCTCTCATGAAAAATTTGCAGTCAAAAGATAGTCAATGTCAAAGTTGACCTTTCAGAACTTCCTGCAAGAAAACATGTCAGAAAACAACAAACTGGGTTCGGATTTAGCTTTGAAAACTAGGTAAATCGACATTTGGGAGAATGAAAACTGGGTTGTTGGTTCACTGTCATGAGGACATTATGAGTCTGGGATTTGGTCTCATGATAAATAATAGGACGTGTTTGGCAAGCGGTCAAAGTAGGCTACTCAGAATTAGCAAACTGGAAACACTAGTAGGAAGTCAATTTTTGCAAATGGAATTGACCTAGAAAAGTGTGCAAATAGATTTTTCAAGGCTTGAAAACTGATAGAATTGTAGTATTTTAAGAGGAAAACATGGGGTATAATCCATTTGACTTGACCAATCACTAATCAGGAGATATGACGTCACAAACAAGGCTACCAATCAATCTGTAAATACTGACACCAATAAAAGATAGAAATTGTGTTTGAAAACTGATCAAATGGATTCTTCATGAGCTGAAACTTGAAACATAACAAGTCTTTGACATCTAAAATGTAATGCAAAAGGAAATTTAGAATTTGATTCCACTGGTAAAAAGTTATAACTCATCAAACAGGGCTTCCTAGAATTTTGAACATTTTGCATCAGCATGACAATAGTAAACTACCAACTTAGAGGGATTCAAAACCTAGACAAATGAACTCTAAATGGCTCAAAATCTAAAACATAGGTTCTCTGGTATGAACACTAAATACTCCCAAAGCAGAAAGTCACAAAACATTTTTGGGTACGAGATATTCAATCGCAAACATGGCCTCCTGTTCCTGTTTGACACTGGTGAAAAATGAATATTTGACAATTGCTTAAAACAAGACTTCACAGGAATGCTCAGAATCTCATTTTTTCTTCATGGAATGCTTAGACAGGCTAAATGAAGGGTGTTAGAAACATTGAACACCTTAGGGGCCTCAAAGGTACAATCAGGTACATATGCATTTATGGGGCTTGATTTGACTCAAAATTTCAAAAAGATGCTCAAAGTAAGAATGCAATTTTGAGTGCCAACAATTCCTATCAACAATTTCCAAACACATTCCTTTACCATAAAATCATTTCCTCTAAATTTCATAGGCCAGGAAAAAATCACAAGCATTCTTGAGGTTCATTTTGGCTACCTTAAGGTGTAGTATCATATTTTAGCAATTAAGATAGGGATCTTCTATAAGTTCTTGCCAAATGATACTAAAATTTTTGTGCATAAAAGCATTTTTCTCCAGTCAACAGTGTAAACTAATAATTCTCTTTGACCAACTACAACAAACATTTACATACATTTGATAGATGTAGTCAGTTATTAATAATATATAAATTTGCCAACAATTTCCCTTTGATTAAAAGTAAATCAATTTGTCAACAACTTTCCTTTGACCAATTTGTCAATATTGTTTCATCTTTCATCAATTCAAATTTGTGTTGGACTACTACATTTAGAGGTCACATTTCTCCATTTTGCTAATGTTTTTCCTATATATGCATTTTCATGGAATCATTTTTGTGAGAATCGCCAAAATTCAAACTCTCATTGGATTACTGCATCCATAGGTCAAGTGTCTTTATTGGGTTGACATATGTACAAGACATGTGTCTTCATGGGACTATTGTTCTCATAGGTTGCAAGCTTTCACTTGATTGCAATAAGAGCTCATCTTGTTGACAAAGGTACATTACAATGGTCAAGTCATAACATTGTTATATTAGTCACGAACCCTCATCAAACTGTAGAGTTCATAGGTCATGTGTCCCCACTAGACTGATGTGTTTGCAAGATATGCACATCTTCACTAGATTTTTGTGCTCATAGGTTGTAGACCTAAGGTAATAATATCATGGGCAATGAGGCCCCCAAATTCATAATATAGATCAATTTTATTTATGGATTAAATTATGTATAACTACCTTTAAAATTTGATCACATCAACAAATTTAAACGTTAGAAGGCTAATTTACCATGAATTTTGGAAATTTCATGCATTTAATTATGTGTAATTGTTTGAACAACCTTTTGAATCTCTCCTCTTTTTAAAGAAAATTGTAAGTGCTCTTCTCGTCATTAAATGTGTGGTGGAGTGGTCAATCATAATATTGTTGTATCACTTTGTTTTGCATCTCTTGTTCTTCAACCCGATGATGGATCACGTAGTGTGATTCAAAACATTGATGGTAAAAGTGTTAACACAATCAAATCCAGGAACATATCATTGCAATTGTTGTAATAGTCATAAAAATTCAAAGCCTCATCAAATCATTGAGCTTGTAGGTTATGGCATCTCTTTTTGACTAATATTTTTGCAAGATGTGTGCCTTCATATAGTTGTCTTGTTTTTAGACTATAGGTGTTTACTTGATTTTTGTGATAACGAGTTTGACCAAGGTGATAATGCCTCAAAAAGAAAGACACCCCAAGTAGCATTCTGAAAAGTAAAGCCAATGAAAACAAGTCCATTGAGTAATCTCTCACTTATTGTATAAACCTAAATAACCCACGTTAAAAAAGTGCATTATTTTATCTATGTCATATTAATCTATTTTCAAAAATTACCCAAATGACCCTATTATAAACTATGTAGGTAGCTCTTTCCCTTTTAGACCAATATATTGATTCTATTTGCACCCATTGAATTCATTCATTCATCAGTAGATATCATTTTTAAATATAGACTATCATGATAGTTTAGAGTAGGTCTGATTAGTTACAAACCATTGGTAAAGCAAGGGAAGAAATCTCCTAGCTGGTTGTTGATGGTGTATGCATCAAAGTCTGTTGGAATGGTTCCTCTTGCCAACACATCTACTATCACATCTTCCACATTTGAATTCCACCATTCCCCTTTACACACCATACATAAAACATTTTAATTAGCTCATACTTCAACATTCAATAAAAGACTTTGACAATAAACTAATTTTACTTCATAATTCAATATTGATAAGGACTTTAACAATCAACCAAATTTATTTCATAAGCCAATATTCACAGGAGACTTTGTTGAAAGCTGCAACCTAAAATGATTGGGATAATTATATGATATGAGATCTCTTATATCATTTATTATGATGGAAAAGAAAATGAATAACACAAATATATGACTTTTAACAAAGTAAAGCTTTTAGATAGAGAACATAAAATGTAAAAGAGGTTTACATTGAAGAAAGGGGGGATGTGTATGTAGAGATGAAATTTTCTTATTTTTTATTCATTAACTAAATGAAAATGCATTATCTAAATGAAAATACATTAAAAGGGTGTAGTACACATTTTGATATCTATATAGACAATATGAAAAGAAATACCTAACCAAAACAATAGGAAACTCAACAACAGGTTTAGGAAAAGTGTAAGCCTTTCCAAGTTGGGGTTTAATGACCAAAGCTCCATGTATTGCAGCTCTCAAGTACATAATATGTGCATGCCACCACAACATTCCTTCTTATTTTATGATTATAAAGTTGTATGTAAACTTGTTCCCTGATTTAATGGGACATTGTGTTATGTATGAAGCTCCATCTGCCCAACATGATATCAACTACTTCACCCCATGCCTACAATAATCACAAATATTAAATCTCAATAGAAGATCTATCTAATGTTCATAAAAATAAAAATAATGAGGACATGGGTAGTATAAATCTGGGAACAAGGAATCAACATGCACTGAAAGTGAACCAAATCAAACATATTAATGTTCATCTTAACAAAGTTTTTGTTGCACCTTCTAAGATAGAAAAATTTATATCTGTCTATAATTAATATATCTGTTCTCAGTGATTTTATGTACAAACAATTTCCTCTCTACAAAATTTTATATTAAATATTAAATATATCTAAATCACTAAAGATAGTTGTCTTTTTCTTAAAGAAAGAAAATTAATATGGTTGTCTTTTAACTAAGGATCTACTAGAGAAAGAAAACTAATATTAGTTTAGCTTATGTATAGAACTCTCATTCTCATCCCCCTCATTGCTAACATTTTATCCTTGTCTATGAACTAAGGATCTACTAGGTTGCAGTATTTGAGAGTATAGATGGAACTCTAACTCCTCACATATCTACCTCATGGTGGGTTTACCTTTACAACTTCTTCCAATACACCTTAGCCCATGCTCACCCATAAAAAACATCATATCTCTATTATATGTCTATATCATAAGAAAATGGTCCAAAATGCTCTCTAAATCACCTTGTACAAGGCTTGGCCTAGCCTACCAACACAAGCAAGAAAGAAAAATATAATTGAATTTCAATGCTAGTAGAAAAAAAAGTGAGTGTTAGTCCATGAGAAGAGAATAATGTGTATGCCATGAACATATAACTCATCTAGTCAATGATGTTATAGCAAGGTTGCCTTTTGGCAAGATCAATGGTTGGTCTTGCAAAAACCAACTGCAAGAGAATGACACTAAAACTATAGACATCGCTGAATGGTGTAAGATGGTAACTTGAACAATAGTCAGGATTCATGTAACTAGTTGTCCCTTTAACAAGGCTGCTCACATGTGACTCACCACCTAATGAATCTACCCTCACAAGCCCAAAATCAAATACTTTTGCTTCCATTTCATTGTCCACCAGGATATTGCTAGGCTTTATATCTTTGTGGATGATGGTAGGCTTGCACTCTTCATGCAAGTGATTAATATCTACACTTGACCAAATACTAGAAAATATTCATTCTTTTCTAATGGTAAGATTGGAAAAAATAGTTCCTATTAGAACTACACAAATTTAAGCTGATCTGTTTAACCAATTCATATGAAATCATAATAGTTTCTCTAATAAAATCTATTTATTAGTATAATTTTACATAGTCATCTAAAGAAATAAAAATCTAAAATGTGTCATATAAATCTAGTTTTAAGAACAACATTAGTAAACATTTTGTCACCCAATTATGGGTCAATATGCTCATTGTTCTAATTAAAAGAAATATAAAATGTTATCAAATAAAGGCTACCTTTAAGCATCACATACTAAGGAATAATTTAAAATTATAAAAATAAGTCAACATTTTAGCCTAGAATCAAGCCTTAGTGTGTGATGCTTAAGTTGTCCAACAAATAAAATAGGAATAGAGAAGAACTTTCTATACCTTTTGCTACACCAATTGCTATTTGAACTTGTTGTATCCATGTGAATTGCATATTCTTTTGACCTGTATAAACATCCCTCAATTATCATTGAAGATACAATAAACTAGATGTGAAGATCCTGGAGAAATATATGTACTTGTAATATGTTCCAATAGAGAGCCATTGGGTATGTACTTGTACACCAAAATTTGTTCCCCTATATGAGATGAGAAAATAATACATTTAATAGTGATTTTTCATTAAATAAAAGAGGAGAGGGTCTGAATTCTTAATAAACATTAATATCAATTGCAAAGATAGAAGAAACTAGTTACCTACTTAAGCAATCTATGAGCTAATTTGATTTCATCATAGAGACTATATTGTGATTTTGACAAGTAAAATATTCTAAGAATAGAAAATCAATTGATGAACGAAATTTATTGTTCCCATGAATAGAACTAATTGCAATATCAACAAGTATTTAGAGTAGCTAACTCCAACATCAACAAGTATTCAGAGCACTGACCTGTACATTTATTAACCCAGTAACCCTTTTTTGATCATATAGGATCCTCTTAATCTGTTTAATATCAACCAATGGTTTTCTTTACTAGCTTCCTTTTTATCACTTTGATTGGAGTTTTTTGTTTGACCAAAAATAAATGTATATAAAGACAAAATAAATTTGATTTGCATGTACACTAACGAACATAGCAATCATGATTATTTACATTTCTTTAATAATTCACATTCTTCCTCACAAGTTTGTTCTTTTACCTTAGTTGAGAATTTCTCAAGCCCTACTAGTTGCACCAACTATGAAATCTCAAGTCATCGATGGTAAAACCAAGTGAAGAACAATGATCGTGACATTGGGAGGTAATTAACTCTGATTCCAAAATTGCTAATGAAAGAAAAGTATGTTTGAAGAAAGCAAGGATCTGCTAAAACTAAGTGAGATGAAATAAAAGCTTGGACAATCCAAATGGTTTTGGATGAGGTTGTGGGATATCCAAGATAATAATGATCTTTTATGAAAATAGATTAAAAAGGGATCCTAAGTCAAACCCTTGGAGACCTGGCCTAGGAAAGGTCATTTTTTCCAATGTGTTTTTTGATGTTGATACTATTTAAGCTATAGCTAGTAATTACAAAGTTGAAACAATGATTATGAGAAGAGTAGATAGGAATTGTTTATTTGTCATGTATGTAGGGAATATTATAGAGAAACTATGACACACAACTTAATATACTTTTCAATGAGGACCTAATAACCTAACTTGTGTTTTGAGTTTGACATTGTTGCTAAAATTGAAAGGATTTTGTATAAGAGGATGATGCATTGGAAGAAAAATAGAAGTTTGAAGAATTACGCTTTGTTATGTTAGTTATTATTATTTTAAAATAGTGTTATCTTCCATCACTCAATGAGATTAATAATGTCAAAGGGAAATGGAGAAAGGTTACCAATTCAACTTTGGTTTAGAACTTGAGATAGACATAGTAAAGGTCATAATTATGGGATGTTCCATGAATCTCAACATGAAGCTTTGTATGTCATAATTATAGTAAAGATACTCTAGAATATTTGTATGCATGTAATGGTAGAAAGGTGAAAGAAAAGGATCTTGGATTGATCCTAATTTGGTGAACCAAGAATCTTCTTATGTTTAACAAAAACATGCACACAAGCTTGCCTTCACATGTATTTTATAAATTTTGGGAACATTGTGAGGTGACTTCTTTCTTCGAATTAGCTTGTTGGTAGTTACTTTTTTTGTGATCCAGTTTATCTCAAACTGCCTTGCATGATTAATGATTTTAAAAAGATTTCCCTTGCATGACTTGCCTATGAAATCTCTTTCTTCATCACCTAATGTGATACTTGTATACATCAATTGAATGTATTACTTTATGATCCCATGTATCCTTTTCTTTAGCATATTTTCTTGAAATTGTGATGCATTAATATGTTCATGAAAGTGGGTAATGCAAGTGGTTGAGTAGAATTAGATTTAGAGATTGTTTGGAATGTTGGTTGTGTAGTATGAACAGGACAGCTCATTATCAAATCCATCACCTTCAACTTCATGATCAATTTAGTGCACACTAAATCCATCCACGTATGTAGAAACTTGAATCAGAAAATAGCAAGCTCCGCTGAAATGGTAGGGGTCCATCTGAGATCTCCAATAGTTGACTATGTGTAACTAAATGGATAAAATAAGCTGAAGCAATATTTGGTACATGCATAGGTTTTCTATGGGGTGTGTCTAGGATGCCATCCTCACATTACTATTCTCATTGTTCTTGTCCCTTGTGTTCCATTTATCCCTTTATGTAAATTGCTTGATATGACTATAGTCAGAGTTCCATTTATTTTCTTAGTTTTTCTTGTTTATTCCACCATTGTTTTGTTCGTGGTAATGTAACAATAAGACATTATTTATCATCATTTAGGGAACCTTCAATAATGTGCAATGAATATGGTTGAAATCATTTTATTATATAATTTTTTAATGTATTAGTGTGGCCAACACTAGAACTTTCATGAAACAATTAAATGGCTTGGCTGGTTTAGAATATTGATTAACTACGTATTTGATTCCCCTAAAATTTAGCTCAAACATAAATGATGCAATATGCAGTTGTAAAACTAATGTGACTGATATTACAATGGTGGTATTCCCTTCTTGGATCTTTGTTTGGATCACACTCTTCATCTTGTATTTATCTTTAAATGCATAATCTAGACTCTTGACATTATTATTTTCCATTTTTCTTACAACAACGATCCTATTTGCTGATTTGATCTTATATAGTTCAAGCCAAGATTCCATGAAGTAAGGCACTAAGTTTGACATAAATATGCCCCCCTAACGTGAAACACCCAAGCTTGGACCCTAAATATAAATGCCTAGGCCTAAATGGATAATGTCTAAGCCTAATCCATAAGAAGGCCCTAAATAAAATGTGGGCTCAAAAATCCAATTTTAGATACAACAAGGCAACCTTCATAGCTAAACTTGTGAAGAAACTACCCATATCAAGCCTTCAAATCCAAATATTTTTTGTTCAAAGCTCTACTCATGAGCTTGGATAAGGTAGCATTTGGGCTTAAATTAGTACAATAGGCCTAAAATTCATGAATGTAGCCCTAAATATGAGCATATGTGCCAAAGTCTAGGCCCTAAATGAGACATGTGGGCTCAAATTTTTTAGATCCAACCTAAATGTGAATCAGATAAGATCTATAATGGCGAACATCTAGACCCAAAAGCATACACTAGGCTTAGTATCATCAAATGTATGGATCTAATGAAACTAAAATCAATGTAGGTTTAGGCCTAAATTCAAATTCAAACCTTTGAACTTGGGCCCCATGGAATGGGACCTAAAGCTTAGCACAAATTTGATGGAAAGACCCTAAATTTGGGAAAACATAGCCCCAAAATTCTACATATATGACCTTGAAATTTTAAGTCTAACCTAAATTCCAATTACAATTACCTAAATACATAATGTGTGGGCTTTCTTTTAATGAAGACCAAAATTTGGGCAAAATGTTTGATTTAGTATGTCCCCATAATGAGGCATGTAATGTTGAATTACAAATCAGACTTTAAATTCAAATAAATAAGACTTTAATCAGTCCTTGCAAAGTAGTATGTGGTCTTGCATCCATTCACCCAGTCCAGTTCAATTTAAATCAAACTCCTTACCATCAACCTGGTCTCAAACTCAAGATATAGACCTTAAAACTCTAAACATGAGCCCTAAATTTGGGAACAATAAATCATGAGGCACTAAATCCAGCCTCTACTACAACAAATTGATCCAGGGGATATTTTCACCAAAAATTGAAGTATCTCCAAAACTCCAACAATCAACATCATTTTTAAGTCTTCAAAATTCTGCACCCAATGCAATTTGAACAAGCAAAAAAGGAGATCGTACGCAGAAGTTATATCCAGTCAAAGTTTGGTCAAACTAGGTACAAAGGTCATCAAAATGTGAAAAAAATAATCATTTCAAATTGAAGATCTAGTCAAGAGCTTTCTAGCGACGTTCGTTTCATCAAAAGTGGAGCTCGTATGCAAAAGATATGCCCGATTGAAGTTTGAGGTGGAAAGAAATAATAAAATAATAATAATAAAAATTTAAAGAAACAAAAAATTAAAATACTAATAGTGGCACTGAGTTTTGAACCCGCGACCACCAGTTCCCAAAATCTGGCCGATGGCCATCACACCACCGGCGGCCTATGAAAACTATTTAAGAAACATTTTATTAATGGTTTGACAACAGTGCTACTTCCAAAGGTTAGTGTGGTGGTTGGAACCACAAACCTCCTTTATGAAAAAATGCTTCATTGCCATCATGCCACATAAGTGGCTATGCATAGAATATGCAATGTTTTTATTTAACTTTAAGCCAATGTCGATTCCTCTTGCCAATTTAAGGGGATTTGTTGGAAACTAACCCTCCAAAAGAGGATAATGACAAATTCCTAAAATGACTAAGGCCTTATTTCGAAGATGGATAGTTGTGAAGGCCTATTATTAGATTTTTTTGTTTTTTCCCTATTTTAGGCAAATATTTTGTGTAAAAAGGGGGGTTAGGGGCCTTTTCAAGGCATGGAAATTAAGGGAGAAATTATGCAAATGATGAGAGAGAATTTTTGTATCTAGAGACTTAGTGATTTTTCCTGCACATAGAGGAATTTTTGATGCATGTGCTTGAAGGGAATTATCACAAATCAATTGTATTGATTTATTGGAGTTAATCGGATCGGTCCCCCTATTGGAGTTGGACCTGGAGACATAGTCCTAACTAGATGAACTCTGAAATCAAATGTGTTGTCTCCCTATCTCTCTTTTTGTCATTTCATTCTGTGTTTTTCTTAATTGTAATTACATTAATTTTCTTTATTAAAGCTTTAAAATTAACTTTATGTAATTGGTTAACATTCTTTGTAATAGTCCTAGATCCTAGAAATCAGATCAAATTTGGTATCAAAGCTTTGTTGGACTAGTATTGCAGATTTGAATGTTATCAAGATCCAGGTTGAATCAAGGCAAAGGTGAACTTGAAGAATATAATCTTAAGATTGGAAAATGAAGAGCTAATCCACTATTACAAATGGAAGATAAAGGTGGTGGACAAGGTTCAGAAGATCAAAATGTCTAGAAGACTCTCTAGAGTTTGCAAACAATGATAGAAGTTTTGTTACAAGAAAGAGAAGAGAAGATGCGAAGGCATGTAGCTCATGATGATAAAGGGAAAAAGAAAGGCACTGATGATGATCCTGATCATGAGCCTCCATCTCGTCCCTCTTCTCCATCTCCTCCTTCTTCTCCTTCTTCTACACATTCTGAGTCTTCTAATATTTTTAAGGGTGGACATAAGCCTCAAATTAAGTTGGATGTAAAGTTTGACTTGCCAAAATATTGTGGAGAGTTAAATACTGAGAAATTAGATGACTGGATTCAGCAAGTACAAGTCTACTATAGAGTCCAAAACCTTGTAGATGATGTTGATAGAATTCAATTAGCCACTCTTTGGTTAGGTGGTGTAGCTCTAACTTGGTGGGAGAGTAGGACCCAGCATGAAACTTCACAACATGGTAAGTTAAATATGTCTTGGTCAGAATTTTTTAGTGCTTTAAAGAAGCAATTCTACCCCCTAGGCCATATGCAATAGTTAATAATGAGCTGGCAATATTTTAGACAAGGGAAAGGTCAAACTGTCCAAGAGTACACCCATGAGTTTCGTAAAAGGGTTGTTTCATTAAATGTTCCATTGTATACCCAAGACACTTTACTCAAGTATATAGGTGGTCTTCATTCTTACCTAAGGCACTCTATTCTCATCCTGAATCCTTGTAATTTGGATGAAGTATGTGTTCAGGCAACACATTTAGAGTCAAGAGGTAGGGTACCTTCATTGATAAGTCTGACAAAAAGTTATCTAAGTCTGAGGAAAATTCCAAAGGCAAAGGGAAGGGTAAAAAGACAGCTATGGTAAAGAAAGAGGGTGAGAAACCCACATGCTCGCATTGCAAGAAAGAAGGGCATGATGATTCTAAGTGTTGGAAGTTGCATCCTAAAAAGAGGCCAAAGTGATTTGGTAGAAATAAAGGCAAACAAAAGACTGCTACTGTAGCTCAATAGGATCTTGGATCTGACACCAGAGATGAAACAAAGATCATTGCTACCGAGATCCAAGGTAAAGGAAAAGGTATTTCTCTTTCATCAGCTACCAGTTCTTCTAGCATAAGTGCAAGTACAAGTGGAGATTCTTCTCCTAAGAATACAAGAAAAGGAATGAATTATTTAACATTCAAGTTGTCATCAAGCAAAATAAGGTTGATACATTATTTTATACAGGTTCTCAAGTTAACTTGATATCTGAGGAAATTGTTAAGAAGCTTAATCTGACTCCAACACCTCATCCAAAGCCATATCCTCTTGGATGGGTTTGCAATGATGCATAATTACAAGTAACCAAGAAATGTAAGTTAAGATTTACTATCACTGCAAACTTTGTAGATGAGGTAGAAGCTGATGTAGTCCCTCTAGATATTTGTGGTCTTGTACTTGGGAGTCCCTATTTATATGATCGACAAGCTATCTTCTATAGGGGTGAAAATAAGTATCATCTATTTAAAGATAAAATTGAATACATTGTATGGGCACATAAGGCTAAGACTAATCTGGCACTAGTTAATGTTGGTCAGATGAAAAGGTTAGTCAACTCTAGTAAGAATTTTGTGTTGATGATTGTAAAAGCCAAAGAAGATGAAACATCTGAGGCATTTAAGGGATGTGATCCAAAACATAAAGATGAAATGGTCAAAGTTGTTTCTGCCTATGATGACTTGTTTCAGGAACCGAAGGGATTGCCTCCTAGAAGAGAGATACAACATGAGATTTAGTTGCAGCCAGAAGTGCCACTTCCTAATATCAGCATGTACCGCTTATCAGTCTTGCAGAATGAGGAAATCAAGAAGCAAGTTCAAGAGCTCATGGAGAAAGGAGTTATCTGTCCTAGTACTTCTCCTTGTGGTTCTCCTATTGTGTTGGTTCCAAAGAATGATGGGACTTGGAGAATGTGCATTGACTATAGGGCTTTGAACAAGATAATGGTAAAGAACAGGTACCCTCTTTCCAGAATTGATGTTTTACTTGATCAGTTGAACCATGAAATTTATTTCACTAAGTTAGACTTACATAGTGGATGTCATCAGATAAGAATAGCAGAAAATGATATTTGGAAAACTGCTTTTAAGACAAAACATGGACTTTATGAGTGGTTGGTTATGCCATTTGGGATTTGTAATGCACCAGCTACATTCATGAGAGTCATGAATGATGTCTTTTGTCATTTTATTGATGATTTTGTCATTGTCTATCTAGATGATATTCTTGTATTTAGTCTTGGGATGATCATGTAATTCATGTAAAAAAAGTACTTGATGTATTGAGAAAAGAAAAACTCTATGTAAAGATGTCAAAATGTGAATTTGCAAAGACATCCTTAGTGTACTTAGGCTATGTCGTAGGAAATGGTCAATTGAAATTAGACCCTACGAAGGTTGAATGTATTGTAAAATGGCCTAAGCCAAGTACAGTTACAAAAGTCAGGAGCTTTTTAGGTGCAGTTCAATATTGGAGAAAGTTCATTGCAAACTTCTCTTATATTGCATCACCATTGCACGCATTGACCAGTACCAAGGCAACTTTTTAGTGGGGAGGTCCACAACAGAAGGCTTTCGACACTTTGAAGGAAAAGTTGAGCACCGTACCAGTTCTGGCTTTACCATATTTACATCAACCATTTGAGATTGAGACAGATGCAAGCGGGTTTGCCATGGGAGTTGTAATCATGCAAGGAGGTAAACCAGTGTGCTACCACTTTGAAACTTTTTCAAGAGCAGTAAGTAACTATCCTACTTATAATAAGAAACTTTATGCTTTAGTTCAGAGTGTTAAAAAATGGAAGCACTACTTAATGGGAAAGGAAACTATAATCCACACTGATCACTAGCTGCTAAAATATTTGCACTCATGATCTAAGTTGCAACAGAGTAGGCATTTTAGGTGGATGGGTTTTCTACAATAGTTTCATTTGGTAATTAAGTATAAAAAGGGTTCCCATAACAAAGTAGTAGATATGCTCTCTAGGCCTCCTGTTAATAATGCTTTGATAATCCTTCAGAATAGTTCTATGGTTCATGAAAGTTTTCAGGAACAATATGCTAATGATGAGGGCTTTAAGGATATCTATGCAGCTTTAATCCAAAGGTAAACATGTGGAAGAGAAATAATACTATGTGCGGGATAATTTGTTGTACCACTTGGACAAAGTATGCATTCCTAAAGATGAACAAGCACATGTAATCTGTGAAGCACACACCTCTTTGATTGCAGAGCATTTCAAGGTAAGCAAGACATTAGCTCAATTGCAAAAATATTGTTATTGGCCTCGTATGCAAGAAACTGTCACCAAGTATATAAAAGGATATGTAATGTGTGCAACTAGCAAGCCAAGTAATAGGAAATTGGGTTTGTACACACCATTATCTGTACCATCCTGTCCATGGGAAAGTGTGTCTATGGACTTTGTGGGGGGTTTACCTATGTCTAGGAAGGGTCATGATTATTTGTATGTAGTAGTTGATTGGTTCAGCAAAATGTGTATTTTAATGCCTTGTAAAAAGCAAGTCACTACTGAACTGACTGCTCATTTGTACTTTCAAAATGTATGGGTTCATTTTGGATTACCCACTTCCATTATGTCGGATTGAGATTCTTGATTCTTAGGGGAATTTTAGTCATCTTTGTGGGGACTCATGGATACCAAGCTGAAGAAGAGTATAGCCTTCCATCCACAGACTAACGGACAGACAAAGGTAGTGAACAGGATAGTTGTGCATCTTCTTAGAGGTTATTGCAGCAAGCATCCTAAGTTGTGGGATGAAAGTCTTCACTATGTGCAACATGCTTACAACCATGCAACACACTCTTCTACAAAGAGGTCTCCTTTGGAGACTTGTTTCGGTTATTTGTCAAAAACACCAATGGATTTTGCTTTTGGAAAGGATGAGATCATCAATAGATGCCATGATGCAGAAAGGGCTTTGAAGTTCATCCAGAAGGTCCAAGCAATCCATCAGGCAGTAGAGGCATAGTTGGAGCAGAGCCAAGCAAAATACAAGGCTCGCCATGATAAGCATTGGATTGATCATCATTTCCAAGTTGGTGATAGAGTTTGGTTACATATTAGTAAGGAAAGAATGCAAGGTGAAGGAAGGAAGCTCAAGCCTATCAGGTATGGTCCTTTTGAAATCTTGGAAAAGATTGGTACCAATGCCTTCCACCTTAATCTTCCTCCATACATGAAAATTTACTCAGTTATCAATGTTGAGAATCTGAAGTTGTATGAGCATCCAATGGTCTTGGATGAAGACATCAGTGTTCAGGTTCCATCAGTTGATGATCTTTCACTAGAGTACATGACAGAATTGTCAGAAGATGTCATCCTAGACAAGAATGTCAGAACTTCACGAAGAGGACCAGTTGAATACCTCCGAGTGGGATTGAAGGATATGCATCCAAGCAAGGCAAGATGGATGGAGATTGGTAAAGTGAGGGAGAAATACCCTCACCTTCTTTCCAAGTAAACCAAACTTTTAGTGGTCTAAAAGCTTCTCAGTGGGAGGCTTGATCCGGGGGATATTTTTCACCAAAAATTGAAGTATCTCCAAAACTCCAACAATCAACATCATTTTAAAGTCTTCAAAATTCTGCACCCAATGCAATTTGAACGGGCAAAAAAGGAGATCGTACGCAAAAGTTATAGCCAGTCAAAGTTTGGTCAAACTAGGTACAAAGGTCATCAAAAGGTGAAAAAAATAATCATCTTGAAAGTGGTCAACAATGGGTTTCAAATTGAAGATCTTGTCAAGAGCTTTCCAACGACGTTCGTTTCATAAAAAATGGAGCTTGTATGCAAAAGATATGCCCAATTGAAGTTTGAGTTGGAAAAAAATAATAATAAAAATTTGAAAAAAAAAAATAATAATAATAATAATAGCGGTGTTGGGTTTTGAACCCGCAACCACCAGTTCACAAAATTCGGCCGGTGGCCATCACACCACCAACAACCTATGAAAACCATTTAAGAAACATTTTATTAATGGTTTGACAACAGTGCTAATTCCAAAGGTCGGTGTGGTGGTTGGAACCACTGACCTCCTTTATGACAAAATGCTTCATTGCAATCACACCACGTGAGTGGCTATGCATAGAATATGCATTGTTTTTATTTAACTTTAAGCCAATGCCGATTCCTCTTGCCAATTTAAGGGGATTTGTTGGAAACTAACCCTCCAAAAGAGGATAATGACAATTTCCTAAAATGACTAAGACCTGATTTTGAAGGTGGATAGTTGTGAAGGCCTATTATTAGATTTGTTTGTTCTTGCCCTATTTTAGGCAAATATTTTGTATAAAAAGGGGGGTTAGGGGCCTTTTCAAGGCATGGAAATTAAGGGAGAAATTATGCAAATGATGAGAGAGAATTTTTGTAGCTGGAGACTTAGTGATTTTTCCTGCACATAGAGGAATTTTTGATACATGTGCTTAAAGGGAATTATCACAAATCACTTGTATTTATTTATTGGAGTTAATCGGATCGGTCCCCCTATTGGAGTTGGACCCAGAGACGTAGTCCTAACCAGATGAACTCCAAAATCAAATGTGTTGTCTCCCTATCTCTCTTTCTGTCATTTCATTCTGTGTTTTTCTTAATTGCAATTACGTTAATTTTCTTTATTAAAGCTTTAAAATTAACTTTATGTAATTGGTTAACATTCTCTGTAATAGTCCTAGATCCTAGAAATTAGATCACAAATGGACCAAATTAGTTGTGTGGATTTTTATTTAATACAACACCTCACAATTTTAAATGCAAAGTTGCAAAGCATCAAAGCCAATTCCCCATAGCCTCAAGTTTAACCACTAGAGGCCCAAATTTAACTAGGGGATCCCTACATGGAGAAAATTGATCCAATATGGAGGTCTTCAAAATCCAAGATTCCAACTAGAAAAAAGGCAAATATTTAATAAGGAGGCTACAGGTTCAATAGAAATGAGGTTGCCATTAAATATATGATGGTAAATATTAAAATTTGCAGCCCCACAAGGAAAGAAATTGATCCAAGATTCCATGTCTATATACACAAGGCCACTTTTACACTTTAAAAGAAGTTTGTTCAAGCTTATTGCAGGCACATCTGAAGTTCAAACTAGTGGGGTAGAGAATTTTTATTTTATTGACTATTTTATTACATAGCTACATAAAGGATATGATGTAATTCAACCTACACAATTTTTCCCCAAGATTTTGTGCTAAAGTTTGACAAATCTCAAACATTTTCCAGGAATTGGGTCTAATTTTAACCACTTATCAACAAATTAAACTCTGATTTCAATCCCTATCAACATTTACTAGTAAGAGGAATAGGATTACAAGAATTTATGAACAAATTAGTGTTTGATTTCATTCATCTTAGACATATATAAGGCATAAGTTTAATTAAACTAGTCTCATTCTTCAAATTTTGTTCTTCTCACAAAAATGTTGGTATAGTGGACAGACATCTACAACCATTTTTAGAACAATATAGTTTTGCAACAACCTCTGTTTCTTAGAGCTCACTCAAATATTTTGCTAGCAACATAGTAAAATTGAATAGAGAGAAGTGGTATGAGCTCTAGAATTTGCAAATGATCAAACTTCTAAGCTTTTAATGTCGTTAAAGTACTACATTTGCTAATTTCAAAGTCTATTGTTAAAGTTTTAAATTTTGATTTTAGAACTTTGGTAACTATTAACTTTAGAATTTAATTTAAGTCTAATAAAAACAAAGAGAAATCATGGAAATAGGTGGTGGAAATCCAAAGTCATATCCAAGTAAAAGAAAGACCCAATAGCATGGAAGAAGGAAGGAAATTAGGAAATAGAGAAAGGGTTAAGGAGCCAAAAAATGTTGAAAATTATAAAGCACAAAGGTTGGCACAAATAAAATCTAATAAACAAGATATGACTCTTGAATCAACCTTCACCTCCAAATAGGAGCACATTGGCAATACCAATATTGTCCCATTTGATTTGAATCCAGTAAGTGACAAAATATATGGAGTCCTCAAATCCAAAGAAATCAAGAAGATAATTAAGAATGGTATTGTGTGACCAACGGTCTTCCCACCTATACATGAATAGACAAAATTAGTCTTGGAGAAGGCAAGAAACTACTATCCAACTACTAGAAAAAATTTCACACCAAAGATAAACATTGGATTTCTACTTTCAAAAGATGCTATGAGGTTACTTTCAACATCCTAGAGCACATGATAGGTATTTTTTGCATGGATACGCACATTTTGGGGAGAAAAGAGACATATCTTTATTGTTATAACCTTGAAAATATCCTAATTCTATAGGATACTTGTATAACCAGCTTTGAATGGATAAATTCCTACATATGGAATTTCATAGATCTTTTGGTAGGATATTTGATCCTTGGGATTAGTTTCTTGTCACCTTTAGGTCCTATGTAGATCATTACTTTCCAACAATAAATATTTTCTACTCTAGCTTATCACCTAAACTAATAGGATCTAGTAGCTCACTTGAGATGTAATAGTTTCCAAGGAGGGTACGTTCATTATATGGGTTAGCAGAGAGAGACATAATTTATTGGGAAAGAAAGGTGTCAAAATTCCATGAATTCAACCAGACTAGTCTAAGCATGCAAGAAACCAATTAGCAAGTCCCAAAAACTAACATAATATAGACAAGATACTCATAACATGGAATGAAGGATATCAGCAAGTTTCTTCATAATGTAATCATAATTTAGTAATCAGATATCAACTTATAGAGGATTTTCAAGGTTCTAATCATCCATATCATCTACCTCTAATCTTCTACCCAAGTTATACATTCTAGGAAGCATTTTGACATTACAATAAAATATCATTGTTTCTTCATATTATTGACAAGACTAACACTCCCAAGTGACTTTGGTAGAATCTTGATTATATTTGCACATGGATAAGATTTGATAGCCCCAAGATGATTATTGATCATGAATGCATAAATTCATCCCCACTTTGCCAAAGTACTTTCTTATATAGCTTTGGGCCCTCTAAAGTTTGGCTATGTGACATCGTCTTGTGAGATTGCTTAGGGTTTTATCTTATTTTTATGATTCAAACCATGATAGACTTATTCTTCTTATATAGCTTTGTACACAACTCTTTAAATCTGATATAAATTTTAAATTAAAGTATATATTTAAGTTCTTCAACATGTAAAGTCATTGTCCTCATTCTTATAAAATATCCCAAGCACAAAAAAGAACAAAGATAGACAAGATAGACAAAGATAGACCAACAACCTACAATTCCAATCATTTTTCAAACAATTACATTTGCTATTACAATTATGACAAAGCTCAAGAAAACTCACACCTTAGCCTTCTAATGAGTATTACATGTTGGGAGTCACTAAAGAATAATTATTCTTAGTGGTGGCATGTGTGGTATCAATTTTTTCACCTTAGTACTTGTGATTGCATGTTAGTTTATATTAAGGAGGGTTTTCCTACCAACCTATTGTGTAAGTTTCAATTGCAGTTTGGAACTTTAGTTAAACAACATGACTATTGTGAGGAAGCAATCAAATGCCATGATGAAAGAGTTGCAGAAGCTTAGACAAAGTTAGAAAAGGATGGGTGAATCGCTTTCACACCTAGAAACCACAGATTAGCATGGTATATGGCATTCATTTTTGATGATTTAATTGCTGCCCTTTTTCCCATCATTTTCTGAAAGGTTTCTTTGGTTTTGTGTATGTAATTTTTTGTAAGGTTTCAAACTTTAGTGTTGAACTCAATATATGGATCTATGTTGTGTCAGGATTAATGCTATATTTTTTTGTCACTCATGGATCATTTATAGCTATTCAAGCAAGATAGAGAAGAGGGGACTAGGATTTAGAAGAGGTATGAAAGATTTGAAGAAAGAGGTAGTCATGAAGATTTTACTTCCATTGCAACATATGACAGAAGAAAACACCTTTGAGGCTTTCGCTTTGGAGTATTTGGTTGCATTCAAATCTTCAGATTCAGGAAAAATGGGTTGCTCCCAGTATTTTGTTGCATTCTTGATGAGAATATTGTTTCTTGTTATAAAATCTATAAGATACACTACAAAATTTGGGTTGCTAGTTACAATAATATATATAGTTATTTTATTAGCCTAGTGGCAGATGTCAATTTTAAGTAAGTAACTAGTCTTAGCAAGGCAGGCTTTGTTGACATCAAAATGGGAGGTCAATTATTAGGCTAGAAAATTCTATAGAGATTATTTTGGATATTATGGCAGGGGATCAGGGTATAAAAGGTCACACAATAATGAGATTGAATGACATGGTGGGGTTTTCCAATTTTGTGCTTGAAGAGCCAAAGATTAGATTGCCTCTCTGATTAGATTGTGCTTATTTAATCAACAAAATTATGTTCCCTCCCAATTAGAGAGGAACCTACTAGTATTGCAAATTTACTTATTATTTTCTTTGTTGTAATATTGTGTATGATCATTTATAAAAATAATGTGTTTGGGACTACGACATTTGCAATATACATTTGGAGTTTTATAAATACTTCACAATGAATCTCCTCTTAATTGAAGTGATTTCTAGCATCTTCTTGTGTGGTGTATTTGGAGTGATGATTTATGACTATTTATCATTGCTTCCCTTCCCTATACACACCACTTCAAATTTTCATTTCTCTTGTCATAGTAAACTGTTACTATTCTTGATGTCGAACCTTTTAATATTTTCAATCATATATATCCATATCAAAAGCATAATAGATATCAACTTTTATCATCGTCTTCTTCCAATGATATCCTTAATAATCCTTAATTTCCAAAGGAATTTTTTTTATGGAACATCACTCGATAGTTTTTCTTAGGTTAACAAATAAGACAACCAAACTTTTGTCTTTTATTGGGTTATAGATATCATTTATATTTTTTGACTGCACCCCGATATATATGATGCTAATAGAACTACACAGATTGCCTTAGACACAACAAAAAATAATACTACTACCTATGCCACTCTAGAAATAACAAAGTGTTGACAACATAAGTTCCAAGTAGTGTATCACTATTCATTTTAGTGATTCTCCTTCATTCTATAGAATCCATTTTGCCTATTGGTATGGGAAGTATCATGTGCACAAATCTTAATCACCATCTAATTTGTATGACACTATGAGATGATAGAAAATGGTTTCTGTTAGCAAACCTCCATCTTATGCCATCACTAAAATAAACTTGATTTCAAAATTTGTAGATGTCTGTGTAATCTAATTTTGTAGAGGAAATAAGGACTATTAAATATGCTAAGAACAAGCAATAATCAAAAGATTCATATCATTCATCAATTGAAAGCTAGATATTTTTAAAAAAATTAAATGTGGAAACATGGAGTTTCAAAGTTATAGATTTAAAAAAGAAATTTGAACAAGAAATGTGGAGTTTCAAACATACATTGATAGCAAGTCAAATGGATCAAGCTTTTTTTATACATGATTATCTTGCACTAACTTGAAAATGGCTCCCATGTTGTTGCTGACCACCACAAAAAATACACAACGCCCAAATAACAAAACAACACTTCTCTTTATTTTTATTATGGGCCCCATTTGATCAAAATTTTGACTGAATTGGAAAACCCTAAGTTGGTCAAAATTTTGACCAACTTTAGCAAAAAATCAAAACAAAAAAAAAATTCAAGAAGACCATTTAGGGCTTGGTCAAAAATCTTGGTTGAAATTTTAGTGTAAATGTACTAGTGATTTGAAGAAGCTCGTTGGTTAAATGATTCTCGTTAACCAAAACAAGTTACATTATTTTTCTATAGTTAAATAGTTTCATTAACCAAACCTATTAAAAAGGGATTCACTAGCCACATTCAAGAATAACACCTAAATAATTCTTTATATTCCATGTCATTTGTCTATTCTCGAGTTTAATGTATGTTGATTTTTTTTTTATTGAATAAACTTATCCATAATAATTAAAAGTTATTTTTCTTAAATAAAATATTATATTATATATAAAATTTCATAAATATACATCAATGTAAAATAATTAAATTGATATAGTAATTAAGAAAATTCTATAATAAAATTATATCATATATTATACATATGAAATCACTATAATTAAATATTTAAAAAAGTGTAAAATATAAAAAAATCATCTCATAATTTTGAAAAAACGCATAATTTTAAAAAAAATCGTCTAGAAATTAAATTTGCTAGGCATACATAACTTAAAGTTCACCCTCCCAATGTGTCTCTTTCACACTTTGCCACACCACATGATATTTGCCACCAATTGTGCTATGTATTGCCTTTTGGTGGGGAAGAGCAGACATATGGCAATCAATATTAACCTAGAATCCCACACATGTCACATATGTTTGTGTGTAACCTTTATTAGCTAGCACTAGTTATTCCATGGCCTGATAATCTCTACCAAATCCATCAAGCTAATATTTGGCACCTTGAAAAAAATACAGATTATGGAGCATTCTTATGGAAGATGAACATGATATATAAGAGAGATAGTAGTTCTTCCAAAGCACTAATGGATGTTGCAGCATATAGATGAGGTAGGCACCCACAAAGGAAAGTCAAAAGCATTGGTAAAACCACTGGCTATTAAAATGGAGCATGAATAGAATAGATTAAGAATTTAATCTATGTTGAATACTATGAGGTCCCAATGTTAATATATGTCATTAAAACCACCAAAAGCTCCACTGTGGAGGATTTTCCTAGTAGGGAATTTGTGCCACTTAGACAAGCTTCTCACTTTCTTTACTAAAGTCATCATTTATGGATTTGGACAATTTATAAACATATCAACACTTTAAAAATATTAAAAATGTTGTCACATTGCCCCAAATGAAACGGAAAAGGTTCTGACATATATTTAGACATGAAAAACATCATTTGTTACTCATATTGAGTCCCAAAATATGGCTCCAATTCTTTGCACATGAACTCAGTTTGGTTGTTGTTTGATTGCCTCAATGAAATCAAATTGCTAAAGCTTCCTTTAGATCAGTTTTGTGCATCTTACTATAATCACATTTTTATATTCTTTTGGTTTTTTCCTTTTCTGATGAGATTCTTCATTGGTTGCTTGACTTTATGTAGGTGTTGATTGTGATATATATAACTAGTGGTTGTGATTAAGTTTTATCTATTGGCATAATTCTCCTTATATGGACTATAGAAACTATCTTACTTTTATTTTATGATATAGCTCTTAATTGATGAATCATATTGCCTACTATAGTGAAATTGAATTTCTTGATTCGAATTGTTAGAAATGGTTTTGAATATTAAGAAGAACTAATCCTTCACCTCTGCCAATCATTTTGTGGTATAAAAAAACATGGAGCAATCCCTAAGTGAAACATGAGACTCAATAGAAATAGAGGGGAAAAAATAGGGGAATCATCATCATTCTTGTTGCTTGTGTTGTCTTGTGAAGTGCCTCTTTCTCAAACTCACAAGTCCTTGCCATGACCTTTTCGTCCCCAATAATCTAGCAACGCTTCTCTTTTCCAATGAGAGAAATTAAAGGGGAAAATTCATGAAACTTAATGAGCATTTTGTCTACATTGTGCATAGACTCCATTGAACCTACAAGAAAGACCTCAATCTTGGCAAGTAAATTGGGCTCTATGAATTTTGATAAAAATCCAGTGGCTTTTGATCATTTGACATCCATGATGGTGAAGGAATATTCACTAGGGTTTTGCAATGGTAGGGCATTGGTTAGATGAAATAAAAAAAGGGAATTTTGATGCAAAGTATATGGTAAAAATGTTAAAAAAAGCCAAGCCCACAACATAGAAGAATGTTGCATAACAGACCTCCTCTAGGAGAAACTATTCCATTTATTATTTGCATGGTAATATCCAAGATTGCCTTTAGCCCTTGGTAGTTACTTTATGCTATGCATACGATGGGCATCAATCCCACCAACTTGATCTTGCACCCATTTTCCATGAACTTTAATAGTAGAGAAATAAAACAATTGAATCTAAGGCTAACTATCAAAATTCACTTCTAAAGTGGATTTGGCTATATTTAAAATGTAATGAAAACTAAGAACCCTGTTAGATTTTTAGGTGACTCCACAACACCCCTAGGATCAAATGAAAGACCAAGCTCACAACATACAAGAATGTTGCATAAAAGACATCCTTTAGGGACAACTATTCCATTACTTAGGATTTGCATGGTAGTCTCCAAGATTGCCTTCAACCCTTGGAAATTACTTTATGCTATGAGCATATGATGGACATCAATCCCATCAGCCTAGTCTAGTACCCATTTTCAATGAATTTCAATAGTAGAGCAATAAAGTAGTTGAATCTAAGGATAATTGTCAAAATTCGCTTTTGAAGCAAATTTGGCTATATTTCAGATGTAATGAAAACTAAGAACCCTAATCCAATACAATCATTAACTTACTAATAATAAGTTGAATTACTAAGATTTTGGCACACAATCCAAATCCTAAAGAAAACAAATTCAGATTCTGTTTAACTTTTCAAATATTGATAAGTAGGAGATGATTTCCACAGCTAGTCAAATTGTGATGTGAATATCAGGATTTAACTGTGTGATTTTGAGTCAAACTCGATGACTCATGTTTCATGAGTAGTGATTCAACATGAATCCATCTCTCATGAGAATAAATGGAACACTTAGCACTCATTGGATCTAGGTGATGCTCACAGGGGTGAAGCACCGGGACTTCCCGGGAGGTCACCCATCCCAGTACTACTCCAGCCTGAGCGCGCTTAACTACAGAGTTTCCTCCACAGTTAAACCCAAAGCTTGCAACCCCATTTGCAAAACCTTCACCAAGTGTTGTGCCTTATGAACCATTCATTAGAAAGCCCCTTAAGCTCATCAATTGATAAGTAGGAGATGATTTCCACAGCTAGTCAAATTGTGATGTGAATATCAGGATTTAACTGTGTGATTTTGAGTCAAACTCGATGACTCATGTTTCATGAGTAGTGATTCAACATGAATCCATCTCTCATGAGAATAAATGGAACACTTAGCACTCATTGGATCTAGGTGATGCTCACAGGGGTGAAGCACCGGGACTTCCCGGGAGGTCACCCATCCCAGTACTACTCCAGCCTGAGCGCGCTTAACTACAGAGTTTCCTCCACAGTTAAACCCAAAGCTTGCAACCCCATTTGCAAAACCTTCACCAAGTGTTGTGCCTTATGAACCATTCATTAGAAAGCCCCTTAAGCTCATCAATTGATAAGTAGGAGATGATTTCCACAGCTAGTCAAATTGTGATGTGAATATCAGGATTTAACTGTGTGATTTTGAGTCAAACTCGATGACTCATGTTTCATGAGTAGTGATTCAACATGAATCCATCTCTCATGAGAATAAATGGAACACTTAGCACTCATTGGATCTAGGTGATGCTCACAGGGGTGAAGCACCGGGACTTCCCGGGAGGTCACCCATCCCAGTACTACTCCAGCCTGAGCGCGCTTAACTACAGAGTTTCCTCCACAGTTAAACCCAAAGCTTGCAACCCCATTTGCAAAACCTTCACCAAGTGTTGTGCCTTATGAACCATTCATTAGAAAGCCCCTTAGGCTGGAGTAGTACTGGGATGGGTGACCTCCCGGGAAGTCCCGGTGCTTCACCCCTGTGAGCATCACCTAGATCCAATGAGTGCTAAGTGTTCCATTTATTCTCATGAGAGATGGATTCATGTTGAATCACTACTCATGAAACATGAGTCATCGAGTTTGACTCAAAATCACACAGTTAAATTCTGATATTCACATCACAATTTGACTAGCTGTGAAAATCATCTCCTACTTATCAATTGATGAGCTTAAGGGGCTTTCTAATGAATGGTTCATAAGGCACAACACTTGGTGAAGGTTTTGCAAATGGGGTTGCAAGCTTTGGGTTTAACTGTGGAGGAAACTCTGTAGTTAAGCGCGCTCAGGCTGGAGTAGTACTGGGATGGGTGACCTCCTGGGAAGTCCCGGTGCTTCACCCCTGTGAGCATCACCTAGATCCAATGAGTGCTAAGTGTTCCATTTATTCTCATGAGAGATGGATTCATGTTGAATCACTACTCATGAAACATGAGTCATCGAGTTTGACTCAAAATCACACAGTTAAATCCTGATATTCACATCACAATTTTCAAATATTGTCTGCAACACATATTCCTTCAAAAGTATATATGGAAATAAGTATTCTGATACAACTAGAAATCTAAACATTTCCAAAAAAATTTGAAAAAAAACCAATTACTACTAATTTTTTTAATGAATCGATCCGTGCTCTTTCCATCTGTAAAGTCACCATCATTGCACATAAAGTTAGGGATGGTTTGTTGGAAAGAGGATCCCTCCAAGTCAATGGGTTTGTGGAAAGAATTTCCCTTCAAATAGAGGGTCTTTCCACCATGCAGATTATAGTTCTCTGTAGCCTTCAGCTTCACATTCTTGAAAAACTCTATCAAGATTTTCCTTGCTGATGGACATGTGGAAGAAAACCCTAGGGTTTGGCATCCTATAAAATTTGATCTCCCTCCCAAAACAAAAAAATAAAGTACGTTAGCAATAAACCAACAAAAATATTTACATGTCTAATTTCGTCACTATAGAAGCAACACATGAATTGTTACCAAAAGTATTGAATGATTGCAAAATTATCAAATAACTATAACAACAAACAATTTTCTTAGCCTTTCAAGCTCTTCCCAGAGGGTTTCTGGGCCTTCCAAGCACAACATGTTGGATATCTAGAATATTTGGCAAGATCTAGAACTTATAGGCGATGCTTCCAAAGTTTTTTATTAGTTTAGGTTATAAATTTTGTATTTTATGTGAAAGGAAAATGATTTTCTTCATTGCTTAAACTAATAAAAAAATTTAAAAACTGTATTTTCCAATTATTATAAATATATATAAATAGTTAACTATAATAATTGTATGTAATAAAGGTTAATACTTTATTCTAATTGGTTTCTTGACTATTCAAATAAAAAATTATCCTAAATGATTACTTAAGTTACCTATCGTTGGAGGAACTAATTATTTAAATATTATATTTGCCAATTTATTTTGCTTTGTGAACATAATATATGTTATGGTGATTTTTTCTATATTGATCAAGAGAGATAATGAGACCCACTCATTAAACAAGTTGATTTAAGTATAAAGATTATGATTTGATCTTGCCAAAAAGTAACCAGATTTAAATATGTAAGATTTCAAAAAAAAATTGAGCTTTTGAGGAGAGAATTCATGTGGGGAATGATTTCCTTCCTTAATTAGCAACATCAGAAGGAGAAGTAGAATGTACGGAGGAAATAAAGGTGTTGGCTATCCAGCCCCACTATTTGGGATGGATGGATGGCCATACCGTGCTTCCATGACCATTGAGGCAATGTGCATGTGGGGGCACAATAATGTAAAGGTAAGTGTTTTTTTTTAATTATTTGGAGTTTTGTTTAAAATTAGATATTTTATTTTAAGTTTCATGTATATTATATTTTGTAAAATTATTTTATGTTTTATGTAGTATAGATTTTTATTAATATTTTTGTGATCATTTTTCTTTTGTTTTATATTTGATATTTATTATTAAATTAAATTTAGTAAATATAATTATTTGTTAACTAATATTTTCTAACATATATTAAAGTTAAATATTGTAAGAATTCACCTTGGGAAAAATTCACCCAAGACCAAGGAACTCAAGCACTGAACAATAGTAGATCAAAAAAGTATGATCAGAATGACGATATGATATTCAATCAATGTATTGATATCAATTGATATGATAAGTACACTAGAGGTCCCTGTATATAAAGGCCTCTTGAATGCTTTGAGAATGCCTAGGAATCAATAACATGATAAGTCATACAACCAGGTACATGTCCACCAGAAGTGGATTATCCTCCATTAAGCATAGGAGTAAGTGCGATGATGAGAGGATAAACCTACAAAGGTGTAGCACACAAAATAATGTTGTAGATACCATGTGCTAAAATAGGAGTGCAAATAACTATGTTGTCTACATTAAAACTCAATTAATTGGGTGAGTGCAAGAAGTTGAGTCTCACTTTCTGCCAAAAAGTGGAAGTGTTTTTCCTATTTTTGAAATATTTTGTCAATTGATGCCAAAATTTGAGCCATTTAGAGATTAAATATTTAAAAACTTCAGAAAAAAAATTGTAGTGCCTAGAATCTTCTTTTTGAATATGTAATTTATTTGTATGCCCATATGATAGATTATTTTTTTGGTATGGATCTTTAAAAACCACTTTTTCAAAATCGCTATTTTAGGACCATACCACGCTCGTGTACAGACACCATAATTTGACACAAATGAATGAATTTTTGTGAATCCTTTTAAATGGAGTTACCTAACACACCAAAGATTGATGAGAATATTTTTCTTGAATTTTTTAATGAATATTTTTTTAATTAATTTTTAATTGGCTATAAAAGAAATTTTTTAAATCTCTCATGTACGAACACCATAATTTGATCAAAATTTCACTTTTTTAATTTTTTTTTTTAAAACTTCAAAAGAATTGAATGTAGATTGATGATATATAAATTAATTTAAGAAAAAATATAAAATAAAAAAGTTATTAAAGTTTTAGTGAACGTTGCTATTTTACATTTAGGTACCACCTTTGATTAAAAAATAATAAAAAAATAGTAAATAAAATCATAACTCTATAAAATTTATATTTCTAAAATCAGGACAGTGAGAGCTCTAATGGGTTTTTGTTTCGTCAAAAAAATTGATTGGGAAGACCCTCTAATAATTATGGCAAGGCATGAATTTGTCAGTTCAATGCCTTAGCCAAATCTTGAGAGGCCAAGGCATAGGCTTGGTCTTACCAAGCCTATCCCAAACCAAAATTCGAGGCAGGAAAAAAAAGTCCCGCCTCATGTTGTAAGAAATGGGCACCTGTTATTTGAATTTCAAAAAATGGGTACCCGTTTTGAAAAGCTAATAGCGGCATGTAAAATCTGTCAAAAACTTTTAAAAATGAATTTCTAAGAAATGGGTACCTATTTTTTACTTTTAAAAAATGGGTACCCTTTTTTTATTTTTTAAAAACAGGTGCCCATTTCTTAAAAATTCAATTTTTAATTTTTTGAGAAACAAGTACCCATTTTATAAAAATAAAAAATGGGTACCCGATTTTTAAAAATAACGAGTGCCCATTTTTTAAATTTAGGGTTGGGCACCCGAGCCTAAAATAGGTGCCCATTTTTTAAAATTAGGTACCCATTTCTAAGAGGTCTCATTTCACGGATTTGACTTCTGCGAAATTGCGACCCAACTTTGTGCATTCAGCCAATTATAAAAACTCAGGTATTGTAGACATCATGTGCTAAATTAGAGTTACTTACTCCAGTGTTGTCAATATAATAAAATAATAAAAGTGTCTCACCTAAGAAATAATAAAATAATAAATAATGCATTGACCTAAGTAAACTCAAGTAAAGTATAAATAGTAAATACTTATTTACACCAACACCCCCCCTTAAGTGCAACTTAGGAGAATGCATTTAAGCTTACAAAAGCTAGGATAAAATGCATAATGGGTTCTAGCTACTAGGCCATGTTAGGTACCCATGTATATAATGCAATGCAATCTCTCATAAAGCGGAGAAAGAGGGAAAACCTCACGAGAAAACCCTCCCCAAAAAGAGAGATGAAAAAAATAGATGCATGGATGTATGTAGTAATCAAGACCACCCCCCCCCCTGTTACAACATGCATCAAGTATATACAATAGAGAAATATGAGAAGAACACAATCCCAAAATAGAAAATGGTCCCCCCCACAAGAGAGAAGAAGAAGAGAGACAAGATAGTCCCACCCCCAAAATGAAGAATGTCGATCAGTGATAGCCACTCTAATGTAGAAGCTAATCCAGGATTGTTGAATAATGTTCCTCCCCTTTCAAAGAAACAATATCATAGGTACATATGAGATGCTTCCCCTATGTGTGGAAATAATCCTGATGATCAGTGATGCCTTTGAAACTTACTCAATTTTCCCTATGTCGATACTAACTAACACCCCTTCTAATTTTGTTGAAAAGAATAATGTTGGATCTAGAGAGGATGGATGTAGGACATGTCCCAAAGAATCTACTGTCTCTGAAAATTATCAAGAGACATCCTGCAACTGTTGTACATCAAGATCCACAATCATATCAACCTATGAAGATCGATCATGTAGAGAATGGACATGAGGGTCAGAGTGAGCCCTCACAACAAATGAAGAAGGATCTTCTTCATCAAAGAGAAGATGTATATCATCAGTGATATCTCCCAAATCTGTTAAGTGTGACTGCATAAACAAACTTGAAATATCTATCAAGAAGTCATCTACTAATGCTAGAGCTGAAAGATAGAGTGTACCCTGTTGTGTTGGAAGTATCACTATGGAAATGGATGAAGTATTTGCCTCAACAAAGAGAAGACAAATATCATCGAAGATGTCTCCCACATCTTCAATTTGAGACTCCACGAACAAGCCTATAATATCTAAAAGGAAGTCATCCCATGAACCTGAAGTAGGAATACATAGTGTTTCTTGCTTCACTGAATCAAAAGCATCCATGACTAGAACTGGATTAGTAGTAGCAATATGAACATCAAGAGGTGTGATCTCATCTGGAGGTAAAGGAAACATAGCTGAAGTGACTAATGATAGAATGTCTTCTGGAAAAGAAGGAACTATTGGATCTCCATATGCTTTCCAAAGAGCCATCCAAACATCATGAGGGAAACTTACCATGTGAAGAGGAGCAAAAGATTCCTTACTCATGCTGTTATACATAAAGTGAATAAGAAGATGAAGATGATCTACCCAATTAGGATTGGGTGTAGGTATCTTTGAGCAGAGATAAGGAAACATGTTGTGATGTTTTCTTAGATGATCAAGGCATCAAAGGACTCCATTTTTTATAGTTCCTTCATGTCAACTTTGGTCTTATACTAGACTGACATATGTGACAAGATTTCATGAGATAAATAAATGTATTCACCCCCCCAAAATGTAATAGAGAATCAAAGAACACACCCCCCCCCGCCTAATGGATGATTTAGGCACTTTATAGCCACTTGCCAATTTAGGGCCTATTTTTGAAAGTAGTATTTTTGTCCACACAAACCTATAATCTAATTGCAGATTCGGAAAGTAGACAAAAAATTAAGCACTTTCAAAAAAAATGGAACCTAATTATGTGTCTAGATGAGCCTTACTAAGCATTTGAAGTGGCAAAAATTGGGATTTGTGAGTTGCAGAAAAATTGAGGAACAAAGATCTCAAACCACTTGCACCAATGTGTAGATCATGAAATTCTACCCCAAAACAAAACAAACTACTCGAAAAAAGGAGTCTGTATGAGGGAGATATTGTTGTTTGAAAATCACCTCTATTATCATTTTCCCTGAATCATTGCTATCATGCCTCCAAAAATCAATTGACTCTAGATTTCACCTTAGATGTATGATTTTGATGAAAAAAAGATCAATTTGGGGATTTTTTGACCTTTTGAATACGATGCCAATATCTGATTAGCACCAACAAACTCCAATCTTTGCTTGCAAAAAATCTCTCCTACTGGCCTGATGGCCAAAAAAATTTTGGAAAATAATGCAGATCTAAAAAAGTAGCAGAGATTCAAATGATAAAATATGCAAATCAAAAATTTAAATTTAAAGACCTAAAATGATCATACCAATTCTGCAAATTGGGTCTTCGAGTCCTAGTTTGCAAACTTTTTTTGCCTCAAAATTGAATTTGGCCTAATATAGGTGAATTTATAGTCAATTTTCACCAAATTAACATTTTACACACAATGGCAAGGTCCCCTTTGGCTCTAGATGCTCCCAATATCTACAAATTAACCAGATCTGGGTTGAGGTGATGAAGCAAAAATGGTCTTGAATGGTTATGTGAAGAGAATCTCCCTCAGCTTTGATACCATGTAAGAATTTGCCTTAAGAAAAAATTCACCCAAGACCAAGGAACTCAAGCACAAGCATAACAGTAGACCAAAAAAGTATGATTAGAATGACAATATGATATTCATTCAATGTATTGATATGAATTGATATGATAAGTACACTAGAGGTGCCTATATATAAAGGCCTCTAGAATGCTTCTAGAATGCTTAGGAATCAACAACATGATAAGTCATACAACTAGGCACATGTCCACCAGAAGTGGATTATCCTTCATTAAGCACAAGAGTAAGTATGATAATGAGAGGATAAGCCTACAAAGGTGTAGCGCACAAAATAATTTTGTAGACACCATGTGCTAAAATAGGAGTATGAATAACTGTGTTGTCTACATGACAACTCAATTAATTATGAAAACTCTAGTGTTGTAGACACCATGTACTGAGTTAGAGTTGCTTACTCCAGAACTGTCAATGTGATAACTCATAAGAGTATGCAAACTCCTAAGTGTCTCAACTAAGAAATAATAAAATAATACATACTAATAAAATAATGTGTAATGCCCTGCCATGTGTCCCAAAAGAAGTTAACCTAAAGTTTTACTAAGTTTGTCAAACATTTTTTTTTAAAGTTAAAGATAATAACTTAACAACAACAATTATAACATAACAGAAGCAATTAACATTCACATAAACACATACCATAAAACAAATTACAGTTCTTAAGGGTCCCATGACATTGAATCACATTTAAGTTTAATTAATAATAAATCTAATATATAATAAATCCACATCAAATAATATACAATTATATGTGATGCCACTTGGCAATAAACAAAATGCACAATCATCCATTGTATATGTCACAAGGTATGAAAGGTTGAAATAATATAGATCATGAAATAAATTACATCATCTCTTAAGATCTTATGAAATCAAATATAATACAATAGTACAACCATACATCATAGAAATACAAGAATAGATAGAAAGGAACATCTGCACAAACACATCCAGCAACAACATCTAACGGTCAGTTCTCAATGGTATAAGAAAAGTACTACCACTCGACATCATGGAACCTAAATGGCCCACTCCCACTGCACTGAGGAGATAGTCTCAAGTCCCAAACAGCATAACAAACTCAACAATCAAATTCAACATCTAGGTTCAAGGAATCACCTGAAAGGAATCTAACTCAAAGGTACCAAGACACAAGTATCAACTAATCTCAAAGACTACACAAACATGTAGAAAATCTACTATGCAAGTTGGCAAGTGTCATCGCATGAACCAACTCTAGGGTTATCGGACTAGTATCCTTTCATACTAAGAAGGCATACTAATGAGTTAACTTTAAAGTTACCCAGCTAGTCTTTTAATCCTCCAGCCCCTTAGTGACTTTCTGTGGTACCAATATCTTGTTAATTCATTTTAAACTCATTTAATGAAATGTTATCACTTATTAAATAACTTACAATGGGTTACCCTAGTAGCCACTTTGGGCCCTAACCTCCATTGCAAGCCACTTCCCAACATGACCTATAGATAACCTACCCTAAGCTCAGTAAAATCAAAAGATCACAAAACAAAAAATCATAGTATTTCACCTCAATCCTATACAAGCTATTGGAAAGCATACAAAGGTAATTCACAATAACCCATTGGTTCTTTACAAGCAACTAGAAAGCATCCCAAAAATACTAATCGAAGACTCAAAAAGGTTAAGTCAAACATGTCATAACATGACATCACCAAGAGAAAATCATAAAAGCACCTCAGTCCTATAAAAGTGACTAGTAACTAATTTAAATACAACTAATTGAAGACTCAAAGCTTATATCAGATGGGTCACACCATTCACCTCAGTTTTACACAAGAACACTGGAAAGCAATAACAATCAATAAATCAAAATACCTCATAGAGCATACAAGACACATTACTATGGTTGAGTATAAAAGATTGTATACAAACATCACCATGACATCACAGAACAAACCCCCAAGCCTTTGGTAAACATCATGACTGGCCAAAGCTAAGAGAAACCCAAAAAACCCCAACACAAGTAAATCACATGGTACATAAAGTGCATAGAAAAGTGAATTTCATAATTTATTAGGTTTTGAAACCCCTAAAGTTCAATATTTACTAAAAAAAATTAGATTGAATCATAGACAATTCTATAATAGAAATCAATTTTCTCAAACAGAAACACAACAAATATTTACTAAAATTTAATAAAGTTTCAACCTAGAGAACTTTTGAAAATAGAAACACAACACACACGAAGAAGACAAGAATTCAAAAAATGAGCAACTACTATGCAAACCCACAAGATCCTACCTAGATTTGATGCTAAAACAATGAATGCACAAACATGCAAGAATCTTCCTTTTCCTTCGAAAATCCTTTTTTTGAAAATTGGTTCCTCCAAACCTATGTATCTAGAAATGAGCTCTAATTTTCTTAATAAAGATATTTTCCCCCAAATTAAGGCTTTGATCATGCAATCATGCAAAAAAACCCCTTTGTCTTTAATTACTATATTTTAATTTTTATGTATACACTTTATGCAATTTAATTAAAATAAACTTTATTAAATTAAAGCTTTCTCACCCTTATTAATCATGTGATATTTTTAATATAATATTTATTAATTTAACTAACAATATTATTTAGAGTTTATTAAAAATAAAACTCTTAAATAAATTATTATTAAATTAAATAAATATAAATACGCCTAAATTAGAACTTTAATCAAATCTTTTAAGTTTAATTCTTTCATGCACATTTAAAGAACTTTTTAATTAAAATATTCTTTTATACTTTCTTTTCCTCCACTTTATTAATTAGTGTAGCACTATTTAAAGCATAATTTATTATTTAAATTAATAAGAATAATTAAAGCTCATTATTTAAATGTAACTCTAATTTAATAATCATAATAAAACAATATTAAATCTTTAATCTTTTAATTCTATTTTTATCCAACTTTTTTTTTTTTAATAGCTAAACAGTCGAAGCCTAGGTTATTTATTATTATTATTAAGATTAATTATTATTATATGTTAATCTTGAGTAGATTTGAACCCAAGACCTCCCCGATGAGAGGCTCTCAATTTGCCAATGTGTTGTAGGCTCTTGCCTTATTTTATCCAACTTCATAAATTAGACTTTTAAAATAAATATTTTAAACTGAAGTACATATTTAATTAAATTTTAATTAATTAAATAACATCATACTCTAATCTTTCTTTAACCAATTTTCTAAATTTAGACCTCTAATTTAGACTTTTTATTTAAAGCATAAATTTAATTAGTTTTTAATTAAATTAAATATTAACATATTTTAATATTTTTTTTAATCAAATAATATTTATTACTCAACTAATAATATTATTTAGAGTTTATTATTAAAATTAAAAATCTTAAATAATTATTATTAAATTAAATAAAAATAAATATACTAAAATAAGAAGTTTAATTTAATCTTTTAAATTTACTTATTTTATTTAATTAATTTTTCAATTAAATAAATATTGAATATTCTATATACAATTTTCATGCAACATCTTTAAGCAATTTAAATTAAAATATCTTTATTAAATTAATTTGCCTTCTCTTTTAATTAATTTAATATATTTTAATTTCATGCATAAGCTTCACGTAATTTAAATAAAATAAACTTTATTAAATAATTGCTTACTCTCTCTAGTTAATTACGAGATTTTTTAATCATATATTTATTAATTCAACTAATAATATTATTTAGAGTTTATTATTTAAAATAAAACTGTTAAATAATTATTATTGATTTAAATACATATAATTACTTCTAAATTAGAACTAAAACTTTATTTTTATTTTTATTCTTTTATTTAATTAATTCACGAGATTTTTTTTAATAATATATTTATTAACTTAATTAATAATATTATTTAGAGTTTATTATTAAAATAAAACTCCTAAATAATTATCATTAAATTAAATAAATATAAATACATCAAAATTAAAACTTTCATATAATCTTTTTAATGTAGTTATTTTATTTAATTAATTCATGAGACGTTTTAATAATATATTTATTAATTCAACTAATAATATTATTTAGAGTTTATTATTAAAATAAAACTCCTACATAATTATTATTAAATTAAATAAATATAAATACGTCAAAAAATAGAAATTTTATATAATCTTTTAAATCTAATTATTTAATTTAATTAATTTCTCAATTAATTAAATATAATTAAATATCAAATTTCTTTATAAAATTTCCATCAAATTATATTTTAATTTGATTTAATTATAACAAAAATCCACCACATACTGACAAAACCAAAAATGACAACTCAACTGAAGGCAAAGAACATAATCAAACTCCAAGGTCAAAATTATGAATTCATGTCACTTGACGAATTCAAATGAGTAAACTAACTCAGATACTTGTCCTATTTTTTTAAGACAAATGGGTTTAAAGGTTAGGATTTGGACTTAAGAATTTATCTCCCCTCTCTTACCATTGAGATAATGCGATAGGGTACACTCATCTTAGCAATTTAGGAAAGTCAATACCTAGTACCTGCAATCTGCATAAAATCCACGCATGTAAAAACACATATATGCTAAACTAAATAGGCAATTGTAAGAAGTGGTGCATCGTGTAGATCCCAACTAGCAAGTGACTACAATTCCTTTCCTTAACCACATCAAAAACATCAAACATAAAGAAAACATACATGTACACCATACACATGCAAGTATTAGGTAAGTATCCCTAGAAACCACATAAAAATCATTCATCTAACTAACATCATTCAATAACTAAAAGTCAATAAATGAACATATATATCATCATCGAACATAATCATAGCATATGCCTAAAAGAATTCGATCAAAACAAATCAGAAAAGTCAAGTAGGGGTAGGCATTACATAGTGCATTCACCTAAGTAAACTCAAGTAAAGTGTAAATAGTAAATACTTATTTACACCAACAAATATAATCCTATTACTGAGTTTCCTGAGCTCTCTTGTGTTCTCCACCTGTCAAACTACATTTAGTGCAAGAGTTTTTAGGCTAGTTCATAATGGCCCAGACCAACGGTGACCTAGTTGTTGATATTGGTGTTCATGCTACTACTTCAGAAAACCATGGCACCTCCATTGAACAAACATCCTCACAAATTCATCCTAAAGGTCTTTCATGAGGTAATCTTGATATTATCCTTCCTTTGCAAGAATTTGATGCTACTTGTGATTGGTTAGAACAACATGTCTTGATAGGGTATTTTGTGGGTAGGACTCCTTCTGAAGCTATGCTCCAAGAATGGGTTAACAAGAGTTGGACTCCTCATGGAGTCCACCTTGACATTGTGTAAAACCATACCAAAGGTTTTTTTTATTTTCTTATGCCAACCCATCTCAGGTAGACACAATTTTTAACAATGGCCCTAAGTCAATGCTTTCTTCCCTACTAGTTTTCCAAACATGGTCTAGAGACTTCACTATCTCTTATGACAAAAAGATTAGGGTTGTTGTGTGGGTTGAGTTCCTAGGTTTAACCTTTCCATGTTGGCATTTTATTGAGTCCATTGCCAATACTCTTGGGAAAATTATTACGAAAGAACATGAAATTTTTTTCAATGCTTGTCCTTGGAAATGCATGTGCATTCAGGTTGATCTCTCCAAGGATCTCAAGGATTCTGTGGAGATATAGATTGGTTCTCAAACATTTTCTTAGAAAGTACTCTATTTGAACTTTCCTAACACTTGTTATAGGTGCCAATTAGTGGAACACAAGATTAGGGATTGCCCTTTGGTGGTGCCCAGGATTAAACCCCCTCTTAAGGAGGCCCCTGTCAAACCAACAGAAGGGAAACAAAAAGAAGAGTGGACTATTATTGGGCACAAGGGAAAGACTCCCTTGACTCCTAAACATTCATGTGTGGTTGTCGTTTTGGTTCCTCCTCTTTCAATAGGAGCAAAAATCCCAACCATTGTAGGATCAATAATAGTTTTTTTAGAATCAAACCAAGGTGTTTCTCAAGTTTTAAACCCTAGTAGTTCATAGGGGATCAAGGCAGCTGCAAGGGCTACCAATCTTGTCATGGTTCACACTCCTTTTATTGCTTCCTCCACTATGACTTTGAATATGTGGCATTCTCCCAATCCTCTCAGACATGCTAAGAAACTAGAGGAGAAACAATGGGCTATTAGTCTAGAGGAGTTTTCTTATGGCCTTAACCAAGTTTCACCTTTCTTGCAAAATAGTTATTCCTCTCTTGAGGACGAGGAAGATATGGAAGATTTTTCATGAATTTTTTTATCATGGAACATGTGAGACCTTATAGGCATCTCCAAAAAGTACTATGTCAAAAATACCTAACATAGACTTGATAATTTAGATTTTCTTTGCATGCAAGAGGTTAAAATTTCTCGTTTTATGCTTTCCTCTGCATGTTGTGTCATTTGACCGAATGGCATTATATTTTCCTCTCTGCATGAAATTGATAGAGGTGTTGTAGTTACTCTTTTGTCACCTTGTCTTCATTCTACTATTATCTTGCATGGTTCTGACCCCATGCACATAATAATTTGTCTTTTTCTTTCTATCAACAATCATTTCTTTGGAGTAGTTAATGTTTATGCTTCTGATGATGCAGTGGAAAGATCTCAACTGTGGGGATGGATGGCTAACAACTTGTCTCAAACTACTTGGGTTATGTGTGGTGACTTCAATATGCTTGAGTTGGCCTTTGACAAATATGACATTTTTCCTTTTTGCTGGATAGTTGGGGAAAGGGAAGCCTGGTACTACATGCCTAATAAAGTGGGCCTTTATGATCCCAATACTGACCACCACCAACATAGTGGGGTCTAGCACAATTGGTCTAATTTTTGAGCTGGATCTGACTGCATTTTAAAATGTCTCAATTGTGCCATGATTATTGCATAGTCTTTTTTCTTCTTTTATGAGGATCAAGATTTACCTATCATTCCTTTGCCAAATGTGTCATTATCAAACCACTATCCCATTTATTTTTCCATTTCTTTACATAGAGTTTTCCAATGTGTTGTTAGGACATAGTTTTTCCTCAATACATCAGTGTTGATGCATGCTTCCACTATTACTCATATCCTACGTGTTTAGAATTTGGAGCCACATCTGCATTCTTAGACAGAGTAGATTCAGTGGTGGAATGATGTTACCAGAACTTCTATATTTCTGTGCATCTATGGGTGGTAGTTGGTATTTTTGAGATGAGAATATTATAAATCTTCTACCATAGCTCTCAACAAAGCTTATAAAGCTCTCATCCTTAACCCTTTTGATGTTGATTTGCAAAGTTAGATTGCCAAGTTTCATCATGACAAACAAGTTGTAGATAATTATGCTACTAGAGGGACCAAATTGAAGCTTGCCTCCATTGGTTGGAGGTTGGCGATAAGGCTTCTAAAGAATTCTTCCAAGCTCTTTGAGCTCATCATACCAATCTTGAGATTAGAAAGATCAAACAGGGAAATTTTGTTCTCTCTAGTCTCCTTGACATCCTGTAAGCTTTTATTCACCACTACAAAAATGTGTTTGTTTCACAGGGAAATTTGGTTGCTGGGGAGGAAGCCCTTAGATAATGTATTTTTGTTACTGCAAACTGCCTAGTGGTCAAGCAACATGCCTTCTATGAGAAACTTATCACCATCCAACACCTTAACAAGGTGGTCTTTTCCATTGCTGATGACAAATACCCTAGGTGTGATGGGTTTCCTTGTGAAACTTACAAACACCTTTGGGAGTCTATTGGTCTTGACCTACACAAATTTTATCTTGAAGCCTATCATTCTAAGAGCCTAAGCGCTATTATCAACAAAGGAAACATCAAATTCATACCTAAAGCTGGCGATCCTAAGGATATTTGTAATTGGTGGCCCATTACTTTTCTTAATGTGTCTTATAAGATTATTGCTAAGCCAATTTCTCTTAAAATTTTCCATCTCCTACCTTTAATTGTGGGGCTAGAGAAAATTGGCTTTATTAAGTTTAGATATATTCTTGACAACATCATTGCTACCTAGGAAGGCATGGAGTGAACTCGCAAATTGAATCAGCCATCTGTGTTTTTAAAAATTGATTTTGCTAAAGCTTATGATCAGATTGAATGGCCTTTCATCTTGGCTATGCTTCAAGCTCTTGGTTTCAGTCCCAATTTTCTTCAGTCCATGGAGATTCTTTTGGGAAATGTTAATGCTTTTATTATTATCAATAGCTCTCAATCTAAATCCTTTGGGCTCTTTCACTCCATTTGATAGGGTTTCCCTCTGCCTTCAGCTTTATATGTTTTTGTTGTTGAAGGGTTTGGTTACTTGTTAGCCTACTCTATTCCTTCTGGTTTGGTTCATGGTATTTCCTTGCTAGATTGCTCCTCTTAATTGGTCAATGGTCACTTTGTTGATGATTCCTTTCTCACTCTTTTGGAGGATGAGGAAAACATCACTAATACCTTGCAATGGATGGATAACTTTTGACAAGCCTTTGACTTAGATATTCAATGGCACAAAATACTTTGTTATCAGAAATCTTTTCTTCCAACTCCACCATGGCTTGACCAATTTGAATGGAAATGGGTCACACACAGGGAGATCTTTCACTTTTTGCGCATCACATTTTCCTTTCAAGCTTTTCCAGTTGATTTGTGGAATGTTGTGCTTATCAAGATTGAAAAAAAGTTTGATGACTATTGGCTTACTAAACCTCTTTCTCTTGTAGGAAAATTTTAGATTTGTTTAAAGGTCCTGGTGGCTACACATGTTTATTATTCTTCCTGTTGAGCTCCTTCCAAAGCCTCTTATATGAAATTAGAGTGATTGCTCCATGAATTTCTTTGGGCTTCTGGTTCTAACCATCATGGCTTTCACAAAGTGGCTTGGGATTTTTTTTGTCTCCCCAAAGAGTCTGGAGGCCTTGGCCTTCTTTCCACATAGAAGCAAAGCCTCACTCTTTGTGCCAAAAGGATTATACATGTCATTACTTGAGATGAAGCTTGGAAAGTTTTGGTTTAGGATTGCATTTCTTCTAGGTTTCTTATTAATAGGCATGCATGGAAGGGGATTGGCTTTCAAACCCTTCTCGTTATTTAGGAACCTATGCACATACATGACTCTTTTGTTATCAAGAGAATATGAAAAGCTTGGGAAGCTATCAAGCCTTGGTTTAGCTTGTCTAGTGATGGGTTCCATGATGGGCTTTCTTTGAATCAATAGAACATTTGTTGGTCTCCACTATTTGCCATCTAAGGGGTTCCTCTAGCCAAGACTCAAGGTGCTAGTAATCTGCATTTTTTTAAATGTGGCATCAAGACACCTAAGGACCTCTTTTCTAGGGTCTCTATGAGTCTCAGATCCTGGAAAGATATGCAAGTTCAATTTCATCTTGCTCATTTAGATTGATAGACTTTGATCATGTTGGTGTAAATACATATTTACTATTTACACTTACTTAAGTTTACTTAGGTTAATGCATTATCTTATTATTTTGTGAGATAGTTGAGTTTGTGCACCTTTTTGAGTTGTCATGTTGACAACATAGGAGTATGCAATTCTATTTTAGCACATGGTGTCTACAACACTGATTTGCATGTCACACCTTTGTAGGCTTATCCTCTCATCACAGCACTTACTTTCATGCTTAATGTAGGATAACCCATATCTGGTGGACATGTGCCTAGTTGTTGACATATCATGTAGTTGATTATGAGAAATTCTAGATGTATCTCAGAGGCCTTTATATACAGGCACTTCTAGTGTACTTTTAACATGGCATATTGAATATATTGGCATTCTGATCATACTCTCTCTTTTTGGTCTACAATTGTGCTTGTATTTGAGTTCTTAGTTCTTGGGTGAATTTTTCCCTTAGGAAAATTCCTACATGGTATCAGAGTGTGGAGATTTTCTCATCACATAGTCGTTCGAGACCACTGTTGCTTCCACACCTCAATTTGAATCCAGAGTACTACAGAAATTGAGAGGGTCTAGAGCTAGATCTGACCTCGCCATTGCATCTAGAACGTTGAATCAGTGAAGATCAACTATAAACTCAGTTACCTTGGCCCAAAGTCAATCGTGAGACAATATTTTTTTGCAAATCAGAACCCAGAGGCCCCGATTTACAGTTCAGGTATGTTCCTTTGCAAATCTCATTAATTCATTTTTTGATTTGTATTTTGTCTCTTCTTTTTCAACTGTAAATTTTCAAAAAACAAAAATCCCTTTGGGCACCTAGTAGAGAATTTTTTCTTGCAGAACCAGGCTATCAAATCCCAACTCTACATAGTATATTTTACTTGTGGCAAGAGAATTTCATTTGTGGGCATATTCAACAATTTGGCACATAGGTCGTATCAGTCAATATTCATAGCGGCCATACCAATTAATTGTAGCAGGCATTGCATTGTACAATCCAGCAATAGCCCCCCTTTTTCTAGCAAGCAAGACCCAACTCCACCAGTGGCACCAAACCCATCGGTGAGTAGCCTACTTCCACCACTATGGCTTTGCATTAGTAGTTGCGAACTTTGTTTTTAAACACCTAAAGGTGTATCCCAATGGACAATGTGAGATTTTATACAATAATCTGGTGAGCTCAGTTTAGATCCTAGCCATCGCGAAGCTCCTACCGATGCCATTTTTAAAACTTTTCATTCGCATAGACTCTGGCACGGGAAATTGATTACACCCCCACATTTATGCTTTCTCCAACCACGTAGTATACATTGGGATATTCTAGTGAAAGGAAAAATTTTGGCCTATGCCCGTAGATTCTCCCACCCACACAAAGGTACAAGCACAAGATATGTGGACTCTTTGCCCTAACTGCCATGTGATAAGTCTTGCTCCATCAGCCTTTGACTCTCCTCTAGCCACATCGACTCAGTGACTCAGCAAGTGACATGTAAGCTTGGAATTTCCACGTGCCATGTGGAATCTGATAGTGACATGTTTGCAAATTTTGTATGCACACATGTACTACCATGTAGTACAAACATACAGTTAGTGCCCACTCAGCCTAACACGTCAATAGGGGGCCAATTATTTTGTTGACATCAGCATTTTCCTATGTTAAATTTGATAGCCATTTGACTATCAAAACCAAGCCGTTTACAATTGCGATAACGGCTATTTGACCATCAAATTTAGACTCATAGTTTTTGCTCTAGACCCCTCTCTAGATTGTTTTTCAATTTGGTAGCCTAACTTTGCGAGCCATAACTTGGACATTCAGACTCTAATTCAAGTGCAATTTTTTTAAAAATTGTGTAGAATTTCCTAAATTTTCTAATGGTGGCATTGTTTTCTAGTTTTGATTCATAGATTTTGCAAATATTACATTTTTTGGTGATTGTACCTGCATTATCCTACATTTTGCAACTTCAAACGCTCCGTACGGGCACATTTGATCACTTTTTCAAGTTCTATTTTTTTTTAATGCATTTTTTTTGTCTACTTTCTAGATCTAAAGTAAGATTCTAGGGTTGTGTGGAACAAAAGCTCACTTTCAGGATTAGGCCTTTTTTGGCATTGTAAAGCTTTGATTCTTTTTCAAAATTGTTGTAAATCTAAGCTAAGCCTCATAAGGTAGTTTTAAAAGAAAAATTAGAAAGTCCACTTTGTTCATTTTGACAAGTGGCTCATTGTAAACACACTACTTATAAAGTGCCAAAAGCATCTTTTTTGGGGGGAACTTTTGATTGAGTAAAAGGGGGGGCGTGTACTATTTTTTTTGTGTCTCTCTATTGTGCTCTTTTCATTTTCTATGTCATGGGTTTTAAATGTCCTTCTCTAACTTCACACAATTATTCTACATGGAAAGATATTACATGGAGTAGATTAATGGAAAAAGGATATAGCCTTTATGTTGATGGTAAAATACCTAAACCCACTGATGCTAAAGAACTCATTGAATGGGAAAGATAAGACCAATAGGCTTTAGGAGCTATTAGGAGTTGTGTACATGGGGATCTCCTCTTTCACATTACCAATTGTTCAAAATCTAAAGAAGCTTGGGACAAACTTGAATCATTGTATGGTAAGGTGGATGAAGAAAAGGGATTTCAAATTGAGGATGATCTACTTCTCTTGGATCCAAAGAATTTTGACACAATTTAGGATTACATCATCAAAGCCAATGAGTATAGGGCACTTCTTAAAGATTGTGGAAATCCCATGAAGGATGACAAGCTGATTCATCACATCCTAAAGAGGCTACCTTCAGAGTATGCTTCATTTGTTTCAAGTTTTAATACTCACAGGTTGACCATGGGATCTGCTTACTAGAAACTTTCATTTGATGCATTCGCAGAAATGTTGATTGTTAAGAAATCTCACTTGATGGATTTAGGTGTTCTCAAGTCATCAAAGACTAAAGCCTTGGTGGCTAGTGATGAGCACAAATAAAGTCAAGGAGGGAAAAGAAACGATAAGAAGAAGTAGTGTAAGTAGAAAACACAATTTGAGACACAACAATCCTCCTCTCAATAAGGCAAATCTTCTTCAAACAAGAAGGGAAGTAATAACTAGAAGGAAAAACTCTTTTGTGCATACTACAAAAAGCCAAATCATGATGAGCATCATTGCAAGACAAAAAGAATTGATGAGTTGGAAAATCTACTTAGGAAGAACAAGATTCAAGTACCAGGTACTTCCAAGATTTCAACTCCAACCTCTTCAAAGGGTAAAGGGCAAGCACTTATGGCGAACACAAGTTCTTCTTCGAAATGGATACTTGACTCAGGTGCCTCTTAGCACATGTGTTCTTCAAAGGAAGACTTTTCTTCATTGAAGCAGTCAAAGGTACCACACATCTTCATTAGAGATGATACTAAAATGGAAGTTGAAGGGAAAGGACATGTGGAAGTGGAAAATGGGGAATTCAAGGATGTTCTCTACATTCCAAACCTTAGCTCCAATCTCTTATCAATTTACCAAATCACTCACCTTGGAGATGGTCATAAAGTTGAGTTCCTTCCAGATTCACTGATGGTGTGTAGTCTTAGAGATGATTCATTGGTTGTAGTGGGGAAAGTCAATGATGACAAGAGGCTTTATTCCTTCTCGTGCCTAAGTCTCCTTCACAAGCCTTGTTGACTCACTCTACTTCACAAATCAACCTATGGCATGAGTGGTTTGGTCATCTTGACTTCCACTCTCTTCAGCAACTTTTCTTAAACAGATGATCAAAGGTCTACCTAATATCAACTTTTCTAAGGGAGAGTGTTCATCTTGTTCAGTGGATATTAAACTCAAGGAGAAGCATGATAAAGGGAAGTCTTCTAGACCTCCAGTTGTTCTTTAGCTAGTTCACATGGTTTTAGCAAGACCCTTTGCAGTGACTTCAGTCATCCAAGGCCACTACATCCTCACATTTTTTGATGGCTTTTCAAGATTCACTTGGGTCTACTTCCTTTATTATAAGAATGAATTGGTTCATAAGCTTCAAGACTTTAAGACTCATGTTGAATATAAGTCAAGGAAAGCCATCAAGGTACTAAGGGTGGACAATGAGAACAGATATGTAGATAGAAGACTTAGGGACTTTTGCAGAATTGAGGGGATTGATCTTTAGAATCCACTAGGATTTAGTCTACATAAGAAAGATGTTGCAGCTATGAGGATTAGGACTCTCAAAACCATGGCAAGTTGCATGATCAAGGCCAAGTCTCTCGATCCTACACTTGAAGTTGAAGCCATTAGTAATGCTACTCACATACTTAATAGGGCTCCTCGTAATCCCTTAGATGGGAAGACTCATTTTGAGGCATGGTGTGGCAAAAAAATAGTTGTGGGTCACTTCAGAGTCTTCAGTTGTCCAGCATGGGTAAACCTTTCTTCCATGAGTTGTAAGGCACCGGTACCTAGGCCTTGTACCTTCATTAGATATGAAGACAATGTGAAGGCTTATAGACTTATGGATCCAGAGACTCACAAGATCTTTGTGGAGAAGGATGTTCACTTTGAGGAAAGTTCTCCAAGCTTATCCTCTACTCCTCTTTGCACATCATACATAGTGGAAATTGGTAGTGACACATGCAATAGTGCTTCAACATATTCAAACATGTGGGGTTCTATCGATAGTTGCAGTGAGAGGTCACCTCATCAGTCCCATCCACATGCTTAAATTGCCATAGTGAAAGGTCCATCATAGCATGGTACATCTCGTCTTCCAACTCCAGCTTCAGTTTACTTGGGAGATTTCCTTGAGGACTTACATATTCTCATTGATGATCATGATCCTTCTACAGTTGTTGCAAGGGCTCACTCTGACCCTCATGTCCATTCTCTACATGATCAATCTTCACAGGTTGGCATGATTGTGGATCCATATGAACAAAAATTGGTGGAGGTCTCTTTGTCAATAGAGGAGAAAAATGGTTCAATGGAATAGGTTCAATAGACATCCTTGCTAGAACTACATTCATTCTTTTCAACATAGTTGGAAGGGGTGAACATCAACATTAGCACTGAGATAATTGAGCAGGTTTTAGGGCCACCATACATCTTCAGGATTGTACCTTTGGCATTGTTTCTTCCTAAGGGGAGGAACACCATTCAACATTCTTGGACCAGCTTCTTCATTGGAGCCGCTTTCACTTGTCAGCATTCTTTTTTTTTGGGGGGTGGGGGGGAGCCTATTATGTCTCTCTTCCTCTTCTCATCATTCTCTTATGTATATACTAGATGTATGTCGTAATGGGGGAGTCTTGATTACTCCATCCATCCATGTATCCCTATTCATCTCTCTTTTTGGGGGAGGGTTTTTCCCATGAGGCTTTCCCTCTTTCTCCACTTTATGAGAGACTACAATTTCATTATGTAGATGGGTACCTAACATGGCCTAGTAGCCAGGACCCATTATGCATTTCATCCTAGTTTTTCTAATAAGGGCATTCCCCTAAGTTTCACTTAAGAGGGGGTGTTGGTGTAAATATGTATTTACTATTTACACTTACTTAAGTTTACTTAGGCTAATGAATTATTTTATTATTTTGCATTATTTTATTATTCTATTTTGTGAGACATTTAGGAGTTTGTGCAACTTTTTGAGTTGTCATGTTGACAACATAGGAGTATGCAACTCTATTTTAGCACATGGTGTCTACAACACTAATTTTCATGCGACACCCTTGTAGGCTTTTCCTCTCATCACAAAACTTACTTTTGTGCTTAATGGAGGATAACTCATATCTAGTGGACATGTGCCTAGTTGTTGACATATCATGTAGCTTATTACAAGGCATTCTAGATGTATCTCAGAGGCCTTTATACGTAGGCACTCCTAGTGTACTTTTAACATGGCATATTGAATATATCATCATTTTGATCATACTCTCTCTTTTTGGTCTATAGTTGTACTTGTGTTTGAGTTCTTGGTTCCTGGGTGAATTTTTCCCTTATGCAGATTCTTACAAATCTATTGCTTTTTGCAATTCTAGATCACTTAATTCACAAGTTGGGTATTCACTCTGTTCAACCTTGGTGGAAAGACTAGAAGTGGTATCCTACCACTCCCTAGCAAGGGTATAAATAGCTTTCTCCCCATTTGCCAATGGTGGATACCCTCAACCGGTAATGGCATTTGCAATCTTCCCTTTCTTAGTGGAGAAAATTTTTTGACACTATTTGGAGTACCATTACAGAGCCCAAGATTGCACATTTTTCTTGGTACTTGGTCTTTCAAGGTCTTCCCCTTGGGCCTTAGCTTGAACATATTGGGGTTTTGGATCCCCGATGTCCATTTTGTGGGTAGCTAGAGTATTTTTTGCATATTTTTTGGTTTTGTAGATATGCTCAAAACTATTGGCATTGGATTCATTATTTCTTTAAGCTATTTTGACCTAAACCTTTTTCCTGGCATATGGTTATTTTGGTGACTCAAATAATTTACCCAAATCTGGCATACTTTCAGGATAGAGATTTTGTTTACTTTGTGGAAAGATAGGAATGTTGTTCTTTTCACTCACAATTTTCTTGACATGAATGTTGCTATGTGCACTAAAGCATGCATTTATAACAATGTAATGATGCATATTCAAGTCCAATCCAATAAGGTGGCTTAGGAGGTGACCCACCTTCAAGATCTACACAATCATTGGGGTAATGCTCCTTGTATGGTTTCTAGAGTGCCTCCTAACATCTTGGCAAGAGTGCCTCCTGACATCTTGGCAAATCACACTCTACCTAGGGGCCATCATCGGGGGTGTATCTCATTTGCCTACCGCTCTCACACACCACACTCATAGGCTTCCCTCCATTGCTCTCCTAGTGGTGGTGATGGTGGTTGGAGTTGCCACTTGGCTTCTCTACCTTGTCATGGCTCCTGTTGGTCCTAGGTCCAGTAGTTCCCCCTCTTGATGCTCCTCGTGTGGTTTCTAGTAAATGGCATTTTCACTTGTAGTTGGCTATTTCACACCCATGAGCTAATACAAAGGACGGTGATTAGGCCCCTGATGATGCTACTGATGGCTGGATTGTTCCCAACCCACCTGCCAATCCTAAGGATGATTGGGGTTTCCATGATTGTGATGAACCACCCCCCTTCAGCTGGTACTACTTTGGTAGCTTGAGGGGTTGTTAATGTTTTTTTTTTTTTTTTTAATGAATAGGTGTTGATTCGGACTTTGGCCATGTGAACTCTTGTGGGGTGATCATGTATCCCCTTACTCTTTTTTGTGAATTGTAACTAGTATATTATTTATTGATAGAAAAGAACTATTTATCAAAAAAATATAATTCTATTATTACATTGGATATATTTTTTAAGTTAAATAATATAATAATTCTAATATTATAAATCTTAAAAGAATTTGATAACATATTATATCAAAATTTAAATAACATATGAATCTATTAATTATAATATATTTTTTATTAAGTAACGTTTTAAAATAATTTATTATTATAAATTCATTATAAAATGTGCTAACAAGAATCTTATTAATCTTTAAAATTTATCAATATATTTACTTTTCATATATAAATATTTTGCTTTGTGTCTTTGTCATTTAGTCCAATTTTACAAATAAAAAGCTCAAAGTCTAATTAAAGTTTTCAGTTGATATCTAAATTTCAATATTGCATATAAATAATTGTTAAAACATATTTAGTTATATAGTTTTGTTAAGTTTGCCATCATACAGATTTAAATGTGATTAGCTTAGACATGTTAAAATAATTAAATAGCATATATTTTAAATAATGATTATATATATATATATATATATAGAATATCTAATCAGATAATATTTTACAAATACAAATTTTCAATTATATAAATCAAATTATCTGCATTTAAACTATTTTATGTATTAGATTCCAAATATAAATGTGCATTCAATTAAAATCGTGGTCCTAAAATTACATAAGTATTTGATTGAATGTACAATTATTCATTAAGTATTTAAAAAATAATTTTGATTTTGCTTTAAAAAAATCTTTATTTTAAATTATTATAAATCAAATAATCTTATAAATGTATTAAACACTGTGTGTGTGTGTGTGTGTGTGTGTGTGTGTGTGTTAAACACAATTCCCAAACATTTCATTTGAATTTGATTCTAGCTATTTTTGTCTAATTCTTTCTTAAACATTGCATAACTCTCTTTTTTTTGTAGTCGTTTCTTATATTTTACATTAATAACTAAAATCCACAACTTTTACACTTGCAAGGTTCTTCTTCCCCTAAGATCTAACTTAGTTTTTTGACATGAGTCCAATCTCACTCTTAAAGACATTTTTAATAACTAGAGTCTCAAAGTAGGAAAAAGATAACTAATCTTGAATTTTCGCTAGAGATATCACTGAAAAAATGGATGATGGAAATGTGATTTCACAAAATGCTAGGATAGTAGGAAATGCATAGAATGGATTTTCTAGATATGCTTTTAAACTCTTTCAAGCCACGAGGAAGTCCGGTTCGCGCTTTGACCATAAAAGCTTCACTTGTATTTTGTTTAGCATGCAATCATGTTGAGTTAGTGGACAAGGGTTCTAATTGAAAAAGTAGATAAGTTACAACAATTAATAATTTTAATATTATATTTGCCAATTTATTCTGCTTTGTGAACATAGTATATGTTATGATGATTTATTCTATATTGATCAAGAGAGATCAAGAGATCCACTCATTAAAAAAGTTGATTTAAGTACATAGATTATGATATGATCTTGCAACAAAAAGTAACAAGATTTTAAAATGTGAAATTTCAAAATACTTGAGCCCCAAAATAGAGCTTTTGATGGAAGAAGTCGTGTGGCCAATGCTTTCCTTTCATAATTCTCTGCCTTGTCATGGCTCTTGTTGGTCCTAGGTCTAGTGGCTCCCCCTCTTGATGCTCCTCGTGTGGTTTCTGGCAAATGGCATTTTCACTTGTAGTTGGCTATTTCACACTTGTGAGCTAATGCAAAGGATGGTGACTAGGTCCCTAATGATGCTACTCATGGCAAGATTGTTCCCAACCTGCATGCCAATCCCAAGGATGATTGGGGTTTCCATGATCGTGATAACCACCCCCCTTTAGCTGGCACTACTTTGGTAGCCCGAGGGGTTGTTAATGTTTTTTTTTTTAATGAATAGTTGTTGATTTTGACTTTGGCCATGTGAACTCTTTGTAGGGCCCATTTGCTGTTGCACCAAAAGCCATGACTATTAGTGAACATGGAACACCACATAATTAACCACCTATGGGCAGGGGAGCACGTCGCATCACCAAACAATCTCCCCCTCGACACGCATACCAGGTGCTTACGCGGGTCGAGAAGGCACCAGGGAGATTTGAACCCATGACCAAGCCAAAACCAAGCTCTGATACCAATTGTAGGGCCCATTTTCCGTTGCACCAAAAGTCATGACTGTTAGTGAACATGGAACACCACATAATTAACCACCTGTGGGCAGGGGAGCACGTCGCATCACCCAACACTCTTGTGGGGTGATCATGTATCCCCTGACTCATTTTTGTGAATTGTAACTAGTATATTATTTATTAATAGAAAATAACTATTCATCAAAAAAATATAATTCTATTATTACATTGGATATATTTTTTAAGTTAAATAATATAATAATTATAATATTATAAATCTTAAAAGAATTTGATAACATATTACATCAAAATTTAAATAACATATGAATCTATTAATTATAATATATTTTTTATTAAGTAACATTTTAAAATAATTTATTATTATAAATTCATTATAAAATTTGCTAACAAGAATCTTATTAATCCTTAAAATTTATCAATATATTTACTTTTTATATATAAATTTTTTGCTTTGTTTCTTTGTCATTTAGTCCAATTTTAAAAATAAAAAACTCAAAGTCTAATTAAAGTTTTCAGTTGATATCTAACTTTCAATATTGCATATAAATAATTGTTAAAACATATTTAGTTATACAGTTTTGTTAAGTTTTCATCATATAGATTTAAATGTTATTAGCTCAGACATGTTAAAATAATTAAATAACATATATTTCAAATAATGATTATTAAATATAAGACATACATTTTGGATATATAATCTAATAAGATAATATTTTACAAATACAAAATTTCAATTATATAAATCAAATTATCTGCATTTAAACTATTTTATGTATTAGATTCCAAATATAAATGTGCATTCAATTAAAACCGTGGTCCTAACATTACATAAGTATTTGATTGAATGTACATTTATTCTTTAAGTATTTAAAAAATAATTTTGATTTTACTTTTTAAAAAAATTGATTTTGAATTATTATAAATGAAATAATCTTATAGATGTATTAAACACAATGTGCGTGTGTGCGTGCGCGCGCGCATGTGTAACACAATTTCCAAACATTTTGTTTGAATTTGATTCTAGTTATTTTTGTCTAATTCTTTCTTCAACATTGCATAACTCTCTTTTTTTTTGTAGTTATTTCTTATATTTTACATTGATAATTAAAATCCACAACTTTTACACTTACGGGGTTCTTCTTCCCCTAAGAGCTACTTATTTTTTTGACGAGTCCAATCTCACTCTTAAAGACATTTTTAATAACTAGAGTCTCACAGTAGGAAAAAGATAACTAATCTTGAATTTTCTCTAGAGATATCATTGGAAAAATGCATAATGGAAATGTGATTTCATAGAATGCTAGGATGGCAAGAAATGCATAGAATGGATTTTCTAGAGATGTTTTTAAACTCTTTCAAGCCACGAGGAACTCTAGTTCGCACTTTGACTGTAAAAGTTTCACTTGTATTTTGTTTAGCATGCAATCATGTCGAGTTAGTGGACAAGGGTTCTAATTGAAAAAGTAGACAAGTTATGACAATTAATAATTTTAATATTATATTTGCCAATTTATTTTACGTTGTGAACATAATATATATTATGATGATTTATTCTATATTGATCAAGAGAGATCAAGAGATCCACTCATTAAACAAGTTGATTTAAGTACATAGATTATGATATAATCTTGCAACAAAAAGTAACAAGATTTTAAAATGTGAAATTTGAAAATACTCGAAACCCCAAAATAGAGCTTTTGATGGAAGAAGTTGTGTGGCCAATGCTTTCCTTACATAATTAGTAATTCCACGGAGGACTTGGAAGCCTAGTTGCACTCGGACTCTCCTGGCTGGAACACCAACCTCCGGGGGAAAGAGGAAATGACACGCATTTATCAATCTATAGCAATCAAATCGGATTGAAAGTAGAAGAAACATATTATTAGAGTAGCTAAGCATGTTTTAAAGATGTATATGATTATATATCTAAGATCAATGTACAATTTGTATTAAGATATATAATAACTACCTTTTGGAATAGACATGAGTTCATTTTGAGGATAAAATGAAACATGTATTTCTATTCCTTTTTGTAATTGGCGCACGAAATAGAAAATAGAAAACATATTCTAATTTCCTATTCCTATTTCAACAATCAAATATAGTTTCGAAAATAGATTTAGAATGTACAAAAATATATTATTGAAATTATAGAAGCTTTCAAACTGATTCACAGCTTTAGCCGAATCAGAACCCACATTTGATCCATTGCTTTGAGTGAGGATGACTGATCACAAATAGGATAGGAATATTTCTTTCCCTCCAAACAAAATAGTTCTCCTTCGTGGTCACACAAACTAAAATACTATGATGCAATTTTTAATAAACATGTGAATGTTGGGAGCTTCTTGGGATCGATAGGTGTGCCTGCTACCCTCAAACACGTGAATGTTTGATATTGGATGTAATAGGCTCCAACCTATGAAATCTTTGTAGTTGCCTCTTCTAACATCCTCTTCTCATAATCTCATTTGATAAATTGGGTATTAGTGAATATGAAAGCATCATTTACTATCCTATATTCCTTGCTTTTCTCTAAAAGCATCTTCTTTACTAGCTAAGGATATACAATGTAGGCCCATGCATTTGCATCCTACATGCTACCCTTCTTATAGAGCCCTAGATAATCTGTCACCCTTGTGGCTAATAAGTACACCAAGTATGATCGGACCCTCATCGTTAGTTGGACCAATCAGTTGAAGGTAAGGCTGTGTTACTTCTGGTACAAAGATATGTTAAAAAGGTTAGTTGACTTTGAATATTTAATAATTTTAGTTTAGGAATCAAATTTTTGTATGTGATGTTTAAGTCATATGTTAATTAGCTTCTTGTGTATATATATGTACATACATGTGTGTGTGTGTTACACATTAAGATACAAGATCTCAAAATTCATATCTAAAATAAGTTTTTTTTAATGTTTGTAGGTGCTTTCTCACCCTTTTGTAGGAGGATTTCTTATGCACAGTGGGTGGAACTCTACTCTCAAGGCAATTAGCATGGGAGTTCCTCTTATTGGATGGCCTTATTTTGGTGATCAATTTGTTGATTGTCGATTTGCAAGAGACATATGGAACTTTGGCCTAGATTTTGAGGGTGTCGATGTAGATGAATTCAAATTGGTAACAAAAGAGGTGGTAGAAAGCACTATTAGAATTCTAATTGAAGGTTCTATTGGAAAGGAATTGCGAGAAAATGTTGTGAAGTTGAAGAAGGCAGCAAGGAAGGTAGTGATGGACGGAGGAACTTCTCATACAAATTTGAGCACTTTTGTAGAAGATATGCAAAAGATAGCAAAATCGAATGTTTGAGAAGTTGCCAAATTTTATCTTGTAAAAATAATCTTTTAACATTTCTTTATTTTCAATACTCAATCAACTATTCAACATAGCCAATGATGTTGGCATGACATACCCCCAAAGTCATGTGAAGCACTTTTGATCTAAGGCTATGCGATGGGTGAGATCACAAATTAATGCTAAGGCTTAAATATGTGAGTCCATTAGATCATCAAAAGCATAAGCATATGATTTCAATCATCTAGTAGTGGCTTGCACCATGATGATCACAAACAAATATTAGGCCACTTAATTGGAACTCAATATTTCAATTTATCTATGATAAGAGATTTTATTTATTATGTTGAATGATATGGAAGCTTTTCAAAGTGAATGAATGAAATGCTATGTTTTTTACATTAGCTTACTAATTCATGTACCTCTAAATGATTTATTTTCATTTTATGTTCGTACTTACATTTCATTAAAGTTCAATCTTATAGATCCATGCTTATTCATTAGATTCTTTTGGCTTAAACACTCACACAATTCCCAAACATCTCACTTGAATTTGATGTGACCTATGACCCCCTTTGATCCATTAAACGACGACGTATGTCCCTAGGGGTCCTAGGACCTCTAGGGACATAGTCGAGTCGTTCATATGGGTCCCCTTTGACCCATTAAATGACGACCCTCTTTGTATTATATATTATTATATTAATATGTATAATAATATAATATATATATATATATAACAACGTAATATTTTTATTAAATATAATATATATTATAAATATTATTATATTAATATATATTTTATTAATATATCTATATAATAACGTAATATTTTAGTATATATAACATAATATTTTAGGATATACTATTTATACTATTTTAGGATAATAATTATAATATAAATAAACACTAAATATTAATATTATTATATGTATAGTAATAATAATAATACTATTATAGCTATAATAATAATATATATTAATACTATATATTGTAGCTTAATATAAATAAACACTATATATTTACACTATTATATCTATATTAATAATATTAATACTATTATAGGTATAATAATAATATTGATACTATAGGTATATTAATACTATTTTATATTAATATTATTGATATTTTATACTAATGCTAATATACTATTAACTTAGTTATAAATTAAAGTTGTTTGCCTCCAAATATTTTCATAATATTAATATTATTGTGGCAAAGGAGGGAAACCTTAGCAAGTTTTCCCCCCAAAAGTCCTCCTCCTATATCGGATATCCGATCTAATATCGGATATCCGATTATACTGGCATCAATTTCAAATATTTGACTGTCCCTACAGACCCGACAACATTACTTTTTTACCTCTTTTTTGACGGGATTTGTAAAAAGTCGTGTTTTGGGGCCCAACCAATCGAAAAGAATTCAAAAATATAACCTTAGGTGTTCAAATTTGTCATCTGAATGGGAAGCAGTAGTCGTCGAAAGAATAAACGTAAAAGGAAGATATCCAATGAAGACATTGCAGCATATAGGGAAAAGGAAAAAATGAAACACCGAAAAAAAAGACAAGGTATGCTAAATATCAATCAAGTTGACGATGAATTAATAGAAGGTGAAATCATAGAGTCAGATAATGAAAATGTACAGTTGGGAAATGAAAATGTACCTATTGAAAATGATAATGCGGAAATTGAAAATGTAGAGATTGAAAATTTTGAAGAAGAAATGCCACCAAGTCATAATCCAAATTGCATAATTGACCATGTCGAAGATGACAATGCACAGGAACTTAATGCACAAGAACCTTACATATCTCCTAATTATAATCAACATGAAGGTTCTAAAACACCAAAATGGATAATTGAAATTGATGAAACGATTATGACTAGTTTGGAAGGAAAAAAATCAGAAAGAACCATTCAGTTATGGGCTTCAAGACTATATCAGATGTTTTTCGGCAACAAGACAGTGGTAGAGCAATGTCAGCTTTTCATGCACTTATTAAAGATGCAAAAGATGAGACCTATGCTTTCCAAATTGAAAATTCGTGTCAATAAAAAGTTGGAAAGAAATGCCATTATTGTGAAGAATCTTTTTAGTGCTCTCAATAGCATTGGGAAAAATAGCAGAGAGAAGGATAATAGAGCTGCTCGAAGGGTTATTACAACCTCTTTGGTAAGTCATCATTTGAGAAAGGGTAGATATATGAGACAAACTTGTATTGATTTGAATCTAAATCGTACTACTTTGAGAAGAGCACTTAGTCGATGAGAGAAAATTGATGATCCTCTTCAAAATGAAACATGGGCATTTGGTGGGAGACTTCCACGTTTTGATAAGAAGCTATCCGACAATGTGAAGGAAGAAATTATACAATTTTGGCACTCTAACTCATGAGTATCACCCAATGCTAAAGATGTCTTAAAGTTGAGAATTGGCATCAGAGACCGCACGCCACATCCTAAACACTATTTGGAGGTAAGTCAAACTATGTTGTTCAAACAATTTAGAGAGAGTCATCCAAGTGTTCATATATCACAAAGGGCTTTTGAATCTTTGAAGCCATTTTATTGTGTGCCACTCAAAATTCAAAATATATGTTGTTGCAAATATCATGTTGAGTTTTCTATGCACCATGAACTATTATGCTCCATCTGTTCTACTTTGCATAGTAAAGAAATGTTGGAGGATTGTGGGGCTAGTGGGCTTCCAAAATCATCAAGAGACTTGTTAGATCAACTCTTATGTCGTAGAGTTGATGGTTGTTCCTTTTATAAAAATGCTTGCTTAAAAGAGAAGTGTTCAGAATGTGGTGGCTTATCCAAGTTTGACACATGTTTCCATGAGCGGTGTGAACAAGATCTTGGAAAGACAATAGTGAAAAAAAGGGTCTATGAAATGGTGAAATACACATTGAAGAGTGGGAGTGAGAGCTCTAGATGTGGATTGGTTTGAAAAGATATCAATGTGGCTAATTTTATTTCAGATTTCAAGGCAAATCTGTTTTACAAGTATGCAAGACATAGTCATAGGTCTCAGTGGTTGGATCAACAATTTAGAACGTGTAAGGAGACTTTTCTCATTGGCACTATTATATCAGTTGTTGATTTTGCTGAGAACTACACATTGCTACCTCAAAATGAGACACAATCTCAGTATTACAACTCTATTCAGATTGCAATTTTTGTTCACATAACATATAGACATGCCCTTGATAGTGCGGAAGATAATCGAAAGATTATTAAAGAGTATCATTTTTATATGAGTGATGAAAGATCTCACTCTCACGAGTTTGTGCAACATTGTTTTGAGAAATTTTTTTATTTCTTACATGAGCATGCAATTGCTATGGATAGACATATCATTTGGTCAGATACTATACAGGTCAATTCAAGAATGCTCGCATGTTTTATTGGTTGTGTAGGATGCACGTAAAGAGAGGGGTGCCTCATATTTGGAGTTTTTTTTAGTCCGGCCATGGCAAAAGGGAACATGATGGAGTAGGGGCATGTGTGAAGAGAGCTCTAGTTAAGGAGCAACTGAAGATTTCAACAACAGAGCTTCTTGATGAAAGAAGATAGCATGTAGGATAAGCAATTAAAGCCAATAAGCAAGATAGCACATGCATACTGACATGATATGAAGTTGGATATGAAGGCTATGAGTGGATGAGTCATTAGAGGTATCAACAATCCCATCATAAATGAGATCTTGGATTTTATGTTTCAACACTATGGATTTAAGAATGCAATATTCTCCTCTAACCTTTTCTCAAGTTTAGAATTGATTTCTATCATGTGCTTAGAGAGATGAAGGTAAGAAAGATTATTTGTCTCTTCTAGCTCTTTGTATTGAACATATAGAAAGAGAGATGACAAGTGAACAAATTTAAGTGTAGTCAATAGATCAAGGAAACCATTTAGTGAAAGAAATTCTTAGTATGCATATCATAGACCATGAAGTTAGAAAATACCAATAGCTCTAAGACCAAAGAGCCATTTTAAGTATGTTCAAGCACTAGAGACATAGAAAATCAAAGTCAATTTATGAAACTCCCCTTAGCAAAAAATGCAAACAAATATTTGCATTTGACATTTTGACTTGGTTGAAAAATTTTGACAATAATTGATAATATTGCAAGCTTGATGTTCACAAGCAATTTTTTTTCCAAGAAAGATAGTGACACATGGAGTAGTCTTCAAACAATCATCCATCATTTGCGGCCACCCCGTACCGAGGAGTCTCCAAGGTGCTCTAAGTGCATTTGGAGGTCGATCTTTCGAGGGTCATAACTCAGAGCTCGTGAGGGCTATGGATGAACTGTCAAATGCTACAGGATGATGATCCTAAGGCCTAAAATAACCTATCTCATTTTCAAGAGATCACATTCCGTTTGGATTTAGCACAGCGATCTCGCTCAATGCCAAAACTCGCAGTATGCCTCAGTTCATAGGTGCACCACAACATAACTTTGAAACCGCTGACCTTGGCATCAAATTGTCAGTGCCATTAGCTTTGGATGGGCGGGTGAACCCTAGTCACACCCTTGTTCTGGCCACGAAGACCATCCATCATTTGCGGCCACCCCGTACCGAGGAGTCTCCAAGGTCCTCTAAGTGCATTTTGAGGTCGATCTTTCGAGGGTCATAACTCAGAGCTCGTGAGGGCTATCGATGAACTGTCAAATGCTACAAGAAGGTGATCCCGAGGCCTAAAATAACCTATCTCATTTTCGAGAGATCACATTCTGTTTGGATTCAGCACAGCGATCTCCCTCGATGCCAAAACTCGCAGTGTACCTTAGTTCATAGGTGCACCACAGTGTAACTTTGAAACTGCTGATCTTGGCATCGAATCATCAGTGCCATTAGCTCCGGATGGGTGGGTGAACCCTAGTCACACCCTTGTTCTGGCCACGAAGACCATCCATCATTTGCGGCCACCCCGTACCGAGGAGTCTCCAAGGTGCTCTAAGTGCATTTTGAGGTCGATGTTTCGAGGGTCATAACTCAGAGCTCGTGAGGGCTATTGATGAACTGTCAAATGCTACAAGACGATGATCTTGAGGCCTAAAATAACCTATCTCATTTTTGAGAGATCACATTCTGTTTGGATTCAGCACAGCGATCTCGCTCGATGCCAAAACTCGCAGTGTGCCTCAGTTCATAGGTGCACCACAACGTAACTTTGAAACCGCTGATCTTGGCATCGAATCGTCAGTGCCATTAGCTCTGAATGGGCAGGTGAACCCTAGTCACACCCTTGTTTTGGCCACGAAGACCATCCATCATTTGTGGCCACCCTGTATCGAGGAGTCTCCAAGGTGCTCTAAGTGCATTTTGAGGTCGATCTTTTGAGGGTCATAACTCAGAGCTCGTGATGGCTATCGATGAACTGTCAAATGCTACAGGACGGTGATCCTAAGGCCTAAAATAACCTATCTCATTTTTGAGAGATCACATTCCATTTGGATTCAGCACAGCGATCTCGCTCGATGCCAAAACTCGCAGTGTGCCTCAGTTCATAGGTGCACCACAGCGTAACTTTGAAACTGCTGATCTTGGCATCGAATTGTCAGTGCCATTAGCTCCGGATGGGTGGTTGAACCCTAGTCACACCCTTGTTCTGGCCACGAAGACCATCCATCATTTGCGACCACCCTGTACCGAGGAGTCTTCAAGGTGCTCTAAGTGCATTTTGAGGTCGATCCTTCGAGGGTCATAACTCAGAGCTCATGAGGGCTATCGAAGAACTATCAAATGCTACAAGATGGTGATCCTGAGGCCTAAAATAACATATCTCATTTTTGAGAAATCACATTCCGTTTGGATTCAGCACAACGATCTCGCTCGATGCCAAAACTCGCAGTGTGCCTCAGTTCATAGGTGCACCACAGCGTAACTTTGAAACCGCTGATCTTGGCATCGAATCGTCAGTCCCATTAGCTCCAGATGAGCGAGTGAACCCTAGTCACACCTTTGTTCTGGCACGAAGACCATCCATCATTTGCGGCCACCCCGTACCGAGGAGTCTTCAAGGTGCTCTAAGTGCATTTTGAGGTTGATCCTTCGAGGGTCATAACTCAGAGCTCGTGAGGGCTATCGATGAACCGTTAGAGGAGACAAGTTCGTAAGGATGGAGTGGCTTAGTGTTTTTGCTAAAATAAGTTAGTGGGAAGGCTTTATTAGAGGGTCTTGGCCAAACTAGTGGGGTGTTTGCCAAAATTTCTTGTTTTATTTCTACTTGGTTTTGTTTTCTTGTTTTGTGCTTGAGTATTGTTATGGGATTGGGACTTACACACCTTCACCCTATGTTTATGGTTCCATCTATGAAGCCATTGTGAAATAGTCTTGGGGGGAAATTGTTCAAGTTTGAAATGTAATGTTTATGCATTGAAAGATTGTATGTGTATCCCAGTTTGAGCCTTGTTCCCTAGCGCGGGGGTGGTCTCTTTGAGGCCTATGGTTGGGTGGAAAGCACCCATGGTCCTTGTTATTTTGTTGTGTTGCATATGCAGATTTGTGTCCAAGGGAGCAATGGAAATGGCTTGGAATGATCATCTTGCAGATTGATGTTGGATGAGAAAACTTGACATTGTGCCCTCATTTGTGAAGGAGGATTCACTAGCTTGTTCATGTTCTCAACGATCATGTTGGACAATGTTCATGCTACTCATTGTCCATATCTTTCAATCTCCATGTTCCTTATGATTTTGAAAAGTCCCTTATGTTGCCCCATTGTGATGGAAGGAGATTGTATCATTGTTACCTAATGTACGTGTAGAAGAAAATATTGATAAGGTTGTATATGCATGTTTCATTTGGAGTTTATATTGTTATGAAAGCATTGGTACGAGTCATAGATTTGCTTTGACATCATTTTTATCATTTGAAAATGTGAAAGAAACTTTTCTCCTTGTGGTATTGTAAATGACTAGTTGATAATAACAATCCATAGATGTTATGTGATACCATTGATTGTATAAATTTAAAACTTAGTAGATTGCTTACAATCTTGTTGTGTACTCAATAATTTGGTGAGGAAGCAATGTTGATAGATAATGAGGATATAGTAATATACTAATTGTCACATTAATATATATTGTAATGATTAATGAATGTGTGTACATTGGTAATGTGGATAATAAGTAATTCTGATCCCCTTCCCTTGCATGATAGAATCACGACGTAGTCCATATGATACAACTGACAGACCCTAATAGAATATTAGTATCAGAGGCTTGTTAGGATATGAATTACCTCACTAATTTATGAGTGTTGTGTCTTGAACTTGCTCGTTTGACTCGTGATGCTAACTTGAACTAGACTGTCATCCAATCTATTTGAAAACCACTTGTGACTAAAATGTTAACACCTTCACACTATTCACATGAGTCTTGAACTCCTATTCAATGATAACCTTGGTTTACAATATGTAATTTCTTATGCGACTTCATAAGCTAAAAAAATAATAATAATTGTTGTGTTTTTACTAGTAAAATTTAGGGCATGACACATGATCCACGATAAATTGAACAATACTAGATACTAAATTAATATGTATATCATTGTGCACGTAAATGATAAAAATATATATCAAAATACATGTATCGATAGAAAAAATTTTACACAAATATATATCAAAGATCATGTATCCATAAACAAAGTACTCAAATATATATATATCAAAATACATAGATCCATATACAAAATGTGGCTGATCCTGCCATCAGAATGTGTATAATATCAATGTTTCTATATACAATGTGGCATATGCCATCTCAAAATGTCTCATGATGCATCCTACGAAAACTATACTATCCTAGGGTGCTGGTGGATGATCAAAATGCAGCCTCTTCACTGCACTAGGTGGATCGGATGCCTCCTACATAAACAAAAAAGGAAAACCCAAAGTTAGACTACTAAATTTATATGATTCTACGTATCTAACATTGAATTACTCAAATGCATAATGATCTTTTCCGTATTGGAGATTAATACTATCAAAATTTTATAATAAATACCTCTCTCGTCGACCTCCTGCACCGCTCAGGAGTCCTCTCGTATGCCCTCGGCAATGCTGGTACCTCTGTGATTGTGGGCTGTATATGTTCAAATACCTTTGTCAGATGAATCTACAATTTAAACTATAACATTATAATTCATAGCATGCTAAATTTATAACATATTTAATCATGAATTCAAACTACAACTTACTATTGTAGGCTCCTCGTCAGGAGTGAGTGGCTGCATCATCAAATCTACATAACTGTCCCGTCGAACCTCATGTGCACTAGGAGTCTCCTATGAGATACAAAATAGTAGTTGTTAATATCACGAAAATTAGTTTTGAATTTATTTATGAAGATAAGTGATGCAAGAGCATCCCATGCTCATCAGGGGAACATTGAAGATCCAAGGCATTACAGAGGTCATGGAACATCTCTTGAAGTCAATTGGGCAATCCTTGCACCAATTATGGCTCATGGAAGCATACAAAGTTATAATGTTGGACTCATATGTGGAAGAAAGTTGTAATTGGGCATGAGATAGGATTTTAGGATTTTAGGATTTCTGCATCAATTAAAAAAATAAAAAATAAATGATACTTATACATACAATGGGGCTCTCTGTGCGAATGAAAATCCCTAATGATCTAGGACGCCGAATCTGTACAGGCTCATCGCCAGTAGCCACACCCTATATACAATTAATAATGTAATTAAATGAGATTACCACAAAAATTTTACAAGAATGCATCAATATTTAATCAATTAGAAAACATCTAATTACCTTTCCTTTGTCAATGCATGCTGGCTCACCCCCCGCACTTTGTCCCCCCCGGGCAGGTGGTATCCGCAAGATAAAAGAAAGATTAGCAATCATATATGCTACAATATCAAATAGAAAAAATAAATGTGAACACAACATAATGTACTGTAGATGTCTCAAGGCCAAATGAAATGGCCGAGAGTGTAGCATCATCTATCTGTCTGAGCTCCTCCTTGGTCATCAACTAAACATGAATGAAGATCACATACATGTAAAAGTCAATATGACTTAAAAATTAAAATTACTCTATTATAAAAATTAACTTTAAATCACATATGTCATAACAAAAAAATGTATACACGTACTGACACTGAAGGAGTCCATGCCTCTACATTCCCCTCCTCTCTCGCATCAGGGTCTGTAGCCTCTGCACGTGCGTCTGGTGTATCCTCGTCTAATACAAAATGATACTCGGGAAGATCATCTATGGGACCCAGGCAAATATTCTTGCATGTAATGCAAGTGTGAGGCACACAAATGTGTGATGAGCTAGCCGATGATGAACTGGCACCAACATCATCAACATGAGGAGGCAAGACTGACCTAGCCTGAGATATCATTAGGCTACTCAGCCTATGAATGGCTCTGATGGTCTGAGAGCTAGCCTCTACCATAATATCTGGATGCTGCACTTGAGGAGGGGGGGAGATATCAGGGGGGGGGGGGGGACAAAAGTGCCAAGTTTCTTCCGCTGGGAAGAGGGTCTATCCTGAGGAGCTCCTAGTCCTAAGCCCATGTTGGGCTTCATGCTCCAATAGTTCACTTTAAGTTTCAACACAAATTCTGCATATAATTTTTTAAGGAAATAAAATGGTATGTCTAAATTGCCATGTGGAGGGATATCAAAGACCATCCACGAACGGTCCCAAAAATTTGCACGTATGGCGTCATTTGTGCACCATTTAATCGATAGTTTGGTTTTTTTTGGGTCAACTGGTATACCCATTTTTGGGTTAGCAAAAAGGCTTGCCAAATCGTCTTTGGTTATGTTGAGGGCCGCGACCTCATCATAATCCAAACCATCATCAAACATCTGGTGCATTTCATCACGCCAATGAAGAGCGGCATTTTGTTGGTTTGTAAGAGTTTCAATGTTATCCACTATGGTGTTTAATGTGGATAACATAGGAGCCAGTGCAGGTACATTATTGTATGTTCTATGCAAACCTCTCAACTCAGTGAGATTTTCATTTATCAAATCCTCGATTCGAGGAGGGTTTTGAAGAGGTAGAGGATCATTTGGTGGATAGTTTTGTGGGGATACTGGATCGTTTGGTGGTGGGTTGCGAGGAATATTATTCCCTGCCTCAGTGTCATCATTTTGATCAGCCATTCCTATTGAATTGCAAAACATAATATATATTTTAAAAAAATCTAAATTTTAACCATTTTTGTCAAAAAAACCCTACATTCAACTAAAACAAACAAAATCTTGTTAAAATCTATTAAATTTAGGTTAAAAATGAGTCAACGGGGGGGGGGGGGCGGGGGAAGACACCTGATATCTGATATCCGATCTGACTGGCCCAAATTTGCGTAAAAATAAGGGCCGCGGGTCTATGATTTTGTATTTAATCCATGCAGAGGTATCGAATATCCGATATTATATCGGATATCCGATATTATAATATATATAATATAACTTATATATTACATTTTATATATTTTTATATTATATTTTATATTTATTATATTAATTTACTATATATTATAATATAAAATATTATTATTAAACTATATTATTATAATTCATAATATATTATACTTTTTTATTATATATTATATTATAAGATATTACTTTTTATTATTATATTATATTATATATATATATATATATTATATTACATTACTATATATTATAATATATGAAATATTATATTATATTATTATAATATAATATGTTATTATAATATTATTATTATAGTATAATATTATATGATTATAATATAATAATATTATTATTATTATATTATAGTATAATAATAATATTATTATAATATTATAGTATAATAATATTATTATTATTATATTATAGTATAATAATTATTATAATAATATTATTATTATATTATAGTATAATAATAATTATAATAATATTATTATATTATAGTATAATAATTATTATAATAATAATATTAAATAATAATATTATTATTATAATATAATAGTATGATATATTATTTAATATTATTATTATTATTTTATATCGATAATAATAATATTAAATAATATATCATACTATTATATGATTTTAATTATTAGTCGGATATTGGATTTAAAATCGAATATCTGATATGATATCGGATATTCGATAAGGCTCGGCTTAACCTTCTAGGTTTGGTTCCTGGATAGGTAAAAAAAAGTCAGAGCGGATTTTGAAGCGCTTTTAGGCGTCTTCAAACTCTTTATTTTTCACATTGCCACTTTTTGGCACACCATGATCCTGCACATACCCTAAAGGTAAAGAATTAAAATGGCAATTTTGAAAAACATGAAGTAACAAGATATAATTGGAAGAGTAGACGAGTAACAACAATTAACAAGGGGCGCAAGAGGCAAAGTTCCTATTTTTGGTATAGCAGGTTTTTGGGTAAGAATTGAGTAATATTGTACATGTAGATTTGTTAACATTTAATGATGGTGACATATTAATAAATTATTTATCTAAAGAGTGCTAGGTAAAGAAATATAGAACTATGTTACATGAGTAGTCTTAAACAAAATATTGAACATAAACATTATTAAAGTATTTGTTATTAAATTAATTATGTGCACTAACTACTTGCACGATCATTTACTGCATCTTCCATAAAGTCATTAAACAACATTTAAATGTATTTCTAAATGCAATCTATCAAGTAACTCAAGTCATAAGCATAAGGTAAATTGGTTTATTTTTGTTGTTAAAAGTGCACAAATTTTAATTATTGCAATAAGAATCTAACCTAAATTCAATTTAATAATAATTGAAAATTGAAAAATAAATTATTTATAATAATTTTATCAATAATACACAAATTCTATAATGTATATAGATATGTACAATTTAATTATTTTAATAGAATTAACACACCATTCAATAAAAAATTACAATAAAATATTTAATTTTAATTAAGATTGCTCAAGATGCAAATTGGCATCTGAAGAAGCTCATTGATTAAATGATTCTCTTTAACCAAAATAAGTTTTGTTATTTTTCTATAGTTAAGTCATTTCATTAATCAAATCTATTAAAAAGGGATTCACTGCCATAGTCAAGAATAATATCTAAATAATTCTTCATATTCCATGTCATTTGTCTATTTTCGAGTTTAATGTATGTTGAATTTTTTGATTTGTTATTGAACAAACTTATCCATAACAATTAAAAGTTATTTTCTTAAACAAAATATAATATTATATATAAAATTTCATAAATATACATCAATGTAAAATTATAACTAAATTGATATAGTAATTTTAAAAAATTCTATAATAAAACTATATCATATATTATACATATGAAATCACTATTATTAAATATTTAAAAAAGTGTAAAATATAAAAAATTCATCTCATAATTTTGAAAAAAGCCATAATTTAAAATAAAAACATCATCTAGAAACTAAATTTATTAGGCATCGATAACTTGAAGTTCACCCTCCCAATGTGTCTCTTTCACACTTTTCCATGCCACATGATATGTGCCACAACTTGTGCTATGTATTGCCTTTTGGTGGGTGTTGAGCTATCATTTTACACGATGGTTAACGATAGGAATCCTTTCGAACTCCTCTCTTGAAAAGTTAATCTAGGGATCAACTCCAAGGTTTTGAGTGATCTTGCGACCTACTGGAATCTGCTTCGTTGAAGATAAATATGAGTATTCATGAGGAGGCCTTTTTTGGTTTTGGTAACTTCGGATAAGATGTAGAATCTATTTGCTACTTCAAAAGAGTAAAACACACAAAAAGAAATATATTTTTGCATTTTTCTATTTTTTAATGAATGCAATCTAACAATGCAACCATATGAATTCCTAAATTAACCAAGTGTTTGTAAAAGAAAATAATGAAGATAGGGTAACAAGAGGTTTAATAAAATAACATGAAAAGTAAATTCCTAATGGACATGATCTATAGAAACAATGCATCTGCAGGTTAAGCTTTCAAAAAGATCGGTAGGTAACCAATGAAAGTAGGAGCAATGCTTCCTTAATTCCATTGATGCAATCGCTGATGGGGAATTCAGTAATCGTATGATGCTTCACTTTTCATCAAATTGCAAGGCCATGAAAAGTGTGCTCATGTGAGACAAAAAAGCTATACAGGAACAAAATAAGTGATCTCTTCTCGAACTAAGTATGTCGGTGAAAATTGTAACCCATAGCAAACTCCAAAATTAAAAGATCGCACAATTAAAATAGCACAATAAAATTAATGGCTCAATTACACTTCATGAAAATACATTCACAAAATATAACACATTCAGGCAAGAATCACTACATTCCAAATGAGAGCACCAAAAGCATATACTATTGCATCAAAATAACAAAGGCCTGGAATACATGTTATATTCCTGAATTCATAAGTAATCTTCTCCTCAATTTGTGTTGAGAGTTAGAGATATCTTTATGCAATCATATGCTTCTAAACTAATAAAACAAACCTATTTATGTACAAACTAACTATCTAACTGTTGTTTAGTAGGACTCCATCCATATTTATATCATTAATCAGATGCATGAGCCTTTACATGTCATAAAACAAAGAAAGCCTAGGAAAATAAGAAAGAGAAAGCCTTCTATTGATGTAGAAGTGTCTAGAAGTTGCAAAAATAGGAGCTCCTTCTTTACTAGGTGTCTGACATAGGAGTTAAACTGCTATGAAGGTGTATTTTTGATGCATGGAAATTTCTAAATTTAGATCCGGTAGTTAACTATCGGTGTACATCTAAATTCTTTAAAGTCTTCCAGAACACCATTGAAAAAGTGCACCTACGCACCTGGCATAACAGTGCACCTCAAAAGTAGGTTAAAAAAAAATGCAAAATTTCACTAAGTGTCAGAATCGAAATTCTTGCTTTTGGGTTTTGTTCCCCTTTATACTAGAGCTATGTCTAGGTATTTGCCCTTGAATTTATTGATTATCTCAATGACTTGAGCCACATATGGAAAATCTAATGCCTCATATTTGTCTTTCACCTTCTTCTTGTAGTTGTCAACCTCAATACGAATCTCTACAAAATCTACTAGTTGTACATCCATATCTAATAAAACCTCTTCTGTCCTAAATGCCTGCCTGATATCATCATCATTGACAACTTCCTCAAAAATTTTCTAGAATTATTCTACTACTACCTCTACCTTTATTAATGTCTCCCATGCATCATCCTCAAAAATGTCTAGACACACATCACTATAATGTTTCTTAGCTACCAAAATTTTCTCTTGGGTTTGATCCTTGAGCCTATGAATGTTTGCATGCAATGTTTCCATTACTTTATTGCCATCTTCAATCTTTTCAATCCAATAATCTATCATGTTTAACTGTTCAGGTGTATGCATTTCCATCAACATCCAATACCTTTGGCCTTTAATTTCCTATAATGCATGAAAATCCTTACCCCAAGTATGTACTTCATCCATCAGACCAAAATCTTGATTCAAAATGGCTACTAACCTATCTGCATTATCCTACATGATGTGTAATAGCTTCAAATTTCCTTGAATGATTTGTACACCGTTTTCCTCAAAACTTTTTCGCCATTGCTAACAACCTTTCAAAAATGGATCCAATTGGCTTGTACCCCTGTCTCTTCCCTCGATTGCTATGTTCAAGGTTTCATTGGGATTTCCAAGGTCTAACGGACCAACAACTTTTCTTATATATCCTTTTAGGTTCTCATTTTGTCACCAAAGTGTTATTAATTCTACCCCCTCTTGTTCTAAGCTCCTAAAAACTTCTTTAATACATGTTGCAACCATCAACTTAGCAGTATCTAAGGTAGATTTCCCAAGCATAACCTCATTAATATGATAATCTCATGGAGTCAATTCTTTAATGTTTGAATGTGGAGGAGGGATAGCCATGTGGTCAAACAAGTCCTGGCTTTGATCACTCATGATGAAAGTTAATGCTCATGCATCTTTTAGGGGTGATTCAAGCCTCCTTAGGAATACTATCAATTCCATTATATCCTCTTCCTTTGAGGTGAATTGTTGCTTCTTATTCCTTATTAATTCTTTCCTCAACCACCATGGGATATGCTCCAACAGACATTTTCCTTTTGAGGATGAAGGAGTCTACTTTTCTATGCCCTTTCCCTTATCTCCACTTTTTGGAGTCCTCTCCTTTTCCAAGAGATCCATGTTAGGAGTCTCTATATCTATGGAGTCCATAGTTCTCACCTCGGTGTCTTGGGAAGTTTGTTGAGGCTATCTACTTATCTACCCTTCCTCTAACACTTCCTTGATGGATACATTTTTTGGCTCTTCCTCTTGTACTTTTTCTTCTTCATTATTTTGAGGAAGAGGAGTAGTTGATCCCTTATCAACACAAAATGTAATTTGCACTTGGGATGACAGAACTACTTCTAGATCTTGTGGTTTAGGTGGAAACTAAATCCAATCCTCCTGTAGAGGTTGATTGGTTGGAGTGTCTCTTATCTTATCCCCGATCAATTTAGTACCCATGGGCATAAAATCAAAATCTAACATCTAAATGACATCAGTGCGCTCCACATCTTGCTCATCTATCCACTATTTCATTTCATTTTTTGATGTTGTAGTCTGAATAGCTTTCTCAGGAATGGGTGGTAGGGTGATCATGGAGCTTCTTCTCCTATCTGATTCTGTGGCTCTTGCAAGATGAGTCCTTCAATTTAAAGGTAAATTATCCTCTTCATCCTCTTCTTTTGCTTCTTTCGGGATAGGTTCAAGGACTGATAGGAAAGGAATCACTCTTTTGATAACCTTTTGTCTTCTCTTAATAGGAGTCTTGATCTTTCTCTTCTTAGGTGTAGAGGGGGAAACTTGTACTTCTTGTGAAGGCACTTCTTGTATTTCAATCTCAGCTTCTCCTTGGCCTTGTTTAGCTGGCAAAACTTAAGGATTTTCTTGAACTTGTACGGCTTCCACATTCTCTGACCCTTGTTCATTTTCTTCTCCCTATTGTGGAGGTTCCTAAGAAGCTTGCTCTTGTGGCTCGACTTGCTAAGGAGAAGTCCTCGTTCTCTTTCCTTTACCTTTTCCTTTTTGAGATCTATAATATCCAACTGGCCTATCAAGTTGGTGCATCATTTCTAGTCTCACTAGTGACTAGGCTATAAATGTAAACACTATGACCTTAGCTCCTCAACCTTTAGCTAGGCTTGAGCATGAAAAACTATTGTTTGAGGAATTGGATCAAGTTTAAAAGGTCTCTTGATCCATTCCTTTGTCAATTTGATGATGTGTCTCACTCTATGATTAATTTTCAAGTTTTCTTCTTTGTCAATTGCAGCATTCATAATAGGTCTACCACCAATCTTGTCCCTATTGACTAATAGATCGAGCAAATCCTTCGTATCTTATTGCACAATCTTTAATGGAATCTTCATCTTTAAAGCACTTTCTACCAGGTATAGAGTCATCCTACAATAATCCCTTATGCGGATATCATAGTTTTCCACTGTGTTCATTTAGTGATCCTTGATCACATCCACATGCTGAAATGTCTTACCAGCTAGATGTTGCACCCTTCCAATGTTATCAAAATAGGGTCATGGAGAATTATATTCTTCTAAGGGATATTGATCCCATTCACAGTCAAAAGACAGAATGTATTGTCTTCGATCCACACTAAATGGTACTATTGCAATAGGCCATGTCCATGTTACTTTGTGTTGTCTCCTTACTCTATTGTATGTAGACAAGATTTTTCTAGCAATCTCCAAGAGTATAAGCCTATCACTTGGATATCTTGGGAGCTTCTTGGGATTGATAGTTGTGCCTGCTACCCTCAAACATGTGAATGTTCATTATTGGATGTAATAGGCTCCAACCTCTGAAATCTTTGGAGTTGCCTCTTCTGACATCCTCTTGACATAATCTTGTTTGATAAATTGGATATTAGTGAATATGAAAGCATCATTTACTATCCTATATTCCTTGCTTTGCTCTGAAAGCATCTTCTTTACTAGGTAAGGATATACAATGTAGGCCCATGCATTTGCATCCTACATGCTACCCTTCTTATAGAGCCCTAGATAATCTGTCACCCTTGTGGCTAATAAGTACACCAAGTATGATGTCATGTAAAATTTTCTATTATCCTTCACCACCACCAACTACTCACCCAAGTTCTCACTGAGAATGGAAGACCAATCAATTGGCATCTCTACTATTTTGATTGTCTCAATAAAATGCACCATAAAAATGTTCAGGTGTCTAGCAGCTGGAAAACTCATAAATCTACTCAAGAGTATGATTGAATATCCAATAGCTTCTTTCATATAACCTCATGTCATATCCACTTTTATTGCTTTTTGGCACTAGAGGACTCTTCTCAATAAGGTATGAAGGTTGGATGATCTCAGAAACTTCATCAATATGTTCCCTGTACCATCTCTACACTTGTTGATAGGTTAATCTAATGAATTAATCTACTCTTGGCAGATGGAACACCTTCTCAATGTTCTTGGGTCAAAGATCCAAGACAATCTCTCCAGTAATGCTCTTGACAACTCTTTCTTCAGGAACATAATTCTCTGTGAGTGCCATAATTAGCTATGAGGACTATACTAAAACTAGATGTAATGTTGCATTGACAACACCTGATCAAATCAATGTAGAAATCATTGGACAAATTTTTGTGGGTTTGTTGCATAGTGTCAGGAATGTGCCCAAATATGTGTGACCTAACTCAGTGTGCCAAATCTCTGAGTGATCATCTTGAAAATGTGATTTGGTTGGAACATGTTAAAACTTGAATACCATGGGCTTTGGGGTGATTTTTTCTGCAAGGGAAGATGATGAAGCCATTGAACTTGCACAAAAATGATGTCCATTAGTCTAAAGTCAAAGAAAAATTGATAAATTCAAACCCTAAAATTGATACGAACAAAACCCTAAACCCTAATCTGCTAAAAAATCCAAAAAAACATAACTTTATGACTCTTATTTGCAAAAAGGGCACACCTGGCACACTTGATAGGTGCACCTAATGTGCCTTTTACTATGTAAAACCTTAATAGATAGGGTGTGCAGTAGTGCACCTCATGAGGTGCACTGATGCACCTCCTATGTCCTTTTGGGTGCAAAATTGCATTAAGTATTTTACGGTGCATAATAGGGCACCTAATTAGGTACGCTACTATGCACCTTACTAAGGCTTTTGTTTATATTTTTAAGGGTTTTACAAAGGTAAAATGTGCGTAGCAATGCACTTTGATAGGTGCGTTGATGTGCACCTTTGAGTGTTAAATGTTTTTTGTCTTTGTATGTAGGGGAAAAGCAAAGATGAAGGTGTGATGCACACCTAATGGTGCTCAAAGAATTAAGATAAGCAAGTGAAGAGTTAGAGAGTGGTCCCTGGGTTATATAGCTCAGGGTTCCTAACACCCCTTAGTGTTGTGTAGCTACATTGCTATGCCATGGCACATCATCAAGGGTGATACCCTTGCTTAAGTATTTTGGCACACTAGTGAACCTCATGAGATGCACTAGTGTGCCTTTTTTCTTTGTAAAAAAAACAACTGCTATCAGAATTTTGATTTTTGAGATCTGGGTTTCCAAACTAGGACCTTAATCTAATCAAGGACACTAGGAAAAACCCTAGAAAAGACTCAGACCATGGACTAGGGATTGAGAAAGCCAAAAAATAAAGTAGGGGGTCCCCGTTTCTAGTAGAAATGGGGTGTATGTTGTGAAACCACAACAGTGGGGAAGAGAAGGCATATGGCAGCCAATATTAACCTAGAATCCTACACATGTCACATATGTTTGTGTGTAACCTTGAGTAGCCAACACCAGTTATTCCACGACTTGACAATCTCTACCAAATCCATTAAGGTAATATTTGGTAACCTACAAAAAAACTATAGATTATGGAGTATTCTTATGGAAGATGAACATGATATATAAGAGAGTTAGTGGTTCCTTCAAAGCACTAATGAATTTTGCAACATACAAATGAGGTAGGCACCCACAAAGGCACATGGAAAGCATGGGAAAAACCACAAGATGTTAAAATGGAGCATGAATAAACTAGATTAAGAATTCAATTTGTGTTGAATACTATGAGGTCCCAATGTTAATATATGTCATTAGAACCACCAAATGCTCTATTGTGGAGAATTTTCCTAGTAGGGGATTTGTGCCACTCAGACAAGCTTCTCATTTCTTTACTAAAGTCATCATTTATGAATTCGAGAAATTTATAAATATATCAACACTCTAAAAATATTTAAAATGTTGTCACAATGCCCCAAATGAAAGGGAAAAGGTTTGGACATATTTTTAGACATGAAAAATATCATTTATTACTCATATTAAGTCCCAAAATATGGCTCCAATTGCTTGCACATGAAATTAATTTGGTTGTTGTTTGATTGCCTCAATGAAATCAAATTTCTAAAGCTTCCTTTAGATCCATTTTGTGCATCTTGTTGTAATCACATTTTTTTATTCATTTGTTTGTTTCCTTTGCTGATGAGATTCTTCATTGGTTGCTTGTCTTTATGCAGGTGCTAATTATGATATATATAATTGGTGGTTGTGATTAAAATTCATCTATTGGCATAATTCTCCTTATATGGACTATAGCAACTATCTTACTTTTATTTTATGATATAACTCTTAATTGATGTATAGTATTGCCTACTATACTAAGATTGATTTCTTGATTCGAATTGTTAGAAATGGTTTTGAATATTAAGAGGACTTAATCCTTTGACTTTTCCAATAATTTTTTGGTAGAAAAAACATAGAGCCATCCCTGAGTGAAACATGAGACTCAACAAAAATAGAGGACAAAAATAGGAGAATCATCATCATTGTTGTTTCTTGTGTTTTCTTGTGAAGTGCCTCTTTCTCAAACTCAGAAGTCCTTGCCATGACCTTTCCATCCCCAATAATCCAACAACACTTCTCTTTTCCAATGAGGGAAATTAAAGGGAAAAATACATGAAACTTAATGAGCATTTTGTTTTCCCTATGCATGGACTCCATTGAACCTGCAAGCAAAAACTCAATCTTGGTAGGTAAACTGGGTTCTACGGCTTCTGATTAAAACCTAGGGACTTATGATCATTTGACATCCATGATGGTGAAGGAATATTTGCTAGGGTTTTGTAATGGTACGACATTGATCAGAGGAAATAAAAAAAGGAAAAATTGATTCAAAGTATATGGTAAAAGTGTTAAAAAAAGCCAAGCCCACAACATAGAAGAATGCTGCATAAAAGACATCCTCTAGGGGCATCTATTCCATTACTTAGGATTTGAGCAGTAGTCTTGAAGATTTCCTTCAGCCCTTGGAAATTACTTTATATTATGAGCATACGATGGGAATCAATCCAACCAACTTGGTCTTGTACCCATTTTCCATGAATTTCAATAGTAGAGCAATAAACTAGTTGAATCTAAAGCCAACTATCAAAATTCACTTCTGAAGCAGATTTGGCTATATTTTAGATGTAATGAAAACCAAGAACCCTACTCTAGTACAATCATTAACTTACTAATAATAAATTGAATTTCTAAAATTTGTCACACAATCTAGACCCAAAAGAAAACAAATTTTGATTATGTTTAACTTTTCAAATATTGTTTGAAACACATATTCCTTCAAAAGTCTATATCAAAATTTAAGTATTCCCATTCAACTAGAAACCTAAATATTTCCCAATATTTTTGAAAAAATCAATAACTACTATATTTTTTAATGAATCAATCCATGCTCTTTTCAACTATAAAGTGACTGCCCTTGCACATAAAGTCAGGGATGGTCTAGTGGAAAGAGGATCCCTTCAAGTCAATGGGTTTATGGAAAGAACTTGCCTTCAAATAGAGGGCCTTTCCACCAATGCAAATTATAGTTGTTTGTTATCTTTAGCTTCACAACCTTGAAAAGCTCCATCAAGATTTTCCTTGCCGATGGATATGTGGAAGAAAACCCTAGGGTTTGACATCCTATAAATTTTGATCTCCTTACCAAAACAAAAAATAAAGTACACTAGCAATTAACCAACAACAATCTTTACATGTCTAATTCTATCACTATAGAAGCAACTCATGAATTGTTACTAGAAGTATTGAATGACTACAAAATTATTGAATAACTATAATAGCAGATGGTTTTCTCAGCCTTCTGAGCTCTTCCCAAAGGGTTTTTGGGCTTTCCAGCCACAACATGTTCTGGGATATCTAGAATATCTAGCAAGATCTACAACTTTTAGGCAATGCTTCTAGAGTTTTTAATTAGTTTATATTGTTTTTAGGTTATAAATTTTGTATTTTATGTGAAAGGAAAATGATTTTCTTCATTGTTTAAACCAATAAGAATTTAAAAATAATCATATTTTCCAATTATCATATATATATAGAAATAGTTAACTATAATATTTTGATGTAATAAAGTTTAATACTTTATTCTAATTGGTTGCTTCAATGTTCAAATAAATTTTTCTGTGCTAAACGATTACATAAGTTACCTATTGTAGGAGGAACTAATAATTTTAATATTATATTTGCCAATTTATTTTTCTTTGTGAACATGATATATGTTATGGTGATTTTTCCTATATTGATCAAGAGAGATAAAGAGACCCACTCATTAAAAAGGTTGATTTAAGTATAAATATTATGATTTGATCTTGCCAAAAAGTAACAAGATTTAAAATGTAAGATTTCTGAAAAAAATTGAGCCCCAAAAATAGAGCTTTTGAGGAGAGAAGTCATGTGGGAAATGATTTCCTTCCTTAATTAGCAACATCAGAAGGACAAGTAGAATGTAAGAAGGAAATAAAGGCATTGGCTATCTAGCCCCACCATTCAGGATGGATGGATGGCCATGCCATTCTTCCATGACCATTGGGAGAGTGTGCACATAGGTGCATGGTAATGTAAAGGTAAGTGTTGTTTTTAAATTATTTGTAGTTTTGTTTTAAATTAGTTACTTTATTTTAAGTTTCATATATATTATGTTTTTTAAAATTCATTTATGTTTTATGTAGTATAGATTTTAATTAATATTTTTGTGATTATTTTTCTTTTGTTTTTTATTTGATATGTATTATTGATGTAGGAGCATCTTGGGTTTGCTCGGTGACTACTTTGGAGTTCATTGGAGGAGGCTTAGTAGTTGCTTTGGAGGGTGCTTGGATTGGTACTAGGTTAAAGAAGGGCTGGTGCTTGGTATGGTCTATGGAGCTTAGCATGGTCTTGGAGCTCAACATGGTCTAGGAGCTCGGCATGGTCTTGGAACTTAATATGGTCTGTTGTGCTTGCCATGCTTTGGGTGTTGAATGATGCTTGGGAATTTTTTGGTGCTCGGCTTGGTTTTGCTAACACTAGGCTTGGTCTTGGTTTCTGTTGGTGCTAAGTTGTCTATGAGTTGACTTTTGGTATTTAATTTGTGTATGGGTATTTAATTTAGTGTTGTAGTTGGCTTGTGGCTCAACCTATATTTAATATAAGGGATTTATTTTAGTTTTTAATGAGCTAGGCTAACTTGTGGCTTAGTTGGGTATAAGTAGGGGGACTTGTGGAGTCTTTTAGTCATTCATTCATGGAGTGATTCATTCATTTCAAAGGAGTGAGTATAGAGTGTAGCTGAAGGGTGATTTTTTTAAGTCTATGGACAAGGCATCAAATGTGAGGCAATTTATAGTAGGATTGTAGTGGAGTTGTGAGTTTGTGAGAAGAGCTAGGGCTGGGGCTTGGGAACCAAAGAATAGCTTGGTGGACCTGAGGGTACAAGTGTAGATTCTTCTTGGTGTTCTTACCCAGTTGTGGATCTGGACTAGCTAGGATTTGGATTGGATCTTGAGGGATCTTGTAGAACTAATTTTGTAATTGTTGTTAGTACTTGACCCTAACCTGAAATGCCTTATAGTTGGGCATATTACATGTAATAATTTATATCTATGAATAAATAGTTGTGATTGGGTATCAAATCTTGCATAAATTACTTTCTTTGTTGTTGTGTTTCTGCTATGTGGTTATTTGCTAGGGGCTAGGACATCTCCTTTGGGGATTCTTCTCCCTTGCACTGCGTCAATTATTAAATTAAATTTTTACTAAATATAATTATTTTTTAACTAATATTGTGTAATATATATTAAAGTTAAATATAATTGTATTATGGAGTTTCCTTGTGTGCAGCTCTCTGTCTAAGCTCTCATTTTGTGTTTTCCACTTGTTAAACTAAATTTAGTGCAAGAGTTTTTAGACTAGTTTATAATAGCCTCAACCAGTGGTGACCTAGTTGTTGATACTAGTGTTCATGCTATTGCTTCAAAAAGTCATGGTGCCTCTATTGAAAAAACATCCTCACAAATTCATCCTGAAGGTCTTTCATGAGGTAATCCTAATATTATCCTTCCTTTGCAAGAATTTGATGTTTCTTGTAGAACAACATACCTTGATAGGGTACTTTTTGGGTAGGACTCCTCCTAAACCTATGCTCCAAGAATGAGTTAACAAGAGTTGGACTCCTCATGGAGTCTGACTTGATGTTGTACAAAACCTTAACAAAGGTTTTTTAATTTTGTTTTGCCAACCCATCTTAGGCAGATGCAGTTTTTACCAATGGCCCTTGGTCAATGTGTTCCTCTCTACTAATTTTCCAAAGATGGTTGAGAGACTTCATTGTCTTTGACGAAAAAAATCTTAGGGTTCCTATGTGGGTTGAGTTCCCAAGTTTACACTTGTTGTGTTGGCCTTTTATTGATTCCATTGCAAATGCTCTTGGAAAAGTTATTACAAAGAAACATGAAAAGTTTTTCAATGCTCATCCTCAGAAATGTGTGTGCATTGAGGTTGATCTCTCCAAGGATCTCAAGGATTCTATAGAGATACATATTGGTTCTCAAAGCTTCTCTCAAAAGGTACTCTATTTGAACCTGCCCAACACTTGTTATAGGTACCAATCAATGGAACACAAGATTAGGGATTTCCCTTTGGTGGTGCCTAGGGTTAAATCCTTGCCTAAAGAAGCTCTTGTCAACCTAGCAGAAGGGAAACAAAAAGAAGAATGGACTACTATTGGGTGCAAGGGCAAGACTCCCTTGACTACTAAATAGTAATATGCGGTTGTCAGTTCAATTCCTCTTATTTCAACAAGAGCACAAACCCCAACCATTGTAGGATCGATGATAATTTTTTTGAAATCAAACCCTGGTGTTTCTCAAATTTCAAACCCTAGTAGTTCACAGGAGATCAAGGTGGCTGCAAGGGCTACCACTTATATTATGGTTCACACTTCTTTTGTTGCTTCCTCCGTTGTGACTCAGAATGTGCAACATTCTCATAGTCCTCCTGGACATGCTAAGAAACCATAGGAGAAATGACGGGCTATCAGTCCATAGGATTTTCCTTATGGTTTTAACCAAGTTTCAACTTTCTTGCAAAAGAGTTACTCTTCTCTCAAGGACGAGGAAGATATGGAAGATTTTTCATGAATCTTTTTATCATGGACCATGTGAGGTCTTACAGACCTCTCCAAAAAGAACTATGTCAGAGATACCCGTCATAGACTTGGTAATATAGATTTTCTTTGCATGCAAAAGGTTAAAATTTATGGTTTCATGCTTTCCTTTGCATGTCATGTCATTTAGTGGGATGGCATTATGATTTCCTCTCAGCACGAAACTGGTAGAGGTGGTATAGTTACTCTTCTGTCACCTTGTATTCATTATGCTATTATCTCACATGTTTTGACCCCATGCATAGAATAATTTAGCTTTTGTTTTCTATCAAAAATCATTCCTTTGGAGTAGTTAATGTTTATGGTTCTAATGATGTTGTGAAAAGATCTCAATTATGGGGTTCGATGGCTAACAACTTGCCTCCAGCAACTTGGGTTATGTGTAGTGACTTTAATATGGTTGAGTTGGCCTTTGACAAAGATGAAATTTTGTCTTTTTGCTGGACAACTAGGGAAAGGGAAGCTTGGTACTACATGTGTAATAAATTGGGCATTTATGATCCCAATAATAACTGTCACTAGCATAATGGCATCTGGCATACTTGGTCTAACTTTTGAGCTGGCTCTGATCACATTTTAAAATGTCTTGATTGTGAAATGATTACTGTACAGTCTTTTTTCTCCTTTTCTAAGGATCAAGATTTACCTATCATTCATTTGCCAGATGTGGCATTATCAGACCACTATCCCATTTATTTTTCCATTTCTTGGTACATGTTGTCTAGCATGTTGTTAGGATGTAGTTTTTCCTCAATACATTAGGGTTGATGCATGCTTCCACTATTGCTCATATCCTATGTGTCTAGAATTTGAAGCCATGTTCGCATTCTCGGACAAGTTGGATTCAATGGTGGAATGATGTTGTTACCAGAACTAGTAGATTTCTATGCATCTATGGATAGAAGTTGGTAGTTTTCAGATGACGATCTTATGAATTCACTATCACAGCTCTCAAGAAAGCTTATGAAGCTCTCACCCTTAACCCTTTTGATATTGATTTGCAAATTCATCTTGCCAAGCTTCATCATGAAAAATAGATTGCAAATAATTATGCTACTTGAGGGGCCCAAATCAAAGCTTGCCTCCATTGGTTGGAGGTTGGCAATAAGGCTTTTAAAGAATTCTTGAAGGCTCTACGAGCCCATCATACCAATCTTGGAATTAAAAAGATCAAACAGGGAAATTATGTTCTCTCCAATCTCCCTGAAATCCTACAAGCTTTTGTTCACCTCTACCAAGATGTGTTTGCTTCACAGGGAAATTTAGTTGCTCCGGAGGAACCTTCAAAAAGTGTTATTTTGTTACTCCAAATTTCCTAGCAGTCGAGAAACGTACTTTCTATGAGCAACTTCTCACCATTTGAGACCTCAAGGAGGTAGTCTTTTCCATGGCTGATAACAAATCCCCCTGGTGTGATGGGTTTCACTATGAATTTTACAAACACCTTTGGGAGTCTATTGGTCTAGACCTACACAAATTTTATCTGGACTCCTTTCATTCTAAGAGTCTAGGTGCTATTATCAACAAAAGAAACATCAAATTCATACTTGAAGCTTGCGATCCTAAGGATATCTATAATTGGTAGCCCATTACTTTTCTTAATGTGTCTTATAATATTATTGCTAAGGCAATTTCTCTTAAAAATTTCCATCTCCTACCTTTAATTGTGTGACTAGAGAAAATTGGCTTTATTAATTATAGGTATATTCTTGACAACATCATTGTTGTCTGGAAAGGCATGGAGTGGGCTTGCAAATCCAATCAGCCATGTATGTTTTTGAAAATTGATTTTGCTAAAGCTTATGACCAGATCGAATGGCTTTTCATCTTGACTATGCTTCAAGCTCTTGGTTTTGGTCCCAATTTTCTTCGATATATGGAGATGCTTTTTGGAGATTCTAATGCTTGTATTACTATCAACAACTCTCAATATGAAGCATTTGGGCTCTTTTGCTCCATCTAAAAGGGTTGCCCTCTGGATCTAGCTTTATATGTTCTTGCTACTGAAGGGTTTGGTTACTTGTTAGCCCACTTCATTTCTTCTAGTTTGGTTCGTGATATTTCCTTGCCAAATTCCTCCTCTTAGTTGGTCAATGGGCACTTTGCTGATGATTCCTTTCTCACTCTTTTGAAGGATAAGGAAAACATCACTAATGCCTTGCAACGCCTAGACACCTTTTGTCAAGCCTCTAGCTCAACTATTCAATGGCACAAAATGCTCTATTATCAACAATATTTTCTTCTAGCTCTATCATGGCTTGACTAGTTCAAATAGAAATGGGTCACCCATAAGGAGATCTTTCACTTTCTGGGCATCCCATTTGCCTTTCAAGCTTTGCCAGTTGATTTTGGAACACTGTGCTTATCAAGATTAAAAAGAAGCTTGACTATTGGCTTACTAAACCTCTTTCTCCTATGAGAAAATTCCAAATTTGTTCAAAGGTCCTAGTGGCTATGCATGCTAATTATTCTTCTTGGTGGGATCCTTCAAAAGCCTCTTATCTGAAATTAGAGTGATTGCTCCATGACTTTATTTGGGCTTCTAGTTCTAACCATCGTGGTTGTTGGAATTCTTGAGAATAACTAAAAGGGGGTTGGGGGTGAATCATTTATCCAAGGTCCAGATGTATAGATAAAACTTCTTATAGCTTAGTAAATCCATAAAACATTTATTATCATGCATACATCCATAAGATTATGTAATCACTTAAAACTTTGTAGGTTACTATCAAATCAATTTGCAAAAATATAAACATGAAACATAACACACTTGACACAATGATTTACATGAAAATCCAATTTGGGAAAAACCACCAATAGCATGCTACTTCTTTTCACTCTTTTGAAGTGATGCCCTGTGAAAGTCCATCCTTGTTAAAGGTTACAATACACACTATTAAATGTGACCCTATGAAAGGATTTCAATCACCCTATTAGGAGTGAGCCTTGTTAGAGGACTTTAGACCATTCACTTGGAATGTCATCCGGTCAAAGAATTTACAAATGACTATTAGGTCAACCTTAATCTAAAGGATTTACCCTAGACTGATACAATTATTAGAGAGTAACAGTAAGGCTTGATCTGATAACAATTTACAACATCATTTGTAGATTACAGATCTTTGTTTCAGTCCTCTATTATGCTTGGTCTTCACACATTTCATCTCTAATAGCTTGTTCACTGTTCAAGCATTCATACCCTTAAGCCTTCTTGCTTAACATGCCAATACAAACTCTTCTCTTAGGTCACTTGATGAAGTAATGCCCTTGACTTCTTTTCTTCCTTAGGTTCTTGCACATGACAACCCTTACTTCTAACCAACCATCCCTATAAATAGGAAATTAAAATCTTTGTTGTTCATTCTCCATCGTCCAATTTAGGGTTAGGATAGATTAGGTAGGATTCAATGAATCTACCCCATATTTCATATGTCTTCTAAAAACTTTTCCTTCAATCCTCTTTGAATTTTCCATAAAATGGTTTACCTTGAATTCTATTCCACTAGCTCATCAATCTTATCTTCTGCCTAGTTTACACAATCTAAGAAAACAAACTTGTCAGCTTAGATCCATTGAATTCATGATCTTTCAAGTAATGCAACCACTCATCATTAACTTGCTTCTAATGCTTGACACATACTACATTGCTCGACATCCTCTGTGGAATCACTCAACACAAACTAAAGTAAACTAGTGCTCAACATCAACTAAAATTTACTCAACATCCACTATTTTTCTTAGCATCCACTAGAATAGACTTTTACTTGGTTCCATTTAATTTTCTGCTTGGCTTGCATTGACTTTTCTTGACACCTACTATCCACTTAGTTAAACTTTGTAGACAAACCTTTTTTAACTTGTTCTTCTGAACTTTTCTCAGTGTAGCCAACCTTTGCAACCTTAAGTACATTATCAATACACCATATTATCACTATCTTAACTGATTCTTGTACTCCTTTGTATATCATAACTCAACCTTTCCTCTAGGCAATTTTGTTACATCTTTTTGATCAAATCATTTTCATCAATCAAACAAGTGATAGTACTTAAATCTTGTAAGTAGTTGTCTTACCACCGAATGGTAGGTTTGACATTAGTGAAAAAATAATGATTGAAACATATTGGTCATACTTGTATCAATATATTCTCAATAATCTCCTTCTTCAACAATGGCTTTCACATAGTGGCTTGGGATTTTTTTTGTCTCCCCAAAGAGTTTGGAGGCCTTGGCCTTCTTTCTATGTAGAAGCAATGCCTCATTGTTTGTGCCAAATGGATTATACATGCCATTATTGGAGATGAAGCTTGGAAATTTTTGGTTTGACATTGCATTTCTTCTGGGTTTCCTATTAATAGGCCTGAATGGAAGGGGGTTAGGTTTCAAACCCTTCTCATTATGCAGGAACCTATGCACATATAGGGCACTTTTTTCATCAAGAGCACATGGAATGCTTAGGAAGCTATCAAGCCTTGGCTTTGTTGGTTTGGTGATGGATTCTGTGATGGGCTCTCTTTGAATTAGCAGAACATTTGATGGTCTCCATTACTTTCCATCCAAGAGGCTCCTCTATCCAAGACTCAAGGTGCTAGTACTCTGTGTTTTTTTAAATGTAGCATCAAGACACCTATGACCTCTTTCTAGGTCTCTACAAGTCTCAGATCCTAGGAAGATATGCAAGTCCAATTTTGTCTTACATGTTCAGATCGATGAACTTTTGATCTATTGCTTTCTGCAATTCTAGATCACTTAATTCATAAGGTGGGTATTCAATCTATTTGACCTTGGTGGACAAACTGGAAGTGGTATCCTACCACTCCCTTCACCAACTACAAACCAAGATTGGGGTATCGATGGCTTTCTCCACATTTGCTGATGGTGGATACTTTCAACCAACACTGGTATTTGCAATCTTCCCTTTCTCAGTGGAGAAAGTGTTTTGACACTATTTGAGTGCCATTACAAAGCCCAAGGTTGCACATTTTGCTTGGTGCCTAGTCTTTCAAGGTGTTGCCCTTGGGCCTTAGCTTCAGCAATATTGGGATTCCAAATCCCCAGTGTCCATTTTGTAGGTAATTAGAGTCTCTTTTGCATATTTTTTGGTTCTGTAGATGTGCTCAAAATTATTGGCACTAGATTCATGATTTCTTTAAGTTGTTTCAGCTTGAACCTTTTCCCTGGCATATGTTTATTTTGGGTGACTCCCCTAAGTTCCCTAGATAATTTACCTAGATCGGGCATACTTTCAAGATGGAGATTTTGTTTACTTTGTGGAAAGATAGGAATGTTGTTCTTTTCAATCACAATTTTCTTGACATAAATGTTGCTATGTACACTAAAACATGCTTTTGTAACAATGTAATGATGTAGATTCAAGTCCAAGCCAATAAGGTGGCTCTAGAGGTGGCCCACCTTTAGGAGCTACTCAATCATTGGGGTAATGATCCCTATATGGTTTCTAGAGTGCCTCTCGATGTCTCAACATATCACACTCTACCTAGAGGCTATTGCTAAGGGCACAACTCATCTGATTGCTGCTCTCACACACTACGCTCTCAGGCTTCTCACCACCACTCTCCTTGTGGTTGCAATGGTAGTTGGTGTCACCGCTTGGCTTCTCCACCTCATCGTGGCTTTGGTTGGTTCCCAAGTCTAGTGGCTCCCCCTCCTGGTGCTCCTCTTGTGTTTTTTGGCAAATGGCCTTTTCTCTTGGAGTTGGCTATTTCACTCCTACGAGATGATACAAAGGATGGTGACCAGGCCCTTGATGATGTTGTTGATGGCTGGACTGTTCCCAGCCTGCCTGCTAATCCCAAGGATGACTGAAATTTTCATGATCATGATGAACCACCCCCTCAACTAACACTACTTTGGCAGTGTAAAGGGTTGCTTAATGCTTTTTTTTATGAATAGTTGTTGATTTTGACTTCAACCATGTGAACTTTCACTAGATTATCTTGTATCCCCTGACCCCTTTTGTGAATTATAACTAGTATATTATTTATTAATAGAAAAGTACTATTCATCAAAAAAATATAATTCTATTATTACATTGGATAAATATTTTTTAAGTTAAACAATATAATAATTCTAATATTATAACTCTTAAAAGAATTTGATAACATTTGAATTATATCAAAATTTAAATAACATATGAATCTATTAATTATAATAGAATTTTTAGTAAGTAATGTTTTTTTTATAAATTCATTATAAAATTTGCTACCAAGAATCTTATTAATCTTTAAAATTTACTAACACAGTTACTTTTTTATATATAAATATTTTGCTTTGTTTCTTTGTTATTTAGTCTAATTTTACAAACAAAAAGCCTAAAGTCTAATTAAAGTTTTCAATTGATATATATGTTTCAATATTGCATATAAATAATTGTTAACTCAAAATATATTTAGTTATATAATTTTGTTAAATTTTCCATCATACCAATTTAAATGTTATTAGCTTATACATGTTAAAATAATTAAATAACATATATTTTAAATAATGGTTATTAAATATAAGAAATACAATATATAATACATACATACATACATACATACATACATACATACATACATATACATATATATATATATATATATATGTATATGTATGTATGTATGTATATGTATATGTAAGTATATACATACATACATATATCCATACATATATATACGTATATATGTATGTATGCATATGCATACATATACAAATATATATATGTATGTATGTATGTATGTATGTATGTGTATGTGTATGTGTATGTAGATGTATATATATATGTCTGTGTATATACATAGATATATATACATATGTATATATACACACATATATATGTATGTATATATACACACATATATATGTATGTATATATACACACATATATATATGTATGTATATATATATTTTCTACACACATATAAATATATATAAATATATATAAATATTATACACACACACACACACACACACACACACACACACACACACACACATATATATGGGCATATGCACCGAGTTGTCGTGCGAAAAAGGTGACAAGTTTTTTATTTTTTCTATTTTCAATAGTACGCACACCCTATAGCGTGTATGCGCTATAGTGCATGCACACTATTAGCAAACCCAAAAAATTATATATGATGGACTACACACCTACAGCCCATCATTTTCATCATAATTTTCTACTATTCCTACAAAGAGCAACATGTACATGGGTTAAAAATCCAACATTTTCACCATCCTTTGCCAAAATGCCTCCTCGCCGATGAAATCCAAGACCACAAGTGCACCCACGACAACGTTGTAAGTGATATAAACTTAACTTTGCATTGTTTGATATGTTTTTCATATTGTTTTGTAGGTTTTTTATATTGTTTTGTAAGGTTTTTACAAATTTCATTTAGATTTGTTTATTTAATTGGATTTCAATTGATTTTTTATCAGGAAATGTCCATAATCAACTGGCAAATCCACAAGAACCTCAAAACCCTCAAGAACCTCAAAACCAAAACCCTCCTCAAGAAGAACAACAAATTCCACAACCCAAACCAATTGCAAGACCTCTACCAAGCACACAAGAAAATATAATAAATGAAATAGAGAGAGGCAAAACTGAATTAGGAAAACTCATTGCTCAGTTGAAAGAATCTGGACAAAATAATCCAATGAGGGCTCAATTGGCATCATCCCTTGAATCCATTAACACCTAGATAGCCTCAGTTAGTGGTCAGTTAGATATTTGGCGGGTTAGGAGGGATGAACAAAAAAGATTTTATGCAAATAAATTGTCATATGAAGATGTTAAAAAAAAAGAAATACCAAAAGGTAGTATATGTGCATTATTTAGAAAACTCAATGAGCAAAATACTGTTAGAGAGGGTACTAAATGATTCCCCATTATTTGGTGCATACACGATGCTATTAGAAATAATTTTTGGGATAGATGGTGGATGGTTTTTGATGCCCCTTCTTGCAATAGTCACAAGGTCCCCATGTATTTTTTGAAGAAATTATATTGTGATTTTTTCCTTGGGGAGATCCCTAATTATTTTGATATATTAAACTCCCAGGGTAGAGGTGGAGGGTCATCATTTGAGAGGTCGAGAGCATGTCATGACCCTAATGTAGTTAGGGAACCTGTGGTCAAGCCATAGCACAAGCATGTGACTATTCCTTCAGTTGTGAAGGAACATGTAGAGGCTATGGTTCTAGGGACCATTAATGCTTTGACGCAGACCCTCATCCATTCCACGAGCCCATTAGTTGAGGAGGAGCCTTCTGTGTGTCGTGGTCACATCTGCACTTCATTCAGATCCCTATGCACATTTGGCACTCATGCTGGAGATGGTACAGATGATGGGCTTGTCAGTGATTAGTTTCTAAATGACACATTTGGCATTGACACATAGGTAAATCACAATTATAATTTACTAATTTGATCACATTTCATATGTATAGTGAATGATTAATTAATTAGCATCCATTGACATTGTTCAAAATTTAGGGTCAGAGTGTTGCTGGGCCTAGCAGCGATCCTCCAGGCCTTTTTTTGTCCGTTCCATAAGTCCAGAGGTATGTATCGATTTAATAATTTTAATTAATACATGTATTTATTACGTAATCATATTAAGGATTGACAAAAAAAATTATGCATGTGCATTAGTTCTCCACAAGACCCTCAACCTTTACTATGGACTCAGAGCATAGACATCATACGAGCTTCACATAGGTACAATTGTTTCATGTTAATTTAATTCATTTAATTATTTGTATTTTATGTTTCATGTTAGATGTAACGTGTATTGTATGACATGCAGCTCATGATGTCGGACACACCTCATCGGTGATAGTATATTGATAGTGGAGTGGGCACAGCTGTGGCTAGCTCACAGCCATTAACGGAGGTATGAAAGAATTTTTTTCATTTTAGTTGTTGTTTATAATAGTTAGTCTCAAATTTTTTAATTTTATTTATAAGTGATTATATTTATTGAATTATTGTAGGGTCTCGTCACGCCTGATCATCCACGAGCATTCGAGGTGGACTTACAGAGTGACTATTTGATGGCGGTAAGAAAATAATTGATTTTGTGTGTACATATATTTGATTCAAATGTATAATAAATATTGATTCATATCTACTTTCTTTGTATCAGTTGGAGTTGGAGAAGAGCCTCAACAAGAAGTCGAGTGAGCATGTCAAGAGGACCCCATCATCTCCACTATCTTTCTCCACACGATGGCAGAGGATGTCGAGAGACTTGTTTCCTTCCCCTCATGGGAAGGGAAAGATATAGTTGATCTAGAAATGTATATATATAGGCATCAGTGGACATATTCGATACACATTTGATGTATATGACATTGTATATTTGATGTATGACATTATTCGACTTATGGCATTATTGGTTAATAAATGATATGTTTGTTCATATACGACATTATTGGTTATCATAATATATTATGTATTTGTTAATGTACATGACATTATTGGTTATCATTTTATATTATATGTTTGTTCATGTATGACATTAAATAAGATATGTTCATGTATGACATTAAATTAGATATGTGCATGTATGACATTAAATTAGATATGTTTATGTATGACATTAAATTCAATAACTAATCTATTCAAAACTTTGATAGAATATATTGATTAACAATAAACTTTCACTATTTAAGCATAAGTTAATCATTTGCAATATGTAATCATCATATGATTTATGATCTTGTTCATGTTTAAAGTTTTCCTTCTCTATCATTTCTTTATCATGTTTAATTCAATACCTGATTAGTTTGAATTTTTGATACAATATTGATTGGCAATAAACTTTGTCAATCAAGATTGATTAGGACCTCCTAGCAATAATCTTTACTAGGCAATATTCGTGTACCTCTTGGCAATTGGTCACCTAAATGAGAACCTTGAGATTTATTAGGAACTCCATGACAGAAATCAATAGTTTGAAATAAGAAAAAAATTTGATCACAAGTGGTCACAAAGTTTGTGTAGAAGAAAAAATCATTGTTACAAAAAGAATATAGACAAGAAGAAAAAACACAATTAGGTTGTTGAGCTTCAATACATAACCACCATTCTTTATCATCAATTAAAAAATGTCAGAGATAGTAGAGAAAAGATGGATTATTTGAAAAAAAAAAAGTCATTTTAAAAATCATAAATGTAACATAATCACTAATAGTTTTATGTGTTTTCATACATTAATGATTGTAACATAATCACAAGTTGATTGGAATGTGTTGTTATTATTCTATAGTAACTAGATTAAGGTAAAAATAAAAGTTTAATAAATAGTTGTGATGTATAAGAAAGAGAGATATCTCACATGAGAGGGGAATGAATCTAAGATGACACATAAGATACTTGTAAGAGGGAGCTATACTTATTAACGAATTTACAATGCATGTTATGGAAAATCATAGAGGATCTTTAAAAGGAAATAAAAGAGTATGACAAGTGGAAGGAACATGTTATTTTGTAGACTTGTATTCAAATTTGGGTGTTGATTTTCTAATGAAGGATACAAGCACTGCAATTTGGTAGTTTTGGCTCATGTTATCCTTGTATCTCACTATATCTTGTATCTCACTCTCTCTTATCCCCCCCCCCCACTCTTTATATTTCTATTTTTTCCATATCTATGTAGCCATCTATCCTCTTCATCTCCCCCTCACTAATGCAGAGATGTTGAGCAAGAAGTGAGGTTTAAGCACTTTCTTCTTCCTAATCTACCAAACTAAACTTGTGGCCTTCCTAATATCTTACTCCTTTAGGATATCATCTTTGTGGCCTATCCAAAGTGATAGGGTCATTTGTGAACTCCTCCAAGGTGAGTACTTCTCCAATCAAGATCTTGCACCTTTTTGTTTTAGGGATACTAGCCCTATTCCAAGCCAATAACTGTAACTCTTCACTAATGGCTTCACCAACCCCAATTTTCTATTTGGACACCTTCCTTATGTTAAACTGATCGAGAATCAACTCTTGGTTTAACCCTCTAATTGTCATACAGTACAAAATGTTGACTATCATAGAATTCCTTGTAGGTCTCCTACTCTAATTATTTGGACTTAAATTCCTCTTAGGTTAAAATCTAACTATTCTATGGGTAGATGTAGACACCCTTTTGAAATTTATTTAAGACTCCAAAGCCCAATTCCATTCATGTAGCACCTAACCCATGTAAAGTACATAGACCTAATAAGGTCACACTAGGTTTGGTTTTCAAAGTAATTACTAGATTATTGGTGCATGGCCTCAAACCTCCTCTACTCACCAATATTTATCATCTTCAAATTATGATGAAACACAATAATGTTTCCACTTTTTTCTATTATATATTCCCCCTTATGAAAATACTCATAGAATTAATAAACCTATCATCTCCTTGCAACACTTCTCTACTTCATGGCTTTGCTTGACTCATATCTTAACTATAACACTTCTATCCATGAGTAGCATTCGCCAAAAGTTCATTTCTCCCCGTTTGACTCATATCTTCTATTTTTACATCACTACCTTTGATATAAGTCCATTCAATATTTTATCTTCATTAACAATTTATCAATGTTTTTAACTAAATTTCCCCTTTTTCTTAACATCTTTAAAGTTAGTCAATATTGATTATCCATTGTCACATAGGAATGTATTTATATTTTTTAGAAAATATTTTATATCTACTCATACTCTTATCATCCCTAGTCATGACAAAAAACACAGAACAATGAGTTGCCTCTAGCAATTTGATGTTTTTAGTAGAGGATAAAGAGTTACAGAGTTGGTAACAATTTGGATGTGTAATGAATATCAAAAAAATGAGTAAACAAGAATCCATTAGACACATGACCTACAATGTGTCATTTTCATGCATTCATTGGGTTTTAATATTATGGCTTTTGTGAGAGCAATGTTATCATTACAAAGAGATTCACATCTTGAAGGTGAGTGCAATGTACACTTATCAAACATAATCAATTTGGAAATGATTTGGATTTTTTTAGTTTTTTTGTAGACTAATTTGGTAGACAAGGGAGAACTCCAAATTGGAGAGGACAGGGTTGATTGAGCAATAATTTGTTCATGGACAATGTCAACCTTGAATTTTCATAAGGTTACTATTTAAATTAAGTTTACATTTCAGCACAAATTATTTCTAGACCTTTCTCGAAACTTTGGATGGGGCTAAATACGAATGCTAATAATTTTTTGTTGAAAGATAATGCTTAGATTTAATGTAATAAAATTTCTTTTTTTTGAAGTTGGCATAAAAAGTTACAAGTCAATTTTGAAGGTCTTAAAGACTCCTAAACAACTCGAAAGTGTTTGTAATTAGTGTAGTGGAACATGTTCAAGAATGCCTAAGAATGTTCAAGCATTGAAGGGGATAGGACGAGGTTAGGGATAGGGTTTATATAGCCACCCGAAGCTAACAGAGCAGATAGTTTGACCCCATGACGAAAGGTAAGAGAGATTTGGCAGTTGGCAACTTTGTACTGGCCAATATTGCAAGTTTTAGCATCACCCAAGATGGCATTGTAAAATAAAAATGGAGTGTGATCTCAAAAAAGTGAAAGAGGTGATTGTAGGTCTCTACAAAATGGTCATGTAGGAATTGGAATCACATCCATACCTCGCACGAGCTTTGAGATATGCCCTATCAAAGATGGCATCCCTATAGCATTTAGTGACCCTTAGGGACATTCCTGTTCAGCATGCCCGAGAATGTTCGAGCGCTGAAGGGGATAGGACGAGGTTAAGGATAGGGTTTACTCAGCCACCTAGAGCTAATGGAGCAAACAGTTCTATCCCACGACGAAAGGTGAGAGAGATTTGACAGTTGGCAACTTTGTACTGGCCAATACTATAAGTTTTAGCATCACCCGAGATGGCATCGTGAAATGAAAACAGAGTGTGATCTCCAAAAAGTGAGAGAGGTTATTGTAGGTCTCCGCAACACCATCTTGTAGGAACTAAAATTGTATCCATACCTCACACGAGCTCCAAGATATGCCCTGTCAAAGATTGTAGCCCTATGGCATTTAGTGACCCTTACGGACATTCCGGTTCGGCATGCTCGAGAACGTTCGAGCACTGAAGGGGATAGGATGAAGTTAGGGATAAGGTTTACCTAACCAACCAGAGCTAACGGAGCAGATGGTTCGATCCCATGACAAAAAGTGAGAGAGATTTGGCAATTGGCAACTTTGTACTAGCCAATATTGCAAGTTTCAGCATCACCTGAGATGGCATCGTAAAATGAAAACATAGTGTGATATCCAAAAAGTGAGAGATGTTATTGTAGGTCTCCGCAACACAGTCCTGTAGGAACTAGAATTGCATCCATAGCTCACACGAGCTCCGAGATATGCCGTGTCAAAGATCGCACCCTATGGCATTCAGTGACCCTTATAGACATTCCAGTTCGGCATGCCTGAGAATGTTCGAGCACTGAAGGGGACAGAACCAGGTTGGAAATAGGGTTTACTCGGCTACCTAGAGCTAATGGAGTAGACAGTTCGATCCCACAATGAAAGGTGAGAGAGATTTGACAGTTGGCAACTTTGTACTGGCCAATATTGCAAGTTTCAACATCACCCGAGATGGCATTGTAAAATGAAAATAGAGTGTGATCTCCAAAAAGTGAGAGAGGTTATTGTAGGTCTCCGCAACACCATCTTGTAGGAACTAGAATTGCATCCATACCTCACACGAGCTCTGAGATATGCCGTGTCAAAGATCGCAGCCCTATGGCATTTAGTGACCCTTAGGAAAATTCTGATTCGGCATGGCCGAGAACATTCGAATGTTGAAGGAGACCTCTTACCAAACTTTAATGCTTTAAAATATTCCATGGTTTTCCTTGCTTGTAAGAGCAGAAAGAATATCTTAGACCTTGTTTTACAGTTGTTTATGCTCGATGTAACTTTTTGAGTGCTCGACTGGGTGAATACTTGAGTGGTAAAGAGTTTGTAGAGCGGTACGCTTTTAGTTTTAAGGCATTTATATGCATTTTTTAATTGGGGGACTACAATGACTTGAGTTGGGTTGTATGTCCAATTGACTATATGAGACAATAAGAGTTCAAACTAATGGTGGATTCTAATTCGACTAAAGCTGCGAATCAGTTTGAAAGTTTCGTTGGTAATTCTTTCAATTCTCATAGTCATAACAAAAGGTGTTTCATTGAGAAGGATCAGATTTCTATCTTAGATTTATAATGTAGTACATCTTTATAACATGCTCAGCTTCATAACAGATTTCTACAATCCATGCTATTCATTTATGCTTTTGGGTGAGATTGCGTGTAAGTTTATCAGCATCAACGTTTTGTGAGTACATTGATGCTGATAAACTTACACACAATCTCACCCAGAAGCATAAATGAATGTTCAGCTTCACTTCTATAATTTCAATAATATATTTCTGTGCATTCTAAACTCATTTTCAGAACAAAAATTATACAGATTTATATCAATTTCAGAATAATTTCAGCAATATTGTGATTTAAATTTCAAGTCCCCTCAGAGTGACAGATTCTTGATACCAAATTTTTTTTAATTGCCCTAGATCGTATCACTCTATTTATTGCCTTATCCCTTTTGCTTGTTCCATTTCTTCAATTCTAATATATATTACTTGAAAATTGCTTACTCCTAAGATCAGCCAGGAAGATAAGTAGTTGAGAACGAATTTGTAAAGATATTAATCTGAAATGTTGGTAGCTGAGACTGAGTAAACAAACTGTACATTTATCTTAGATATACAATCATATACATCTTTAAAGCATGCTTAGCTACTCTAATAATATGTTTCTTCTACTTTCAATCCGATTTGATTGCTATAGACTGATAAATGAGTGTCATTTCGTCTTTCCCTCACAGGTTGGTGTTTCAGACCAGAGAGTCCGAGTGCAATTAGGCCTCCAGGTCCTCCGAACAAGAAGCGTGAGCAAGAAAACCTCAAACCCCTCCTGGACGAAGACCTCCTCTTCGTAGCAAACTGGTTCAGAATCATGAATGTTCTCTCCGGGCTCGTGAATGTAACCAAATGGGTCGACGACATTTGCCAATGGAAGAACCCTGTTACGACAGTCCTGGTTCATATGCTCTTTTTTATCCTTGTCTGGTACCCGGAACTCATAGTTCCGACCATTTTCTTCTACGTGTTCTTGATCGGCTCGTGGTACTACAGATTCCGGCCCAGAATGCCTCCGCACATGGACATTCGGATTTCTCAGGCGGATACAGTCGACCAAGACGAGCTCGACGAGGAATTCGACCCCATTCCGAGCACTAAGCCCCCTGAAGTGGTGAAGGCTCGATATGACCGCCTGCGTAGCTTGGCCGCTCGGATTCAGACAGTTTTGGGGGATTTTGCTACGCAGGGCGAGAGGATTCAGTCTTTGCTAAGCTGGAGAGATCCTCGCGCCACCGGGATTTTTATAGGCGTTTGTTTCATGGTTTCGGTGGTCTTGTACGTTGTGCCTTTCAAGGCCGTGGCTGTTGTTCTTGGGCTCTACTTTCTGCGGCATCCCAGGTTCAGAGAGCCCATGCCGCCTTCTTATCTTAATTTCTTCAGGCGCTTGCCTGCCCTTTCTGATCGCATGATGTAGTAAGTGCGGGTGCTTTGAAGTAATTCGAAAAAGTAGCCGTTTCCTGAGATTTTTATACGGATTTTTTTATTATAGGACGAGAGTGGGGAATCATATAAAAAACGGGTATGTAAATTGCGAGAGTAATGGAACTATTCTAAGCCTATATATCATTGTTTTTTCTGAAGAAATTCTAAAAATTTTGAAGTTTATATACATGACCAATGGTATCTCTATGTGGAATTAAAACGGTGGGAGACGGAAGGAATCAATTAAAGACTTGATTGATGTTGTTTTTGACTTTTGAAGAGAAAATGCGAGTCGTAAAGCATTCGGTAATTTTATTATTTTTAGTCCTGGCAGGGAACTCATGTTTCCGTCAGGCTTGGAATTTGATGGCTGTAATAGTCATTTTCGCACATTTTAACCTGTATGACAGTCTAAATTTTCTTTAGACCGTATAGGCTGACATGTCATATTCTTCTAAAACCATCAATATGACACTGTAAGTTATTAATAAATTGTAAAGATTTATTATAAATAATATAATATTTTACTTTACAATATAAACATGTGCTATTTGTTTGTTTATGTATTTTTAAGTGATAGATATGAATTTTCTATTTTAATATGAATCTAGAAACTTACTAATTACTAATTATTCTATTATTATATAACATATATATATATATATATTTATAGAGTATGTAATGTGATGCTTTTATATTGTTTATTATATATTTATATTAACTTAAAATCTTTCTAAAATAAAATATACAAACATAAAATTTGTCTATTTAATTTGAGATTTATTTTTTCTTCAAAAATAGAAAATTTATATATAATTTATTATATAATATTATAATTTTTTGAACTAAAAAATTTGATATTGATTATTCAAAAATTTAAAAATGACAATAATAGTTTTTCATAGAATGTAAAATGAAAGGCATCAAAATCATCAAACCGTCATAGAAAAATCATATGACGTGGGGGTGACCGTCAAATTCTAGGCCTGGTTCCCATTAGCCCCTAGTATATTTTTCTTTTCTTTTCTTTTCTTTTTCTTTTTGCAAGAAAAACAAATGAGCATTCGATATTTTCAAAGGTTCTATTTTAAAAATAATTATAGCATACAGATTCAAATTTCCTAATTGGTTAGTGATTTTTATGCCATAATAATTATTTTTTTGAAACAAAAAAATGAAGAAAAAATAGAAGATAAGGATGAATTTATCAGCTAATATTAAGCAATGTGTTGGGGTCGCTGCGTCAGTGGCTAACTAGCCAACCCAATCATTTTTATTATAATTCTGCATAGACGTCGTCGGTTGTTGCTACTAATTTTCCACGTCTAATCTTTTCCCATTGCCAATTTCCTCCCATCACGATTTGAACCATAGTATTTGCAAGATTTAAATTCTATTAGGATTGGTTTATAAGAACATTACCTTTTAATTATATTATTTAAAAAATCTATATTTTTATATTAGTTTTTTCAATTATTATTATTCAAATTAAAGTTAATTATAATAAATTGGGGAAATAAAATTATTCATTTTTTATTTTTCGAAGTTTATATTATAAAAAGTTATTTATAATTTCATGTGAGTTTTTAAATATTTCAATTTAATGAAAAATATAATATATTATAATTTTTAAGATTGATTTCAATTTTTAAAATGTTAAGAATTGATTATTCTAAAAAACAACTTAGCAAATATATGAATATATTTGTTTGTCATCATTATATTATTTTTTAGAATTGAATATATTTCTAAAAATTCGTTAATTTATATATTAAATACAAACCATCAAATAATAAAAACTCACCAAACAATTATATAATGACTACTTCATCATACTTTATTTTATTTAACAAGATAAATCATATTTTAAAGTGAAATAAATTCTTATATTTATGTCTTTAACTTAGTGGTTATCCATTTTTTCACATTATAACCCTTGCACAAGGCAGGGACTCAAGTTCTCTTAGAGCTCTTGTTAATTTAATTCTCAGATTGCCTCCACTTCACATATTCATATAAAATAGAATTAGGTAACTTTTTTATTTCCTTTTTAGAATTTTATGGGGATTGTTTGAATGACAATATACTTAAGTGGAGACAATTGTCTAAATTAGCGCTTCTACAAAGTGTACGAGTAAAGTTGAAAGTTGCACGTAGTCGATCATTCTCTTTTAGCTGGATGCAAGAAAAACTTCTGAATGTCATTGTCTTTTAAATTCTAGAGCTTTGAAATGGGAGGACAAAGATGTCTTTATTTTCGACATTGGCTATCTAGCCCCATCATTTGGGATGGATAGATGTGATTTTTATCCATGCCAGGCCATGGCTATGAAAATTCCTATTGCAGCCGAGCATATGCACCAAGTTGTGGTGCCAAAAAGATGACAAGTTCTTTTTTTTTTTTCCTATTTTCAATAGCGCGCACACACTATAGCGCATACACACTATGGCTTGGGTAACCAGAGCCATAGCGCGTACGTGCTATAGAACGTGCGCGCTATTAGCAAAACCAAAAAAGTATATATGATGGGCTACACACCCGCAGCCCATCATTTTCATCAACATTTTTTGCTATTCCTACAGACAGCAGCGCATACGCGGGTTAAAAATTGAACATTTTCACCATCATTTACCAAAATGCCTCCTTGCCGACGAAATCCAAGACCAAAATTGCACCCACGATGACGTCGTAAGTGATATAAACTTATCTTTGTATTGTTTGATATGTTTTTCATATTGTTTTGTAGGTTTTTTATATTGTTTGTAGGGCTTTTACAAATTTCATTTAGATTTGTTTATTTATTTGAATTTCAATTTATTTTTTATCAAGAAATGTCCATAATCAACTAGCAAATCCACAAGAACCTCAAAACCCTCAAGAACCTCAAAACCAAAACCCTCCTCAAGAAGAACAACAAATTCCACAACCCGAACCAATTGCAAGACCTCCGCCAGGCACACAAGAGAATATAATAAATGAAATAGAGAGAGGCAAAACTAAATTAGGAAGACTCATTGCTCGGTTGAAAGAATCTGGACAAACCAATCCAATGAGGGCTCAATTGGCATCATCCCTTGAATCCATTAACACCTAAATAGCCTCAATTAGTGGTCAGTTAGATATTTGGCGGGTTAAGAGGGATGAGGAAAAAATAAATTATGCAAATAAATTGTCATATGAAGATGTTAAAAAAAAAAAATACCAAAAGGTATTATATGTGCATTATTTAGAAAACCCGGTGAGCAAAATACTATTAGAGAGGGTACTAAATGATTCCCCATCCATTGGTGCATACGCGATGCTATTAGAAATAATTTTTGGGATAGATGGTGGATGGCTTTTTATGCCTCTCCTTGCAACAATCATGAGGTCCCCATGTATTTTTTGAAGAAATTATATTGTGAGTTTGTCCTTGGGGACATCCCTAATTATTTTGATATATTAGACTCCCAGGGTAGAGGTGGGGGGTCATCATTTGAGAGGTCGGGAGCACGTCATGACCCTAATGTAGTTAGGGCACCTATGGTCAAGCCACAACGCGAGCATGTGACTATTCCTTCAGTTGTGAAGGAACATGTAGAGGCCAATGCTCTAGGGACCATTAATGTTTTGACGTAGACCCATATCCATTCCATGAGCCCATTAGTTGAGGGGGAGTTGTCTGTGCATTGTGGTCACATGTGCACTTCATGTGGATCCCTATGCACATTTGGCACTCATGCTAGAGATGGTGCGGATGATGGGCTTGTCAGCGATCAGTTCTTAAATGACACATTTGGCATTGACACACAGGTAAATTACAATTATAATTTACTAATTTGATCACATTTCATATGTATAGTGAATGATTAATTAATTAGCATCTATTGACATTGTTCAAAATTCAGGGTCAGAGTGTTGCTGGGCCTAGCAGAGATCCTCCAGGCCTTTTTTTGTCCCTTCCATAAGTCCCGAGGTATGTATCAATTTAATCATTTTAATTAATACATATATTTATTATGTAATCATATTAAGGATTGACAAAGAAAATTATGCATGTGCATTAGTTCTCCATAGGACCCTCAACCTTTACTACGGACTCGGAGCATAGACATCATATGAGCTTCACACAGGTATAGTTGTTTCATGTTAATTTAATTCATTTGATTATATTTATTTCATGTTTCATGTTAGATGTAACATGTATCGTATGACATGCAGCTCATGATGTCGAACGCACCTCCTCATCTGCTATAGTCTATTGATAGTGGAGTGGCCACAGTTGTGGCTAGCTCATAGCCATTGACAGAGGTATGAAAGAATTTTCTTCATTTCAGTTGTTGTTTATAATAGTTAGTCTCAAAATTTCTAATGTTATTTATAAGTGATTATATTTATTGAATTTTTGTAGGGTCTCGTCACACCTGATCATCCACGAGCATTCGAGGTGGACTTACAGAGTGACTATTTGATGGTGGTAAGAAAATAATTGATTTTGTGTACACATATATTTGATTTCAATGTATAATAAATATTGATTAATATCTACTTTCTTTGTATCAGTTGGAGTTGGAGAAGAGCCTCAACAAGAGGTCAAGTGAGCATGTCAGGAGGACCCCATCATCTCCACCATCTCCCTCCACATGATGGCAAAGGACATCGAGAGACTTGTTTCCTTCCCCTTGTTGGAAGGAAAAGATATAGTTGATCTAGACATGTATATATATAGGCATTAGTGGACATATTCGATACACATTTGATGTATATGAAATTCTATATTTGATGTATGACATTATTCGAATTATGACATTATTGGTTAATATATGATATGTTTGTTCATATATGACATTATTGGTTATCATAATATATTATGTGTTTGCTAATGTACATGACATTATTGGTTATCATTTTATATTATATGTTTGTTCATGTATGACATTAAATTAGATATGTTCATCTATGACATTAAATTAGATATGTGCATGTATGACATTAAATTAGATATGTTTATGTATGACATTAAATTTAATACCTAATCTATTGAAAACTTTGATATAAGTCCATTCAATATTTTATCTTCATTAACAATTTATCAATGTTTTTAACTAAATTTCCAATGTTTTTAACTAAATTTCCCCTTTTTCTTAACATCTTTAAAGTTAGTCAATATTGATTATCCATTGTCACATAGGAATATATTTATATTTTGTTAAAAATATTTTATATCTACCCATACTCTTATCATCCTAGTCATACAAAAAACACAAAACAATGAGTTGCCTCTAGCAATTTGATGTTTTAAGTGGAGGATATAGAGTTACAGAGTTGGTGATAATTTGGATGTGTAATGAATATCAAAAAAATGAGTAAACAAGAAGTCATTAGACACATGACCTACAATGTGGTATTTTCATGCATTCATTGGGTTTCAATATTATGGCTTTTGTGAGAGCAATGTTATCATTACAAAGAGATTCACACCTTGAAGGTGAGTACAATGTACCCTTCTCAAACATAATCAATTTGAGAATGATTAGGCTTTTTTGAGTTTTTTTGTAGACTAATTTGGTAGACAAGGGAGAACTCAAAATTAGAGAGGACAAGGTTGATTGAGCAATAATTTGTTCATGGACAATGTCAACCTTGAATTTGCATAAGGTTACTATATAAATTAAGTTTACATTTCAGCACAAATTATTCCTAGACCTTTCTCAAAACTTTGGATGGGGCTAAATAAGAATGCTAATAACTTTTTGTTGAAAGATAATTCCTAGATTTAATGTAATAAAATTTCTTGTTTTTGAAGTTGGCATAAAAAGTTACAGGTCAATTTTGAAGGTCTTAAAGACTCCTAGACAACTCGAAAGTGTTTGTAATTAGTGTAGTGGAGAATGTTCAAGAATGCCTGAGAATGTTTGAGTGTTGAAGGGGACAGGACGAGGTTAGGGATAGGGTTTATCTAGCCACCCGAAGCTAACAGAGTAGACAGTTCGATCCCACGATGAAAGGTGAGAGAGATTTGGTAGTTGGCAACTTTGTACTGGCCAATACTGCAAGTTTTAGCATCACTCGAGATGGCATTGTAAAATAAAAATGGAGTGTGATCTCCTAAAAGTGAGAGAGGTTATTGTAGGTCTCTACAACATAGTCATGTAGGAACTAGAATCATATCCATACCTCACACAAGCTCTAAGATATGCCCTATCAAAGATCGCAACCCTATGGCATTTAGTGACCCTTAGGGACATTCCAATTCGACATGCCCGAGAACATTTGAGCACTGAAGGGGATAGGACGAGGTTGAGGATAGGGTTTACTCAGCCACCTAGAGCTAATGGAGCAAATAGTTTGATCCCACGATGAAAGGTGAGAGAGATTTGGCAGTTGGCAACTTTGTACTGGCCAATACTGCAAGTTTCAGCATCACCCGAGATGGCGTCGTAAATTGAAAATAGAGTGTGATCTCCAAAAAGTGAGAGAGGTTATTGTAGGTCTCTACAACACCATCTTGTAGGAACTAGAATTGCATCCATACCTCACACGAGCTCCGAGATATGCCCCATCAAAAATCGTAGCCGTATGGCATTTAGTGACCCTTAGGGACATTCCGGTTCGGCATGCCTAAGAATGTTCAAGTGTTGAACAGGACAAGACAAGGTTGAGGATAAGGTTTACCTATCCACCCGGAGCTAATGGAGTAGACAGTTCGATCCCACGATGAAAGGTGAGAGAGACTTAGCAGTTGGCAACTTTGTACTGGCCAATATTGCAAGTTTCAGCATCACCGGAGATGGCATCATAAAATGAAAATAGAGCGTGATCTCCAAAAAGTGAGAGAGGTTATTGTAGGTATCTATAACCCCATCTTGTAGGAACTAGAATTGTATCCATAACTCACACGAGCTGCGAGATATGCCATATCAAAGATCGTAGCCCTATGGCATTTAGTGACCCTTAGGGACATTCTGGTTTGGCATGGCTGAGAATGTTCAAGCATTGAAGGGGATAGGATGAGGTTATGGATAGGGTTTACTCGGCCACCAAGAGCTAACAGAGCAGACAGTTTGATCCCACGATGAATGGTGAGAGAGATTTTGCAGTTGGCAGCTTTGTACTGGCCAATACTGCAAGTTTCAACATCACCTAAGATGACATCATAAAATAAAAATAGAGTGTGATATCCAAAAAGTGAGAGAGGTTATTGTAGGTTTCCGCAACATGGTCCTGTAGGAACTAGAATCGTATCCATACCTCACATGAGCTCTTAGATATGTCGTGTCAAAGATTGTAGTCCTATGGCATTTAGTGACCCTTACAGACATTCTGGTTTGACATGCCTGAGAATGTCTGAGCGCTGAAGGGGATAGAACTAGGTTGGGGATAGGGTTTACCTAGCTACTCGAACCTAATGAAGTAGACAGTTCAATCCCACAATGAAAGGTGAGAGAGATTCAATAGTTGGCAACTTTGTACTGGCCAATACTGCAAGTTTTAGCATCACTTGAGATGGCATCGTAAAATGAAAAAAAGGTGTGATCTCCAAAAAGTGAGAGAGATTATTGCAGGTCTCTACAACATGGTCTTGTAGGAATTGGAATAGCATCTATACCTCACAGGAGCTCCGAGATATGCCCCATCAAAGATCATAGCCCTATGGCATTTAGTGACCCTTAGGGACATTTTGATTCAGCGTGCTCGAGAAAGTTCAAGTGCTAAAGGGGATAGGATGAGGTTAGGGATAGGGTTTACCCAGCCATCCAGAGCTAACGGAGTAGACAGTTTGATCCCACGATGAAAGGTGAGAGAGATTTGGTAGTTGGCAACTTTGTACTGGCTAATCTACAAGTTTCAGCATCACTCGAGATGGCATTGTAAAATAAAAAGAGTGTGATGTCCAAAAAGTGAGAGAGGTTATTGTAGGTCTCCACAACACCATCCTATAGGAACTAGAATTGCATCCATACCTCACACGAGCTCTGAGATATGCCTCGTCAAAGATCGCAGCCCTATGGCATTTAGTGACCCTTAGGGACATTCCAATTTGGCGTGCCCGAGAATGTTTGAGTGCTGAAGGGGATAGGAAGAGGTTAGGGATAGGGTTTACCCAGCCACTTAGAGCTAACAGAGTAGATAGTTCGATCCCACGATGAAAGGTGAGAGAGATTTGGCATTTGGCAACTTTGTACTAGCCAATACTACAAGTTTCAACATCACCCGAGATGGTGTCGTAAAATGAAAATAGAGTGTGATCTCCAAAAAGTGAGAGAGGTTATTTTAGGTCTCTACAACACCGTCATGTAGGAACTAGAATTGTATCCATACCTCACACGAGCTATGAGATATGCCCCATCAAAGATCCTAGCCCTATGGCATTTAGTGACGCTTAGGGACATTCCAGTTTGACGTGCCCAAGAATGTTTGAGCTCTAAAGGGGATAGGATGAGGTTGGAGATAGGGTTTACCCAGCCACCCAGAGCTAACAGAGTAGACAGTTTGATCCCACAATCCATTTTCCACTAAGTTGCAAATTTGAGCAACTTTTACAACTTTCAACAATGCAACTTTGCACAAAAAGTGCAATTTTTACATTTTTTACTTGATTCCAATTCTATGACTTAGAAAATTTTTGCCAATAGTAAAACCTCAAAGGAATATAGGAATATAGACAATTTTATGGTTATTTCCTAAAAGTTGCTAAATTGTTGCAAAAGTTGCTAATGCAACTTTGCAATTTTTGCACTTTTTGGAATTTCAACTAACCACCAACCTAAATGAATCCTAATCATTCCAAATGATTATTATAGACTCAAAACTACTAAACCAACCTACAAAAGTGCAAAAAATTGCAAAATGCAAAAAGTTGCTAAGAGCAATTTTTGCAAATAATAGTTGTCAAACTAAACATGAGGTTGTATGGTGTTCCAACCATCCAAATGGAAGTTATAACTACTTGAAGGCATGTACTTAAGATCCCCACACTTGGAAAAGGTCATTATACAAATGGTGGACAGCATTGGTCAATAAAAAACTCAAATTTTATGCATTTTTTACTACTTTTTCAATTATATATGACCTGTACAGATTGGTGGTGGTACAAGTCTTATATCGTTGGATAGAGGGTTGAGTCAAGATTCTATTTCAATTGGTTTGAGGTCTTTATCTTGTATAAAAAAAACATTATATCATTTTTAGTGCAGGTAGGTCAGATTTACTCCAAATTTGAGTTTCAGCAAGATGGAATCCTAACTTGCAAACCCACTGTGGGATTTCAAAGTTTCTTTGTGGAATTCAAGTTAGGAGAGGGTTCTTTGAGATGGAAGAGAATCAGGGCTATAGGAGCATGGCATCTAATTTTACCAGCAAACCCTAGACTGAACATAATCTTATGTTTGGTCTAGATTTGAATGAAAAAGAAGGATCAGGCTCCTAAATTGATTAATCTGACCCAAGTGAAGGGTTTAGAAGGATAAGTTCAATATGTATCAGAGATCCAAGGGGTTGAACCAAGTTTTTGAACCCATTTGTTTATGTTTTTCTTGTAACCCAATGTAAACTGGCCATTTAGGACAGTGACACAAAGTGGGCATAACTTGATGCTAGAGCTGAGTTGTTGGTTAATCTTTTGGAATCTCTTAGGGGATTTTGAAGAGTATTTTAAAATGCAAAAATAGTAGGGGGTCCTTTTATGGTTTGGGAGCTTGACCGTTAAAACTAGAAATTGTCCTAGTAGGAAGTGTTGCTAACAGTTTTGAAATTTGATTGTTGACTGTTGAGAAACCTCAAGTTTGAGATTTTCCTTGTTGGTTTGAGTCTATAATAACCATTTCCATCTAAAAATTTGAGTGTTAAAACCATTTAAGAAGTATTTTCCTTTGTAGGCCTATTGGTGGTAGGGAGTTCCTAAGTGCTCATCCAAGTTGTTTGAGTACCCTAAGTTTGAGGGTTGGGCTTGTGAAGTGGAGTCCACTTACAGGGTAGAGTCTCCTTGTATTAGAAGTCCATTGGATCCTTAGTCATTGGTGTCTTCAATGAATGTATCTTCATAGAATGACCTTGGTGCCCCTACACCATTAAGCGATGATGACGAACATGAGTAAAATTATGAGATTTGTGCCTACATGTTACAATGAAAAAGTCGTATCTATTTTGAAATTAAGAACTATAAAAAAAGTTTTAAGAGAAGCTTAGGCTGTGATGCATGAGCATCATATGCTTATCAAAGGCACATTGGAGGTCTAAGTAATCACAGAGTTCATGGAGAATATCCTAGAGTGAATTGGGCAATCCTTCAACCAATCATGGCATTTGAAAGCATAAAAAAGTCATAATGTTGTATGATGTCTTGATGGATTTCAATGTTGGAAAAGTTGTAATTGAGCCATTGGATAAGATCTAGGGATTTCATAGGGTAGGAGAGTCCTTTGATAGGGTCCTATAGGTTATCATAACCATAGCATGTCATTTGATAAGTTAAAAGATTCAAAAAGGTCTTTAAAAACATAGTTTAATAGTTAAAAAATTTAAATCTTGAATGTAATGGCTAAATGGGCATTTTGGAGGGAAACTCCATAGTTTAAATTTCATGAAGGAATAGGAAGTGAAACCAGTTGGAGTTGGTTAACGAGGTTAGTTTCTATCTCCCAAGTCTATAAATATTTGTTTTGTACGGACTGTAAACACAGATTGTACGGACTGTTTCAAAAAAATAGAAGGAAAGTGCTTGGTTTCAAGAGTAATTTGAAGATCTCTTTGATTTTTGAGTGCTTTCTTGTGTTGGAATTATTGCTAAAATCTTAGCAGACATGTTTTGAGATTCTTTACTCAGTTTAGCATTCAAACTAGAAGTTTTGTTCATCAAATTTCTATACTGTTGGTTGTAGCAGTCTTATTTCTAAGCATTTTGATAGTTTTTTGCATCTAATCATGGTCATTCCATGAAATTCTCACTTTTTCTTCATGGAATTCCATTTATCTAACTTCTAAAAATATTTCTAACCATGAAATGAAGATCTAACTTGAGATTGGTGGCCACCAAATCAAATAAAGTTGTGAAAACAAGGGTTATTTGGAAGGGATAGTCAATTAGGAAGAGAATTTTCTTTAGGAGGGCAGTGTTTGTGAGTTGATTCATGTTTATGATGATAAAACATAGATGTTTGAATTTTTAATTAGTCCAAGAAGGCTTGGCATGTGTGAGATTGGTGATGCCCTAGGAACAAGAGTTTTAAGAAGGTGAGTTGCGGCTTTTGGGGTTAGGTAAACCATAGACTGAAATTGAGAGTGGATTTGTCTAATTGAAGTCATTTTAGAAGCCTATGAAAAGTTTGAAGTCCATGCATTGAGTATTTCTATATGTTGCTTCGTAAATGCACTATTGCTTCATTGATGAAAACAGGGGCAGTGTGTAGAATCTCAGATATTTTCTAAAGGAGTTGCATCTAAGTCTTGCATATCTTTTAGAAAAAGATAAAGGGTATCTAGAAAGGTCATTTATTCAAGGATTCATTTGAAAAAATCAAAATTTATCCATCATTTTGTCTTTGTTGTTGTCACAGACTTGTGAATATACATTGACAACATTTGGGTGAATTATGCTTTTTGGCTTGCAAGGTATGAAAACTGAAAGGTGTTGATGGGAACATGCTAGATAGGCTAGAAAAAACCTATTAAAGCCTAAAAACATCCTAGAGTTGACTGTTGGTGGGATTTGCCCATCAGGACCTAGAAGGGTCACTTGGCACATTGTTACAAATTTGTTCATTTTGAGTTGACCTAAAAATTCCATCTTGAAATCTTTCACCTCTTCCACCTTATGTCTCCTCATCTTTTTAAAATTATACTTAGTCTTTAGGGTACTAATAATCTTATGTTATGTTTTGAAACTTAACTTATTTAATCTTATCTTGTATTAAAGCTCTATAAAAGTATTCAAATACCTTTCAAGCCTTTTAACTTCATCATCTCTATAACCCTGGATCTGATATCTAATAAATAAATTTCCTTAGTATATTTTGTCATACTAAGATATTTCTTTGAGAGACAAGGATGATGAAACTACTAGATTTAGAGATTTAGTTACAATGAGCCTATAACATGCAGTTTTACATGTTAGGCATACAACTCTAACTTCAAATTCAAATCTCTTATCCTCGAAATTCTGAGATCTAGTCTTGTTACTAATTTCATAATACTTTCTTGATTAAGGATAACTACCTAAATTTATATAATTATGTGACCAACACATCAACATAATAAATATTAAATTTCCAAATCCTAAGAAAATGTATAACAAATATAGGCCAGGAACCAAATAATATGGATCTATTTCCATGAGATGTGAAATTATTGGAAAGCCAAGATTCAAGTCCACATAAGGTCAAGAACATCAAGATATGTTCCATTATATATGCTTCATCGATCAAAAACTTCCTTCATGAGATTGGGAAACACATAATGGGCATGAACCATGAAGAATAGTTGTGATATGATAAGAATTACCAATAACTTGAGTACAAAGAGTAGAGAAAGGTACAAATCTATTGAAAGGTTCAACATACTATCCAGAACATGACCCTATCTACCTAATAGTAGGAATGAAGTCCTTTGAATTCTTCAGCATGTTATACAAATAGAAAGATAACAACCAAGTCTAGAAAACCATAGTATTGTTGTCGACACTAACAAAGCATAAAATCATTTAGAACTATTGATATCCTCCTAGTATTTGGTGATGCCTTTAAGCTATCTTTTCTATCTTTCTTCATCCTCTTCTTCCTAAATAGCCTTGTTCTCTTCTTCCTTCCTACTTATTTTCACGTACTTATTAAGTTTTCTCAGATTATTAGACCATCTTGTACCATACATATAGAAGTGACAAAAGAATAAAATTATTCCATTGAGATAGTATTAGTAATGACCTATTTTGATGCAATAGTTCTATTGTGTAGGGTCTTAATATAACCCATGAAATTTCCTTCAATAGTAGCACTCTGCATTTGGCTTTCTTGAATAGGGTTTTCCTTCCTAGTTCCTACATGGGTAGGGAATTACGCTCTAAATTCCTCATTTCTTGCACATTCCTTTGATTTAATAAATTATGAGTAAATTTTTCATCCTTTGAATCCTCAATTTATTCTTCTTTCTCATAATCTTTTTCCTTAGAACTAATGGTTTCTTTAGGATCCACAAAGGTATACTCTTTCTTTGCTTTACAAGCTGCTTCCTCTTCTTTAACTTTCTTCATAGTGTCTTTCTTACTTCTAAACCTCAACAACCTCCTTTCTCCTAAGATAGACTAATTTTTTATTTATTTTTCCATGTATCATTTTTATATCCTCTGCTTATTGGGTTTCCTTTTCAAAATCTCCTTGGTCAATGGCAATATATTTTCTTCTTTTGGGGCTTCAATTTTCTACTTTTATCAAAGTTACTTTTAGTAGTTGAAGCTTTTCTTTTCACATTTTTTTTATCAAGATAAAATTCTTCAATGGTATTTTAATCACCCAATAGTTTAGGAAGTTCTATGGGAAAGTTTGGAGAAAACAACAAATTAGTGACTAGCAAGGGCTAGTTGGAACAAGCCTAGAAGAGGAAAAATCGAGAAAGTGTAAGAGATGAGTTGCTGAGAGTATGCAAGGAGTTGGAACATGTTAGATGGGATGTTTTGAGATGATCGAAGGTGTTGAACCCTAGTAGAGACTAATTCCTTGGGTATATTCCAAGAATACAGGAGAATCCCAGAGTTGAGTTGTGCTTCCTAGGGGAATATAGGAGGGCTTTGCATCAAACACACACACTTGTTGTATAGTCACGGATATTGTGATCATTCATGAACTTGAACAACACCATGTTAGAAATAGTGTTGTGAAAAAGGACTAAAAAATAGAGGGAAATGGCCATCAAATATGCATGATTTAAATAGCTACATTATCCTTAGAGAGAACTATATCTGACACTGCCCCATTATCATCAGATCGAGACCTATTTTCCTTCCTAGTTTTTGATTATTGTGATCCTCTGTAATTCCAGGCATAAGATGATTAACATACAATGGTACTTGAACAAAGAACACTAATAAATATTGAGGATGTGAATTGATAATACCATTTCGCAGATGATTTTGGCATCTCACCATTTATCACTTGTACGTCAACTTTATTAGCCCTCTTCTTTGGTGACCTACAAATGAAGAATTAGCACAGTAAAAAATCTAAGGTAAGAATTAGCTCTCTCTCTCTCTCTCTCTCTCTCTCTCTCTCTCTCTCTCTCTCTCTCTCTCTCTCTCTCTCTCTCTCTCTCTCTCTATTTAATTTAATGAGCAAACTAGATCTGCTTGACATTTTAATGTCTCAAGTATTGCCTCATGGTCTAACTCACAAACTTTCCAAAGAATCTTATTGTATGGTTTTCCACTGTATTTTATGAAGTGGATAGTTTTTGCAACAACAAGGTTTGAATAATGAAGAATCTTCCTCTTTGTTTGCCAATCCTTGAATAACCACAAGTTAGGGTTCTTCATAGCATATCATCTAAGCCATGTGCTTGTTACAACCACCGCCCTGACACGGTACTCTAAACCTTCACCATCTATAACCGAGTTCCAATTTTTGTTTGGTTTGAACACAATGATAAAAATAATAATTTGTTCCTTCTTCATTGTCTTCAGGTGCAATAACAGCAAAAACATGACCTGCAGTGACAAATGTACAAAATACGATCATTAATTCAAAAAATACTAGGGTAAAAGTTATAAAGTTACATATTGAAATTACAAAGATATATAAATATATATATTACCAGGTTGCACTAGATCTGACAAGGGGTCAAAGTCAATAGACGAATCCATCTCTACCATTTCCAGTGCTTGTGGAGGATGATAGGTGTCAATTGGGTCCAAAACCCATATATCCCATTTGTCCACCCATTTAGTCAACTCACAATCATCCCAATTTTCTTCTGCACATGATGGACAATAGCATGCCATTTTTCATGTGTGGATTCTCCATGAACCTACATTAGAGCTTCTAAAAGAGTGTAACTCACTAGATCCTGGTAGTGTACAACAATCTTGATATGGTGCAATGTTAGTATTATCTATCAACCAAAAAAATCTACAAACCGTAGACTCACCTTCCTTACCTGGACACATTGTAGCATTATACCATTGGACGATGGATTTTGCATCTATCAATATTACTCCATCTTTGTACTTTAGTTCTTCAGAAGCCAACGCTCTTTTAATGCATGCACTTGCACCATCGTGCTCTCCCTTACAATGACCAGCCTCTGTGAAATTCCACATATATTGAATTCTACACAACCTGTGCATCCTGCTCAAAAAATAGAACATATGTGCATTTTTGAATTGAGATGCACAATTGTCTGACCAAATAATGTGCTGACGATATGTTATGCCCATGTTAGCCAAATCTCCATAAAATAGTTGAAAAAAATCATTTAAAAACTCCGTAGAATGTGATCGATCATTGCTGATGTACATATGGTACTCCCCCAAAATCTTCCAGTCATCCTCTATACTTGTAGGTGAATGCATGAATGTTATGTGAACAAATATGGAAACCTATTGAGAATTATAATACTTTTCTTGCTCCTCATTTTGTGGTTGTAGTGTGTAGTTCTCTGCAAAATCTACAACCGAAACAATGGTATCCAATAGAAACACATCCTTGCACAACTTGAATTACAAATCTAGTCATCAAGCTCTATGGATATGCCTTGCATACTCATAAATAATCTTTTCACAAAAAATCTTCATGAACTCATACACTAGAATATTTTCAATGACTAAATCACATCTTTTACCTTGTTTCCCATCTTTTAGAGCATATGTCATTGTCTTAAATTTTTTGTAATCTACTATTTCATTTCCAATTGCATGTGTACTATCTATATGTTGACAAGTTGATAAAACTTGCAAAGAATCACAAAATAAGCATGTACCATCCAAGCATGATGTCTTATAAAATTGTTGGCCATCTTCTATTTCACATAAAATGTTGGATATGAATTCCCTTGAAAATTTTGGTGGCTCATTTATGTCACAATCTTGCAAAACAAACTAAGAGTGAAAAACTACACATATATGCCTATAAACATCAAAATGGTTAAAAAATTCAATATGTACCCTACAACAACAAGTTGTGCATGTGTTATTTATCTTCACAAAAAAAGGTTTACCCATCTCAAAAAATCTTTGACTTATTCAAATTTGAGGATACAAAGCAATAAATTTTGCAAAAAATTGTGTCTGAGTTGAGTCCAAAAAATGTTTCGCATGTGGCTCATAATTTTTGCTACCAATCCTCCTTCTTACAACATCTCTTTGATCAGGGGAAACATATGTGTTATTTTTCCAAAAATCTTCGATCACTAATTTCAAGGCTTCACTAATTTCTTTATCCTTTCGCGGTAGTCTACCACTAAATGTCCATAACTCATTTTTTGTTGGATCTTCCAATCTCTTACGCCTTACCATGGCTCTCCTTAGAGTACCTCTACCAATTTTTAATGTTTTTCTTGTATTTCTCATGAGTCGAGCTTTCTTCATTTGGCTACTTACTATTGTTGATGTAGGTACTCATCTTGTGATATTACTATCTTTGGTGGGTGATTTAGAACCCACTTTTTTATAAGCACTCATTAGATTCTTTACAATATTTTTTTCTTTTGAACCATCCATTGTTCTTAGCCCAAGAATCTTCATGATAGGCCTAAATTTAAAATTCCTCATCATTTCAACAAATCATTGGCATTGACTTGTAATATTTAATCTTTCAAAAAATAATCTCCACATACGATTAACTTTTCTTTGACAAGTACGCTTGCTAATCTTGTCAAGCATTGATTTCAAAATGTTAGCATCAATATCAATCAAATATTTTGATCTTCTAAAATGAATTTTAGGTGTTATAATCTTTTCCATTCTCTCACAATCCCTCTCCCACTACCTACTCTCTTCCATCCCCTACTCTATCTCTCTTACACAATTCCATTCCACCTTTCTCTCTCTCCCTCCTACTCCCTCTCCCACTGCCTACTATCTCTCTCTCTCTCGCTCTCTCCCTCTCTCTCCCATCCCTCTGCCATTGCCTACTCTCTCTCTATCTCTCTCTCCCCTCTCTCATTCCCTACTCTCTCTCTTTCACACACACACACCCATCCCCCCTCTCTCCTCTCCCATCCCCTACTTTTTCTCTCACTCGCTCTCCCTCTCCCACTCCCTCTCCCACCACCTACTCACTCTCACTTTCACTCTCACTCTCTCTCTCCCCCTCTCTACTCTCTCTCTGCTACCCCCTACTCTCTCTTACATTTTCACACTCTCTCCTATCCCCTACTGTCTCTCTCTTTCTCTCTTACACACATTTCTATCCCCCCTCTCTCTCCCTCTCCCACTCCCTCTCCCATCACCTACTCTCTCTTCCATCCCCTACTCTCTCTTGAGCTACTCTATCCTCCCCCTCTCCCATTCCATACTCTCTCTCTTTCACACACATGCACTCCCATTCTCCTCTCTCTCGCTCTTCCTCTCCCACTCTATCTCCCACTGCCTACTCTCTCTCTCCCCCATCCCCTACTCTCAATCTCTCTCTCCCAACCTATACTTTCTCTCCCATCCCCTATTGTCAATCTCTCTCCCCCATCCTACACTCTCTTTTCCACCCCTACTCTCTCTCGCACCTACTCTCTCGCATCCTGTACTCTCTCTACCACCCCTACTCTCTCACACTTCCTCTCTATCCCATCCCCTATTGTCAATCTCTCTCCCATATCCTGCACTCTCTCTTTGCCACCCCTACTCTCTCTTGCATCTTGTACTCTCTCTGCCACCCCTACTCTCTGTCACATCTTGTACTCTCTCTTGCATCATGTACTCTCTCTACCACCACTACTCTCTCTACCACCCCTACTCTCTCACACTTCCTCTCTCTCCCATCCTATACTCTCTTTTCCACCTTTACTCTTTCTCACTTTCTCTCTCCCATATTGTACTCTCTCCCCTCTCCCATCCCCCACTTTCTCTCTATCTTTCTCATACACACACATAGCTATTTCCCTGCCCCCCCACCTAGTTGTGTTTTATAATTTAGGTGTTGACAGTGCATGTGCCCTATAGTGTGTACACACTATAGCATGCACGCGCTACTTAACACAAATTTAAATAGCGCTTACACACTATAGGGCCCATGCATTATTGAAAGCTTTGCATTAAACCCAAGCCTAAGGCTTGGTTTTTCCTTGGAGATCCAACCCACAGGTTTGGAGTTTATAAACAAGTCTAAGACATGCTTTCTAGCAAACATACCAAAAATGATTGTTTTTCTTGTGTGCTCCCCTTCAAGATTCCTCATGGTTGGGTATCGATAAGATCAAGTTACATAGCATTATGGGTCTCTATGTTATCTATATAACCATATGATTTATTTTTAATTTGAACTATTTGAAACCTTTCATCTATAATTTCTTTTGAATGTATGTTCATTTTTTGTCAAAAACCACCATGTACTAATTGGGCTATAGATTTTAGCTCCTTCATTGAATTTTGCAACAACTTAGTTTTTAAGAAACTAGACTCCATTCTACACACTTTGAAAAAAATAAAATTTGATTTTAGATTAGTTTTCAATTATTTCTAGAGGGAGCACACAGATATTTCACATTTGTGGGATCTGTCTAGTTAAAAAATTCATTAAAAAAAAATACACATTATAAAATTACTCGAAAAATATGGGATAAACTACATAGTGTTAAGTAACTTTTGACCAGAGTGATTAAAGAATTTCAAAAAGAAAGTTAAAATTTTTGGGTGGGGCACACTTTGTACTATGTTATGTATTTTTAGAATAAACAGTACCACTTTTTATGGCCCCTTTTTTTGAGGACCTAAAACTAAACCATTTTGAAAAAAAAATGTAGTTTAGAAACTAGATTCAAAGGACTACAACTTTTGTTTTTGTCATTTATTAAAATTTTGAGCGTAACTATCTTCAAATTTTTGTTGAAGTTCAAAATTTGTAGATTTCAGGAAAAAGGTGTCCACTTATACCCCCTTTTTGGCACCACAACTTGGTGCACTTGAGGGAGAGAAAGTAGGCAGTGGGAGAGGGAGTGGGAGAGGGAGAGAGAGAGGAGGGGGATGAGAGTGTGTGTTTAAGAGAGACAGAGTAGGGGATGGGAGAGAGTGTGAGAGAGTAGGGGATGGGAGAGGAGAGGGAGAGTAGGGGATGGGGGAGAGAAAGTAGGTGATGGGAGAGGGAGAGGGAGAGGGAGAGAGAGGGGGGATGGGAGTGTGTGTGTAAGAGAGACAAAGTAGGGGATGGGAGAGAGTATAAGAGTGAGTAGGTGGTGGCAGAGAGAGCTCGTACAGGATGGGGGAGAGAGAGAGAGAGTAGAGAGGGAAAGAGAGAGATAGTAGGCAGTAGGAGAGGGAGTGGGAGAGGGAGAGGGAGAGAGATAGGGGGGATGGGAGTGTGTATGATAGATGTAGAGAGTAGGTGATGGGAGAGAAGAGAGTGGGGGGATAAGAGTGAGTGTTTCTATGAAAGAGAGAGAGAGAGAGAGAGAGAGAGAGAGAGGAGAGAGAGAGAGAGAGAGAGAGAGAGAGAGAGAGAGAGAGAAGGGGATGGGAGAGAGTGTGAGAGAGAGTAGGGGGTGGCAAAGAGAGAGTACAATGATGGGGGAGAGAAAGTAGGCAGTGGGAGAGGGAGTGGGAGAGAGAGAGAGGTGGAATGGAAGTGTGTAAGACAGATAGAGTAGGGGATTGGAGAGAGTAGGCAGTGGGAGAGGGACTGTGAGAGAGATAGAGGGGGGGAATGGGAATGTGTATTTATTTATAAGAGAGATAGAGTAGGGGATGGGAGAGAGTGTGAGAGTTTGAGAGAGAGTAGGAGGTGGCAGAGAGAGCTTGTATGGGATGGGGGTGAGAGAGAGAGAGAGTAGGGGATGGGAGAGAGTGTGAGAGTGTGACAGAGAGAGCTTGTATGGGATGGGGGAGGGAGAGAGAGAGAGAGAGAGATTACGAGATGGAAGAGCATGAGAGAGAGTAGGGGATGGGAGAGAGAGAGTAGAGAGGAAGAGAGAGATCTTGAGAGAGAAAGAGATAGTAGGCGGTAGGAGAGGGAGTGGGAGAGGGAGAGAGAGAGGGAGAGGGAGAGGGAGATATATAAGGGGGATGGGAGTGTGTGTGATAGATGTAGAGAGTAAGGGATGGGAGAGAAGAAGAGTGGGGGGATAACAGTGTGTGTGTCTATGAAAGAGAGAGTAGGGGATGGGAGAGAGTGTGAGAGTAGGGGGTGGCAGAGAGAGAGTACGACGATGGGGGAGAGAAAGTAGGTGGGAGAGGGAAAGAGAGAGGGGAGATGGGAGTGTGTGTCTAAGAGAGACAGAGTATGGGATGGGAGAGAGTGTGTGAGTGTGGAAGAGTAGGGGATGGGAGAGGAGAGAGAAAGTAGGGGATGGGGAGAGAAAGTAGGTGGTGGGAGAGGGAGTGGGAGAGAGAGAGAGAGAGAGGGGGATGGGAGTGTGTGTGTAAGAGAGACAGAGTAGGGGATGGGAGAGAGTGTGAGAGAGTAGGGGATGGGAGAGGAGAGAGAGAGAGAGAGTAGGGGATGGGGGAGAGAAAGTAGGTAGTGGGAGAGGGAAAGAGAGTGGGGGATGGAAGTGTGTGTGTGTGTGTGTATAAGAGAGACAGAGTAGGGAATGGGAGAGAGTGTGAGAGTGAGTAGGTGGTGGCAAAGAGAGAGAGAGATAGTAGGCAGTAGGAGAGGGAGTGGGACAAGGAGAGGGAGAGAGATAGGGGGGATGGGAGTGTGTGTGATATATGTAGAGAGTAGGGGATGGGAGAGAAGAGAGTGGAGGGATAAGAGTGTGTGTGTCTGTGAAAGAGAGAGAAAGTAGGGGATGGGAGAGAGTGTGAGAGAGAGAGAGTACGATGATGGGGAGAGAAAGTAGGTGGTGGGAGAGGGAGTGGGAGAGGGAGAGAGAGAGGGGGAATGGGAATGTGTGTAAGAGAGACAAAGTAGTGGATGGGAGAGGAGAGAGAGTAGGGAATGGGGGAGAGAAAGTAGGCCATGGGAGAGGGAGTGGGAGAGGGAGAGAGAGAGAGAGAGGGAATGAGAGTGTGTGTTTAAGAGAGACAAAGTAGGGGATGGGAGAGAGTGTGAGAGTGAGTAGGTGGTGGCAGAGAGAGCTCATACAAGGTGGGAGAGAGAGTGTGAGATTAGGGAATGGGAGAGTGTGAGAGAGAGTAGGGGATGGGAGAGAGAGAGAGTGAGAGTAAGGGATGGGAGAGAGAGAGAGAGAGAGAGAGAGAGAGAGAGAGTAGAGAGGGAGAGGGAGAGGGAGAGAGAGAGAGAGAGAGAGAGAGAGATAGTAGGTGGTAGGAGAGAGTGTGAGAGTAGGGGGTGTCAGAGAGAGAGAGTACGACGATGGGGAAGAGAAAGTAGGTGGTGGGAGAGGGTAAGAGAAAGGGGGGATGAGAGTGTGTGTGTAAGAGAGATAGGGTAGGGGATGGGAGAGAGTGTGAGAGAGTAGGGGATGGGAGAGAAGAGAGAGAGTAGGGGATGGGGGAGAGAAAGTAGGTAGTGCGAGAGGGAGAGAGAGAGGGGGGATGGGAGTGTGTGTATAAGAGAGAGAGAGTAGGGGATGGGAGAGAGTGTGAGAGTGAGTAGGTGGTGGTAGAGAGAGCTCGTACGGGGATGTGAGAGAGAGTATGGGATGGGAGAGATTGAGAGTAAGGGATGGGAGAGAGAGAGAGAGAGAGAGAGAGAGAGACAGAGAGATAGTAGGTGGTAGGAGAGAATGTGAGAGTGTGAGAGTAGGGGGTGGCACAGAGAGAGTACGATGATGGGGGAGAGAAAGTAGGTGCTAGGAGAGGGAAAGAGAGAGGGGGGATGGGAGAGAGTGTGAGAGAGTAAGGGATGGGGGAGAGTGTGAGGGAGTAGGGGATGGGGGAGAGAAAGTAGGCAGTGGGATAGGGAGAGAGAGAGAGAGGGGGGATGGGAGTGTGTGTGTAAGAAAGATAGAGTAGGGGAAGGGAGAGAGTGTGAGAGTGAGTAGGTGGTGGCAGAAAGAGCTCATATAGGATGGGAGAGAGAGAGATAGAGAGAGAGAGAGAGAGAGAGAGAGAGAGTAGAGAGGGAGAGAGAGAACTTGAGAGAGAGATAGTAGGCAGTAGGAGAGGGAGTGGGAGAGGGAGAGGGAGAGAGAGAGTAGGAAGAGAGAGAGGGTAGGGGATGGAAGAGAGTAGGGAGGATAGGGAGTGATGTGTTTTCACATAGTGCATACGCACTATAGCGCGTACACACTATGTGAAATCACCTAAAAATGGTCAAAAAGAAACTTTGGGGCCGATTTCATCTATTTTTTGCTTTTGATCTATTATGCTTTCCAACAGAAATCACGGGTTTCAACATAGCAAACACAAAATTCAATCATTGGATATGTGATTTGAAAACTTTTTGAATATTCCTTGTATATAAAAGGTTAGTGCAATCTATTTTAAATATTGTTTGTTGATATACAGATACAAATTTGATTATAATTTGACATGTTGTTTAATACATAGTGAATTCATTGAAATTTGTATGCTTGAATGAAATGTTAGTTTGAAATGGTTAGAAATTTGACAAGTCGTTTGATATATGTTGTGTATTCATTCAAATAATTATAATTTTTATATGTATTTGAATAATTTGTAATTTACACATTTTAAGTAATTCATATGTTTGAATAATTTGACATGTAAAAATCATCATCATGCCAAGGAAGAAATCAAAAACTCAAACAAATGAAGATAGGGACAGAGATTTGGAAAATTAAAAGAGATAAAATGAAATTACTACGTGAGCAAAGAAAATTGCAAAGCAATAATCAAGAATTGACTTTAGAAGAGAATCAAGAACCACCGGTACAAAGAAACAAAGAGGAAGAATTGGAAAGACAGAGAATGAATCAGACTGTTACACTCAAGAAGACAATTCAATTGTGAAGCCACACCATCTTCCAATGTTGGAGTCATATCGTCCACTACACCATCTTCCAATGTTGAAGTCATATCATCCTCTCATGTTGAAGAGACACCAATTTGTAGATCCGATGATATATGCACTCCATCATATCATGTTGAAGGCACAACATCAACATGTCAAGTAGGTGATATTCCATCTTTTGCATCTTATTGTCAAGGCACATCATCTTTGGTTCAAGGTATGCAATACACTCGACCTTATGTTGATGTTCAAAATATTGAGGGAATGGAAAAGATTATAACACCTTCTAGAATTCATTTTAGAAGACCAAAATATTTGATTGATATTGATACTAACATTTTGAAATCAATGCCTGACAAGATTAGCAAGTGTACTTGTCAAAGAAAAGTTAATTGTATGTGGAGATTATTTTTTGAAGAATTAAATATTATAGGTCAATGCCAATTATTTGTTGAAATGATGAGGAATTTAAAATTTAGGCCTATCATGAAGATTATTGGGCTAAGAACGATGGATGATTCAAATGAAAAAAATATTGTAAAGAATCTAATGAGTGCTTATGACAAAGTGGGTTCTAAATCACGCACCAAAGATAGTAATATCACAAGATGAGTACTTACATCGACAATAGTAAGTAGCCAAATGAAGAAAGCTCAACTCATGAGAAAGACAAGAAAAACATTAAAAATTGGTAGAGGTACTCTAAGGAGAGCCATGCTAAGGTGTGAGAGATTGGAAGATCCAACAAAAATGATTTATGGACATTTAGTGGTAGACTACCATGAAAGGATAAAGAAATTATTGAAGCCTTGAAATCATTGGTCAAAGATTTTTGAAAAAATAACACGTGTTTACTCTAATCAAAGAGATGTTGTAAGAAGGAGGATTGTTAGCCAAAATCATGAGCCACATGTGAAACATTTTTTCGACTCAATTCAGACAATTTTTTTTGCAAAATTTATTGCTATGTATCCTCAAATTTGAATAAGTCAAAGGTTTTTTGAGATGGGTAAACCTTTTTATGTGAAGATAAATCACATACGCACAACTTCTTGTTGTAAGATACATATTGAATTTTTTAACCATTTTGATGTTTATAGGCATATATGTGCAGTTTTGCATTCTCAATTTGTTTTGTAAGATTGTGACATAAACAAGCCACCAAAATCTTCAAGAGAATTCATATCCAACATTTTATGTGAAATAGAAGACGGCCAACAATTTTATAAGACATCATGCTCAGATGGTACATGCTTATTTTTTGGTTCTTTGCAACTTTTATCAACTTGTCAAGATATAGATAGTACACATGCAATTGTAAATGAAATAGTAGATTACAAAAAAATTAAGATAACGACATATGCTCTAAAAGATGGGAAACAAGGTAAAAGATGTGATTTAGTCATTGAAAAGATTCTAGTGTAGAAATTTGATGAACAAAACTTCAAGTTTGAATGCTAAACTCAGTAAAGAATCTCAAAACATGTTTGTTAAGATGTTACCAATCATTCCAACATGTGAAAGCACTCACAAAGCAAAGAGATCTACGAATTACTCTTGAAACCAAACACTTTCCTTCTATTTTTCTAAGACAGTCCATACAATTTGTGTTTACAGTCCATACAAAACAAATATTTATAGACTTGGGAGATAGAAACTAACCCCCTTAACCAACTCCAACCAATTTCACTTCCTATTCCTTCATAAAATTTAAAGTATGGAGTTTCCCTCCAAAATGCCCATGTAGACGTTACATTCAAGATTTAAATTTTTTAACTATTAAACTATGTTTTTAAAGACCTTTTTGAATCTTTTAACTTATCAAATGACATGCTAAGGTTATGATAACCTATAAGACCCTATCAAAAGACTCACCTACCCTATGAAATCCCTAGATCCTATTCAATGGCTCAATTACAACTTTTCCAACATTGAAATCCATCAAGACATCATACAACATTATGAATTTTTTATGCTTTCAAATGCCATGATTGGTTGAAGGATTGCCCAATTCACTCTAGGAGATTCTTCATGACCTCTATGATGACTTGTACCTCCAATGTGCCTTTGATAAGCATATGATGCTCCTGCATCATAGCCTAAGCTTCTCTTGAAACTTTTTTTATAGTTCTTAATTTCAAAATAGATACGACTTTTTCATTGTAACATGTAGGCACAAATCTCATAATTTTACTCATGTTCATCATCATCGCTTAATGGTGTATGGGCACCAAGGTCATTCTATGAAGATAAACTAATTGAAGACACCAAGGACTAAGGATCTAATGGACTTCTAATATAGGGAGACTCTATCCTGCAAGTGGACTTCACTTCACAAGCCCAACCCTCAAACTTAGGGTACTCAAACAACTTGGATCAACACTTAGGAACTCCCTACCACCAATAGGCCTACAAAGGAAAATACTTCTTAAATGGTTTCAACACTCGACTTTTCAGATGGAAATGGTTATTATAGACTCAAACCAACAAGAAAAATCTCAAACTTGAGGCTTCTCAACACTCAATAATCAAATTTCAAAACTGTTACCTATAATTCCTACTAGGACAATTTCTAGTTTTAATGGTCAAACTCCCAAACCATAAAAAGGACCCACTATTTTTTTTTCATTTTTAAACACTCTTCAACATCCCCTAAGAGATTCCAAAATATTGACCAACAACTCGGCTCCAGCATCAAGTTATGTCCACTTTGTCTCATAGTCCTAAATGGCCAGTTTAGGCTGGGTTACAAGGAAACCATAAACAAATGGGTTCACAGACTGGGTTCAGACCCTTGGATATCTGTTATATATTGAACTTGTCCTTCTACACCCTTCACTTGGGTCAGATTAATCAGTTTAGTAGCCTGATCCTTCTTTTTCCTGCAAATCTAGACCAGACATAAGATTGTGTTCAGTCTAGGGCTTGCTGGTAAAATTAGATGCCATAATCCTATAGCCCTAAATGTCTTCCATCTCAAATAACCCTCTCCTAACTTGTATTCCACAAAGTGACATTGGAATCCCATAGTGGGTTTGCAAGTTAGGATTCCATCTTGCTGAAACTCTAAAATTTGGAGTAAATCTAACCTACCTACACTAAAATATAATGTTTTTTGTATACAAGATAAATACCTCAAACCAATTGAAATGGAATCCTGACTCAACCCTCTATCCAATGATATAAGACTTTTACCACCACCAAGCTGTACAGGTCATACATAATTGAAAAAATAGTAAAAAAGGCATAAAATTTGAGTTTTTTATTGACCAATGCTATCCACCATCCATATAATGATGTTTTCAACGTGTGGGGCTCTTAAGTACATGCCTTCAAGTAGTTATAACTTCCATTTGGATGGTTGGAACACCATACAACCTCATGTTCAGTGGAATGTTTTGTGAGTGCTTTCACGTGTTGGAATGATTGGTAACATCTTAGCAGACATGTTTTGAGATTCTTTACTCAGTTTAGCATTCAAACTTAAAGTTTTGTTCATCAAATTTCTATACTGTTGGCTGTAGCAGTCTTATTTCTAAGCATTTTGATGGTTTTTTGCATCTAATCATGGTCGTTCCATGAAATGCTCAATATTTCTTAATGGAATGCCATTTATCTAACTTCTACAAATATTTCTAACCACGAAATGAAGATCTAACTTGAGATTGGTGGCCACCAAATCAAATAAAGTTGTGAAAACAAGGGTTATTTGGAGGGGACAGTCAATTAGCAAGAGATTTATCTCAAGGAGGGAAGTGTTTGTGATTTTATTCATGTTTATGGTGATAAAACATAGATTTTTGAATTTCGAATTACTCCAGGAAGGCTTGGCACGTGTGAGATTGGTGATGCCTTAGGAACAAGGGTTTTGAAAAGGTGAGTTGGGGCTTTTGGGGTTAGGGAACCCATAGACATAAATTGAGAGTGGATTTTGTCTAATTGAAGTCATTTTAGGAGCCTATGAAAAGTTTGAAGTCCATACATTGAGTATTTCTATATGTTGCTTTGTAAATGCACTATTGCTTCATTGATGAAAATAGGGGTAGTGTGTAGAATCTCAGATATTTTCTAAAGGAGTTGCATCTAAGTCTTACATATGTTTTAGAAAAGGATAAAGGGTATCTAGAAAGGTCATTTATTCAAGGATTCATTTGAAAAAATCAAAATTTATCCATCATTTTGTCTTGTTGCTGTCATAGACTTGTGAAAATGCATTGACAACATTTGGGTGAATCATGTATTCTGGCTTGCAGGGTATGGAAACTGAAAGGTGTTGATGGGAACATCCTAGATAGGCTAGAACAAACCTATTAAAGCCTAAAAACAACCTAGAGTTGACTATTTGTGGGATTTGCCCATCAGGACCTAGAAGGGTCACTTGGCACATTGTTACAAATTTGCTCATTTTGAGTTGACCTAAAAAATCCATCTTGAAATCTTCCACCTCTTCCACCTTACGTTTTCTCATCTTTTTTAAAATTATACTTAGTCTTTAGGGTACTAATAATCTTATGTTATTTTTTGAAACTTAACTTATTTAATCTTATCTTGTATTCAAGCTCTATAAAAGTATTCAAATACCTTTCAAGCCTTTTAACTTCATCATCTCTATAACCCTAGATCTGATATCTAATAAATAAATTTCCTTAGTATATTTTGTCATACTAAGATATTTCTTTGAGAGACAAGGATGATGAAACTACTAGATTTAGAAATTTAGTTACAATGAGCCTGTAACATGGAGTTTTACATGTTAGGCATACAACTCTAACTTCAAATTCAAATTTCTTATCCTTGAAATTCTGAGATCTAGTCTTGTTACTAATTTCATAATACTTTCTTGATTAAGGATAACTACCTAAATTTATATAATTATGTGACCAACACATCAACATAATAAATATTAAATTTCCAAATGCTAAGAAAATGTATAACAAATATAGGCTAGGAACCAAATAATATGGATCTATTTCCATGAGAAGTGAAATTATTGGAAAGCCAAGATTCAAGTCCACATAAGGTCAAGAACATCAAGATATGTTCCATTATATATGCTTCATCAATCAAAAACTTCCTTCATGAGATTGGGAAACACATAATGGGCATGAACCATGAAGAATAGTTGTGATATGATAAGAATTACCAATAACTTGAGTACAAAGAGTAGAGAAAGGTACAAAGCTATTGAAAGGTTCAACATACTATCCAAAACATGACCCTATCTACCTAATAGTAGGAATGAAGTCCTTTGAATTCTTAAGCATGTTATACAAATAGAAAGATAACAACCAAGTCTAGAAAACCATAGTAGTGTTGTCGACACTAACAAAGCATAAAATCATTTAGAACTATTGATATGCTCCTAGTGTTTGGTGATTCCTTTAAGCTATCTTTTCTATCTTTCTTCATCCTCTTCTTCCTAAATATCCTTGTTCTCTTCTTCCTTCCTACTTATTTTCAAGCACTTATTTAGTTTTCTCAAATTATTAGACCATCTTGTACCATACATATAGAAGTGACAAAAAAATAAAATTATTCCATTGAGATAGTATTAGGAATGACCTATTTTGATGCAAGAGTTCTATTGTGTAGGGTCTCAATATAACCCATGACATTTCCTTCAATAGTAGCACTCTGCATTTGGCTTTCTTGAATAGGGTTTTCCTTCCTAGTTCCTACATGGGTAGGGAATTACACTCTAAATTTCTCATTTCTTTCACATTCCTTTGATTTACTAAAGTATGAGTAGACTTTTCATCCTTTGAATCCTCAATTTATTCCTCTTTCTCATAATCTTTTTCCTTAGAACTAATGGTTTCTTTAGGATCCACAAAGGTATACTCTTTCTTTGCTTTATAAGCCACTTCCTCTTCTTTAACTTTCTTCATAGTGTCTTTCTTACTCCTAAACCTCAATAACCTCCTTTCTCCTAAGATAGACTAATTTTTCTTCTTTTTTTCTATGTATCATTTTTCTATCCTCCTCTTATTGGGTTTCCATGTCAAAATTTCCCTAGTCAATGCCAATATATTTTCTTCTTTTGGGGTTTCAATTTTCTAGTTTTGTCAAGGTTACTTTTAGTAGTCAAAGCTTTTCTTTTCACATTTTTTTTATCAAGAGAAAATTATTCAAGGGTATTTTAATCACTGAATAGTTTAGGAAGTTCTATGGGAAATTTTGGAGAAAACAACAAATTAGTGACTGGCAAGGGCTAGTTGGAACAAGCCTAGAAGAGGCAAAATTGAGAAAGTGTAAGAGATGAGTTGCTAAGAGTGTGCAAGGAGTTGGAACATGTTAGATGGGATGTTTTGAGATGATCGAAGGTGTTGGGGTCATGGTATGAAGCCAAGGACAACTTTTGGTATGTTGTAGGCACCAGGGTACACTAGGTGCATGGTGAACAATGTGAGTGTTTAGAAGAAAAACTTAAGATTTGGGTTATAACCTCTTAGACATGGTTGTAGGAAGATGTTACCAAGTCAAAGACCTCATCTTGAACCCTAGTAGAGTCTAATTCCTTGGGTAGATTCCAAGAATACAAGGGAATCCTAGAGTTGAGTTGTGGTTCCTAGGGGAATATAGGAGGGCTTTGCATCAAACACACACACTTGTTGTATAGTCAAGGATATTGTGTTCATTCATGAACTTGAACAACACCATGTTAGAAACAGTGTTGTGAAAGAGGACTAAAAAATAGAGGGAAATGACCATCAAATATGCATGATTTAAATAGCTACATTATCCTTAGAGAGAACTATATCTGTCACTGCCCCATTATCATCAGATCGAGACCTATTTTCCTTCTTACTTTTTGATTATTGTGATCCTCTATAATTCCAGGCATAAGATGATTAACATACAATGGTACATGAACAAAGAACACTAATAAATATTGAGGATGTGAATTGATAATACCATTTCGCAGATGATTTTGGCATCTCACCCTTTATCACTTGTGCATCAACTTTATTAGCCCTCTTCTTTGGTAACCTACAAATGAAGAATTAGCATAGTAAAAAATCTAAGGTAAGAATTAGCCCTCTTCTCTCTCTCTCTCTCTCTCTCTCTCTCTCTCTCTCTCTCCCCCTATTCAATTCAATGAGCTAACTAGATTTGCTCGACATTTTAATGTCTAAAGTATTGCCTCATGGTCTAACTTGAGAACTTTCCAAAGAATCTTATTATGTGGTTTTCCACCATATTTTATCAAGTGGACATTTGTTGCAACAACAAGGTTTGAATAATGAATAATCTTCCTCTCTGTTTTCCAATCCTTGAATAACCACTAGTTAGGGTTCTTCATAGAATATCGTCTAAGCCATGTGCCTGTTACAACTACCGCACTGACATGGTACTCTAAACCTTCACCATCTATAACTGAGTGATCCAATTTTTGTTTGGCTTCAACACAACGACACAAATAATAATCTATCCCTTCATCATTGTCTTCAGGTGCAATAACAACAAAAACATGGCCTATAGTGACAAATGTACAAAATGCGGTCATTAATTCAGAAAATACTTGGGTAAAAGTTATAAAGTTACATATTGGAATTACAAAGATATATAAATATATATATTACCAGGTTGCACTAGATATGACAAGGGGTCAAAGTCAATAGACAAATTCATCTCTACCATTTCCAGTGCTTGTGGAGGACAATAGGTGTCAATTGGGTCCAAAACCCGTATATCCCATTTGTCCACCCATTTAGTCAACTCACAGTCATCCCAATTTTCTTCTGCACATGATGGCCAATACCAATGCCATTTTTCGTGTGTGGATTCTCCATGAACCTACATCAGAGTTTCTAAAAGAGTGTAACTCGCTAGATCTTGTTAGGGTGCAACAATCCTGATATGGTACAATGTTAGTATTATCTATCAACCAAAAAAATCTACAAACCGTAGACTCACCTTCTTTACCTAGACCCATTGTAGCATTACACCATTGGACGATGGATTTTGCATCTGTCAATATTATTCCATCTTTGTACTTTAGTTCTTCATGCTTGAGCCAATGCTCTTTTAATACATGCACTTGCACCATCATGCTCTCCCTTACCATGACCAGCCTCTGTGAAATTCCACATATATTGAATTCTACACAACCTGTGCATCCTGCTCAACCAATAGAACATACGTGCATTTTTGAATTGAGATGCACAATTGTCTGACCAAATAATGTGCTGACGATATGTTATGCCCTTGTTAGCCAAATCTCCATAAAATAGTTTAAAACAACCATGTACAAACTCCGTAGAATGTGATTGATCATAGCTAATGTAAAAATGGTACTACCTCAAAATCTTCCTGTCATCCTCTATGCTTGTCGGTGAATGCATGAATGTTATGTGAAAAAATATGGAAACTTGTTGAGAAGTATAATACTTTTCTTGCACCTCATTTTGTGGTTGTAGTGTGTAGTTCTCTGCAAAATTTACAACCGAAACAATGGTATCCAATGGAAACGTATCCCTGTACAACTTGAATTGCAAATCTAGCCATCGAGCTCTATGGGTATGCCTTGCATACTCATAAATAACCTTTTCACAAAAAATCTTCATGAACTCATACACTGGAATCTTTTCAATGACTAAATCACATCTTTTACCTTGTTTCCCATCTTTTAGAGCATATGTCATTGTCTTAAATTTTTCGTAATCTACTATTTCATTTCCAATTGCATGTGTACTATCTATATGTTGACAAGTTGATAAAAGTTGCAAAGAACCACAAAATAAGAACATACCATCTGAGCATGATGTCTTATAAAATTGTTGGCCGTCTTCTATTTCACATAAAATGTTGGATATGAATTCCCTTGAAGATTTTGGTGGCTCATTTATGTCACAATCCTGCAAAACAAACTGAGAATGCAAAACTAACATATATGCCTATAAACATCAAAATGGTTAAAAAATTCAATATGTATCTTACAACAAGAAGTTGTGCATGTGTGATTTATCATCACATAAAAAGGTTTACCCATCTCAAAAAATCTTCGACTTATTCGAATTGAGGATACATAGCAATAAATTTTGCAATAAATTGTGTCTGAGTTGAATCCAAAAAATCTTTCGCATGTGGCTCATGATTTTGGCTACCAATCCTCCTTCTTACAAAATCTCTTTGATTAGGGGAAACATGTGTGTTATTTTTTCAAAAATCTTCAACCAATGATTTCAAGGCTTCACTAATTTCTTTATGCTTTCGCGGTAGTCTACCACTAAATGTCCATAACTCATTTTTTGTTGGATCTTCCAATCTCTCACACCTTAGCATGGCTCTCCTTAGAGTACGTGTACCAATTTTTAATATTTTTCTTGTATTTCTCATGAGTCGAGCTTTCTTTATTTGGCTACTTACTATTGTTGATGTAAGTTCTCGTCTTGTGATATTACTATCTTTGGTGCATGATTTAGAACCCACTTTGTCATAAGCACTCATTAGATTCTTTACAATTTTTTTTCATTTGAGTCATCCATTGTTCTTAGCCAAGGAATCTTCATGATAGGCTTAAATTTCAAATTCCTCGTCATTTCAACAAATAATTGGTATTAACCTGTAATATTTAATTCTTCAAATAAAATCTCCACATACGATTAACTTTTCTTTGACAAGTACGCTTGCTAATCTTGTTAGGCATTGATTTCAAAATGTTAGTATCAATATCAATCAAATATTTTGGTCTTCTAAAATAAATTCTAGAAGGTGTTATAATCTTTTCCATTCCCTCAATATTTTGAACATCAACATAAGGTCAAGTGTATTGCGTACCTTGAACCAAAGATGATGTGCCTTGACAATAAGATGCAAAAGATGGAATATCACCTACTTGATGTGTTGATGTTGTGCCTTCAACATGACATGATGGAGTGTATATATCATCGGATCTACAAATTGGTGTCTCTTCAACATGAGAGGACGATATGACTTCAACATTGGAAGATGGTGAAGTGGACGATATGACTCCAACATTGGAAGATGATGTAGCTTCACAATTCAATTGTCTTCTTGAGCATAACAGTCTCATTCGTTCTCTTTGTCTTTCCAATTATTTCTCTTTGTTTCTTTGTACTGGTGGTTCTTGATTCTCTTCGAAACTCAATTCTTGATTATTTCTTTACAATTTTCTTTTCTCCTATAGTGTGTGTGCGCTATTGAAAATAGGAAAAAAAAAAAAAAGAGAACTTGTCACCTTTTTGGCACCACAACTCGGTGCATATGCTCGGCTACAATAGGAATTTTCATAGCCATGGCATGGCATGGATAAAAATCACATTTATCCATCCCAAACGATGGGGCTAGATAGCCAATGTCAGAAATAAAGGCATCTCTATCCTCCCATTTCAAAGCTCTAGAATTTGAAAGACAATGACATTCAAAAGTTTTGCTTGCATCCAGCTAAAAGAGAATGATCGACTACGTGCAACTTTCAACTTTACTCATACACTTTGTAGAAGTGCTAATTTAGACAACTTTCTCCATGTAATTATATTGTCATTCAAACAATCCCCATAAAATTCTAAAAAGGAAATAAAAAAGTTACCTAATTCTATTTTATATGAATACGTGAAGTGGAGGCAATCTGAGAATTAAATTAACAAGAGCTCTAAGAGAGCTTGAGTCCCTGCCTTGTGCAAGGGTTATAATGTGAAAAAATGGATAACCACTAAGTTGAAGACATAAATATAAGAATTTATTTCACTTTAAAATATGATTTATCTTGTTAAATAAAATAAAGTATGATGAAGTAGTCATTATATAATTGTTTGGTGAGTTTTTATTATTTGATCGTTTGTATTTAAAATATAAATTAACGAATTTTTAGAAATACATTCAATTCTAAATAATAATATAATGATGACAAACAAATATATTCATATATTTGCTAAGGTGTTTTTTAGAATAATCAATTCTTAACATTTTTAAAATTGAAATCAATCTTTAAAATTATAATATATTATATTTTTCATTAAATTGAAATATTTAAAAACTCACATGAAATTATAAATAACTTTTTATAATATAAACTTCGAAAAATTAAAAATGAATAATTTTATTTCCCCAATTTATTATAATTAACTTTAATTTGAATAATAATAAAATTAAAAAAACTAATATAAAAATATAGATTTTTTAAATAATATAATTAAAAGGTAATGTTCTTATAAACCAATCCTAATAGAATTTAAATCTTGCAAATACTATGGTTCAAATCGTGATGGGAGGAAATTGGCAATGGGAAAAGATTAGACGTGGAAAATTAGTAGCAACAACCGACGACGTCTATGCAGAATTATAATAAAAACGATTGGGTTGGCTAGTTAGCCACTGGCGCAGCGACCCCAACACATTGCTTAATGATAGCGATAAATTCATCCTTATCTTCTATTTTTTTCTTCATTTTTTTGTTTCAAAAAAAAATTATTATGCCAGAAAAATCACTAACCAATTAGGAAATTAGAATCTATATGCTATAATTATTTTTAAAATAGAACCTTTGAAAATATTGAATGCTCATTTGTTTTTCTTGCAAAAAGAAAAAGAAAAGAAAAGAAAAGAAAAAATACTAGGGCCTAATGGGAACCAGGCCTAGAATTTGATGGTCACCCCCACATCATATGATTTTTCTATGACGGTTTGATGATTTTGATGCCTTTCATTTTACATTCTATGAAAAAAATTTATTGTCATTTTTTAACTTTTGAATAATCAATATCAAATTTTTTAGTTCAAAAAATTATAAAATCATAATATTATATAATAAATTATATATAAATTTTCTATTTTTGAAGAAAAAATAAATCTCAAATTAAATAGACAAATTTTATGTTTGTATATTTTATGTCAGAAAGATTTTAAGTTAATATAAATATATAATAAACAATATAAAAGCATCACATTACATACTCTATAAAAATATATATATGTTATATAATAATATAATAATTAGTAATTAGTAAGTTTCTAGATTCATATTAAAATAGAAAATTCATATCTATCACTTAAAAATACATAAACAAACAAATAGCATATGTTTATATTATAAAGTAAAATATTATATTATTTATAATAAATTTTTACAGTTTATTAATAACTTACAGTGTCATATTGATGGTTTTAGAAGAATATGACATGTCAGCCTATACGGTCTAAAGAAAATTTAGACTGTCATACAGATTAAAATGTGCGAAAATGACTATTACAGCCATCAAATTCCAGGCCTGACGAGAACATGAGTTCCCTGCCAGGACTAATAATAATAAAATTACCGAATGCTTTAAATGATTCTCTTCAAAAGTCAAAAACAACATCAATCAAGTCTTTAAATGATTCCTTCCGTCTCCAACCGTTTTAATTCCACATAGAGATACCATTGGTCATATATATAAACTTACAAAATTTTAGAATTTCTTCAGAAAAAACAATGATATATAGGCTTAGAATTGTTACATTGCTCTCGCAATTTACATATGATTCCCCACTCTCGTCCTATAATAAAAAAATCCGTATAAAAATCTCAGGAAACGGCTACTTTTTCGAATTACTTCAAAGCACCCGCACTTACTACATCATGCGATCAGAAAGGGCAGGCAAGCGCCTGAAGAAATTAAGATAAGAAGGCGGCATGGGCTCTCTGAACCTGGGATGCCGCAGAAAGTAGAGCCCAAGAACAACAGCCACGGCCTTGAAAGGCACAACGTACAAGACCACCGAAACCATGAAACAAACGCCTATAAAAATCCCGGTGGCGCGAGGATCTCTCCAGCTTAGCAAAGACTGAATCCTCTCGCCCTGCGTAGCAAAATCCCCCAAAACTGTCTGAATCCGAGCGGCCAAGCTACGCAGGCGGTCATATCGAGCCTTCACCACTTCAGGGGGCTTAGTGCTCGGAATGGGGTCGAATTCCTCGTCGAGCTCGTCTTGGTCGACTGTATCCGCCTGAGAAATCCGAATGTCCATGTGCGGAGGCATTCTGGGCCGGAATCTGTAGTACCACGAGCCGATCAAGAACACGTAGAAGAAAATGGTCGGAACTATGAGTTCCGGGTACCAGACAAGGATAAAAAAGAGCATATGAACCAGGACTGTCGTAACAGGGTTCTTCCATTGGCAAATGTCGTCGACCCATTTGGTTACATTCACGAGCCCGGAGAGAACATTCATGATTCTGAACCAGTTTGCCTTACTCCTCCTCATGCTCCAGGAATTGGAATCGGTGTCCATTATGTACTGAACGACTTCCTGCCGAAGAGGGGGTTCGGAGCGGGACAATCTGAGTGCAACGATCTTCATCGCCGTGTTCCTCAGCATGTCCTGCTGCATTAGCCCCAGCGGGTGAAGGTAATGCATTCTCGGCAGCAGGGGCTGTGTGTAGAGTTGCATCACGTCGAGGAGCGACGGGCACGAGAATCGAACCGCGAGCTCGATTTCCCCCATTTTCTTCAGCCCAGACGGTAGCAGAACAAGAAGTGGGTATGAATTTGTATACACTCTGTTGCTCTCCAGTGTCGAAACCCGGATTCGAACCTTGCCGATCCTGTGATCGGGTTTTGGGGCCTTGTCGGCGTTCACTGTGTTGAAGATGTGCCAGTTGTCGAAGACCCCCAATGTGAGGACCGTGTATGGATCGTGCACCGGCCATTTGTACTGCTCGTTCCATCGTGGATTGAAGCTGTCTATGATTGTTCTCGTTCGGACCCATTTTTGACTGTACTTTGCGACACAGTATGCGTCTGTTGCTCCCCTGCCGCCCTTTGTTTTCATGGGTAGGAGATTCTGTGCGCCCAATATGCCCAGCTCGAGGATCCCCAAATGCGGCTTCCATAGCTGCTTGGCCGTCGGCCTGAGGTCGCTGCTGCTGTGCGCGGGCTCCTCCATTACGTGGTACCCTGCGTCGAAGCAGAGTCGGAGATGGAGTCGGCCGTGGTATGTTGATTTTTCATCTGCAGGGGGTCCAACGTGGGTTTTGTCGAGGTTGAACCAGCGTGAGCTCACCATGCGCTCGTCGATTCGGCGCTCGATGGAGGCGAGGGATACTGTTGCGTGGCCCAGGATTTCTGGTTCTTTGTTTGAGCGGTCTTCGATTATGAGGATTAGCTGTTCTTCGAAGGGCTCAGCTGCTACGAAGAGGAGGTCTTCGTTCCAGGAGGGGTTTGAGGTTTTCTTGCTCACGCTTCTTGTTCGGAGGACCTGGAAGCCTAATTGCACTCGGACTCTCTGGTCTGAAACACCAACCTGTGAGGGAAAGAGGAAATAACACTCATTTATCAGTCTATAGCAATCAAATCGGATTGAAAGTAGAAGAAACATATTATTAGAGTAGCTAAGCATGCTTTAAAGATGTATATGATTGTATATCTAAGATAAATGTACAGTTTGTTTACTCAGTCTCAGCTACCAACATTTCAGATTAATATCTTTACAAATTCGTTCTCAACTACTTATCTTCCTTGCTGATCTTAGGAGTAAGCAATTTTCAAGTAATATGTATTAGAATTGAAGAAATGGAACAAGCAAAAGGGATAAGGCAATAAATAGAGTGATACGATCTAGGGCAATTAAAAAAAAATTGGTATCAAGAACCTGTCACTCTGAGGGGACTTGAAATTTAAATCACAATATTGCTGAAATTATTCTGAAATTGACATACTGAAAATCTGTATAATTTTTGTTCTGAAAATGGGTTTAGAATACACAGAAATATATTATTGAAATTATAGAAGCGAAGTTGAACATTCATTTATGCTTCTGGGTGAGATTGTGTGTAAGTTTATCAGCATCAATGTACTCACAAAACGTTGATGCTGATAAACTTACACGCAATCTCGCCCAAAAGCATAAATGAATAGCATGGATTGTAGAAATCTGTTACGAAGCTGAGCATGTTATAAAGATGTACTACATTATAAATCTAAGATAGAAATCTGATCCTTCTCAATGAAACACCTTTTGTTATGACTATGAGAATTGAAAGAATTACCAACGAAACTTTCAAACTGATTCGCAGCTTTAGTCGAATCAGAATCCACCATTAGGACGACTGATAACAAATAGGATAGGATTATTTCTTTCCCTCTGAACAAAATAGTTCTCCTTCATGGTCACACAAACTGAAATACTATGATCCAGTTTTTGACAAACATTGCAAACGGGAGAAATTTCAAACACTAGTTCGGTCAAAATTAGGTTAACCTTATGTGCGATGCTTATATTAGTGAAATATTTGTACTTAAGGAAGAAAACACAACTGAAAAAGACAACCTTCAAACTGGGACCTCTCATACAAATTATCTTTTTTCTATTGTCCTTACTTCAAATGTAAAATTGGAAACCAGAATCCTGCTTTCATATTTGAACTCTTATTGTCTCATATAGCTAATTGGACATACAACCCAACTCAACTCATTGTAGTCCCCCAATTAAAAAATGCATATAAATGCCTTAAAACTAAAAGCGTACCGCTCTACAAACTCTTTACCACTAAAGTATTCACCCAGTCGAGCACTCAAAAAGTTACATCGAGCATAAACAACTGTAAAACAAGGTCTGAGATATTCTTTCTGCTCTTACAAGCAAGGAAAACCATGGAATATTTTAAAGCATTAAAGTTTGGTAAGAGGTCCCTCTGCTTTTATGCTGTTTACAGTTTCAGGGCTCTCCCGAAACATCCCCTTGTTACCAATTGTTTTCCTTCGTATAAGAAGATTTTACACAATGTGGCCGGGGATTAGTAAGCTGTATGGGGATTAGAAAGCTGATCTTCGAAAGCACAAGGCTCTGACTAGCTCAGTTGTATTTTTAACTATTAAAATTAGGTTACGTTGGAAACAAGTTACACCAGAGTTGCCAATACATGCAACATAAAGTAATCGGCATCGAAAATAAACAGAACCCTGTTTCAGTTAACATAAAGCATCTACAAAGTAGAAATTCAATGGAGTCTATTCACCATTCCAAAACCCACGCAATACAGACCATTTGTGTCTAACCCAAAGCTTTAATACTAAACAATTCTATGCTTAAATGAATCACAATTGTTAATAGAGTTGGTGTAAATCTTAATTCAAATGTGACACTATGTTGGAAATAAGCCACGTCCACACCAAATATAGACTAGTTTTAAGGACAAGCAATTTAATGATAGAAGACTCTGACAGCAAATTGAAAGTCCTAAATTTGAATTGCAATTTATCCATTGAAAGCTCAGCATTATCTTATCAATGATATAATTCACAGATCATAACCCTGGATTTGATTCGTGGCTGATCCATTAAAACGTCAACATAATCTCACTATTTATATAATTTAAACAATGCCCAATTAGCATTACTCAGCATTATCTTATCAATGACATAATTTACAGATTGTGATCCTGAATTTGAATTGTAGTTAAAAACTCAACATTATGTCACAATTGATATAATTTAAACAATGCCCAATGACCTTCCCACATACAATTAATTCATGGCAGGCATTTTCTTAAATTTTATGAACTGCATGAGCGAAAAAGTAACAGTACCTTGTCAACTGGAAACTGCAGATCAGTTGCTTCAATGACATTGACTCTGAGATACATAAGTTTCGGTGATGAATAGACTTTAGATCTTGTATGAATAATTCCCCCTGCATCCGATTGCGTTGCCTCAGGAAAAGCCTCATCTGCCTGAGTTCCAATCCAGACAGCAAGCATAATATCCCCCTTCACTCTGCCATCCCCTTCCAATCGATACCACTGAGGAGCCAGAGGGCTGTCCGGGGTTTCCCGCATAGGGACCTCAGTAAGATCAAAGCAAACCCCACCAAGAAAATCATCTCTTGTTCCAGTATCCTCATCCCACACAGAAATCTCCAAAGTGGGTGAAGATTGAAGCTTCTCCTTATCAAATGCGAACACCTGATCCCAGTCAGGATACCCTGTTTTGGGCGAAGTGCGAGTTTTCAAGACCTCTCCGCCTACTCTGATCTTTACAAATGGGTCAGCCGGGACGCCCGAGTTTGAGTCCCGGGGAGGAAGTCCCCGGGCCTTCACGATTCTCACGAAAAGGTATTGTACCTTTTCTACTAGGTCATAAGCCGAGCGGATTTCATTGCTGCCAGGGCCAGGGCGACCAAGGTCCCTCATGTGGTACTCGGCCGTGTTTACAGCCGGCCGAGGTGCCACATTAGGGTCTACTTCGACTGCTGGAGAATCCTCCACTGGCTGGACTTCCTCCACAGTTGGAGGAGGCGTCTCCGCTGCTGTTGGAGGAGTCTCTGCAGCAGGAGTGCCTTCTGTTTTGGGAGCTTCTGCTTCAGCAGGATGCGCAGGTGGAGGTGCACCTTCAGCAGGAGCGGGAGGCGCCCCTTCTGCAGGAGGAGTAGGGGCCGCTTCTGCTGCTGGAGCTTCACCAGCAGGAGGTTCAGCTGGCGGTGCTGCAGGAGCCTCTGCTGGTGGAGGTGCTGCAGCTTCTGCAGGTGGGACTCCCTCTGCAGGTGGTGGCGCTGTGGCTTCTGCTGGTGGAGCTCCCTCTGCAGGTGGTTCTGCGGCAGCTTCTGCTGGTGGGGCTCCTTCCACTGGCGGTGGCACAGCCTCTGCAGGTGGTGGAGTTTCAGCTGCTGGTTCTGGGGGTTTTTCCTCAGGAGGTGGCTCTAGAGGCTCATCCACAAAATATATTCTGAGCCCTAGTTCTCCATTAACCACATCAAAGATGTTTCTCTTCTTGAGTTGATAGTATATCAAAGCCTCCTCTCCCTGCTTTACAAATTGTCTGCCATCTATCCTAACCCGCCCCAAGAAATGACTCCTCCTCCCCGTTCTCTTATCATTATAAACATTCGCCTCAAGATCTTCGGCCGTCATTGTTTTGGAATCAGATACCAGAAATTCCAGTTTCTCATTCCAGAGTGGGTTCAGATCCCTATGCTTGGTTTTTGTTCTTTTTCTCTGCCCATCGAAGTCCACAATGACATAAGGGCTGGAAGTGCCCAATCCATCTTTGGGCGCGAGATTGTGGGCGTCAACAACTTCAACAATCAGTTTCCTACACGTTGCCATTGATTTTCCCGCTGCAAAATTTTCTTTGGAGCAATAAAATCGTCTGTTCCTATTTCAATCCTTTTCTTGTACTTGGTATCTATAAACTTCCTGGGCTTTTTACTCAATGACAAAAAGAAATCTCAGGCGAATAAAGAAAGCCCTCAGAGGCAAATTAGAACAGTTGCAGAGAATTTTCTTAAAAGGCAACTGGAGACATTAGACATTATATTAAATTACAGTGTCTGCTTAAAGAAAAGAAAAGAAAAGGAGTTCTTGCCTTCGGTCTTACGTTGCGTTCAGTCGGTGCCTACGGCTACATTTTTTAGCCCTTGGATTCTTCCATTACAAAGTGATGGAACGCTATTATACCATAAAATTTATCGACATGGATGGTTTTCCTGATATGATTTGATTACCGAAAGCAAGCAAGAGCCTGATTTTACCATATTTTACAGCCTGATCATCTTTTATTTTAACAGGTCGGCAATGGAATCTGCTTTCCACCGTGTAACAAAGAGGGGTTCCCATGGCTGTCCACTTCTTTTTTCAAGGCTTTTTAAAAGATACTTTAAAGGCATGGCCCGAGAGGATGCCAATTTAGTATATCTGATTACTTTTATTATCGTTTCCATGGGAGAATACAGTGAACTTTATGAACAATATGATGATTTCGTTAAATTTAGGCGGGTTGATGTTAATCTTTCGCACATTCATAGTTACAGAGGAAACCATTACGCTAATCTAATACAGAAATCAGATAGTAGTATTTGTTAAATGTTATTAAGCCGATAGGCTTAGTTTTTGCTTATTTCCGCCGGCAAATTGTCAGCCTCGACGGCAGATTTTTCAAATGTTGAAAATTTCCGATTACTAATTCTCACCAAATCGGAAGAAATATTTCTATTATTTTTCCCTCCTCCTCTGTAGGGTTTGCTTGTTATTTCCTTTTCCATGTCTAGCTCTTTTAACTTCCCATGTTTAAAAATCGGCATAGCTGTTTGAGGTTTCCAATTTGTTCATTTTTCCCATTTTGAATCGCTATAGTTTGAAGCCTTCAACTCTGTTTGCATTCATTATAATGTGGTGAGTTTTTCTGAAATTTGTATGAATGTGATCGTATATTTTTTATGTTTTTCTGCTTTGATTTGTTAGCTGTTTTAGTTAGTTGTTTTGGCTTCAATCATAGATTCAGTCAAGGAATCAAACCCTAATTCAACCATGAAACCCTCTTCCTCTTTGTAGGGCAACTCTCTCCTCTTTTTCCCGCCTTTGAGACGCCCCTTGTTCTGAAGCATCTGGGTAATCATATTCATATTGTTCACCATTGTAGACAGAAACAAAATCATCTGGTAAGGCCTCTGCTCTGTCAAATTCAAGCGTCGGTTCAACTCCTCCATATCCTTATCAATGCTTTTCTGCTCCTACTTGAACAATCTATACAATAATGGTGTCCTCCTTGTTAAGCCCCTGTAGTCCATTGTTCTTCGCAAAGCCCGATTCCATACCCTCATGATAAATTAAGCCTCCTCCGACAGATGTCATTGAGATTTTGTTTTTGCCCTCTTAGAAAGGATTCATCTACAAACTCGCATCGATTAGGATCCACCTTACGAAACCCCTACAACCCATTTAATGTGATAAATAAAAGAATACTAAATCAGAATTATGTCCAACGTCTTGATCAAGTCCACCAAAACAATTAATAAAATTTCATATAAAATGAGATGAGATGCATAATGGGGCCCATCGATAATCAGAGGACCAGCTTGTTTGAAACTCTTTCTGACAAGCCATACAATAAAAAAAATCATGTATGACTGTTGAATGTCTTGGAATTTTTTCCTCGAATGGCTAAAGGAACAAATTTAGAGTTTGTATCTGGACAGAACAACATGCCATAATATTTGTGGCATGTAGTATTGCAGCGGTGAAATCACCCAACCCATAGTGGCTTTAGAATGAGTATAGATTGGGGATCCTTTACTTGTAGGTCTCTCTTTTTTAATCATTTCTTAAGAATGTGAATCTCTTGATCTCTTTCTTTTCCAATTTTGCTTAGGGTTTGAGCCACCTCAGAACATGAATTTAAAAACCAACAAAAAATAAATTAAAGGGAAGATCAAACAAATAAAAAAGTTTCCTAGAGAAATAAATACAAAACAAGAACACAATATATTACTCATAGTACTTTATCACAGTCAAAAGCATCAAATAATTTCATTTAATAATAATCAAGAGCAAGAAACACTTGCTGCCACCACCACTGGAAGGAGGTGCATCGACAGCATGGTCAAGATATAATCTTGGAAATCCTCTAGACACCTGTAATTGATTAAAAGAGAGTCAATCCATGTATGGAAGGTTATAGAACTCCGATCAAAATGAATGGTAAGAGCTTATATAGGAAAAATGAAAGTTAAAATGCATATGGTAGTGCAAACTACTGAAACACTCATCACGACTCACCACTTGACCATTGGTGACCAAAGTCATATGAGTTTGACAAAGTCTCCTGCCTTGTAGATCTTGGGGCACCAACATCCTCCCCTCGACCATAACTCATTTGTCAATGCAGCATTGCCTCTGCAATCTTCTATTTTTCATTTCTGCATTTCTGCCACCTGGGGGCATGTAATGATAATCATTCGCCAAGTCCCTAGAATGCTCTTCTTCTTCATCACCTTCCACCCAGGGGCATCCTATTTGTAGAAAAATTAAAATCCTTAATTGTCATCATTCCAAAATAGAGAGAGAACAGATTATTGACAAAACAATGACTCTTCAAGTCATCTTGCAATCGGATTCCTCCACATATTGCATATAATTAGAAATGAGTATCCTCCCTACGTTTAATTCATATTTCAATACTGTTGACTTTTACAATATCATAGTCAAATAAAAATTAATTAATAGATGTTCAAACTTGGATGTCTTTTATATCTACTTTTGCACTGCGGACAAGACATTTTCCCATCCTTTTTCTCATTAATAATAGCAAGCCATGCACACATGAAAAGCACACTCGGGGCATGCTACAAACAGATCCCCATCAGCAATTAGCCCAACATCATCCCCAAAAATTTGGCAGACTTGGCCACTTAAGTGATTCATAGGTTTTGCCTACATTTGCCAGGAAAAAATGAGAGATCAATTAGAAACAACATATTGTTGTGAGTAAATAGGCACACAGATGAGGAAATGTACATGCATTTTAAGAAGTATACTACTGCAACAGATTTGGACAATTAGCAACGTCCACCACTGTAAAATACTACAATAAAAATAGACCAAATACAAATGGCAAATTCTGGAATGTTCATAGACCAAAAATAGAGGTGAAGCTTGAAAAGTTCATAATTATACATGGAAGTAAGGAGCAACTGTAAAAGAAAAGACAAATTATTGGTTTAGGATATGAGGTCCCCTTGGGAAATCTGACCATTTCCAAAGCAAACTTGTGGATTGAGTTGCTTGTGATGTGTATCGTACTTGAGTTGCTTGGTAATTTCTGGTTACTCCCATTTGAAGTCCTTGAGAGTTTTCTACAACAAATAAAATCACATCATTATGAAACAATGGCTATCTACATGTCTTTATATGCACATAGGAACCATATATTGCCATAATAGAATATGTACTATGCAGTGTTCAAGCATTAGCACTATGTTATGGATGTCATAGAAATACAGATGGAAACCTTTAAAAAGTAAATGTTTTCATAGCATGTGTAAAAAGACCAACAAAACACGTTCATTTGATGTGCTGGTTTATTTCTTTGTAGCCAGTGATGCTTCAAAGCTACAAAAGGTGCATTGATTGCTACTGCAGACGAAGGACTAGCAGAGACAGATGTCATTGCATAAGGGCCTGCAAAAACCAAAGGTTTGTTCAATCAGTCCACTTCCAACCCTATATAGATACAGGTCCATGCTACCGAGGACAGTATTGAAGTGTAAATTTCCATCAAAAGCATTCTAAGCTACAAGGGATAGCCTTAAGCAATGCCTCTAGGTATTAATGAATGTGAAAAATACTAAAATTAGATGAAGTTAAAGTTTTTGGCAAAGACTATTCCAAAAAAAAACAGAATATTGAGTTATATCACTTTGTAATCCATAACTCCTATTTTGTTTCCTTTGTACTCGATTGGTTTACCCTCCTAAAGGAGGGTTTAGTTTGTGGCATAATAGGAGAGATCATGCCACAATGGTAATGGATTTGGTGTTCCTAGCTATAATACAATACAACTAATTCTAGCAGGGGAATAAAGAATTCTTAATTATATGAATTCAACACTATCTCTATGAATTATTTTAAAGCATTGAATTGATCATATAATTTCATACAACTATTTTTTCAATGAATAATGAATGAACATGCATCTATCCCTTCTCATATCTGGAGCAGGGAATGTGATAAATCCTTTTTGAGTGCCATATAAGCTATTGGACTCTACTAATTTACTATAAATAGAATTACAAGCATAAATTCATGTTGTCTACTACTTAGAAAATATACATATTAACAATTTTACTAGTTTAGTTGTAGCTTACTCAAATTGGCTCAACTAAATTCGGCTTATTCTCATGTATACAAAATAATTGCACTTGATTTACCATAGGATAAATCATGAAACTATGGAATTTCATCCACGCTAGCTTCTATTTGGAATTTACAAATTTGTCACATTTTTCTTTCCAAATACAAATGGCAAGTTCTGGAATGTTCTGTTGTTTGCCAATTGATTTGATAATATTGAGTTTCTGTTTAAAAATTTATTGATTTTTAAAAAATTTATACATTGTTTAAAACTCTGATTAATTGAGATTATAGCATCATAGAAAGTATTCTCTAATTCTTTTTGAAATCTTGTTCTAATTTTTCTGTACATTAGTCTTCCATTAGGGGCATATGTGTACTTTTTTGGTCTAACAAAACTTACTGTTTGTTACTGGATTATATATGATATCTGCCAAAAAAAGTTTAACTCATTCTAAAGTTTAATATGTTATTTTTCAAATTCAAGCATTGAATTATATTTACTCTTTGCTAAGTTAGATGTAAATATAAATATGTGTATCTATTTTTACTATGGTTTCAGAAACTAATGGAATCTCAAATCTACAATATTTACCATGCCCATGGAGTTGGTTATCTTCACGTTTGCATGATTGTCTAACATGCATGAATCGAGTTACATTATTATAGACACTTGATGTGATTTATTTGTATATTTAGTCTTCTACTGAATTTAACTTTGGGAAAAAATTAGAAGCTTCTCTTTCAACCTCTTTTACAAGAACCATTGAGAATAAGTTGTGTGATGCTCCTGGATGTTTAGATGTCATGACTTTTCCACTCGACGGTTTGGTCAAACTCTTTATGTAGTTGACAATTTTCTTTTAATGTTGTTATCTTTCTTACAAAAACATATCACATCTATCAGCTTCTCATTGCGAGTTCAAAAATGCACAACTACTAGTTTATTAGAAAATATTGCAAGAAGCTTAAGAAATTATGAAGTATTATATATGAAAAATATTTTTTTGAAACAACATAGAAGGAATATACAAGAAAGACTCTATCGTACCAGCCTGATAGGACCACAAGTGTTAAATATTGTAAAGGAAACATGCTTTCTCTAATTGTAAGGTAGGTTAATTAAGTTGGAATATAAAACAAAGATTTTCCTTTTGTTATTGTAGGCTTATTGATTTAATAGAAAATTTTGATAATTAAGTAATAAAAGGGGGTTGACCTATACAATCAAGGAGCTGCAGCCAAGTCATAATAAAGAATCAGTAATATAGTAACAACAAAATATAGTTGAAAATCTATTGGCAATCATCACCAAAGTAGGTACAATCAAAGTTATCACTTATTGAGTCATAAAGGAAAGAAAGTGCTAAATCCTCTACCTTTATCCACAATATTAAGGAACCATCTAATGTAATTACAGTTAATAACCAAAATTACTAAGTTATGATTGACGGTACTAGTCCAAGTCTTAAACTTTACCAAAATATGTAGTTTGATACTAAAAGTAATATAGGTAGCAAACTGCTCATTTACTGAAGACTGGTGGACTTATGTGTTAAACAAGTTGAGTTTCTCTATGCCTCTACCATGCAAATTATGGAATCTGTTTCAATCATGGGGCGTGCTCCATTCCAAATCTCTTTTTGGTTTTAGTTGGAGATGTATCCTTGTTGTTGTGTTTTGGGCTATATGGTGGGAGAGGAATACACACTTTTTTTTGCCAATATTTTAACCCAATAGTCTCTATTCAAGAAGGCATTCAGAAATTAGTCTCTGAAGTTGTTAACATTAGCATCTCAAATACTAAATGCAATTATCTATTTTCATCTCCGGATGGAAAAATTGTTAGGGAATGGAAAGGCTTGCTTGCACCTTTTGGATCCATTCCTAATAGAAGTTTGAAATCACCACCAAATTGTTGAATAGTCAAATGGATTCCCCCTTCTTCTAGTTTTGTGAAGCTTAACTTCATTCTAGCATCTAGGGCTAATCTAGGTGAATAAGACATGGCATTTTCATAAGAGATCATTATGGTACAATGAAAGTAATTTTTAAGCTAACCCAATTGCTCTAGGAACTAACAACATGGATGGTTTTCTCATGGGGCTTGTGTTGGCTAAGTGAAGACATTTTAAAGCAATCCATGTATCGAAGGTGACACTGTGGTAATAATTAATGCATGCATGAATCAATCACCCATGAACTTGAAAATCATGTTTGATAGAGTTGATTGATGTTCACACCAACTGATTGTTGATGAAGTTTATGATGTTTTATTAGCAGTAAGATGTTTGAAGGGACTATATGATAACTGGGCATAACTGATTCACCCCCCAATTATCTAACATTCAACTCATTCGTCAATTGTTAATTCTCTAACCTCAATCCAACAATCTATTCCATCTTCCTACCAATCTCATGATTATCACCAAGTTGTTGATTTACTATGTCATAATGATTTTGTGTCATCTTTGTATTTCAATATCTTTCTCATCTAGTATTGTGGTTATGTCTCTTTTATCTTTTTCCATCATTCTCTTATCATCTCTAGCTCACCTCTTTTGTTCCAAGACTTCACACATTCTCATTGATTGAGCTTCTTGTTCTTTCTTGATTAATTTTATCTTGTTAGTTAGGGTTTGATTCATTTCCATTAGAATTGATATAGTACCATCAAATTCATTAGACATGCTTGCTTCAGATTGTTCTTCAAACTCTTTTTCTTAATATTGTGTGTCATCTAGTTGATGTGCTAATTCATTTCTTCTACCGAGCGATTGCTTCAACTTCTCTCTATTTTCACCAATTTGGCCTAGAGCAATCCTCAATTCCAATCTTAGATTCTCAATCAACTTATCAAGCCTATACCTTTTAATCTCTTAGACCTTTTATCTTAAGTAATTAAAATCCTCAACAAGAGAACTAGGTGGAGGTGAGATGTTGAAGGCGAGGGAGGGGGTGGGTGAATTAGTATCTCTTAAAAAATTTAACCCTCAAATGATTTCATTCTTTGAACATGACCATTTGCCTTACATGCATAATCATTATAACTAAATGAGGAATAACAATAAGAAAATATAATATCTATGATATGAACACATCACATAATAAATAAACACACACAACACAAAGATTTGGTCACATGAAAACCCTTAGATAGAAGGAAAGGTATGGTGGGGATGACATCGACAAATCCTTTACTACTATAGTAAAAAGGTTGTTTGTTAGGTCATATAACGATGTAACTTTTGGTGGGTTACCCTATTAGGATTAATTCATTCAAAACTTCTAAATTTTAACTTGCTAAAATATTTTACAACACTCTTCAAGTGTGCACTCTATTAGGAGATTTTACAATAAGACTGTTAAATCCACTATGTTAGGATATTTTTTGCTACAATGGTAAGAAAGTAATAGTAAAATGACTTGATAATAAGCAACTTTTCCTACTCAAATCCTCCATGCTTTGTACTAATATATCACCTTCCTATGATGTATTTCATTGGATCTATCCTCTAACTCTTCTTGGTAGCTTTTCTCTTCTTTTGTCTTAGATAGATCTTCAAATTGTCATTTCCTCAAACAAATCCGAATCTTATCTCAATTTTTTCTTATAAAGAAATTTTGTAGCTTCTCTAATATAGGATCTAGTTAGAATTTAAATCCTTTTAAAAGCTAGATCAATGATCATCATTCATCCTTATCATGAAAAAAATAAAGTAATTATCTCATTAGATTACACTTGTACCTTGAGATCCATAAAATCATGCCTCAATCCTAATACATTTTACCTCATCATCTCATTGATATTTGTAAATCATTTCCTAGCTTTGTAGGATTCAACTACACAATATTTGTGCATTTACAAAATTTAGTGATCATCGTTTGTTGCTCAATAAACACTAACTGACATGCTTGGTTAAACATGATGTCCTTCAGGTAACATAATTTCTTCACTCCAGAAATGATATGCTCAGTTAATATACTATATTTGGTATCCATACACTTATCAAAAATCACTATGCTCGATGATCATAATCGTCCGATGTTTGAATGCTTGTTTTGTAACTCTATTCCTACTTGGTGAGAGCATTCGCCAACATATCTCCTTGTAGTCATCGACCTTAATTTTCACACTAATGGAAGCATACAAATGAATTCAAGAGTAACACTATCTAGTGACAAAAAATGGGGACGTTAGGCATTCATGTCACAATGCAATAAGGGGGTTTAAAAGGTGTACATCAAATTGATTAAGGTGATAAGATTTGGAAGGTTTGGCACTGCGTAGGGCGCACACTTTTGTGTGGAAATCCTACACACACACACACACACACACACACACACACACACACATACATATACATATGTGTATATATTTTATATATATATATATATATATACATAAATACATACATATATATATATACATACATATACACATACATATATATATATATATATATATATACATATATACACATAAATATACATATATACGTATACACATATATACACATATAAATATACATATATATACATATATATATATATATATGTATATGTATGTATGAGTATATGTATATATATATGTGTGTGTGTGTATACGTATATACATACTATATATAGTATGTATATACATATACACATATATACATATACATATATATATGTATATTTACATATGTGTATATGTATATTTATATATGTGTATATGTATATACATACTATATATATAGTATGTATATACACATACACATACACATATACATATAGATATACATATAGATATAAATATACATATATATATATACATATATATATACATATATACATATATATACATATATATACATATATATATATATACATACATATATATACATATATATATACATACATATATATACATATATACATACATATATATACATACATACATACATATACATACATACATACGTACATACATACATACATACATACATACATATATATATATATACACACACACACACACACAATGAAAACACACACATTTTTCATAGGGTGGTATGAGACAACAACATAAAGAATTTTCATATTAATGCTATAGGCTTAAATGCAAGTGTACACATGCACATGCACACACACACACACAATAGTTTATTGTCTTATGTTACAATGTTTAGCTATGACAGTTCTACAATTAACATGGAAACCAATAACATCCAAGTGTTGCAAAACTACCTTCTTTGATATCAGATATCATGCCCAAATTTTGGTGCCAAGAATACATCTATTCTTTTAATGTTTTTCAAAGTTTAGTTTCCCAAGACATTTTCTTTATAATCTACGTATTATCTTAAGACATACTTGTAACCTATACCTATTAAGTTTTCAATAACATAGATATCTCTTTTTAAATGAGAATATGCCTTGTAATCAAGTTATCATGTACACATAAGAAGTAATTTATTTAACATATTTTCTTTATACCCTTGCAATAACATCAATGAAATATGTGCCATGCCTTTGACAATGGTTGTATCTACAAAAATAATTTTTGCTAGAATGTTTAGAATAACTGAGAGGGGGGGAGATGAATCAATTACTTAAGGTCCATAAGTACCATTTTAACAATCAAACAATTAAAAATTATTTGTTCTGCTTAACCTTCTATAACTTGGTCTCTACTATAATCTAAAATAACAATGTTAACTAGTACTTCATTGTCCTAAGATAACAAACTTTGTTGAATGTAAACATGTAAATGTAAAACACCATAAAATATTCAACACAAGTTTAACACTAGGATTTTTTTAGAATGTTTAGAATAACTGAGTGGGGGGGGGGAGGAGGGGGATGAATCAATTACTCAAGGTCCATAAGTACCATTTGGACAATCAAAACATTAAACATTATATGTTCTGCTTAACTTGCTATAGCTCAATCTCTACTATATACTAATAAAAAAAATTCTAGTAGTTCATTGTCCTAATATAAGAGACTTGCTGAATGTAAAGATTTAAAATGTAAAACACCATATCACAAGTTTGACATTAGGATTTAACATGGAAGCCCAATTTGAGAAAACCCACCAACAACATGTCACCATTTTTTCACTCTTTTGAAGTGGGCTCTATTAGGAGCCAACCCTGTTAAAGGTTACAATACAGATTGTTAAATGCATGACCTAGTTAGAGGATTTAATCACCCTATTAGGAGTGACCTTGTAAGAGAACTTTAAAACATTCTATTAGAATGTCGCCTTGCTAAAAGATTTACACAGACTATTAAGTCCATCAATGACTGTTAGGTCAACCTTTGATTAAAATGATTTCAATATAAACTATTTACAATGATTAGAAAGAAAATAGTAGGGTTTGATTTGTATAATTACAACTCACTTTGCATTTTTAGATCTCTATTTAGTTCATGTGTTGATTCCTTGATAAGCTTCCCTTGTCACCTCTATTTTTTCATCGCTTGGAAACCCTTCAAGCATTCGTTCTTCTCTTCACAAAAAACTTAAGCCTTTTTGTTAGATTCACTTATCAACCTCAACATCTTTGTTTCCTCTTAGTTGAAACACATACATATTCTATGTTATGTCTCTTTTCATCTCACACTTCACACTCTTGTGCATTCAACCTTGTGCGCCTCTCTATTTTCTTCGCTTCTTCACCTCCTTATATAGGTAATTTTGATCCTTTTCCAATTTTACAATCACCGTAGATCTTAGGGTTTATGATTTGATTCATTAGATTCATTGTATCTATCCATCTTCCTTCTTTTCTAGAAACTTCTCATTGAATTCGTTCATTAGGTATGATACCTAATTCTCTCCTTGAATTAAATGATCTAACTCATCAATCTTATCTTCAACATAATTTCCATATCCCAAGAAATCAACTAAGTAACTTGAAATCCTAATTCCACATACACATTCAAAATACTATTACTCGGTCATTACTAAATTTTGACACTTGGTCATAACTGAATTTTCTCATTCACTATAGAACTTCTAGCTTGGCATCAATTTGTTTGCTCAATTGAAACTAATACTCGGTCAACATTGAATTTTGTTGACACTTACTATGGCTCAATTGACACTAGCATTACTAGAAATGAACTTAAAAGTCCCTTGATCTTTTACTCTCTTTCTTAGTTAGGCTTTACATAAGTGATATATCTTGACTTGTAGTATAAAGAGTTGAACATCAACATGATTTAAACAATCACTTTGTTTTGTCAAAGTCTAACTAATCAAATGTCCATTTTAGCTTTCTTTTCATAACTCAACCCATCCTCTAGGTACTTTTGTTATGAGAAATCTCTTAAATCCCTTTCATCAATCAAATAGATATGACATTTAGATCATATAATAATGTATCTCATTAGTAGATTTGACATCAATGATAATGCAACAATTTTTCCAATAGATTTAACATGGAAGCCTAATTTGGAAACAACCACCAACATCATGTCACCACTTTTTCACTCTTTTGAAGTGATCCTTGTTAGGAGCCAACCCTGTTAAAGGTTGAATATACTTTGCAAAATGATCTTTTATTTAAAGGGAATCAGTTATGTGTCCCTAGAGGCTCTATTAGGGAGAATTTGATATCGAAAAAGCATAATGGTGCTTTGAGTGGTCATTTTGGGATCACTAAAACCCAAGAACTTTTTTCAAGGTTCTATGATTGGCCAAAGATGAATCTTGATGTTAGGAGGTATGGAGGTATGGTGTATGTGTACCAAGACTTTCTTGCACTGCTACTAAGAGACCTAGCTTGTCTCTTCTAGGTTCTAATTGGCTTAGGAAATTAACTAAGTCCAATTCCAACTCTTCTCAAAGAGTTCTCAACCCTTGTGCTTAACCTTGAAAGACTAACACCTTTAGATAGTAAAATCCTTCACCTTCACCTATAAAGCTCTAAGTGCTTCTTTCTCACAAACTCCACTCTTAATTGTAGGGGTATCCATCTTCAAGAAAACATACCATTTTCCTCCTCTTGGATCCATTTAAAAAGATCTCTAAGTCTTTTTCCTATCAATTTCAAGATTAAGCCTCTATGAAGCCTAATTAGGCCGAGCTCCAATTAGCCCTTGAAAATGACTAATTCCACATTCTTGACTAAAATTTTCAAAAAACTTAGAAAAAAAATCCTAGACTCAAATACCCTTTTTTATTTTCTAAAAGATTTTGTAGATCTTAGACTCCTTAGTTGTCCATACAAGGGGTTCCTACTATCTAGGTCTAATAGGCTAAAAAGGCCTATTTCTTAGGAACTCACTAGTTTCTTGTTCAAAACATACTTAAATGGATTGATATTCCCTATATCCTTCTATTGTATCAAGTTATGTTCATGACACACTTGGAACTATACTTCTTTACCCTAGAGGAAATCTTTACTTTCTCCTATTCTAAGCCTCTAACCAAAAATTGTCTGCTCACCTAGGGCTTAGTAGTAAAAATAGCTTCCCATACTCTCATGACTTGTAATCCTAAAAATATATACACTAATGACTCCCCTAAAATTTCTATCTACCCTTGGGTATTTTCCATGTTTAAATTTCATGGAGGAGCCACATCTATATAGATTGGTCAACACAAAACTAGTGAGATGTTTAGAACTTAAACAATTTATTCAACAATCAATTCCTACTCTAATAAACTCTCTTAACAAATGAAAAACTATCCAAAATAATATAAGAACACTATATAATCATCATATTGAGTCTTTCAATCCATTTCAAGACACTGTCAACACTAACAATAAAAAAGTTAATGAAAATGCTATTGCAGAGCTATATTTCACACACACAACTATTACAATGTATACTCTCTTTTTTAGATTCAAGTATTTTCTCCTTTTTAGATGCCATCTCCACAATTCTAGGACTATTGGTTGATTTACCACTTCCTATCCTTAAGGAAATCCAAGGTAACCAATTTGCATGCAACATTTGCAATAATTGCAAATGTTGTCATGACAACTTCTTGACAACATTTGGCATCTTTGCCATTATGCCTGCATCCTAATTTTTAGGACCTCCAACCTCTATATTCTGAGGAACCAACATCATTTATGACCACTAAGAATCTTTCTCACCACTTATATGTGTTTAAAACACATTTAAGACTCTAATCCAACACTAAGCTTCTAACACTAAGAAAATTAATTAGCAACTAACATTGGCTATTTGTGTGACCTTAGTCCTAATGACAAACTCACTTATCCCACATATAAAATGACCTCCAAAGGTCATAAACCACCCTAAAATAACATTATTGACTTGGCTAGAGTAAAAAACAAGCCAAAATACTAGACATGGAGAGGTTAGCCTAGGTGTTCTCCTGCACCAGATTACGATACACATTGTTAAATGTGACCTGGTTAGAGGTTTAATCACCTTTTCAGGAGTGGCCTTGTTAGAGTACTTTAGAACATTCCATTAGGATGTCACCTTGTTAAAGGATTTACATAGATTGTTAAGTCCTTTAATGACTATTATGTCAACCTTTGATTAAAAGGATTTCAATACAAATTGTTTACAATGATTAGAAAGAAAACAATAAGGTTTGATCTATATGATTACAACTCACTTTGTAGTTTCAGATCTCTGTTATGTTCATGTGTTTATTTCCTAATGAGTCTTCCATGTCACCTCTATCCTTGATTTTTTTGGAAACCCTTCAAGAAATCACCTTTCTCTTCCCAACAAACTTAAGCCTTATCAACCTTATCAACCTTAGCAACTCTATTCCATCTTACTGGAAACATGCACAACTTCTCTATCTTGTTCTCTTTTTCATATATCTCATTGATGCTCATACTAAAGTTTGTCTCTGTACCTCCTTAAATAGTAATTCTTGTTCTTTTCCATTTTCACAATCACCATAAATCTTAGGGTTCATGATTCGATTCATTAGGTTCATTGTATCTATACATCTCCTTCTTTTCTAGATTAAAAAAAAAAATTAAATTCTTCTCTTAGACCTTTTACCTATTCCTCTCCTTGAATTAAATGATCCAACTCATCAATCCTTACCTTCAACATGCTTTCCATATCCCAATAAATCAATTGAGTTGGTTAAAAATCACGATTTCTTATATGCATTCAAAATATTGAACAACTTAGCAATTACTAAATTTTGGCACTCAATCATCCCTGAATTTCTTAGTCACTATAGAACTTCTAGCTTGACATCAACACTATATGCTCGGTCGATAATAATGTTTGGTCAATACTCAATTTTCTTAGCACTTACTATGGCTCGATTGACACTAGCATTACTTGGCATGAACTTCAAAGTTCCTTGATCTTTTACTCTTTTTCTTGGTCAAGTCTTGTATTAGTTATCTATCTTGGCTTGCACTATCAAGACTTGGACATCGAAAGATTTAAATAATCACCTTTTCTTGTCAAAGTCTAACAATCAATTTCCATTGTAGCTTCCTTTTTCATAACTCAACCTTTCCTTTAGGTTCTTTTGTTAAGAGAATCTTCTCAAATCATCGTCATTAACCAAATAGATATGACATTTAGGTCAGATAGCAATATGTCTCATCAATAGATTTGACATCAATGATAATACAACAATTGTTCCAATTGTAGTTTCCAAAAATCTTCCTCTTTGGCATTGATGACAACACCTTAAAATATTTTCTTTAGGAATACAACTACCCTCTTTTTTACCATGCAATCCAAAAGATTTTACTTTCATGAGTGACCAATATCCTTAGTTTCATTCTTATTCTCATCCATGCAATCTAAGAAACTCCCTCTAATTTTTGAGTACAGACTCCTCTTATAAACATACTCTCCATTTCTATTCAAATCTCTCCCTCTTACCTTATGTATCTCTCAAATCTCTTTATTAATTCTCTCCCTCTTTGCAAAAAATGCCAAAGAATCTAGCTCTTCTATCTTCATTCATCTTGATTACTTAGATATTTGTATGTTTGGCTGAATTCTATCATCTGTCTATGACTAATCTGTTCTTCATCTTTATTATTACCTTAGGCACCTCCTAAAGTAGAATAGTTTGCATCAATGTATAAGGTATTCTATTTATCACATTTGATGCAATGCACCATTCCTTCCTTAAGTTTCTTTGCTTAGGGGAATCACCCTTAGTTTATGTTGAAGATATTATGAGCATCTTTAGGCAAGGTTTTTGTGAATATGTTAGCAATTTTTTCTTTGGTTTGCATATATTCTAAATTCACTTTGTCTTGAACTAGTTCTCTCAAGTAGTGATAATTGATAGTAACGTTCTTTTTTTGTGTGTGCATCATTGGAATCTTTGATATGTTGATAACACTTGTGTTATCATAATGGATAACCATTGGATATATAATTTCTTCCTTCATTCCTTTCAGTAATTGTTTGATCCACATAATATTTGAACAATTCACTGCAACTGCTACATGCTCGGCCTCGACTGTTGATTGGGAAATATAGTTTCATTTCTCACTTGTCCATGATACACATCTCGTTCCTAGAAAGAATGTACCTTCACTAGTGCTTTTTCTATTATCAATATTCCTTTCCCAATCAGAGTTATTGAATACCTTTAGTTCAAATCTATCAATTCTCTTGTAATACACTCCATAATCTTTTGTACCTTTCAAATATCTCAATATCCATTTCACTACCGTCATATGGTTCTCTTTAGAATTTATTGCAAATCTAGAGACTATTCCAACAAATGTTACAATATCAGGTCTTCTATGAACAACATATTGTAATTTTCCAATCATGGATCTGTATAGTATTTGGTTTACATCAACATATTCATCATTTTTAGATAAACTATGTCCTATAGACATAGGTTGCTCACTAATCTTGATTCTTCCATTCCAAAAAAATTTAGTACCTCCTTGATATATTTGGACTGAGAAATAAAAATACTACACTTCATTTGATATACTTGTAAATCAACAAAGAATTTAATTTCACTAAACATGGACATCTTAAATTTCTTTTTCATTTCATCAGGAAATAATTTGCATAATTCTTCTTTTCCTCCAAATATAATGTCATCAACAAAAAACTTAGATAGCAATATTTCATTATTCTTACCATTCTTCAAGTGTAGATTACTGTTATTATTTGTCCTTTCAAGACCAATCTTCACCAAATAATTGTGTAGTCTTTCATATCAAGCTTTTGGGGATTGTTTCAATCCATATAGAGCTTTGTGTAGCTCACATATAATATTTTTTTTGTCTAGGTCCACAAATCCTTTAGGTTGTTCTTTGTACACTTCTTCCTCAAGTATAGCATTCAGAAATGTAGATTTGACATCCATCTGATATACCTTAATGATTTTGTAGGCTGAATATGGAAGCAAAGTTCCAACTCGTTGTAGTCTTGCCACATGATAAAAAGTTTCTCCATAGTCAACTCCTTCTTGAGGACATCCTTTGCATACTAATATTGCCTTGTTCCATGCAACTTCACCTTTTTCATTTAGCTTATTCTTGAAAACCCATTTTGTTCCAATTATATTTTTGTCCTTTGGTCTAGGTATTAGGGTCCAAGTGTTATTCTTCTCAATCTACTCAATTTCTTCATTAATTATGTATATCCAATCTTTGTTGTCTAGGTCATGTTTCAATGATTTGTGCTCAAATTCAAAAAGTAAGCATGTATCATTTATTAATCTCTTTCTTCTCATAAAACTAGATTCTGTGTCTCCAATGATTTTTCTAGAATGATGATGTCTTCTTACATAGCTAGCACACACGGTCTCCTTCTTTTTTCTTCAATAGGTTCATCTTGAAAAATAATCTCAAGATGATTATCTCTTTCTAGTTCAGGTTTAGGTTCTAGTTCTTCATGTTTAGCAGGGTCTATTTGATGGTTGACATTGCCTATCTATGACTCGACATGTTCTTCCTATTGCTTGACACCTAGTATCTGCTACTTGACAAATCGTTATTGCACATTTTCATTCCTTGTCTGCTAGGAAATCACAACTTGGTTTTCTTGTTCAGTAGGAGTGTTGGGAGCACCAACATCCACATCTATGAATGTACTATAATCTTCAGGTTCTTTCTTACATTCAACATAATTTCTTTTTGAAAATTCATCAACTTTCACATTTACACTTTCCACAAATTTGTTAGTGTTAGATTTTAAACACTTTTAAGCTTTATACTCTTGGTGAAATATCATACGAATATACATTCATCACTCTTAGCATCAACCTTTTCTTTTTATATTGAAATCATTTACAAATCTTGTTCTTATTCAAGAAACAACATGAGACAAGTACAATCTTATTCAAGCTCCTTATGAGCAACCACACTTGGAAAACAATAATTGGAAGACCAAGAGTCACAAATTAGAATCCACATTTTATAATGAGACAAATACAATGAATAGAAAACCTAGAGTCACAACTTAGAATTCCACAAAGATTTCCCTCTTGGGATTTGAACCAGGTTTTCCACAACAAGAACTCATTGCTTTAACCAACCAACCTAAACCCCTTTGACTCTTAGCATCAAGATTTTCATTCTTATTATGGGTATGTGTAGGATCATGGTCAACCAAAATATGGCCTTAAATGGCAGTGTAAAACCAACAAATCAGGGTTATGTCAACTTGACACATCATTTTAAAGTGGTTCTAGACTTTATATCAAAAAGTTGTCAGAAAATAATCTATAAAAAATTGAATATAGTTTCTAAACTACAAGGCCTTATCTAGAGAAAAAAATTTGATTGCTCAAAAGTTTTGATTTTAATATAGTACTACAAAAATTTTAGGGCGAAAATAAAAAGTAGGTGTATGTCTAACCACCTTAATCAAAATCAAATGATAATATTTTTTAAACATAATTATAGATATAAAAAGTAGACTCATGCTCAGATGTAACACATATTTTTGGGTATTTTTATTCCAAATAAATAATTAAATATGAATTTTCTACTAAAACTTTTTGGACAAAAAAAAATCCCATGTTTGACCACCTTAACTAATAGAAAAATTTACCAAATTTAATTTTTATTTTATTTTTCTTATACTAAGTGAAGCATAGCATGTGACACAACTTTTGGATTTAAAAAATGTTATACTGTTTGAAAGTTATAGCTATTTTTTCAATTAGTTTGTCAATCAACACTTTACAATCATCCTCATTGAAAATTAACTAGTAAATATTTATCGAACTCAAAATTTGACAACAATTATATCAATAGAATCTCGAGAGTGTTATAAAAAAGCCCTTTTCATTTCATTCAATTTCGATGAAAATAACATTGTCAGATGGCTACCCGAAGACTGAGTGTTAGTGAAACCCTTCTCAAACACATTTTTTGGGTTGACCAAATAGGTTTGGTAAATACCAAGCCTAATTGGATACCCAAAATCAAATAAGGTATCCAATCAGGTTTGTGATTTTTCAATTGAAATTTTTGAGGGAAATTTGAGAGGAAAGATATTCCAATTGCAATTTTGGAGGGAGGGAAATTTGAGAGGAAATAAATTTGAGAGGGAAAATTTAGAGTGTTATAGAGGGAAATTTATGTGGGGGAAGTGTGGACATTGATATTATTATTATCAACTATTATTATTATATATGATTATAATTATTATTATAATATAGTAATATGTATGATTATTATTATTAAATATAATATAGTTATAAACATAATAATAATAATTATAACTAAATATAATATAGTAATATATATGATAAATATTATTATTATTAAATATATATAGTAATATTATTTGACTATTATTATATATAATAATATATATGGTTATTATTATTAAATCTATAATCCAGTAACATATATGATTATTATTGTTATATAATACAATAATATATTATTATTATATTAAAATAAACAATATTATATTATTATTAAATATAATATTGTCATAAAATGCATCAAAAGGGGTCATAGATTAACCTATGACCCCTTCTGACGCATTTCATGACAACATATGTCCCTAGGGCCCCTAGTGACCCCTTTCGATACATTCCCAATGGGTCCCTAGGGGTCCTAGGGCTCTTAGGGACATACATTGTCATGAAATGCATCGAGAGGGGTCATAGGTCTGGCCGCATTAGAACCAACCAAAAGCATCCCTAGGGGTCTTAGGACCACTAGGGCCATAGGTTGTGATGAAATGCGTGGAGAGGGGTCATAGGTCATCCTATTGCCCCTTTCAACCCATATAAACAATTATAATATGTCCCTAGGGGTCCTAGGACCCCTATTGACATATGTCTTCATGAAATGTGTCGAAAGGGGTCATAGGTCACCCTATGACCCCTTTTGACCCATATAAACAATTATAATATGTCCCTAGGGGTCCTAGGACCCCTAGAGACATATGTTGTAATACAATGTGTTGAAAGAAGTCATAGGTCATCCTATGGCCCCTTTTGACTCATATAAACGATTATAATATGTCCCTAGGGGTCCTAAGACCTCTAGAGACATATGTCATCATGGAATGTGTCGAAAGGGGTCATAGTTCATCCTATGGCCCCTTTCGACCCATATAAATAATTATAATATGTCCCTTGGGGTCCTAGGACCCCTAGCGACATATGTTGTAATAAAACGCGTTGAAAGACCTTTCAACCCATATAAACAATTATAATATGTCCTTATGACCCCTTCCAACTCATATAAACAATTATAATATGTCCCTAGGGGTCCTAAGACCCCTAGTGACATATGTTGTAATAAAATGTGTTGAATGGGGTAGTAGGTCATCCTATGCCCCCTTTCAACTAATATAATCAATTATAAGATGTCCCTAGGGTTTCTAGGACCCCTAGAGACATATGTTGTAATGAAATGGTCGAAAGGGGTCATAGGTCATCCTATGACTATGACCCCTTTCGACCTATATAAATAATTATAATAGATCCCTAGGGGTCCTAGGACCCCTAGAGACATAATGAAATGTTCCCTTTCGACCCATATAAACAATTATAATATGTCCCTAGGGGTCCTCGGATCCCTAGAGACATATGTTGTAATGAAATGTGTCAAAAGGGGTCATAGGTCATCCTATGGCCCCTTTCGACCCATATAAATGATTATAATATGTCCCTAGGGGTCCTAGGACCCCTAGAGACATATATTGCAATAAAATTTGTCGAAAGGGGTTATAGGTCATCCTATGGCCCCTTTCAACCCATATAAACGATTATAATATTTCCTTAGGGATCCTAGGATGCCTATGTTAGGATTATACCATAGACATAAATAAAAATTACATGCAAATATAACCAATAACAAAAAATAATAGATCACATAGAAAAGAACACAAGGCACCAAGATTTAATGTGGTTCACCCAATCCCTGGGCTATGTCCACCAAACAGCAAGTCTGATATTATTATGATCCAGTGATTACAACCTGATTACAATCCGTAATCCCTTACAACTCAATACCATTGCAAGAACCAATTTCGCATCAAAAATTAATGAAATACCTAACCCTAAGCCCTTTTATACAAGTATTTTATGTCATTTTAGGGTTACAATATGTTGGCCATATGTTGGCTACAATGTTGGCCATAGCCCAAATTTTTTTTTTAGGGTGCTGCCTTGAACCCTAAAGAATTTATGAAGTATGTACAATACTTTCCTAATCAGTCACCACAATCTAACAATCTTTGACTTGGGGACTGATCAATCTCCACACTAAACAACAATCTCCCACTTGGAGACTGATCCTATAGCTATACCACTACCACATGGGGCTCCCACTAGATCAAACCACTTGAGACTATGGTATTCTTTGATTCATGGTCAATCTAGAAGACCAACCAAAGATAAAGAGGAGTTTAGCTTCTCCCTTGTTACTACTTTTGTCAATATATCTACTAGATTTTCATTTGTATGTATCTTCTCAAGCTTTAACTGTCCATCCTCCAAAATTGACCGAATGAAATGGTACTGCAATTGTATGTGTTTGGTCTTAGAATGCAGAGCTAAATTCTTTGCAAGGTGAATGCCACTTTGACTATTTGTAAAAAAATAATTATCCCTCTGAGGGTGTCCTAATTCTTCCAAGAAGAACTGAAGCCATATCATCTCCTTGGCTACCTTTGTAGTAGCAACACACTCTATCTCTATAGTGGATAAAGCATTAGCCTTCTATAACCGAGAAACCCAGCTCATGGCTGCCCCACCAATAGTAAAGACATAACCTATAGTACTCCACTTGGTATCAATATCCCCTACCAAATCAGAGTCAACATAGCCATGTAAATCAGTAGTAGAGCCCCCAAAGTGTAAACACTTATTAGATGTCCATCTCAAATATCTGAGAATCCATTTGACTATATTCTAATGCTCAATTCCTGGATGACTCATATACCTACTAATGACTCCCACTGCATGTGCAATATCTGGCCTAGTACATACCATAGCATAGGGTACCTTGGACATCTTATTCTACTCTTCTTATGCCTTAGGACACATCTCCTTAGTTAACTTCAAATGACCAGGTAAAGGTGTGCTAACAGCCTTAGCATTCTCCATAGAGAAATGTTGCAACACCTTCTCCACATAAGTAGCTTGAGATAGCATCAATGTTTTTTTCTTCCTATCTCTGCAAATCTTCATACCAAATATTTGTTTTGTTGCCCACAAATCCTTCATAGCAAATGCATGTGTTAATTGGCTTTTTAGCCCCTTAATGTGATCCATGTTAGACCCAACTACAAGCATATCATCAACATATAAACATAAAATAATGGAGCTATCATCATTCAACCTCTTAAAGTAGACACAATGATCTAAATGACACCTACTGTAACCATTCTCATGCATAAAACTGTCGAATTTCAGATACCATTTTCGATGTGCTTGCTTCAATCCATATAATCTTTTCTTCAATTTGCACACTAAGTTCTCCTTACCTTTGACCATAAATCCTTGTGGCTAAGCCATATATATCTCTTCATCCAAGTCACCATGAAGGAAGGTTGTTTTAACATCCAACCACTCTAAATGCAAATCTTCAGTAGCCACAAGACTTAAAACAATATGGATAGAAGTCATTTTAACAACAGGAGAAAATATATCATCAAAATCAATTCCCTTTTTCTGTACAAATCCTTTTACAACTTACCTAGTTTTAAATCTTTTCTGACCCCCTTCCTCTTCTTTCAACCTATAAACCCACTTATTCTGTAAAGCCTTTTTACCTATAGGAAACTTGCACAAATCCCATGTCTTATTCTTCAACAAAGAGTCCATTTCATCTTTCATTGCAAACTCCCACTGAATCTTAGTATCCACCTACATAGCTTCATCATAACTTTCAAGTTCACTAGCATCAGTAAGTAAAATAGAATACAAAGAGGGAGAAAATCTTTTTGGAGGTCTAATTTTCCTTGTTGAGCATCTAACATTTACTGGTGTGTGTGGTATTTGTTGTTGTGGTTGTTGCACATCATGAGGAATGACTTGAACATTATCTTTTGGAGTATCATCTAGTACTACATAATCATCTTCTTTCTTCTCATGTTGTTTCAACCGATCTTTGTATAACACATTCTCATTGAATATGACATCCCTGCTTCTTACAATTTTCTCATTTTCAAAATCCCAAAGCCTATAACCAAATTCATTAATTCCATATTCAACAAATACACATTTCATTAACTTAGCTTCTAGCTTGGTTCTATTTTCAGAATCTATGTGAGAAAAGAATAACTCACCTTCTTACCAGTCCATGCTTCCTTTGGAATACCACAACCCAAAGGAGTAGAGGGACCTCTATTAATCAAAGATATAATAGTATTGACAGCCTCTACCCACATGTGTAAGGGCAACCTAGCATGCAACCTCATGCTCCTTGCATGCTCCATTATAGTCATGTTCATATGTTCAACCACTCGATTTTCCTATCGAGTCCTTGGAACAATTTTCTGTCTATGAATACCATTAGTGGAGCAATAATCTTCAAATTCATGACTGCAAGATTCACCACCATTATCATATCTGAGACATTTTAATTTCTTACCAGTCTCATTTTCAACCAAGCATTTCCATTTCTTAAAAGTTTGAAATATATTAGATTTCTATCTAAGAAAATAAACCCATACTTTTCTAGTTGCATCATCAATAAATTTAATATAATAATGAGAGCCTCCAAGGACAATAGGAACATCAATCACAACTATGATCTCGCTTTGGAACTGTGTCTGTGGTTGGGGGATATATATATGCTACTGGTTCAATTGCATAATCCACTACCTACTATTTATAAGGGCATACTCCACCACCAACCATATGTGCCTTAGAGCACCCAAATAATATAATAATAGGGCCACCTAAAGGGACCTAAGGCCACAACTGAATAGTGTGGGGGTCAGTGGGGCCTTACTATTCTAAGGGAACCCCACAATTCTATGGGGTCGATCCCGAAGGGTTGGTGGGGTTGGGATTGACCTATATGGTTATTATGCAAAGGCATTCATACCCTATAGTTTATTTAGGTACTATTCTAAAGAAGGCATTTAGATAGATTTGATTCATTCTATTTATAGGTGGCCTTAGAATAGTAGGGTGCCATTAGCTATAGATCTAGTTAGGGCCCTTACTATAGCTAGGGGGTGGACCGCCCCTTACCTATATAACTGGGTGGAAAATTAGTCTCATGCATGGTGATCTCTCACTGGACATATCATCCAACATTGAGGGGCTTTGTGAGAATGTAGGGGGTGGGTGGTGGGGTGCGCACTTGAAGGAAGCGACATAGGTGGCAACCAATAGCTTGGCCCTACTATTCTATGGGCTGTTGATATGATACTACACATGCTAGCCACTCAAGGCCATCATCTGCATTTGCATTGAAAGCAACCCAGTGTAGACGACAATTATGCAGAATCTCCCACCCTATGTTGCTATTATAGTTGGGGCAATTCTCATCTACCTAACTAAAGAAGCTTTGTCCAATTCTATGGTCCTATAAACACCACACCATATTCCCTTGCCCCACGATCTCTAGAGCTAGCTTCCCTTTGCGTGGTTCTAGACCCATAACCTACAGTATCAGGGATGGAGGTAGATACAACAAAAGAAGCAAGGGGGGTAGCACCCCACTCAGATAAAGATCCATAGCAAATAGTTCCAGCTTTTGGCCTTGAACCAATCAATGTAGTTCTGAGTCCTTGTTGTCCTTCATATATATCTCCATAGCCTATAGCATTGCTTCTACGATTTGTCATAAATGGTGAAGATGCATGCGCCCCTACCCCTACCCCCTCTATTTTAAGGTATGGGTATGGGTAGTCCTACTATTCTAAGGGAATCTTTAGGGAAACCTATCTATAGCCTATAGAATTTTAGGAGAAACTAAAATAGTAGGCAATGTGATGCCTGCCTATAAATTGAAAGGTGCCCTAGCTGATTTAGGCTCTACTTAAAGTTGGAACCCCTACTATTTACAAGGGACGGTGTAGAGGTTTATTATCTATCTGCTAGGGAAGTACCTACCTTTATAATAGTAAGGGGGTGGGTACCCTATAATTTTATGGGCCCTACAATTTTATGGGCTAGAGGAGGCTCCCTTTTAGATTATTCCCTACCCCATACCATAAAATTATAGGGCCTATTACTTTATTGTGCCCCTACTATTATATTACCTCTAGATAGTAAGGATATAGAAACAATGGGCCTCTTATAGCCTATAGAAACAATGGGTAGGCCATTCAGGCCCAAGCCCATCATTTTTTAGTCAGGTCCCTACAATTCTCATGGGCATCCCTTACCTTCCCTATAGAATTTTAGCCCATAAAATTCTATGGCCCTACAATAATTGCCTCTCCAATAATAGTAGGGGAGGGGCTTCCATCCCCAAACCAGTGATGTACCTAGACTAGACTGCCAGACTAGAATCAATTATCTTAATGCAGTCCATTCCGTACTAGCTAGTGTTTGCAGTCAGATGCATCCATTATAGACACATCTTGTCATCGTGCAGAGGAACTCTACTATATGGCACTTGGGGGGCCCGATTCTTGCCTTGCTAAATAGTAGGAGCAGATTGAATGCCTAGTGCTTATGCACTCATCTCATCCTACTTGAGGAAGGGAAGATACCTGAGTTGGCCCCATACATCAGTATGCACAAGCTCTAATTTCTCCTTTTTGTTTTCCTTCCCAATCTTTACAAAACTCACTCTCTTTTGTTTTCCATACACACAACTTTCATAGAAATCCATATTAACACATTTCAGACTTGGTAAAACTTTCTTTGAATGAAGTACTTTCATACCTTTCTCACTCTTGTGCCTAAGATTTTTGTGCCACAAAACTGTATTGGAATTTACAGTAGCTATTTGTTCTCCCTACTCAACTGCAACAATTATTTCTAAACATTAATTTTTCTTTGAAATAATTAAAGTAGAAGGAACAATATGACCTGTACAAAGATATAAGGTGCCTAATTTCACACCTTTTGCTACTACAAGGGAACCTTTTGAAACCTTCCAATTTTTATCATTAAAAGTAACTACACAACCCTCATCACCAAGTTGCCCTGCTGAAATTAAATTTTTACTCAGCCTTGGAACATGACTTACCTCATGTAGTAGCCAATGATTCCCATTTTGCAACTTAATCTTAATTTTTCCCTTTCCAACAATTTGATAGGGTTCATTATCCCCCAAATAAACAAGCCTAAAATCCCCTTGGAAATAATCAATGAAATAACCTCTATGAGGTGTAGCATGAAATGAAGCACCAAAATCTAAAACCCATGAATCATCAACACTTTTTAAAGACACAAGAAAAGAATCCTCTTCTGATTTGTTACTTACCACATTTGCCTCCTTGTCTCCATCTAGTTTATCTCCTTCATTTTTTTTTCAATTCCAACAATCTTTTTTTTTGTGCCCTAGTTTCTTGCAGTACCAGTAGTCATTGGGTCCTCTTGATTGAGACCTCCTCCCCTTTGACTTTCCTCTTGATTTTCTAAGATTTCTAGAATTACTTCCTCTCGTAGTCATTTTGCCCCTTCTTTGTGCATTCAAAGCACTTCCTGATGTAGACCCACCTAAGGTTTTCCTATGAGTTTCCTCACTCAAAACAACATTGATCACATCTTCACATTTTAGGGTACTAGATCTATGAAGAAAATTACTCATAGCCATTACTAAGCCATTCCATCTTTCAGGCAAAGAACACAAAATCAAGAGAACCCTAAACTCTTTATCAAAATTGATACCCACAGAAGATAACTGACTAGTAATAGTATTAAAACCATTTAAATGATATGCAACATATCCACCTTCTGCCATTTTCATATTAAATAAACACTTCATGAGAAATACCTTGTTTTAAGTGGAGGGCTTTTCATACAGTGTCACTAGGGTTTTCATCAACTCTTATGTTGTCTTCACTTTTGTAATATTAAATACTACTGATGGTGCCAGGCATAACCGAATGCTTCCAAGTGCCTTTCTGTCCAAAAGATCTGATTCATTGATGCAAGAGCATCCTGGGTTGCCTTGTTATCTTGCTCATTTTGTTCACCTAGTAATTCCTTTATGTGCCTAGCAGTTCTTCATGTGCCTAGCAATTCCTTCATGTGCCTAGCAATCCTATTTTCTTCATGTCCCTAGTAATCCTTTTTTCTTCATGTGCCTAGTAACCCTACTTTCTTCATGTGTTGAGTTACTGTAGCAATTCCTTCATGTGCCAAGTTACTATAGCATTCCTTCACGTGCCAAGTTACTCAATGTATGCTAAATGTTTTCTTCATGTGCCAAGTTACTCAGTGTATGCTGAGTGTTTCTTCATGTGCCGAGTTACCCAATGTATGCTGAGTGTTTCTTCATGTGTCAAGTTACTCAGTGCATGCTAAGTGTTTCTTCATGTGCCAAGTTACCTAGTGTAGGCCAAGTGTCAGTATTTGGATGTGATTTTGCAAGCCGACTTGCGAGATTTATTTCATTTGTGACATTTATGTTAAGATCTTTTCTTGGGATGAGTCCAGACCATCGTAGGGTCAGCCTTCCTCTTATGTAATGATTCTACAATGATTGTAAGCCATTTTGGAAAGTATAAATATAATGTTCAGGCTTAGAATTAGGCAAGTTTTGGGAAAAGCTTCAGAGAGAGCAGATTAGGGAGCATAACTAAAAGTGCAAATTTGCTGTTAGATTTTTCTAACTAAATGTATTGTAATTGGCCGTAACCTAGAAGACCTCAGAGCTAGGCATGTATGAAGATATTTTGATGAATCAATACAAGTAATTCAATCTTCTCTCTCCTTTAGTTGCTATTCTTTGTGTTCATTTCTATTGTGTTAACTCTTGCAGGGTGGTTTGGATAACTGGGTGAGCCTTTGGCCCTAGTTATTCATCCTCTTGCCTATGTCAGTTGATATTAGAGCTTGAGGTTCATCCTTGTGGAGATTGGATCATGTAGAACCCTAATTTGGATTTGGCTGTAGGGTGGCAGATCTAAAGATTTGACCTATAACTTGTAGAGGGTTACGATCTTGTAGGAACTTGATTTGTAAAGATGGTTCGTGGTAGAGGAAATAATGTTGATAATGCTATATTAGATCAGTTGAGAGAAATTGCAGACAGATTAGATGCTATGGAGACAACCCAGAGGAGAGGAGCACATCTTGATGATGTAAGTGATGATGAAGTAGTAGCACCAAACCATAATCTAGAACCTAAAGAAGATCAAGATGAGGAAAGGTTGTTGAGGGTATTGTCTAGAGTGAATTGAAAGCTTGTTGTAGAAGTTGTTCCTTATGATAGAAAATTGGACACCGATGTCGTGTTGGATTGGATCTCTGACATGGAGAAGTTCTTTGAGTATGAAAACACTCCTGATAATAGAAAGGTGAAGATTGCAGTCACTAGGATGAAAGGTCATGCATCACTATGGTGGGAGTACTTGCAAACTGATAGACAAAGGAGAGGAAAGGAGAAGATCAGAACTTGGCCAAAGATGGTGAACAAGGTAAATAACAAATTCCTTCCTGCTGATTACCAAGTTAGCTTGTTGAAAAAGATGGAAAATTTGAAACAAAAGGACATGACTGTAAAAGAATATACCAAGGAATTCTATAGATTAGACATCAGATCTGAACATGTGGATGATGATGTTGATAAAATTGCAAGGTACATTAATGGATTGAGATTTGGAATAGAAGATGAAATAAGTTTTGTGAAGTTGGAAAGTGTAGAAGAAGCATATCAATATGCCTTGAAAGTTGAGGAGATCTTGACAAAGAAGCATGAACAAAGACAAAGAGGTAGAGGTAGATTTTATGGAGAAAGTGGCAGATCTGATAGTTCTATGCAGGATAAAGGCAAATTTGAATGGAAGAATGATGAAAAAGGCAAGACTAAATGGAAAAGTGGTAATTCTTACTGAGGAGGCACTAATTCTTACCAAGGAAGAGGTAATTCTTATTCTAGAGGTGGATTTCATGGTAATTGTTTTAGATGTGGCAAAGAAGGGCATAGATCCTTTGAATGTAGATCTTCTAAAGGTGGTCAGAATAATAGAAATGCTATGATTCAAGAAGACATTGAGAGTTTAGCAAGTGGACCTGAGGTTGGAGAAAATTTGATGGTGAGAAGAACCTTATGTAATAAGGGAGGTGATGAGGAACTTGTTTTAAGGAGAAGTCTTTTCAAGACAAGATGTAAGATGGTTGGAAAATGCTGTAAAGTGATCATTGATAGTAGAAGTTCTACAAATCTAGCATCATAAGAGCTAGTTACAAAGTTGCAGTTGCAGAGGCTAAAACATCCCAAACCTTATCATGTTTCATGGATGAAAGATGAGCATAAGATATTGGTAAGTGAGCAATGCCTTGTGAAGTTCAAAATTGAACATTACTTTGATGAAGTTTCGTGTGATATTATGCCCATGGATTGTTGTCATATTTTGTTGGGTAGACCTTGGCAATATGATAGATATGCTATACATGATGGAAGATTGAATCAATATACTCTTTGGGTAAATGGGAAGAAACAAACATTGTTGCCTTTGATCAAAAGTCCAGATGAGGTTAATTGTATTGCTATAAAAATTTGCATAGTTAATGGGAAACAATTTGAAAAGGAAATGAAAAAGAATCAAGTCTATTTTGCTATAATTCCAAGAAAATTGAGTTTTGTCAATGGAGATCGAGTGCAAGAAAATAGTGTTAATTGAGTGCTAGTCAGTGGTGACCAAATGATAGATGGTAATATTGACCGAGTGCCAGAAGAAATTGCAAAGTTGTTGAATGAGTATAAATAAATTATTGCTGATGATATTCTTGATGGTTTACCTCCAATAAGAAGTATAAGTCATTGTATGGATCTAATCCTTAGAGCTAGTTTTCCAAACAAAGCACCATATAGATTGATACCTGCTAAGAATGAAGAACTTAACAGACAAGTGCATCAGTTGTTGCAAAAAGCTTTGATAAGAGAAAGCTTGAGTCCATGTGATGTACCTACTGTATTAGCACCTAAAAAGAATGGAGAATGGAGAATGTGTACTGATTCGAGAGCCATTAACAAGATAACAGTGAAATATAAGTTTCTTATGCCAAGGATGGATGACATAATGGATTGTTTGAGTGGAGTAAAGTATTTTACCAAGATTGATTTGAAGAGTGGCTATCATCATATCAAAATCAGAGAAGGTGATGAATGGAAGACTGCTTTCAAGACAAAAGATTATTTGTATGAATGGTTGGTTATGCCTTTTGGTTTCACTAATGCACCTAGTACTTTCATGAGGTTCATGAATGAAGTTCTGAAAAGATTCTTGGGTAAGTTTGTGATTGTTTATTTGGATGGTATTTTGATATTCAACAAGACTAAGGAAGAACATCTTGAGCATAGTAGACAAGTATTGCAGAGGTTGAAAGAGGAAAAGTTGTTGATTAATCTGAAAAAGTGTTCTTTTATGCAAGAGGAGATTGTGTATTTGGGATTTGTGATTTCAGTTGATGGTTTGGAAATGGATCCTGAGAAGGTTAAAGAAATTTTGGAATGGCCTACACCTAAGAATGTGAGTGAGGTAAGATCATTTCATGGTTTGGCTAGTTTTTATAGAAAATTTATAAAGAATTTTAGTGTTGTTTGTAATGCGATGACTGAAACAATGAGGGGAGATAAAAAGGAATTCAAGTGGACAGAGGGAGCTAGTAAGAGTTTTGAGACTTTGAAACAAAAGGTTGTTGAATTACCTGTATTGGCTTTACTTGATTTCAACAAAGTATTTCAAGTTGAATGTGATGCAAGTGGTAATGCAATAGGAGCTGCATTAAGTCAAGAAGGTAAGCTTGTTGCTTTCTTTAGTGAAAAGTTGAATGATGCTAAAAGGAAATATTCTGTGTATGATCAAAAATTTTATGCCATTGTTCAAGCATTGAAGAAATGGAGACATTATTTGATGTCTAAGGAGTTTGTGTTGTATACTAATCATAAAGCTTTACAATACTTGAGAAGTCAACACAAATTGAATCAAAGACATATGAAGTGGGTTGAGTATTTGTAGAGTTTTACATTTGTGATCAAGAATAAGAGTGGAGTTACTAACAAAGTTTCTGATGCATTGAGTAGAAGACATTCTTTATTGACTGAAATGAAGGTTGAAGTTCTTGGTTTTGATGAGATGAAAGAGTTATATGATGCTGATCCTAATTTTTCTGAGGCATGGAGAGAGTGCAGAGCACCAAATCTGATAGATCACATAATGAAGGGGTATGATTCTATATTTGTTGTAGTGGACAAATTTTCTAAGATGGCTCATTTCATACCATGTAAGAAGACATCAGATGTTGAGCATGTTGCTTAACTTTTCTTTAAAGAGATCGTGAGATTGCATGGATTACCAAGAAGCATTATTTTAGATAGAGATAGTAAGTTTGTTGGTTATTTTTGAAAGACTTTGTGGAAAAAGATGGGTACTGAGTTGAAGTTTAGTTCTACATTCCATCCACAAATAGATGGACAGACATAGGTTGTGAATAGAAGCTTGGGAAATTTGCTGAGATGTTTAGTTGGGAATAAGCCAAGTAATTGGGAGATTGTATTAGCACAAGTTGAATTTGCATATAACAATTCTATGAATAGGAGTATAGAGAAGACACCTTTTGAGATTGTTACTGGAATGCATCCTAGAGGTATATCAGTTTGGAGAGATGTTGCTGGTGAAGAAAAGAAAAGTACTACAAGAGAATAATTTGCTGATTTTATGGAGTCCTTGCATAAGGAAGTGAAGTTGAGGTTGGAACATAGCAATTAGAAGTATAAGGAGAATGCTGATAAGTCTAGAAAACACCATGATTTTCAAGTTTGTGATGAGGTGATGATTCGTCTAAAGAAAATAAGATTCCCAGTTGGAACATATAGCAAGCTAAAGATGAAGAAATTTGGACCTTGTAAGATCTTGAAGAAGTTTGACATTGGTAATGCTTATGAAGTTGAGTTACCTGATGACATGGATATATCTCCTATATTTAATATTGTTTATTTGTATAAGTATCAGGTGTTAGAGGATGAAGTTGTTATACTAGATGATTATGCTAAGAAACAAATTGAGGAAGTTGAATAGATATTGGATCGGAGAGTTGGCAAGAGCACAAGAGGAAAAGATTACTATGAATATTTGGTGAAGTGGAAGAATAGACCTATTGAAGATGCTTCATGGATTTCTCAATTTGAGTTGGATTCAACTCAAGTTGGGACATCTCAATGATTCAAGAGAATCATTTCTTTCAACCCTGATTGTCTGATGCATGAGAATTCTAGATTGCCTTGTTATCCTGCTTAGTTTGTTCACCTAGTAGTTCCTTCATGTGCCTAGCAGTCCTTCATGTGCTTAGTAGTCCTTCATGTGCCTAGCAATTCCTTCATGTGCCTGGGAGTTCCTTCATGTGCCTAGTAGTCCTTCATGGGCCTAGCAATTCCTTCATGTGCCTAGTAGTTCTTCATGTGCCTAGCAATTCCTTCATGTGCCTAGCAATCCTATTTTCTTCATGTGCCTAGTAACTCTATTTTCTTCATGTGCCTAGTAACCCTATTTTCTTCATGTGTCGAGTTACTATAGCAATTCCTTCATGTGCCAAGTTACTGTAGCATTCTTTCATGTGCTGAGTTATCCAGTGTAAGGTGAGTGTCAATATTTGGACGTGATTTTGCAAGTTGACTTGCAAGATTTATTTCATTTGCGAAATTTATGTTAAGATTTTTTCTTGGGATGAGTCTAGACTATTGTTGGGTTAGCCTTCCTCTTATGTAATGATTGTAGAATGATCTGTAAGCCATTTTGGTGAGTATAAATAGAATGTTCAAGCTTAGAATTAGGAAAGTTTTGCTAAAACCTTCAAAGAGAGTAGATTACGGAGCATAACTAAAAGTGTGAATTTGCTGTTGGATCTTTGTAACTGAATGTATTATAATTGGTCGTAACCTAGAAGGCCTCACAGCTAGGCATGTATGAAGATATTTTGATGAATCAATAAAAGTAATTCACTCTTCTCTCTCCTTTGGTTGCTGTTCTTTGTGCTCATTTCTATTGTGTTAACTCTTGTAGGGTGGTTTGGATAGTTGGGTGAGCCTTTGGCCCTAGTTATTCATCCTCTTTCCTGTGTCATTCATCATTTGACATAGATCCTTGATTCTTGGCTTGCCTTCCAACAACTTCCATAATTCCTATTGATAAAGATAGTCTTCCATTTGCATCTTCCATAATTGGAAGTTCTGCCCATTAAACCTATCAACCCTCAACTTACCTTCATCTTCCATCGCTTCCACTCAACCGTGAGACTCCTACTTAATTGTGAGACTTTCCTATAGAGGATAACTAAAAGACAACCTTTCTCTGATAGCACTTGTTAGGATTAAACCGCAGATAGAAATAAAAATTACATGCAAATATAACCAATAACAAAAAATAATAGATCACATAGAAAAGAACACAAGGCACCAAGATTTAACATGGTTCACCCAATCCTTGGGCTACGTCCACCAAACAACAAGTCTGATATTATTATGATCTAGTGATTACAATTTGATTACAATCTGTAATTCCTTACAGCTTAATATCACTGTAAGAACTAATTTTGCATCACAACTTAATGAAAATACCTGAAGCTAAGCCCTTTTATAAAAGTGTTTTATGCCATTTTAGGGTTACAACATGTCCACCATATGTCGGCCATATGTCAGCTACAATGTTAGCCACGACCCAAAACCTCAAAGAATTTTTGAAGTATGTACAGTACTTTCCTGATCAGTCACCACAATCTAACAATCTAGAGACATATGTCATCATGAAATGTGTTGAAAAGAGTCATAGGTCATCCTATAGCTGCTTTTGACCCATTTAAATCATTCTAATATGTCTCTAGGGGTCCTAGGACCCCTAAAGACATATGTCATCATGGAATGTGTCAAAAGGGGTCATAGGTCATCCTATGGCCCCTTTTGACCCATATAAACAATTCTAATATGTCCCTAAGGGTCCTAGGGCCCCTAGAGACATATGTTGTAATAAAATGTGTCAAAAGGGGTCATAGTTCATAGGTTATCCTATGACCCTTTTTGACCCATATAAATAATTATAATATGTCCTGAGGGGTCTTTTTAATAAAATGTGTCAAAAGGGGTCATAGGTCATCTGATGGCCCCTTCCGACCCATATAAACAATTATAATATGTCCCTACGGGTCCCATGATCCCTAGAGACATATGTCATCATGGAATGTGTTGAAAGGGCTTAGAGATCATCCTATAGCCCCTTTCAACCCATATAAACAATTATAATATGTCCCTAGGGGTGCTAGGACCCCTAGAGACATAAGTCATCATGGAATGTGTCGAAAGGGGTCATAGGTCATCCTATGGCCCCTTTTGACCCATATAAATGATTATAATATGTCACTAGGGGTCCTAGGACCCCTAGAGACATATGTAGTCATGGAATGTGTCGAAACGACATCATAGGTAATCCTATGACTCCTTTAGACCCATATAAATGATTATAATATGTCCCTAGATGTCCTAGGAACCCTAGAGACATATGTTGTAATAAAATGTGTCCAAAGGGGTCATAGGTCATCCTATGGCCCCTTTCAACCCATATAAAAGATTCTAATATGTCCTTAGGGGTCATAGGACCTATAGAGACATATGTCATCATCGAATGTGTCAAAAATTTTTGACCTATAAAATGATTATAATAAGTCCCTAGGGGTCCTAGGACCCCTAGAGACATATATCATCATGGAATGTGTCGAAAGGGACCTATGACCCCTTTCAGCCCATATAAACACTTACAATATGTACCTAGGGGTCCTAGGACCCCTAGAGACATATGTTGTAATAAAATGTGTCAAAAGGGGTCATAGGTCATCCTATGGCCCCTTTCGACCCATATAAACAATTCTAATATGTCCCTAGAGGTCCTAGGGACCCTAGAGACATATTTTGTCATGGAATGTGTCAAAAGGGGTCATAGGTCATCCTATGGCCCCTTTTGACCCATATAAATGATTATAATATGTCCCTAGGGGTCCTAGGACCCCTAGAGACATATGTCATCATGGAATGTGTTGACCTATGACCTCCTTTGAGCCATATAAATGATTATAATATGTCCCTAGGGGTCTTAGGACCCCTAGAGACATATGTTGATATAAAATGTGTCGAAAGGGGTCATAGGTCATCCTATCGCCCCTTTCAACCCATATAAATGATTCTAATATGTCCATAGGGTTCTTAGATCCCTAGAGATATATGTTGTAATAAAATGTGTCGAAAGGGGTCATAGGTCATCCTATGGCCCCTTTCGATCCATATAAATGATTATAATATGTCCCTAGGGGTCTTAGGACCCCTAGAGACATATGTCATCATGGAATGTGTTGAAAGTGGTCATAGGTCATCTTATGGCCCCTTTTGACCCATATAAATGATTATAATATGTCCCTAGGGGTCCTAGGACCCCTAGAGACATATGTCATCATGGAATGTGTTGACCTATGACCCCCTTTGACACACATAAATGATTATAATATGTCCCTAGGGGTCCTAGGACCCCTAGAGACATATGTTGATATAAAATGTGTCAAAAGGGGTCATAGGTCATCTTATGGCCCCTTTCAACCCATATAAATGATTCTAATATGTCCATAGGGTTCTTAGGATCCCTAGAGACATATGTTGTAATAAAATGTGTCGAAAGGGGTCATAGGTCATCCTATGACCCCTTTCGATCCATATAAATGATTATAATATGTTCCTTGGGGTCTTCGGGCCCCTAGAAATATATGTCATCATAGAATGTGTCGAAAGGGATCATAGGTCATCCTATGACCCCTTTCAACCCATATAAACAATTATAATATGTCCCTAGGTGTCCTAGGACCCCTAGATACATATATTGTCATGGAATATGTTGAAAGGGGTCATAGGTCATAATAATAATAACATATAAATTACGTTATTATATTTAATAATAATAGTAAAAATAATATAATATAATAATTTCATATATATATATATATTAATATGTATTATATATTTATAGTTTATAATAATAATAACATATATTATTATATTTAATAATAAAATAATATAATAATACATTATAATCTAATAAATAACTCATAACTCATTATAGATAACTCATTACACATTACAATCTTAATCTTAATTCTTATTTCCCTCCAAAATTTTGGCCTTGAAATCAGATATCTTATCTAAAATCAGATATCTGATATGAAATTGGATATCCGATCTCAAATCAGATACCTGATTTTACTGGCATGATTTTTCAAAAATATTCCCTATGACAGCAAACCCGAAAACATCATTTTTTGTGGGCTATTATCATGGGTTTTGGGAAAAGTCACATTTTCGGGCCCAAACAATAAAAAAAAGTTTGATAATATATCATTAATTGTCCGATATTATCATCTAAATGGGGAACAATAGTCATCGAAAGTCTAGACACAAAAGGAAGGTATCTAATGAAGACATTGCAGCATATAGGAAAATTGACAAAGCAAATCACCAAAGGAAAAGACAAGGTATGTTAAATGTGAGTCAAGTTGACAATGAATTAGTCGAAGGTGAAATCATAGAGTTAGACAATGAATATATCCAGTTGGGGAATGAAAATGTACCAATTCATAGAAAATTTATAGAATAAAAATTTGGAGGATAAAATGCTACCAGGTCATAATGTAAATTACACGATTGACCATGCTGAGCATGACAGTGCACATGAACCTTACATATCTCCTAATTATAATTGACATGAAGGTTCTAGAACACAAAAATGGATAATTGAAATTGATGAAATAATTATTACCAATTTGGAAGGGAAAAAATTAGAAAGAACCATTCGGTTATGGGCTTTAAGACTATATAAAAATGTTTTTCCAGCAACAAGACAGTGGTGGAGCAATATCAGCTTTTTATGCACTTATTAAAGATGCAAAAGATGAGACCTATGCTTTCCAAATCGAAGATTCATGTCAATCAAAAAGTGGAAAGAAATGCCATTATTATGAAGAATCTTTTCAGTGCTCTCAGTAGCATTGGAAAAAATAGTTGGGAGAAGGATAAGAGAGCTGCTCGAAGGGTTATTACAACCTCCTTGGTAAGTCATCATTTGAGAAAGGGTAGATATATGAGACAAACTTGTATTGACTTGAACCTAAATCATACTACTTTGAGAAGAGCACTTAGTAGACGAGAGAGAATTGATGATCCTCTTCAAAATGAAACATGGGCTTTTGGTGGGAGACTTCCACATTTTGATAAGAAGCTATCTGATGATGTGAAGGAAGAAATTACAAAATTTTGGCACTCTAGCTCATGAGTATCACCCAATGCTAAAGACATGTTAAAGTTGAGAATTGGCATCAGAGACCTCACACCACATCCTAAACATTATTTGGAGGTAAGTCAAACTATGTTGTTCAAACAATTTAGAGAGAGTCATCCAAGTCTTCATATATCACAAAGGGCTTTAAAATATTTGAAGCCATTTTATTGTGTGCCACTTAAAATTCAAAATACATGTTGCAAATATCTTGTCAAGTTTTCTATGCACCATGAAGTACTATGCTCCATCCGTTCTACTTTGCATAGTAAAGAAATGTTGGAGAATTGTGGTGCTAGTGGGCTTCCAAAATCATCAAAAGACTTGCTAGATCAAATTTTATATCATAGAGTTGATGGTTGTTTCTTTTATAGAAATGCTTGCTTAAATGAGAAGTGTTTAGAATGTGGTGGCTTATCCAAGTTTGAAATATGTTTCCATGAGGGGTGCGAAGAAGATCTTGGAAAGACAATAGTAAAATAAAATGGTATATGAAATAGTGAAATACACATTGAAGAGTGGGGGTGAGGGCTCTAGATGTGAATTGGTTGCAAAAGAAATTAGTGTGGCTAGTTTTATTTAAAATTTCAAGGCAAAATTTTTTTAGAAGTATGCAAGACATAGTCACAGGTCTCAATGGTTGGATCAACAATTTAGAATGTGTAAGGAGACTTTTCCCATTGGCACTATTATACCAGTTGTTGACTTTGCTGAGAACTACACATTGCAACCTCAAAATGAGACACAATATCAGTATTGCAACTCCATTCATATTGCTATTTTCATCCACATAACATATAGACATGCTCCTAATAGTGTGGAAGATAATCAAAGATTATTAGAGAGTATCATTTTTATATGAGTGATGATAGATCTCACTCTCACGAGTTTGTGCAACATTGTTTCAAGAATTAGTTTGATTTCATACATGAGCATGCAATTGCTATGGATAGACATATCATTTGGTTAGATAACTATACAGGTCAATTCAAGAATGCTCGTATGTTTTATTGGTTGTATAGGATGCACGCAGAGAGGGGGGTGCCTCATATTTGGATTTTTTTTTTAGTTCGACCATGGGAAAGGGAAACATGATGGAGTAGGGGCATGTGTGAAGAGAGCTCTAGTTAAGGAGCAATTGAAGATTTTAGTAGTAGAGGTTCTTGATGCTTAAAGCATTGTTGATTGGTGTATTTTAGAATTATCATAGGGGGGGACTCTTGATTCAGTGGTACACAGGTTCTTTTGGTTGTTTGAGGAAGGGTCCATAGGTGATAGATCAGATTGTGCTATATTGAGAGACTCATATAAAATGCATTCATTTTGGAGCTCTGATTCTAGTACAGGGACCATTTGGACACGATAGCTAGCTTGCTTTTGTCCCAATTGTTTTCAGTGTGATTGGGATCATTGTGAGTTGAGTGAGTGGGTGGACACATGGGATCCACATTATCTTACTCCATTCTCTATCATACCCTCTATCAGAAATGATAACATGGAAAGTTCACTTTAGCATAACCATCAATCAAATCTTCTTCAGGTAGGACATGTCTTTGCATTGGTTGCACCATAGGGGAATGATGAGAAATCTTATTATTGGTTAGCACATTGTGTGAGAGGTAAAAAAAAGCTTGCACAAATGATCACAAATGATGATGGATTCACATATCCTATTGGTTTAGTGGTTGTCATTAGAACATGGTTGCATACATACATGCTTAGAAGGAATGAAATTTCTACATTCGAAGACTATCAGAAGCACAAAATAATTCTCATATATTCACATCTTGTTATTAAAAAAAATGTAAAGTTTTTAAAGAATCAAGGAAGACCAAAAGTAAAAGAAATTTTTACCAATCCTTATTGGAGACCCTAAAATAGAGAGATGACCCTACTAAAACACTCGACTAGGTATATTTACTTCTTATGTTGTTTTCTTCATAATAATTCAATGAACCAATGATTATCTTGTTTAATACAATAAGTTACTAATATTGCTTATGATATTGGAATGTAGGTACAAAATGAAGAAGGGGGGGGGGGGGGGGGGGGGGGGGGGGGGGCAGGTGGGGCAGGGGGTGGGGAGTGGGTGCTATGGAGAATTCCTAAGATTTATGATGTAAAATGTGAAGTTTTTATATATATGGTTTTTGTAATAATGAAAAAGATAGGTTATATTAATTAAATATCCTAATTTGTATTTTGATAGGTTCTTTGTAAGGAATTATAAAAGGAAGATATTGAACAAGTTATTGCAAATCATATTTGAATGTGATACAAGGCTATAAGGACAATTTTAAGAGCATTTATAGCTATATGAGCATTGAAGCAAGGAGACAATGAAAGATAATTTCTTGTGGATATCTTATTACAAGTTTGGCTTTTTTCTTATTTGACATAGAGCTAACATTATGATTCTTAAAACTATTTTTATCAAACTAATCAAATAAGACAAATCTAGAAAATATGGATGAACAATTAGAGTACTTGCTTCCTTAAAAAATAATTTGGGGGAAGGTGTCAATAAGTTTGAATACTCATTCGTAGTGAGGCATTGAAACAAGAAGTGATTTTATGATGCTAATATTGTGTAAGCCTTTTACTACAAGTCTTATCAATGCATTTCATTTCTTTTTATTGTGTGAGGTTTCCATTTTATATTTTACTCATTATTTTATTCTAATAATGTGATCTTATATATTGTCAAAGTTAAACCCTTGTCTTTTTTTCTCATATCTATCTATGACAAGTTCTTGCATACATGTGTTCTTCAGGGTTTCATGAATTTATATTGCTGAAATTCTACAATTTAAATAAACAAAGCAAGCCTACAAGTCACCCAAATTCCAAATTTACAACTCCAAGAAAAAAATTGCACTAGGACCCAAAGTCCCTAGGGAATAGGTCAACTTGGGTCATCCTATTTTGGAATAGTTGGACCTAGGTTAACCTATTCTAGACTCAATCAACCTAGGTTAACATATCCCAAAAAGAGAAGACAGTGAATTATGATAATAACATTGAAAAATTAATCCTTATTGGTTATTATGACTCTAGTAAAGCCTATTGGTTGTATGATCCTAAGGGGGGTGAATTAACATCTCTTAAGATATGCCAAATTAAAATAAGTGTTTCACCTTTTAACCTTCTTCCATGTTGGTTTATTAGAAGAGAAAGATGGTAGTGACACATCATCATACTTACACAAAAATGTTGAGCTATAATTCAAAATTCCTATTGAATCTATGTACAAGAAAGGAAAGCTATTAACGAGCAAAATTTAGGCTTAATATACACTCCACAATTGACAAGAATTATACAAAGGTAATACTTGTAGCAAGCTGGAAAACTAACCTACTCTAGCCTAACTAGTAACAAGAAAAATGTTAAATAAATTCATTCACTAGTTGGCAAAAATAGTTGACTTTATTCTTAAAAGTTCCATGATTGACATGTTTAAAGTCAAATACCAAAATATGGATAAATGAACAATATTGATTCGTTTGATGCAACATCTATTGAGGAATGAAAATGGTGTGACTTAATTCACATTATTAATTGAAAGTATCAACATTTGGGACTAAATCAACATGTTTTATTTGATCCTCTCCATAATCATCTTCATGTTCAAGTGCTAGTTTGAATGGTGACTCCTCCCTTGACTTGAGCTGGGAAAAATACCCGATTGCATAGCCTCTTGAAAGCACAAACTTTAAGCTTGATTTTCTGGTTTCTATAGTGTTTCTCCTTTTTTTTGGTTCATCATGGTTACCATGCATTATTACAACCATGCCAACTCTTCCTCCATGTTCAAGGAGTCCCCTCCTTTTGTTAAGGTGGATCAAAGTTCATAACAACTATCAACTTACTGAATGCTCTTGAGAAATGAATCCATCTTGCATTCATGCTTAGAATCATTAGGAAAAATGCATATACTCTAAATTTTCAGTAGCAAGGTTCTCACAAAAAACTTTTGTAATACTATAAAAATAATCTTCTAAGCTTTGGTTAGCTACCATCTCATTCATATTTTTTATTGTGATTATGTGGTTTGAATCACATCTTCCTCATTCTACTCAACAAAAGAAGGTAATGGCATTTTAAAATCAGGATAGTTGGTCCAAGAAGGCCTCCATGTTAGTTTGATAATTTGACCATGTAGGGACTCATATAGGGGTTGTTCTATTTCTTTCGTAAGGCTATGACCCCTAAAACTTGGAATCTCAAAAATAGGAGGTATACTTGGATATTGTAGAGGATCAACATGCCTAGAGCTTGGAAATTCATTTTTGAGGGCCTTCACTTTAATGGGTTGGTTTATTGACTAGGAACACAAGGTGCTTGGGTCTTTACGTCTTGAAATTGAAAAAATTTTAATCTCATCTACTCTTCTTTTATAGTTATCTCTCTTGCAAGATATTCAACATACTTCCTTTGCTGTCAATCCATTTTTTGTTGATCTTGGTAAGCACACTCATCATTATGCATGTAATACTCTTGTTGTCTATCAATACTCCTCATCTCCTCTTATGTTATCAACATGCGGGGGATAGTTCATAAAAGTTCAAAGCTGCACCACATCCATAAAAGTTCATAAAAATAACATTCTATGACATTAAAGGATGATAGTCCATTTGCACACACTCTTTAGCATCTCCAAATGAGCTATTAATTAATATGGTGATTTAACATCACCAAAACATGTTGAGCTCTTAGGTCCATCCCTTTTAAAAAAGAGTAAAGTTGACAAGAATCCCTTTGCATGCAGTCTCAAGCCTCCCCAAATGAACTGCTCATTATCAAGGTGGTTCAACATCACCCATTAGTGTTGAACCCTTAGGTCCACCCTTCCAATTGAGAGGAAAACTGATTCTTAGTCCAAAAACATTAATGAAATACAAGGTTGTTGATCATTCACATACCTAGTGCATCTAATAAAAAGAGTTTTTAAGAAGGCATGAAATGTTTCCAAATGCATATCCATAAAAATGCACAAAAATGAAATTCTACAATATTAAAGGATGCTAGTCCCTTTGCACACACCCTTTAGCATCTTTAAAAGAGCTAGTGATTTCCATGTGGATTCAATATCACCCAAACATGTTGAGCCCTTAGGCCCACCCATTTGAATTAGTAGGAATATTGATTGGTTATCCAACAATTCTCATGCTAAGAAAGCTTGTTAATCGATCACATACCAACCACATCTCATAAAAAAAAAATCAAGTAACACATACATGAGTTATGCACAATCACTAACCATTCCATACACTTTTTTATCACATCAATACATGGAACACCAAGCAAGTATACATGATATTTGTAATGACACCATTGGTGAACATACTTTTTCACAAATATTGTAGTGTCACCCAAACCTTGATTCTTGTGAAGGTAATGTAGCCATGGACTCTAGCTTGGATGTAGAAAGAGATAATCATAACTATTATACCAATTTACTAGTGTTAATGTATAGCAATTTTATAATTGTGAATGAAATAATACCTAGCTACATTAATGGATTCCCTTTAATTGGTAGGGATGAGCTAGCATACCCAAAAAGATATTTAATAACTGAGATGGTGGTTAAATGTGTAGTTAATTGAATGACCAACTAATTTCCTTATCCATAATTATCATTGATGGTTTGGGAAACAATTGACATATTGTTTATTTTGGCCTATCATTTATCAAGTAGTAATAATTGAAGCCCTTGCTTCCTATGTTGTGGTTGTGAACTGGTTGCATCATCTAATGCATGATGTGTGTAGTGGTCTCAAGTTGGCATGTGACTTCATTTAAGCATTGGTTCCTCATGTGCTGATTTATTGATATGCTTTGATTCCTAGTCTTCACTTTTCTATTTGGGGGTCTTGACTTTATGTGATTTGTCATCTTGTGTATGCTTTTGGTACATGTCATGAAAATTTGTATGCACTTGGCTCTTGGAGTGTCTCAATGGTTCTTTACTAAATGTGAATTTGTAAATGTGCTTTGTTAATGTTCTTATTAAAATTATTGTCATTGTGATGTATGTGAATGGTGTATGATGTTGACATTTTGTATGGCTTGTGACTAGAAACTTAATCATTTGTTGATCAATTTCATGCCAAGCACAACACAAGAAATGCAACACATATTTCCAAATACACATCCATAAAAGTGCATAAAATAACATTCTACAACATTAAAGGATCACCACAGTGTAACTTTGAAACCACTGATCTTGACATCAAATTGTCAGTGCCATTAGGTTTGGGTGGGTAGGTGAACCCTAGTGACACCCTTGTTCTATTTGCAAAGACCATCCATTGTCTGGGGCCACTCCGTACCAAGAAGTCTCCAAGGTGCTCTAAGTTCATTTCGAGGTCGATCTTTTGAGGGTTGTAACTTAGAGCTCGTGAAGGCTATCGATGAAACATCGAATACTATAGGACAAAAATTCTAAGGCCTACAATAACCTATCTCATTTTTGAGAGATCATGTTTCATTTGGATTTAGCACAATGATCTTGCTCGATGCCAAAACCCATAGTTTGCCTTAGTTCATAGGATCACCACAATGTAACTCCGAAACTATTGATCTTGGCATCGAATCATCAACACCATTAGCTCTAGATGGGTGGGTGAACCCTAGTGACACCCTTATTTTGGTTGCAAAGACCATCCATCGTCCGTGCCCACTCTGTACCAAGGAGTCTCCAAGGTGCTCTAAGTGCATTTCGAGGTCAATCTTTCGAGGGTCGTAACTTGGAGCTCATGAGAGCTATCAATGAATTGTTGAATGCTATAGGACGATGATGTCGAGGCCTTAAATAACCTATCTCATTTTTAGGAGATCACATTCTATTTGGATTTGGCACATCGATCTCTCTAGATGCCAAAACTTGTAGTGTGCCTCAGTTCATAGTTGCACCACAACATAACTTTGAAATTAATGATCTTGGCATCAAATTTTTAGTGCCATTAGCTCTAGATGGGTGGGTGAACCCTAGTGACACACATGTTTCAGCCATGGATACCCTCCATCATCCACAACCACCCCGCACTGAGGAGTCTCCAAGGTACTCTAAGTGCATTTTGAGGTCGATCTTCCAAGGGCTGTAACTTAGAGCTCGTGAGGGCTATCGATGAACCATCAAATAATACAAGATGGTGATGCTAAGGCCTAAAATAAACTATCTTATTTTTAAGAGATCACCTTCTATTTGGATTTGGCACATCGATCTCGCTCGATGGCAAAACTCATAGTGTGCCTCAGTTCATAGGTGCACCATAGCGTAAGTTTGAAACCATTGATCTTGGCATGAAATTGTCAACACCATTAGCTCCAAATGGGTGGGTGAACCCTAGTGACACCCTTGTTCCATCTGTGAAGACCCTCCATCATCTACAGCCACCCCATACAAAGGATTCTCCAAGGTGCTCTAAGTGCATTTTTAGGTCGATCTTCTGAGGGCCATAACTCAGAGATCGTGAGGGCTATCAATGAACCATAAAATGTTATAAGATAGTGATGTTGAGGCCTAAAATAACCTATCTTATTTTTGAGAGATCACATTTCCTTTGGATTTGGCATATTAATCTCACTTGATGCCAAAACTCGTAGTGTGCCTCAGTTCATAGGTGCACCACAATGTACCTTTGAAATTATTGATCTTGGCACTGAACTGTTAGTGCCATTAGCTTTGAACAGGTGGGTGAACCCTAGTGACACCCTTATTCTAGCTGCAAAGACCCTCCATCATGCACGAGCACCCTGTACCGAGGAGTCTCCAAGGTGCTCTAAGTGCGTTTTGAGGTCAATATTTTGAGGGTCTTAACTTAGAGCTCGTGAGGGCTATTGATGAACTATCAAATGCTATAGGACAATGATGCCAAGGCCTAAAATAACATATCTCATTTTTGAGAGATCCCATTCCATTTGGATTCAGCATAACAATCTCACTCGATGCCAAAACTCGTAGTGTGCCTTAGTTCATTGGTGCACCACAACGTAAGTTTGAAACCACTGATCTTGGCATCAAATCATCAATTCAATTAGGTTTATATGGGTGAGTGAACCTTGGTAACACCCTTGTTCTAGCTATGAAGATCCTCCATTATCCATGGCCACCCTGTACTGAGGAGTCTCCAAGGTGCTTTAAGTGTGTTTTGAGGTCGATCTTTCGAGGGTCGTAACTCGGAGCTTAGGAGGGCTATCAATGAATTGTCAAATGCTATAGGGAAATGATGTAAATTTCTACAATAACCTATCTCATTTTTGAGATATCACATTCTATTTAGATTTGACACAGTGATCTCACTCGATGCCAAAACTTGTAGTGTGCCTCAGTTCATAGGTGCACCACAACGTAACTTTGAAACCACTAATCTTTAAATCAAATAATTAGCACCATTAGCTTCAAATGGGTGGGTGAACCCTAGTGACACCTTTGTTCCTACTATGGAGACCCTCCATCGTTGGCAGCCACCTCGTACTGAGGAGTCTCCAAGCTGCTCTAAGTGCATTTCAAGGTCAATCTTCTAAGGGTTGTAACTCGAAGCTCACAAGGGCCATAAATGAACTGTCAAATTATATACAACAATGATACCAAGGTCTAAAATAACCTATCTCATTTTTGAAAGATCACATTCCATTTGGATTCGGCACAACGATCTTGCTTGATGCCAAAGTTTGCGGTGTGCCTCAGTTCATAGGTGCACCATAGCGTAACTTTGAAACAACTGATATTGGCATTGAATTGTTAGCACCATTAGCTCCAGATGGGTGGGTGAACCCTAGTGACACCCTTGTTCTAGCCTTGGAGACCATCCATCATCCGCAGCCACCCAGTACGGAGGAGACTCCAAGGTGTTCTAAGAGTGTTTCGAGGTCAATCTTCTAAGGGCCATAACTCAGAGCTTACGAGGGCTATCAATGAACAATCAAATGCTATAGGAAAATGAGCTATAAATTTTTCTTGCAAAGAGAAAATGAGTGGAAAGGGCCAGCTAGGGGTTTGAGCATGACCATACAAGGTTTGAAGCACCTATATAAGGTGTGAAATGATAACATGCATTAATGAAGCCAATTTTGTTAAGTGGATTAGTATGGGTAATTTGATCAACGTGAGAAATGTATAGATGTTATTCATATGGATATGGTATTGGAGAACTAAGTTAAAAAGGTTTGATCCAATCAAGTCTCTAAAGTTGGGATATTTTGAGGTTATGTTGAAATTGAAAAGTTGTAGTATGAGGATACTAACAAAGTGAAGTGCTAGTTATCAAAGATTACAAGTCTAGGAATGAGTTTGTGGTTGGGAATAGAATCCATGGTTGAGAAGTGGAGTCCTTAAGTGTGTTGAGATTAGATTTAAATCCAAGAGTTAGTTTCAAGGTTGAAGGTGGAGTTTAAAACCAGATTTGGGGTTATGTGAACCTTGTGTAGGAGGTTAAGAAGTGTGTTTATGTCATGATAGAATTTCAAATTAAACATTGCATCCAAATTTAATAATAAAGGTTGTTAAAATTTTATTCACATATTATTGCATTTGAATCGAATATAAGAAACATGATCAAAATTAATGATATTCCATAAACATGAACAATACACATGATCCATGATAAATTGAACAATACTAGATACTAAATTAATATGTATATCATTGTACACATAAATGATAAAAATATATATCAAAATACATGTATCCATAGAAAAATTACACAACTATATATCAAAGATCATGTATCCATAGAAAAAGTACACAAAGATATATCAAAATACATAGATCCATATACAAAATGTGGCTGATCATGCCATCTGAATGTGTATAATATCAATGTTTCTATAAACAATGTGGCATATGCTATCTCAAAATGTCTCATGATGCATCCTACGAAAACTATACTATCCTAGGGTGCTAGTGGATAATCAAAATGCAGCCTCTTCACTACACTAGGTGGATTAAATGCCTCCTACATAAAAAAAAAGGAAAACCCAAAGTTAGACTACTAAATTTACATGATTCTTTGTATCTAACATTGAATTACTGAAATGCATAATGATCTTGTTTTTAATGAAGATTCATACTATTAAACTTTCATAATAAACACCTCTCTTGTTGACCTCCTACATTAGTCAGAAGTCCTCTCGTATGCCCTCAACAATGCTTGTACCTCATTGATTGTGGCCTGTGTATGTTCAAATGTGTTTGTCAGATGAATCTACAACTTAAAATATAACATTATAATTCATAGCATGCTAAATTTATAACATATTTAACCATGAATTCAAACTACAACTTACTAGTGTAGGCTCCTCCTCAGGATATAGTGGTTGCATCATCAAATCTACAAAACTCTCTCATTAAACCTCGTGTGAAATAGGAGTCTCCTATGAGATAAAAAATAGTAGTTAATATCACAAAAATTAGTTTTGAATTTATTTATGAAGATAAGGAAAATAAAAAATAAATGATACTTATACATACAATGGGGCTCTCAGTGTGAATGGAAATGCCCGAGTTTCTACAACATGAAATCTATATGGGCTCATTGCTAGTAGCCATGCCCTATATGTACAATAAAGAATGTAATTAAATTTTATTACCACAAAAATTTTAAAAGAATGCATCAATATTTAATCAAATAGAAAGCACCTAATTACCTTTTCTTTGTCAATGGGTGGTGGCTCATCCCTTGCACTTTGTCCCCTAGGGACAGGTGGTACCTACTAGATAAAAGAAATGTTAGCAACCATATATGCTACAATATCAAATAGAAAAAAAAATGAGAACGAAACATAATGTACTATAGATTTCTCAAGGCCAAATGAAATGGACAAGAGCATAGCATCATCAACCTATCTCAGCTCCTCCTCGGTCATCAACTAAACATGAATGAAGATCACATACATGTATAAGTCAATATGGCTTAAAAATTAACTTTAAATCACATATGTCATGACAAAAAAATGTATACATGTACCGACACAGAAGGAGTCAATGCCTCTACATTCCCCTCCTCTCTCACATTAGGGTCTATAGCCTCTACATGTGTGTCTGGTGTATCCTCATCTAATACATAATTATACTTAGGAAGATCACCTCTAGGACCCAAGAAAATATTCTTGCACATAATGCAAGTATAAGACACACAAACGTGTGATGAGCTAGCTGATGATGAACTAACACTAGCATCATCAAAATGGGGAGGCAAGACTAACCTAGTTTGAGATATCAATAGGCTACTTAGTTTATGAATGACTCTAATGGTTTGAGAGCTAGCCTCTACAATAATATTAGGATGCTACACTGAAGGAAGGGGGAGATATCAGTAGGGGGGACAAAAGTGTGAACTTTCTTCCACTGGGAAGAGGGTCTATCTTGAGGAGCTCCTAGTCCTACACCCATGTTGGGCTTCATGCTCCAATAGTTCACTTTGAGTTTCAACACAAATTCTACATATAATTTTCTAAGGAAATAAAATGGCACATCTAAATTTCTATATGGAGGGATATCAAAAACCATCCACCAACAATCCCAAAAGTTTGCATGTATGGCATCATTTGTGCACCATTTAAAATGGTCAACTGGTATACCAATTTTTTGGGTTCACAAAAAGGCCAACCAAATCATCTTTAGTTATATTGAGGGCCACAACCTCATCATAGTGCAAGCCATCATCAAACATCTTATGCATTTCATCATGCCAATGAAGACCAACATTTTGTTCATTGGTAAGGGTTTCAATGTTATCCACTATGGTGTTTAATGTGGATAATATAGGAGCCAATGCAGGTACATTATTATATGTTGTTCGCAAAGCCTTCAATTAGGTGAGATTTTCAATTATCAAATCCTCGATTCAAGGAGGGTTTTGAAGGGGTAAAGGATCATTTGGTGGATGATTTTGTGGGGGCACTAGATCATTTAGTGGGGGTTTATGAGGAACATTATTCCATGCCTCATGGTCATCATTTTGATCAACCATTCCTATTAATTTGCAAAATATATTTTATATTAAAAAAACCTAAATTTTAACAATTTCTATCAAAAAATGCTAAATTCTAACAAATTCAACTAAAACTAACAATTTTATAATAAAATTTATTAAATTTATACTAAAATTGATTAAAAAAACAAAAAAATAACCTTATATCATGTATCCTATTAAAAACCTGATATCCATGTCGCAAAACCCAAAATATGACTATGAAAACAACCCACGGGTTATGATTTTTTTTTAATAATACTGACAAATATCAGGTATTTGACATAATATCAAATACTCGATATTATCAGATATCCTATACAGTATTGGGTATCTAATATCAAATCAAATACTCAATAAAGGTTGGGCCTTACTTTCCAGGTTTGGTGTTTGGATGGGTGAAAAAAATTTAGAGCATATTTTGGAACGCTTTTAGACATTTTCAAACTCTATTTTTTTCAAATTGCCACTTTTTGGCATACCATGATCCTGCATATACTCTTATCTTTAAATATAAAGCATTTTCTTCCAAATATTTTGAAATATTTCACATTAGGACCATATCCATACCATAAATTTCAAAAAGTGTAGCATTTGTACCTTTCTTGACTTCTACTTTAGTTAAAGTATAGATAATAATATTGATAGAATCTCTACAATATTTTTGTTTTACATTCTTTTCCATCATCAATGCTCTAGCACATTCCATTATTGATCTATTTCTCCTTCCATCTATCCCATTCTGAGGAGGGGTCCTTGGTGCTGACATCTATCTCTTAATTCCACTATCATTGTAGAATATATTGAACTCATTGGAAATGAATTCACCACCTTTTTCAGATCTCAAAAATTTTAGACTCTTCCCTATTTCTATTTTAACTCTAGGCAAATACTACTTAAATAACTAAAAAGCATTATATCTAGTTTTGACAAAAATCACAGTCATCATCCTAGAGTAATCATCAACAACCATAATGAAATAATTATCTCCAAGATAGCTTTGAACATCAATAGTCAATTCCACAACATCACTAGATGTGTATGTTTTTCTCTTGAAACTAGACTTCTTCATTTTTCCCAATTGACATTGTTTACACAAAATATTTTTAGGCTTAGTTTTGGCAACCCTCTTACTTTCTTCATTTTATTAATATTTACCAAATTGTCAAAATTTACATGACATAACCTCTTGTGCCATAACCAAACATCTTCTTGTTGTGCAAACAAACATGTCTCATTAGATAAATCTATATAGAACAATTTACCTCATGTCTGATCACCACTGCCAATCAACTTATCATCAACATCACATATCTTGGCCTTTCTATGATGGAATTCAACTCTGTACCTTGATTTGTATAACTATGAAACACTCAAAAAATTATAGTTAAGTCCTTCCACCTACTAAATGTTTTCACGTTTGATTTTTTTTGCAATAAATTGTACCTTTTATTCTAAAAACACATGGAATATCATTACCAAATTTGACATAGCCACCCTTGTATGGTCCAATATACTCAAATTTATTTCTATCACTAGTCACATGATTATAGAATCCACTATCAAGTATCCATTTGTCACTTTTGTTCACATAAGAAATTAAAGGAGTAATCTCATCTTCATTAGAGTCTTCTTTCATAGCAACATAGATAACTTTGTAATCATTACTTTAAGATTTAGTGTCAGTTTCTTCTTGAAAAATATAACAAGATTTCTTACCTTTGTCATCCTTGTTCTTCTTGTAGTCTTGGTCATCTTTCCTTCCTTTGTACACTCTTTTCTTTCTTTCATCTTTGTCTTCTCTACCAAGAAAACTTGTAGTTATATGAGCAAGCTTGTTGCATAAAAAAAAAAAATTATGGGCAACTTACTTTTGCCTCTTCCAAATATTTTTGCAATAGGTGCTTCAAGTTCATCAAGCTCATCATCACAAGTGTCATTGCCACTCTTCACATGTTTTCCTTTTCTCTTACTAAGAACCAATTGTGACTTAAAAGTAGATTCAACAGTAGCAGGTGTGTAGTTTTCAAAATTAGATATTTCAAAAGTAGCAATTATACCAATTACACCTTCCAAAGTCAAATTGCCACCTAGAGTATGTCTCAACTCTTGTATTGCAGAAGCCCTAATGATGTATACAAGAAGTAGAGTTCTCAATATCTTTCTTATTGATGTTTCATCTTTAATCTCTGCATTTCCACCTTGATTAGCATTGACAACTTCCTTGATTCTTGTACAATACTACACTATGTTCTCACCTTCCATCATTCTCATTTCATCAAATTTTCCTATTAGGCTTTCTAATTTGACTCTCAAAACATTGCCATCTCCTCCATATATGGTCTTCAATTTGTCCCACATCTATTTTCCACTATCAAAATCTTTCATATCATCAAACTCGACATAGCTTAGGGCTAAAACAATCTCCAACATTGCTTGATTGTGTTCTTTCTTTTCTTTAAATTGTTGAGAAGTCATAGGAAAAATTGTTATGTTTACATATTCATTATCCATAAATTTTATTAACATGTCACTAATAATGGATATGTGTAGCCTCATCAACATTTTCCATGCAAGAAAATTTTCCTTGTTCAGCTTGGGTACATCCCTTTTATGGGTCATGATCAAACTTCTCTTTGTAAGCAATAACTGCTCAATACCATTTGTTAGAATATTTAGAATAGATGGGGGGGGATGAATCAATTACTCAAGGTGCATAATTTCCACTCGAACAATCAAAAAATTAAATATTATTTGTTCTACTTATCCTATTGTAACTCGATCTGTACTATAATATGAACAACAATGTTAACTAGTAGTTCACTATCCTAAGATAATAGACTTTGCTAAATGTAAAACATTATAAAACATTCAACACAAGTTTGACACTAGGATTTAATGTGGAAACCCAATTTGGAAAAAACCACAATCGTGCCACCACTTTTTCACTCTTATGAAGTGAGCCTTGTTAGGAGCCAACCCTGTTAAATGTGACCTGGTTAGAGGATTTAATCACCTTATTAGGATTTTACTTGTTAGAGGAATTTAGAAAATTCCCTTAGAATGTCACCTTGTTAAAGGATTTACATAGACTGTTAAGACCTTTAATGACTATTAGGTCAACCTTTAATTAAAAGATTTGAATACAAACTGTTTACAATTATTAGAAAGAAAAGAGTAGGGTTTGATCTATATGATTACAACTCACTTTGTAGTTTTAGATCTCTATTTAGTTTATGTGCCAATTCCTTGATAAGCCTTCCTTGTCACCTCTGTCCTTTATTTTCTTTGCAAACCTTCAAGCAATCACCCTTCTCTTCACAACAAACTTATGCCTTTTGCTTAGATTCACTTATCAACCTCAATAGATCTATTCCATTTTATTAGAAACATGCACAACTTCTTTGTCTTGTTCTCTTCTTTGTATATATCATTCACACTCATACTAAAGTTCATCTCTGTACCTTGTTAAATAGGTAATTTTGGTCCTTTTCCATTTTCACAATCACTATAGATCCTAGGGTTCATGATTTGATTCACCAGGTTCATTGTATCTATACATATCCTTCTTTTACAGAAACTTCTTATGAAATTATTCTCTCAGATCATTTACCTAATCCTCTCCTTGAATTAAATTATCCAACTCATTAATCCTTATCTTCAACACTCTTTCCATCTCCCAAGAAATCATTGAGTCGACTGGAAATCATGATTTCTCATACACATTAAAAATACTATCACTTGACCATTGCCAAGTTTTGACACTCAGTCATCACTAAATTTTTTGGTAGCTATATAATTTCTAGATTGACATCAACAATGTATGCTTTGTTGATATTGATGCTTGGTCAATACTAATTTTTCTCGACACTTATTGTGGTTTGATTGACACTAGCATCACTCGGCATGAACTTCAAAGTTCCTTGATCTTTTACTTTGTTGTTTGATCAAGTCTTGTATTAGTGATCTATCTTGGCTTACACTGTCAAGACTTGACTATTAGAATGACTTAAACAATCACTTTGTTTTTTCAAAGTCTAATTAATCAAATGTCCATTGTAGCTTCCTTTTTCATAACTCAACCTTTCCTCTAGGTGCTTTATTTATGAACATCTTCTCAAAATACTCTTCATCAATCAAATAGATATGAAATTTACATCAGATAACAACATGTCTCATTAGTAAATTTGACATCAATGACAATACAATTGTTCTAGTTGTAGTTTCCAACACTTTTCTACATTAAATTATAGAATCTAGAATTTTACATTTACTTTTCTTGCATAACATATACCAAGATAAGAATATTAAATAATATGAACTTCTCATTTACATGGCTCTTTAAGAAAAAGACTTTGAGACTAGAATATATAACAAACATTATTTCTTTTGTCCTACTTTCACTGAAGTTCCAAGTGGCTAATCTATAGCAAAAATTATTCTAACTATGGAGACATCACCTTGTTGATCCCAAACACAAGTCCATGATAACAAGGGTGGGGAAAAGGGGGTGAATCAATATACTCACTATGTCCAACTTTCTACTTAATATCACACTGCTCACTTATCTATAGGTTATTGTAAGATATGACTCAATGAGTTAGGGTTAAACAAAAATAAATTACATGAGGATGTATGAAAATAACTCATGCAACAACTAAATATACTAGAACTATCTCTATACTTTCATCACTATTGTTCATACAAGAGAGAAAAATGTTGGGCGTGGTAGTATCATAGCTAGAGCTATGCTCAATAGACTAGAACTAGAAAACCACCAACCCTAAGGAAAGAGAAGAGAAGAGAATAAATAGAATGAAAGAAATCTTAGATCTACTATGATGTTTCCATTTGTCCACTTGAAGAACTTCCACCTCCTGTTGTAGAACTTCTTTTTTCTCTCTTCCCTCAACTAAAAATCAGATCTTATCCTTTGCCTCTACCATATGATCAAAATATCTTCAAACTATTGGAATTATACAACTAATTTACAAGAAGACACAAATGTCACTAAAACTCATGCCAAAAAAAATTCTAAATAACTTTAGAGGCAAAATAATACTGTTAGGAACATTTCCCCCAAATCTAGAGCCAACAAACTTTCTCTATTTGGCTTTTAATTGAATTAGGCTCCATTACAAAAAAAACACTTGTTTTGTTGAGAATGCCCCTGATTTTACAAATCTTCCCATAACTTCTACCTGGTTGAACCTCCACACATTCTAGTCACAAAATTAGAAAGTTCATCTTCTGTGCTTTCTGTTGATATATAACACTTCACATTTTTGAAATAAATAACACCCATGGAGTGCATTTGAAAATTCTAGTCCTTGGCCATGAACAAAGCATTTTAATGTTCAAAATATTTGATCAATTCATATGGTATGAACATTATATTATAAACTCTCTCAATTTAAAATTTTAACCTCAAAATCTATGTCAATGTTGAAGATATTATTTTAAATGTTTTAACATTTTAAATTTTGCATAACTCCCCAACTCTACCTTGGTGAAACCTTTAGTTGACTGTCCAATAAGGTCCACATGTCATTTCCTTATAGGATAGATCTACCACCTCATCACCCTATCAACAACTCCTTGCCACATGTCATTATTTCTCTACTTTTCCACCTCTAACCTCCACTTAGTATTAACCATCGAGATATTGAGATAACTACCATCTCCACATCTCCACCTTAACCTTCAACAAACCTCTAACCACTAAGATGTGGAGATAAAATCCAATCTCCACATCTCCACCTTTAATCTAATTATGAGTTTAACCACTATGAAGTCACAAAAATTCTTATATCCACTTCTCTTCCCTTTTCCTTAATTATGTGACTTAATCATAGATATCATGCCTAGCGGCTTACTAATATTTTCTCCACTTCTGCACTCATTTTGCTAACTATAGATTCTTCCCTATGAAGTCGTGATTAGCTACCACATGTCCATATCCATGAACCATATCTACCACATTGTCACCCATGTGTTCTACCAAAATATAGCTTTGAGTCCAAGCAAGTGTGCCACTCATGTGAGTTCTACTGTCCCAAAAAGCATTGTGTCTTTTAGGCACTTAAGCAAGTCATGTTTGCACATTTAATAGATTCAATAATCATCAGACTGGCGATGTAGGATAAAAATCTAAGAAAATTCCTTCGCTTTGGCTTTCCAATTGAGTTTTCTACAATCAACAAAGGCTCAATGCCAAAGGATAAAGATCCCATATTAGTGCATCTTACACTGACACTCCTCTCCTCCTTGACTTATGGGGGTAGGTGGCAAGAGAAAATATTAGATGCTCTTTTTTTCTTGTAAAAAATATTGTGCACAATCCCACATAGTGAGGCCTTTAATACATACACATACTTGGGTAGGAGAGCCTATCTTAAACTAACAAGTGAAAAAGAACAATCATTCATTTTTGATCTACTAATCACATGGTAATGCACATCCTGCTATGTGTTTTACATTTCATGTTTTTAGTTTCTGATCATGAAATACATGTAAATGCAATGGTTAATATTAACATAGGTAGACTTAGTCAGTGGGTACAACATGGAGCTCTCAATTCTAGTAAACATGAGATAGGAGATGTTGTATTTCCCCTCTTCAATTATGAGTCTCCTTTGCCCTACACCTTTCCTTGTAATCATTGAAGCAAGATTTTGATTTCTCCAATGCTATCAACACAATGTTTCTTCCTCCAATTAATCCCCTTTGTCTTGGTGTTGGTTAGCCATGTAACCTGATTCTTTCACAAGCCTCTTCCTCACCATGCCTTGACTAGGTAAAAAAAAGGTTTATGTACCTTGTACTTTTTACCATGGGTAGATAAGGGTATGCCAATTGATGAAAGTGTGTGACACCCTATGGATTCAATTCCCCCCCAACAAGGGAAATACTACATTTTCCAAGCAAGATGTGATTCACCATATTCAACCTTCAACACTAAAACTTGTTTGAATTGACATTAACCCATGACCTCTCTTTTGAAAATATCCTCATGATACACACTCTTCTACTACTAAGCTTTGCAAACATACTTATAACTCTGTCCATTGTTGAGCATTGAAAAAGGAAAGAAACTTATGAAATTTAGGGCATATGAGAAATTTATGGGTCTCTTAGTCTTAGTGGCCCTTCATATCTATTTCCTTTTTGAAAATAGTTTGACTCACATCTTAGTCTAAACTTATACATCATCTCTTCTCAAACAACTCATAACCAAAGTGATGCCCGTTGTTTTCATATATCATATGTGCATCTTCTCATGTAGTATGTTGTTACAATTTTGACTATTTTATTTGAAATGATGATGTGTGCCTAATGAATATAGTTACCATGATTTGTGATCATAATAACTTCTCAGAAAAATTTTGAAATCCACAATGCCTTGTTTGCAGTGAGATTAATCAGGCCTCAAACTAGGTTCGGCTAAAATTTTTCCAAAATAAAAACTTGACACTTCAAATTTATTAGTGAATCACTTGGAATTGATCTTAAAATCAAATTTGACCACTGAATCATCATTGAAAACTCATTTTACCATTTTTTTTGCATACTATGATTTTATGAATGGAAGGCCTATGAGTCGGCTTTAAAAATTGACTAAATCAAACAATTTGACCTTAAAAATAAGCATATTGATTATTTGTTCCACATTCTTGTACCTTGTTAGATTTTGTGTCATGATGACATATAAGTTAGAAGATATTGACCATCAAAGTTGCTCACTTGAAACTGCTTGCAAACAAACATGTTAAAAAATAACAAAGTACATTTGGTTTTGGCTTTGAAAATTAGTCAAATGATCACTTGGAGGCACAAAAAATGGGGCATTATTTTTCTATCATAAGGGGAGTATAAATATATGATTTGGGCCCATGATGAATAACTAGGTGCATTTGGTAATTGTTCAAAGTTAGGTACTTAGAATTGTAGAACTAGGAACACTAGCAGGACATTGATTTTCACAAATAGAATGGACTTGGGAAAGTGTGTAATCAAATTCGTCAAGTCTTGAAAATTGGAATACTTAAATTATTTTTAGAGTAGAACATAGGGGTACTACCCATTTGGTCTCATTTATCACAAATTTAGAGTTATGACATCTCGAGTAGGGCTACCAATCAATCTACACTTTTTGACACTAGTAAAAGTTTATAAATTGCATTCAGAATCACATTTGAAAACTAGTCAAATAGATTCTTCATAGGATCAAATCTAGAAAATAGCATGTATTTGACCCCTAGAATGCAATGCAAAAGGAATTTTCTCATTTCGATCAACTAGATCAAATTTATAACTAGTCAAATAGGGCTTCTCAAAATTCTAGGTAATATGTATCAGCATGAAAATAGTAAACAACCAACTTTGAGGGATTCAAAACCTAGTCAAAACATATAAAAATGAATTTAAATAAGAAGCATCGACTCTATGATATGCAAACTAAACACTCCAAAAATGACAAGTCATGAAAAATTAATCTAGTGCAAGATATTCAATTGTAAACTAGGCTTCTTGCCACTTTTTGACACTTGGGGAAAGATGTAGATTTAAGCAATGCTCAAAATGAAACTTCATGGAATGAAACCTTATCATCATGGGACACATGCATGCACTAAATACAAGGTGTTTGAAACATGAAACACTTCATAGGCCTCAAAGTGATTGCTGAGTATAGATGCATGAAATGTTCTTATAGGGGCTCAATTAGGCTCAAAATTTAGAATGGTACTCAAAATCAGAGCTTCAATTTTGAGTTCCATCAATGGATTTATATAGGGATGCATGTATATTGTAGTGGTGAGGATTCATATCTTTGGAGGAAGTAGACCATTCAAAGACTTTCTCTCGAAGAGCTTCATTGAAATCAAGAAAACTACTCCTAAGCTATACAAACAATGGCCTCAGGCCATCGATCTTCAAAAAAAATTCTTACCTCTATCATATACCTAATTCTCATTTCTATTTTCATGAGGTAAGTTGAAAACATCATTCTCATCAATTTTACCAACAAAATCAACATTCTGAACCAACTCATTTGGTAAAACAAAATCTACATCTTCATGTTCATAGTGAATATATGCAAACTAGGCACCATTTCAACAAAATGCACACTATAAACATAAAGATAAACATGCTCAAATATATTAGAATCAAACTAAAACTAGTCTTCAATAGATGAACCATGCATGCTATCAACCTTGAATATGAAAGTTTCATATTCAACTTCAAGAAAAAGATCATAGATACCTTAAATTTGTGTCTCTTCATGTGTAACTAGATGGCACTAAAATGAGTAATCAAAGTTGTACTCACAAATGTAATCCATGTCAATGTCTAGAACTAATCTAGGTTTCTCCAATGATTCTTCACAATCAAAAAAGGGGTTAGCAATCATATTAGAGCATTCACCATAGAAATCATTGCAAGGTGTTGGCCGATCTTCAATAATAACTTCGTCTAACACCTCAATATCAATGTCATAAGATGCAACATCATCATCACAATAACTATCACACCTAGAAGAAGAACAATCTGATCTCTTACAATAATAAGATAGTGTATCATCATCAAGATCTATATTAACCTAATCTAAAAACTCCATGTGCTCTTCAAAAAGTGGGTTGATAATTCCATGTAAAGCTCCGTTGTCAGAATTGTAAAAAAGTGATGTGCTAATCAACATCAAAGTCTTCATCATACAATGAATTAGTGAAAACCTTGAAACCATTTTCAACATCATTTTCATGAATATTTTTAGCATGTGAAGGAGAAAGATCAGAATCATTACATGAAGACATAATGCCCACTTCATCAATTAAGTAAGTGGAATATAAATCAATATTACTTACATTGTCTTCTCTAAAATGAGTCATATGGATAAACCACCAATCATCTCTTATCTTATCAATATGTGTTGATATATCAACCTTAGAATCATTTGCATACTAATGATTACAACTGCATCTAGCCTCATGATATTCTTGTACATAGCACCTTTGTAAATGATCTCCTTATCCTCGTATTGTGTAGACAACTCCTCTTCAAAATTTTCAGCAGCAAGTTGATTCATACAATACAAAGATGAAACTTCATTTTCTTCTTTAGAAAGAGAAATCATACCTCCACTTGCACAAGAGTGTTCGCTTTCATCATTGGTCTCTTCTTCCAAATTTGCATCAGTCTTGTATGAAGATAAACATGTATTATCATTGTCCTCACCTTGACTTGAGTAACCACTTTCATCATCTTCTTCACATGATGCTAGTTCATGACATATCAAATCACAAACCTTGCTTTCATCACTTGAAACATAGGTTTAAGCTTCTTCACTCCTATAAGACTGAGATATATTTCTTTCAACTTCATGATTAATAACATTTTGAACACAAGTAAAATCATCTATAGGAGAGAAGCAACAACTGAAATTACTTCTTGCATATGTAACTTATCAAGTAAATCAACCTTATCATCTATTATAGTAGCATTATCAACACATGTATTCCCTTCAACAATATTAGGAATATTTCTATGCTGTAACAAGGAAGTCTCATCAACACATGCTTTGAAATTTGAATTTGAACACTCAACATGACATTGGTTTCTCTTCATGACTTCATTTTTCAAACAAATATTTCTAGAGAAATGACTCTTGGTTAGTCCATACTTTATATTTATTTCAATCTCTATTGCTGTCATGAATGCATGATGCAAAGTCTTGGGTTCTTTATCCCTTAATAGATAGCTCATATTTTCATCAAACACATCGAGATAAACTACTAAACACACTTGATCATCCGATCTACAATTTTTTTAGGAATCCCATTCAAGGTTCTTGCAAATCTGATATTAAATTCATGAATAAGTTCTCCATTCTTAATATGGATCTTCAAGAAGTTTTCAAAAGAATCAGAGATACTTATTCTTTCCAAAATTTCTCCTTGAAGATGTTAGAAATAGGGAATACTTGAGGGGGGGGGGGTGTGAATCAGTATTATACAAAATTTTACCAACAACTAGATATTATTTATTACTTTGAACCATGCACAAGAAAGTAAACAAGTAATGCTGAATAGTAAAAGTAACCATGCATAGAGAGAACTCATAACACCATATTTTGTTAACTAGGGAAACCCTGCTGGGGATGATGCCCACAAGATGATGTACTAATATAAATGTTCCTTGTTAGAGGATGGACCCTATTAGGAGTCTATAAAATCATATAGTACATTTGGGTCCTTGTTAGGAGACTTTGAATCCTTGTTAGGAGATTCCAACCCTGTTAGGAGTTGTGGTACAATGTGTGTAAGAAGAGCTCACTGCCAAAACATGCACTTTGAATTACAAGAAGAGATCACTGCCCAAAAGAGTATTTAAAGTTCCTTGAATATAGAAGTATGGATTATGTACCTTCTTTTAGCTGATATCCAACCTCAACTTGATCTCGAATCACAAAATTAGGTTATCAAAAATTTGCTTCTACATATGATACAAAACTTCACATTCACAACTTTTGCATATCACTTACAAATAATCTTGAAAGATTTCTTTGCATAAATACCATGCCTTTACACAAATTTATACTAGGTTGGCTAAGATAAAATAAAATTTCCCAACTTAGAGTAAACATCTAGGATTTTGTCCCTAAATGGTCAAGTAATTATTTTGTAAACAAAATAATTCCTTTATCTTTCATTTTGATGTTCTGTACATCTTAAATATCTCTTTTTCTGTATTATCCAATGATCTCCAAGGTTATTAACAACACCATAAAAATGTATATTGTTCCCATATATCTTCTCTTTCAAGAATAAAAACATATAAATAAGTTCTACATAAAACAATACACTACTGTAAACTATTTCCATACTTAGACAATATTCTGAGTACCAAAAATCTATGTATCTTTATATTTGAGATTCACTACAAGCATTTATTGAAAATTGGTTATATGTAGTGATGTAATTGTTGTCATTAATGGAAACACATGATATACATGTTGTAGAAAACCTTAGAAATAAAGATACTTAACTTTTGGTACTTAGAAAATCATCTAAGTATGAAACTGGTTTATAGTACTATATTGTTTTGGTGTATAACTTATTTATATGATGTTATCTATGAGAGTGAGGTTAAATGGAGAAAATATATATGCTGATGATAATGTGGATAACCTCAAAAATTAGTATAGATAATACAAAAAAGAGATATTCATGATTTACCACTATAAAAAACACCATAATTAAAGGTAAAAGAATTATTTTGTTTACAAAATAATTACTTGACCAATTAGGGCCAACATCCTAGATGTTTACTCTAAGTTGGAAAAGTATATTGTGCTCCTAGTTAACCTAGCATAACATTGTGTAAAGGCATGGTATCTATGGAAAGACATCTTGTTAAGTCATTTGAAAGTGATATGCAAATTACGTGATTGAATGTGAAGTAATGTTATATGTGAATGTAAAGTTTTGTATCATATGCAGAAGTGATTTTATGATCCAAGATCAAGATAAGGTCAAAGATTAGCTGAAAATAAGGTACACCATCTATACAGTTGAGCATCAATTACTTGTTTGGGTAGTGACCTCTTCTTGTAATTTGAAGTGCATGTTTGGTCGGTCAACTCTTCTTGCATCCATTGCACTACAACTCCTAACAGGGTTGGCACAACTCTTAATAGGGTTGGAATCTCCTAATAGGGATTCAAACTCTCCTAATAGGGATTCCTACATAGTGAATGCTTTTATAGACTCCTAATAGGGTCCATCCTCTAACAAGGGACATTTATATTAGTACATCATCTAGTGGGTATCATCCCTACTAGGGCTTTCCCTTGGCCAGGGTTTCTGTAGTTAACAAAATATGGTGTTATGAGTTCTCTTTATGCATGGTTACTTTTACTATTCAATATTACCTATTTACTTTATTATGCATAGTTCAAAGTAATAAATAATATCTTGTTGGCAACAAAAGTTTGTAGAATACTAATTAACCCCCCCCCCCCCCCCCCCCCAACCCAATATTCCTTATTTCTAACAACATGTACAACATGTGTTTCCATTATTGACAAAATTTACATATCTACATATAGCCAATTGTCAACAATCTCCCCCTTTGGCATTGATGGCAAAAAAGTAGGGAAATTGGCTAAGTATCAAAAACTTACAACATAACTATGCTTCCCATCTATTACAAATGCTTCATCTTACAAATGCTCCCCCTTTTGACATGAATACAAAATGCATAACTTAAAATTTTCTCATGCAACTTCTCCCCCTTTGACATTAATGACAAAGCTCAAAATGTTCAATAACTGTCAAAAAGTTCTACTGTAAAAAATGTAAAAACTTGTATCTCACTGCCTCAAGGTGATATCATCTTGATACAATCATCAAAATTTTTCTTTAGACTACCCATATCTTTCTCCCATGTGTCCTTGACTACTTCAATAGTACTAATAATTTCACATAAGGCATATGATGCAATCTCAACTACATTAAGGTTAGAGTATATTAAATTGGAATAAGTGTCCTTTTCTTTAACACATTCCTTTAATTGTGTTTCAATGGCTAATAGTTTTAGAGCTATAGATTATTTAAAACCTAATAATATTCTCAAATTTTTCTCATTTTGAAGTTTTAATTTCATGATGTCACTAAGAACACTAACAACTTGTCCTTCAAAATTATCAACTCTGCTAGAGGGTTGTTGCAACTGACTTATTAGAGCTTCTAGCTCACTTAGCTTTTCTTCCATCTTGTTATCCAAAATACTAGTCAACCTATGAGATAAATTACATTTGATGTACACAACCTTTCCATATTTTTGACATCTTTAGAGTTCCTTGATATAAGTATCAAGACTCACTAAATCATTCTTTATGTTCTAAGAAACAATGCTAAAAATAGTAGCATCATGAAAAATTTGAGCCTTAGATTCTTCAACATTCAAAAAATTAGTAAATTCATCGTCAAATGATTTTAATACTTCTTTGGCTCTCTATTTAGGGTCTACTTCTTTATGTTTGGCTTCCAGAGTGCCATGCAATCAATCAATCACCTCCATTAATGCTCTCTATAGAATCTTGACTTTCTTGTTCTTCTCAATTAAATTGTTTTAAAATGAGATCAATTTAGATTGATAATCATCATCACCTATGAAGTTAGAAAAAGATAGTGGAGTGGATGAGCTAGATGCTTTAGTCTCATCTTCCTTTAGTTTCTTTTCTACTACCTCCCTTTCTTTTCTCTCTTCTTCTTCCTTCTCCTCTTTTTCTTTCCTTTCACATTCTTTCTTTTCTTCTTCTAGTCTCTTCTATTTTTCCTCTTCTCTTCTCTTTTCTTCTTTTCTTCTTTCTTCCTCTTATCCTCCTCAAGAAATTTTTTCTTGGCTTCTTCAATCTTCTTATTTTCTTCCTCTAACTACCTCTTCTCTTCTTCAATTAGTTTTAACTAATCTTAAATGTCCTCAGAATGAGACTCAAGCTAATTAAAGATTTCAAAAGGATTCTCATCAATGTTAATAGTAACATTAGTTTGATCAATTTGCATGGTCTCACTACTTACTGACACTTCTAAAGTTTTATCTACTATGGTAGGTGTTGCATTTGATTTAGACATCATCTGGGTGATGGCTACAACTATTTCACTTCTTATAATATTTTTCTCACCTCCCATAAATAGAAATGGCCTCATCTTATTTCTTAAGTAGTGTGCTAGTTTTTTCATCAGTTTCTTGATTTCTTCTTCATCATAAATTTTGCATATAGTCCTTATCATTGATTTTTGAAGTTCAATGTCTTCCTCATGAGTTGGTGCCTTCTTTTCTATAAGTCTATCTAGAATTTCTAATTTATAATACTTTCAATATCTTCAAGTTTTGAGTTATTAGAATCATATATAACATAGTAGAGATATCAATTTGACCTTTCTCAATATCATTGTACAAATCATAAAACTTATTCATTTGTACAAAGTTCCCCCAATTGGCAATAGTTGTATTAATCTTTTCTATCTTCAATTTCTAGGGTTGCCTTGTTTTACCTACTAACTTCTTAAAAACAATAACCTTTTTAGGATTTCTTGTCCCTCATCATCTTTTCCAATGAATTCCTTGATTTTTGAGAATGTTTTCTTCCTTTTCTCAAGTCCAGTAGCTAATTGCTGAACTCTCTTTGAATTTTAAGTCTCAACTTCTACTAACCTTTTAGACTTCCTTTTGGGTTCACTTGGTTGCTGAGTTGATACAAGGGCATATGGAAGGCTTTTCTCTATAGGAGTCACAAAAATGGATACACTTGATGCTTTCCCAATTGATAGAGGTGTTACATACATCACACCTTGTTCTCCAATTTGCTTTAGTTTGAAGATAGTTTTCCTAACTACCTATGATTGAATTTCTGACATGCTAGCCTTAATTAATGATTTCTTCATTATAGTATCAATCTTCTTATGAGATGCTTCTCCTAGGATGCTTGGTAAGATGATTGAGTTATCTCCTCTTATGTTCCAAATCTATAAGATGCTTGGTCCTTTCTAGAGTTCAACAATAGATCAATGTAACCAATAGCTACATCATCACTAAACTCATTACCTAATGGATCAAGAAATTTTTCCTAAGGTTCTACTACTTCAATATGTGTTAGATTTGTATCTACCATGAAACATATATCATCCTTAGATCTGCCAACAATTGTAGGTGCAATTATGAATCTCTATTTCATCTCATTCTAGAATGTTCTCATAATTAGGTTTCCACTATCCAAGATTTTATCCACAGGATGCCTTCTACATACGTCTGTTATCTTATCCACAATACCCCTTTCACTTCTCATAATCTCTGTAAGTAATAGAAATGGAAATCCCCTAAGTGTATGAAGGAAAATGTGATTGATTAGTGATTGAAATTTGAATACACCATTCTTAGTTCTGTTAATCTTCTTCAAATTCTCAAGGATTTTTACTCTCAAAATTTAACTCAAATTCACTTGTTCTTTCTCAACACAAATCTTGTAGGCTACATAGATAAGGCCTGCTAAAAATTCATCACTCTTAGAACTTGCACAAATATAATATGTAATGATTCTACTCAAGAATCTCACATCATGTTGTTTAATTTGTCGATCACCATTGGCTTACCATTACAAACTACCTTAGTATAACTTTCAACCTTTTTCTTAGCTAATTTCTCACCAATAGGTACACTAACTTGTTTTCTAATACTAGTAACCTCACGAATAAGGTCAGCTAAAATGTCAACTACATTATCTCCCATCCATAACTTTCCATTGTGAATTCTTCTCAATATGATCTAAGTCCATTCTTTGTTGTCAAGTTCATGGTAGAAATGATATTTGAATAAGTCTAAATCCTTTAGATGTTCAAATCCAAGCTTTATAGTCATATCATGGTAGACATTTTTTTCCATATCCTTGTTCACAAACTCACTTTCAATAGTTTCAAACTTGCTAGTTAAATAACTTCCTATGCCTTTCAAATATACGACATTGTTTGAAGTTGTTGATATAGCCAAATTATGGTTTCCTTCTAAGGGTTTCATAGGAGTAACCTTCAACTTGGGTCTCTCATCATCCTCAACATTATGAACTAATGACATATTGAGGATTTCACCAAATATAAACTTATTGAAGAAATTATGTGTGAAAAATGATAAAATACCTTTTTTGAAGTAGGGTTTTACTTTAAATCACCTTATCAAATTGCTTCTGGGTGCTCTAAGCTTCTATTATAATCATAATGTGGAAATAATCAAGAGTTATTGAATTTCAATCTTGATTGGGAAGCAGAATCCAAAAGATTAACTATGAAAGTGCACCTTTTGCGTGCTTCCATTGTAAGAAGGTAGACCACAAGGCTAGATTCTGTCCACTATTCAAAGGAAAGGGAAAGGGGGGAAAAACCCACCCTCAAGGTGGGAAGAAAGCTGCTCATGTTCCCAAAATGACTTGGAAGAAGAAAGAAATGTAGGTCAATAAAAATGGAGAGGTTGAAGAAAAAGCTAATGATTCTATTCCTGACCTCCAAGTTGAACCCTGGGACCTCCAGGTTGTAGTGGAAGCACTGGAAGGAGAAGGGAAAGAGACAACTAAGGACAAAACCAACCCTTCCCAAATGAAGGAAACCAAGGATAATCTCGAAGAGGCAAGTATTTTGGAGTCTCAAATCCCTGAGAGTTCTGAGGAGGTTGATCCAAACCTTTCCTCTATCCTGGACTCTATGGAGGAACAAAAGGAAGGGGAACCATTGTCTCAAAAATCCATAAACCCAGTTAGTAGGGAACCCCCTGTAATAGTGAATAGAATCTTAGAATGGCTATCTGCTTCAACATCAAAACAACTGGCCAGACTAGATGCTTTGTTTGATTTATGTAAAGAAGAAGAAGAGGCACCCTGGACAGAAGTCATAAGAAGAAAGAAGAAGAATAGTCGGGACCCCTCGCCTGCCTCTCCTGCTTCAACTAGAAGCAAGGCCAAGGTAGATCTTGGTCATAAAACCAACCTGGTGGGAAGGAAAAACAAGAATGAAATCAGGAAGGAGGAAGCAAGAAGAAACATCATGGCTGGAACGCAGCGCACCATCTAGGAAGCCTGCTCATCAATTAAAGCATAAAGATCCTCTCATAGAATATTCGTGGACTCAATGGAATCCACAAGCAAGAAGTTGTAAGAAATATGATAAGGGATCAAAGGCCTGATATATTTCTTATTCAAGAAACAAAAATGAAGAAAGAAAATCTAGAAAATATTAGATTCAACAGCAACATGAATGGAATTGCCTCTAACTCAGAAGGAGCATCTGGAGGGCTGCTGCTATTATTTAATAATAGACATTTCAATATTGTGCCTGAGTACGATGAGGATAACATCCTCTTCTATAGAGTTCAAAATTTGCAAACTAATGAATGCTGGTTTTTAGTGAACATTTATGCTCCCAACAATAAGAGAAATAGAAAAAATTACTGGGTCAAAGTTGGAAAGTTGGTGCAAGCCAGTGACATTAAAAAAGGCATTATCTTGGGAGACTTCAACTCTCTGTTGGAGGACAAGGAGAAGATGGGAGGATTACCCCCAGATTGGGAAAGCAAGCAGGATCTTTCCAATTTCATCAATGACCTGGCCCTAATGGATTTGGAGCTCTCGGGGGTACCTTTACTTGGTCTAACAAGAGAGCTAGTCAAGACTGCATTCAGGTCAGATTGGACAGAGCTTTAATCTCCCTAGATTGGTTGCACTCTTTTAGCTGTAGATTATCTCTGCTTCCTAGAGTTGGTTCTGACCACCCTCCCATTTCTCTTTCGGTGTCCCCTATTGAGCCTAGGAGAAATTGCCCTTTTAGGTTTGAGAAAATGTGGACCAATCACCCTGACCTATTAGATAATGTCAAAAGATGGTGGGGGATTGGTGTTGATGGCTTAACCATGTTCAAAGTCACCATAAAGCTCAGAAATGTGAAGAGGATGGTAAAAATTTGGAGCAAGTCTAATTTTGGCCATATTTTCCATGACAAGGAGAAGTTTTTAGACAATCTATCTGTCATCTAGGATAGTATACAGAAGGAAGGATATAATGAGAGTAACAGGGAGGCTAAGCTATTGATCCTGTCTAATCTTCATAACATCATCAACAGGGAGGAAAAGTTCTGGAGGAAAAAATATTGAATCTCATGGCTTAAGGATGGAGATTGAAACACAAAGTTCTTTCATCTCTCCACCCTAAAACATAGGGCTAACAATAGGATCTCTAGAATCAGGAAGGGGCAGGTGTTGTTGTCTGAAGATCCAGTTATCTCGACTGAAGTGGTCTCCTTCTTCTCTTCTCTTCTCTCTGAGGACCCCCTGCTTTCCAAGGTGGATCAAGAGGATATCATCTCTTGTATTCCTCAAATTATTCAACCCCACCATAATAAAATTCTCTATGCTATTCCTAATTCTTTGGAAGTTAGAGAGGCCCTATTCTCCCTATTTGGGGACAAATCTCTTGGTCCGGACGGGTTTCCCACCTTTTTCTTCCAAATGTACTGGCTGGTGGTCATGGGGGATGTGGTTAAGGTAGTTCAGGAGTTCTTTAGAGCTAGAAGTATTCTTAAGGAGATTAATTCTACCTTCTTGGTTCTCATCCCTATATCCCCAAGGGTTGACTCTTTCGACAAGTTTAGGCCCATCAGTTTGTGCAACTCTTTCTACAAGATCATCTCTAAAGTTCTCACTTCTAGAATGCTTAAAATCCTACATCTGATCATTTCGCAGCAACAATCGGGCTTTGTTCCTAGGAGACAAATCTTGGACTTGGTGCTGATGGTTCATGAGGTTATTCATTCTTTAGAAGCTTCCAAGCGGGAAGGTATGTTGCTCAAACTAGATCTTTCAAAAGCCTATGATCAGGTGGACTGGTCCTTTCTTAGAATGGTCCTTTAGGCCTTTAATTTTGACAATAAAATGTGTAAACTCATTTCTCAATTGGTGTCTACCTCCTCTCTAGCTGTTCTAATTAATGGAGCCCCCTCTGAGTTCTTTAAACCTTCTAGAGGTCTCAGGCAGGGAGACCCCCTTTCACCTATCCTCTTCATTATTTTAGCTGACTGCATTGGGAGGCTTATTGAATGTAAAAAGTCTAATGGAAGTCTTATAGGGATTAAGCCTTCTTTGAGAAATGTCCCCTTCACTCACCAGCAATTTGTGGATGACACTATAATGTGGGGAAGGTTCTGTGAAAGAAGCTAAGACTTTGAAAGAGGTTCTTGATACTTACTCTAGAGGGACTGGTTAGTTGATTAACTGGAACAAAAGCTCGACCTTCTTTGTTAACACCCCTGAAGTAAGACAAAAGAAAACTGCTAGAATCCTTGGTTGTGGGATGGGCTCTCTCCCTTCATCCTATCTAGGGCTCCCCTTGGGATCCTCTCCCCTTGACTCTTTCTGGAATGGTATTCTGGACAGATTCAACAAGAAGATGGTTGGATGGAAAGGTGCCTCTCTCAGCCAGGCTAGGAAATGCCTACCGGTCAAATCCACTCTTCAGAACCTTCCCATTTATGCTCTGAGCCTTTTTGGAATTCTTGTGAAATTTGCAAATAAAATGGAGAAAATCCAAAGAGACTTTCTATGGACCGGACCTGAAGGAAAGAAAAGGTACCCTCTTGTTTCCTGGGAGAAGGTCTACCTCCCCAAGAGGTATGGAGGTCTGGGCATTAGAAAGCTTACCCATCTCAATAAGGTGCTTCTTGCAAAAAAAATCTGGCAAACCTTCAATAACACTGGTGAATGGAGAGACATTCTGGAAAATAAATACCTCAGAAGACCCTCTCTTCATTTTACTTTATTCAATGAGGACATCCCTAAAGGGTCGACTATTTGGAATGGTATCCTAAAGGCCAGGGACCTAGCTAAGGCAAGGGTCTCTTGGAAACTAGGCAATGGGGAGGATATTCAATTTTGGTCTGACAGGTGGTTATGTCAAGGCCCTCTTTCTAGCAACCCAATTTTTGAGAGATGGGTGCAAGAATGCACAGAGCTATATGGGTTTAAAGTAAGAAATTATAGGGTTGGTCAAGAATGGAGAGACCTTTCCCTCATTTTTGAGGACTTGAAACCAATAATGACTATGCTTAACGCTTTGATCCCTAGTAATAATAAGGATGAGCTGGTCTGGAGGGATAATCCCAATGGAAGTTATTCTATTGCTTCCAGCTACAACTCTCTCTAGGGTTTAAAGGAGAAACCCCCTTGGGTGGATGCCTGGCTCATGGGCCTCACTCCTAAGATCAACATATTTTATTGGTTGGCCCTTTAGAAAAAGTTTCTAACACAAGATAATCTCATGAAGAGAGGCCATGTCATGCCCAACAAATGCCTGCTCTATAAAAATCAGTCTGAGTCGGGAAATCATATCTTCATTCAATGTGACTTTGCTAGGAAGGTGTGGAATTCTCTTAATTATGAATTGGAGATTCTCTGGTGCTGGCTGGATAACCTTATCAACTTTTTTAGTCATTGGAAAAGCCTTTGTAAAATTGCAGGTCGATAGGATAATTATGCCTTGTTTTTGCCTCACTTTTGCTAGAGTATCTGGAAGGAAAGGAACAACAAAATTTTTAGGGATAGAGAGGAGCTAGCAATAATTCTGGGAAGGAAGATTTTGAAAAACATAAAAGAAAACCTTCAAGTGATGAAGGAGGGGGAAGTTGATAAAGGGGACAGGAAGACGGTTAAAGAAAAAGACAAGGATCCCAAAAGATAGGATGCTCAATGGATTCTACCCCCAGAAGGATGGTCAAAAGCCAACTTCGATGGCACTTCTAAGGGTAACCCTGGCCCCTCTAGAAGTTGTGGAATTATAAGAAATAGTTTTGGGGAGGGGATTGTAGCCTTTGCTCTCCCGCTTGGAACCTAGACCAACCATTTGGTCGAAGCCAGAGCCGCGTGCAGTGTGGTAAAGCTGGCTTTTGAAGCTAGAGTTTCCAAACTTTGGCTTGAAGGGGACTCCAAAAACACAATTAACAATATTAATGGTATCTCCCCTCCCTCGTGGTTGATTGCAAATATAATTGATGAGACACGTGCCACCCTCACAAAATTTGAGAAGGTCCACGTCACTCATGCATTTAGAGAGGCAAACTCAGTTACTGACTGGTTCACTAACAAAGGGGTGGAAGCAAACAAAGAGATGATCTAGCATTTCGGAAAAGATATTCCGATGGAGGCTAAGTCACTAATCGAGCTGGAGAAAATCCACAGAAGTATGGGTCAATCTAACTGTAATCATGTTTAATAAAGAAAGAATGGATGTTGGTACAAGAAATAATAAGTTTCTTGGTTTTTGTAATCTCAAGGTATTTTCTCTGTCTTTTCGACACGTTTCGAGGATTGTTATCATTTTCAATCGCTATTGTATCAGAGAGGCGAATGATCATGAACCCAATAATAGAAGCAGAGCCAAAATCTTGGCTGGAAGAAATTTGCAAAGATTGGGGCTCATGAGAATTGTTGAAGAAAAAATGGATGTCATGACTGGAGAACGGAGCAGAAAGGAGCCAGTAGGTGAAGTGGAGAAGTTGAAGAATATGGGCAAAGTCTGGAAAAAATTGGAAAAGGGCGGGGTTGTGAATTTTTTCGAGAAACTCCATGGTTTTGACCCTGAGGTCACCAACAACATGGTGAACTCGTAGAACAATAGCAAGGTCAAGGTGAATGGGGTTTCTTTCCAAATCATTGAGGAGGTGGTTGTGGAAGTCATTGGTATCCCTATGGAGGGTTTCAAATTCTACAGGGACAAGAAACTTTCATCCAATGCAGTCAAGGAGTTTGTGAAAATTTTTGCAGAAATGAACAAGCTAGAAAAGAAAGAGTCTTTCTATGTGATGGAGACTATAAAGAAGTTTTGGAGGTATGTTTTATTTGCCCTCATTAATTAGGTTACCTTGGACTCTAGGTTTGATCGGGTTAGAACTCACCATTTTGTGATTTTAAATCATTTTTGCCATAAGAAAATAATTTCCATTCCCTATTACCTTCTCACTTCTATGAACAAGGAAATCTCTAGTTTCAAGAAGAAAGCCACTGTTAACCCTACCTTCCATGAGGGATTATTGCTTCTCATCCATGAGCATTTCAAAGCTCAGTCTGTATGCAAAAACCCTCCTCAAGTTGAGGATGTTGACAAAGGCAGCTCCAGTTTTTCTTCTGACATTGAGAGCATTAGCTCGGAGGAGGAGAATGTTTCCTCAGGAAAGAAGAAAAAAGGTCAAGCCAAGAAATTGTCCATTGCTACTACTCCTAGTAGGAAAAGCTCTAGGGATCATGACCAAGCTCAAGCAAAAGAGGGTTATGCTGAGGAGGAGGAGGAAATGGATACGGAAGATTTTGATAAAATTTCAGAGGAGGAGGTGGAAGAGGAGAAACCTGGGAAAAAATGGAAGAGGGAGGTTGTGAGAGTTGAGGAGACTAGAAATCAAAGGACAGATGCTATTCCTCTTCCCCTCTCCCCTATCCAGTCTTAGCCTCCTTTAGAGAAAAAAGTGAATGTCATTAGTAGTGAGAACGAGGGGGAAGTGCAGGTCAAAAATAGGATAAAGGCCTGGAAAAATTTCAATGTGAGGACTGCTACTATGGGGATTTTTAGGGAAGTTATGAACCCTCAGATCCTGGTGGACAACCTAGAGTAGCCTAGGCTCAATGAGCTCATAGACCCAGCTATCTTGGCCATCTCAGACAACGCAAGGGAGACTAGTATGAACCTTCTGAATAATGCCCGCAGTAGTATGATTGACAACTTTAGATCAATCAAATGGCTCTTCCATGAGCTGGAGGAAGTTAGAGAAAGGTTATCCCAGATGGAAAGTATTAAGAATAAGACAGGTAATGATAGCCAGGAGGACCAAGATAACAGAGAAAGCTTAAATGAAAGGAGATTAAGAAATCTTGAAAACTACAACCACAACCTAGCAAGTCAGATGATTTCTCTCCTGAGTTCAATGAATGACAACATCCGATCCCTTGCGGGTAGACTTAAGGATAGGGGCTTGCTGGTGGAGGAGGGAGGACATAACTGGGATAAGGCCAGGCTGGATGATGGAAAGGCCACAATCAGTATGCTCACCAGTATGGATCAGGGCATGGAGAAGGTCCAAGATCAAATGGCAAGAGAGCAGCAAAAGATAGTCGAGGCAGCTTAGACTATGCAGGAAATGGAGAAGATAACTAAAGACTAGTTTTCTTGTCTTTTGTCTTTTCATCTTCCTGGCTTTTGGATTTTGGATAGACTTTCTGTAGTCTATTTTAGTTTGTTTGTTTTCTGGCCTTTCTGTGGGCCTTTGTTTTGGGCTGGGCCTTCGGGCTTTTTTTCAGCTGTTGGACCTCTGTTTTGGTTGGGCTTCTTTGGCTTATTATCAACCTTGTTTATGTAAAACTTATGGGTTTTAGGATCCCTTAAAACCTGTTTATCTTATCAGAAACATGATTTAGATAATTGAGGGAAAATCTTTTTTAGTTATTCAACATGAAAGAGAAAAAACTTTGATTAATATGTTGATTTTGACATAACCAAGTGTTAGCACCTGATGTGGACACAATTTTAAAACTTTGAGTGTAGAGTTTGAACCACTTCAAATAGAAGTTCAAAGTAGTTCAAACTAGTTCAAAGCAGTTCAATGGTTCAGAGGCATAAGGTGGTTCACTAGTTCAACTTGCAGATTCATAATCCAAATCCAAATTTTGTCAGTTCAGTAGTTTCAAGGGTTCATTCTGCATTTCAAGTAAAGTCATTGGTTCTACATAACACCATAGAAGTGTAAATCAAAGTGGAGCTTTGGTCCAATGATCTGAAGTTCCAAGGTTCAAAGTTCAAGTCCCATGTTATAGACTCAAGCGTTATTGCAAAAATTGACATGATGTTGTGGTTTGAATTCAGTGAGTCAAATGGCAGATTTGCAGACTCGAGAGTCTAGTGTTTTAATTCAACAATGTAGAGATCAGTATATTCTATTCATGAATTTACAAGAAAGTATTGTAAAAGGTTGATCAAATGAATGCATCATCTCTAGATGTTAATATGTGGTTCAATGTTCTGAGCCTACAAAATGATTTAAGTAGTCTGGAAAGTTTCGTCAATGAATGGATACAGTATGTATTTATACCAAGGGAATGGGTTTGAGCCCACAGATGCAAATCTGCAAAGTCAAGATTTGAAATGACCTTTACTAAACCGACAAAGCTTAAAGTTTGGTATCAAATTTAATGGAAAGTATCATGAACCGAATAAGACATCTACCTATGTCTTAGAATGCATATCTTAAGTGCTCCACATGCATATCCAAACAAAGCTAGCATCACCACCAAAATATATGGTATTTTGAGTTTGGGATGATCAAATACTATCGTAAGTGTCGGGGGCATCGAATACACTATTTGAAGTAAGAGATGAATAAGCCAAGCATTCCTTGTGACTGACTCGATCAACTTTTATGAATTTGAAATGTGAGATCACCGATAGTATAAGGAAACTATTTGATGGAATGACAGAAGTCTTTAAGCCTCCAATTGGTGTGCAGAGCATAACGCCGACAATATCATAAACTCGCAGACTTAAATTCCATAAACATGAAAGATATATACCCCGATGCCAAACACATATGCAGGTTTCATAGTATCATAGAATCTAATACATCTATTTTGATATAAAGATTTGGCATTGAAAATCATCATTACAGTATCCTGAATTGAAGAAACATACATGTGAAATGCCCTTCAGAGTGTTTGAAATTCATCACATTCAATCCATGGAGTTCAACCCGAACTCGATTTGGAGAAATAGAAGAAAATTTTAAGACACAGGAGATTGGGAACAAATGAAGCCTCCATATATTGACTTGTATAGATCAAAGTGGTCACTGTGATTCCATGAAACAAGACACAGACTGACTACAAACATATTGATCAGAATTGTCAGCGGTTTGAAAATAAATGATAGCAACTAAAGTTTTTTGATGTAACATCAAGCTCATAATTTGAAAGTTCAAGTGCCTCCAATTCAAGAAGCCACAACCCAAGAGACATTAATGAAAATATAGTTTGCGCAATTGGGAATGTTATAATATAAAAGAGTGTCTATCACTTTTCTCTCCCAGTGAAAGTATGATAAAGCTCACAACTGATTGTAAGTAATCAGCATACAAAAGCAATAGTTGAGTTTCAATTGATCTACATCATTTGAACATCGATAGTATGCGGGAATAGTTGGATGAGGTGCTGATAGGAAAGAAGACCTCCTAGTCAAAGATAATCGGATACAAACAAAGAGAGACTGTTTGTGAATTATCTCATATAATGCTTATATTGCATTTAAATCTTATAATTTTGGAGCTCATGCTCGGTCCAAATTCTTCATATATGCATGCATCAATATAAATCTAAGCATCAATTCCTAATGTACAGAAATGGATGTAATGTGATGTAGACAAGCATATCATATATCACCGACAATCCATACATGACTACAACTTGATCAACAGACTTTGATAGGATTTTGACTTGGCGGGTGCTTTGATCAGAATTCATACCATTTCCTATTCGAGCTAATAGATATGTAGATTATGTACATTATTTTTTGAGTGTGATAGTCATGAGATCAGCTCAACAGTAAAAGAGGCACTCTCCATATACCCAACACATGTATTCCTCTCTTATATATGTTCCTCAATACGGGAAGATACTGTGGGTGATAATAAATCATACCAGAATAAACAGTTATGTGAAAAAGTTGTGGTGCTAGGTTCATGTGTAGATATGAAGACTGAGTTTCGACATAAATGTGGATGCATCCAAAATCTTGTCGATACAATCTAATTCAGTGGAGTCCCCAGAATAGTTATAACAGACAGGTTGTGAGCTGTTTGATAAAATACATCGTTGGTGACAAGTATTTACTATTAAAAAGAGTCTACTGCAAAAGTACCCCAGTGAATTAATAGGAAATGAATATATTACATATCCATTTAGATATATTATATATTGTGTCAAAACATATTCCTGCGGGCCCTAGGACTCCATTCATAATGGGAAAGGTGATATATTATTTGTCAACCTTAATGACATATGTCATTAGATTTGTTACCTAACATCTGATTAGGAGTAAAACATTACAACTAAGGGAGATTGAAAAAAAAGAGGAAGAGAAGATCAAACGACAGTTCCAAGAATTAGTTATAGAAGCTGAACAGTTTGCCTGCAAATTCTATATATGGTGAAAGCATCAAACAAAAAAAGAGGGGGTTCTGAATTCTTCCAACTTCCAAAAATTGTAGACTTTGGGCTTCAGGCAAGGAAGGAGGAAATTTTGACAAAATAGATTCATCGTCTTAAGGGACAGAGAGAAGCAGAGCATGGGCTTTATTTTTCTGCCTCTTTTTCAGAACTTTGTAGCTAAGAGAGGGTTACAATATTTTGATGTTTGATGTAATATGGTAGAAAGAATTTCTATTTGGTTTTAATGATGGTTGGATTGTAATGTGTGGAAGAGGCTTTGTTATCTTTACAGTCAGGGAAGGGAGGTTGGAGGTGAAATACATTTAACTTTGACTATAATGTGTTTTTCCTTCCACTGAATTCGAACTTTGAGTCATTTTCAGCTTTCTCTAAAAATTACAGTCTGCTGTCATTGTTCCTTTATTATGTTGTCATTTCTTAATAACTTACAAGACTCTAATTTTAATTATCTCAAGAAGATGAAAGAAACAGTGTTATCCTTGTTACATGATACAGTGTACAACAAATTAACTTTGTGTAATCTATTGTATTCTATTTCCTTTCTTTTCAATTCTTAGGTTTCGCATCTACGCTGTGTTTATAGATAGACGCTTGGTATCCTTTCATGCTTTTTGATTAAAAGTACCTATGATTAATTCATTGTAAATCTTGCATGGGGAGTTGTACCTAATAAAATTTAGAGGAAGGTTATTAATCTAATAATAACCTATCCAACTGTTGGTGCTAGTTTGTCCTTTCATTTGGGCATTCGGGGTTAGATTTGCATTGCATTTTCTCGAAGGACAATCTATTCACTAACACCAAGATATGAGCAACAAAACATATAGATCCTATAGCTTACCAGTGCCTTATCTATTGGGAAATTCCACAAATGAAAAATATACATCCTTGGATATCACTGATATATCACATATATCAAGACTCTAGATCTATCGTATCACTTTGTGAATTAGACATCTGCATCAAGACTAAATCTCATACTCAACAAATCCCTTCATGAAATCTACAACCCTATGATGATAAATCAAGAATTTACATGACTCATTGAATCACAAGAAAAATATACCAAAACATACAATGTAAAACATGCTGCAATTTGATTTGTGCTCTTTGTTTACAAACCAAAAAAGATTACAAACAACATAAACATTAGACAATAATTAGACTAAAGATAAACATAAATATTGATTTTTTATTTATTTCCCTGAAACAAATACATGAGGATGTATGGCAATAACTCATGAAACAATCGAATAGACTAGAACTATCTCTATAATTTCATCACTACTATTCATATAAGAGAGAAAAATATAGGGCATGGTAGTATCATAGCTAGAGCTATGCTCGAGGGACTAGAACTAGAAAACTACCAAACCTAAAGAAAGAGAAGAAAATAAATAGAATGAAAGAAATCTTGGATCTTCTATGATGATTCCATTTGTCCACTTGAATAAATTCCACCTACTATTGGAGAAATTATCCCTTCTCTCTTCCCTCAATTGAAAATAAGATCTCATCTTTTGCCTCTACCATTTGATCAAAATATCTTCAAACTGATGGAATCATACAATTGATTTACAAGAAGATACATATGTCACTAAAAATCATGCCAAAACAAATTTTAAATGACTTTAGAGGAAAAATAATACTCCTAGGAACCTTTCCCCCAAATATGGAGCCAAAAAACTTTCTTTGTCTACCTTTTAACTAAATATGAAGCTCCATCATGAAAAACATTTGTTCTATTGAGAATGCCCCTAATTTGACAAATCTTCCCATAACTTCTACTTGTTTGAACCTAGAAACATTCTACTTGCAAAATCAAAAAGTTCATCTTCTCCCCTTTCCATTTATATATAACACTTCATGTTTTGGCAAAAAATAACACCCCTTTTTGTGTGTTTGAAAATTTTGGCCCTTGGCCATGAAAAAAGCATTTTAATGTTCAAAATATTTGATCACATCATATGGTCTAAAATTTATATTATAAAATCTCTCTATCAAAAAATTTTAACCTCAAAATGTATGTCCGTGTTGAAGATATTATTTCAAATGTTTTGACATTTCAATTTTTGCATATCTCCCCAACTCTACCTTGGTGAAAGCTTTAGTTGACCACCAAATAAGTGCCACATGTCATTTTCTTATAGGTCAAATCTGCCACCTCATTGCCCTATCAACTACTCCTTGCCACATCTCAAGCTTTCTCTACTTCTCCACCTCTAACCTTTACTTAGCATTAACCACCAAGATGTGGAGATAATTTCCATCTCCAAATCTCCACCTTAACCTACAACTACCCTCTAACCATCAAGATGTGGAGATAACCTCTAATCTTGACATCTTCACCTTCAAGCTAACTATGAGCTTAACTATTGCGAAGTCACAAAAATCCTTATCTCCACTTATTTTCCCTTTGTCTTAACCACATGACTTAACTAGAGATGTTGTGCCTAGTATTTTACTAACATTTTCTCTATTTGTCTACTCATTTTTCTAACTGTGGAATATGCCCAACAAAGATGTAATTAGACACCATGTGTCCATGCCATTGATTTGCATATGGCACATCCTCACCCATGTGTTCCACCAAAATATAGCTTTGAGTCTGAGTAGGTGGGCCCCACACGTGAGGTCTAATGTCTCAAAAGGCATTGTGTCTTTCAGACACTTAAGTGAGTCATATTTGCACATTTAAATAGATTCAATACTCATCATGATAATGATGTGGGATAAAAATCTAATAAATATCCTTGATTTTGGCTTTCCAATTAGGTTTTCTATAATCTACAAAGGCTCAATGCTACAGAATAAAGATCTTGTATCAAGCCATCTTAGACTGTTAGTCCTCTCCTGTCTAATTTATGGGGGTAGGTGGAAGAGAAAAGACTAGATTCTCTTCTTTTAAAAAAAAAATATTATTTACAATCCCACATAATGGATACACATACTATGGAAGGAGATCCTATCTTAAACTAACAAGTGAAAAGGAAAAATCATTCCTTTCCAATCTGCTAATCACATGGTAATGCACATCCTGATATGTGTTTTCCATTTGAAGTTTTTAGTTTTTGATCATGAAATAAATGCAAAGGTAGTGACTAATATTAATGTAGGTAGACTTGGTGAGTCGGTACAACATTGAGCTCTCACTTTTGGTAACCATGAGATGGGAGAGGCTATATTTTCCCTCTTGAATTGTGGGTCTCCTTTGCCCTACATGTCTTATTGCAACCATTGAAGCAAGATTTTAAATTTTCCAGTGCCATCAGCACAATATTTCTTTCTCCAAATAATCATCTTTGTCTTGGCATTGGTTGGCAATGAAACAAGATTCTCTCATAAGTCTCTTCCTCACCATGCCTTGACTAGGTAAACAAAAATGTCTATGTACCCTCTACTTGTCACCATGGGTAGATTAGGGTATGAAAATTGACAATAGTGTGTGACACCCTATGGACTCAACTTCCCCAAAAAAAGAGATGCGATTCACCATGTTCAACATTCAGCACTAAGACCTTTCTACACCTACAATCACCCATGACCTTTCTTTTGAAAAGATCCTCATGGTACACACTCTTTTGCTAGTGAGCTTTTCCTACACACTTATAACTCTATTAATTATTGAGCATTGAAAAAAGAAAGAAACTTATGCAATTTAAGGCATATGAGAAATTTATGGGTCTCTTAGTCTTAGTGGCCCTTTACACATATTTATTATTTGAAATAGTTTGACTCACATCTTAGTCTAAAATTATACAACATCTCTTCTTAATTAGTGCATAATCAAAGTGATGCCTATTGTTTTCACATATCATATGTGCATCTTCTTATGTAGTATGTTGTTACAATTTTAACTATTTTATCCAAAAATATGATGTGTACCTAATGAATATAGTTACAATGATTCATGATCATAATAACTTCTCAAAACATTTTGAAATCCATAATGCCTTGTTTAAAGTGAGATTAGTTAGGCCCCAAAGTGGGTTTGGCTAAAACATTTTCAAATAGAAACACCTAACCCTTCAAATTGACTAGTTAATCAACTAGCACTAATTAAAATAAAATTCAACCATTGAATCATCATTTAAAACTCATTTTACCATAATTTTTGCAAACTGTGATTTCCTGTTAGGAAGGCCTATGAGTTAGCTTTAAAAACTGACTAAATCAAATAATCTAACTCTAAAAATAAGCATAGTGGTTCTCTATTTGACATTCTTGTACCCTATTAGATTTTGTATCATAAATAAATCTAGGTCAAAATATATGGACCATCAAAGTTTCTCACTTGAAACTACCTTGAAATAGACATGTTAGAAAACAACAAAGTGCATTCAGTTTTGGCTTTGAAAATCAGTTAAATGATCAATTGGAGGCATGAAAATTAGGGTATTAGTTAACTATCAAAAGGATAGTGTAAATCTATGATTTGGGCTTATGAAAAATAAATGGGTGCATTTGTAAGGTGTTCAAAGTTAGGTACTCAGAATTGCAGAACTGGGAACACTAACAGGACATTGATTTTCACAAATTGAATGGACTTAGGAAAGTGTGTAGACGGATTTCTAAAGACTTGAAAAATGACACACTTAAAGTATTTTTAGAGTAGAAAATAGTGGTACAAGCCATTTTGTCTCATCTATCATGGATTTAGAGTTATGAAATCCTGAATAGGGCTACCGATTAATTTGTACTTTTTGACACTAGTAAAAGTTTATAAATTGCATTCAGGATCACATTTGAAAATTAGTCAAAAAAATTCATCATAGGTTCAAATATAGACATAGAATATATTTGGCCCCCCATAATGCAATTCAAAAGGATTTTTCTCATTTTGGTTAGCTGGGTGAAATTTATAACTAGTCAAATAAGGCTTCCTAGAATTTTGGGCAATATGCATTAGCATGACAATAGTTAACAACAACTTTAAGGGATTCAAAACCTAGTAAAAGCATATCAAAATGACTTGAAATCAAAAGCATATATTCTATGATATTCATAATAAACACTCCCAAAAGGGCGAGTCATGAAACTCAACTAGGTGCAAGATAATCAATTGCAAACTAGGCTTCCTATTGTTGTTTGACACTAAGGTAAACATGCAGATTTAAGCAATGCTCAAAATGAAACTTTACAGAATGATTCAAAATGAAAATTTATCATCATGATATTCATGCACACATTGAATGAAAGGTGTTATAAACATGAAACACTTCATAAGAATCAAACTGATGATCGAGTACACATGCATGAAAAGTTCTTATAGGGGCTTAATTAGACTCAAAATTTAGAATGGTACTCAAAATTAGGGCTTCAATTTTAAGTCCCAACAATATTGATGGTATTTTCTATTGTAGATGTAAGTAAATAATATAAAATGATCTAATAATTTTTCTACTGAACTTAGCTTGATGTAGATCCTTTTTCATCTCTCTTGATCAATCTAGAACTCTGTACTGTCCTCTCTCAGCTCTACAACTTCATTCATTGATCACTTGTGTGCTTCTCTTTCTCTACTTATGCACATGAAGCTCTTTGTGTTACTTAGAAACACTCTCCTTTTCTTAGCATAATAACTCCTTGAAGATCATATCTTTGATCACTCTTTTTCACTCTTTGAGATTCCACCATAGCTCAACTCTCTTGGCTCTTTGGCTAGTCACTTGGCAATCTAACCCATTCTCTTTCCATTATATCTTCTTTTATACTATTCTCTTAGCTTTTCTTAGAAGCCTCAAATAGATAATTCAAATTTTCAATTGTCACCCCTACTTCTAAAAATATTTATCATTACATTAGTGTGTCACTCTTGTCAGATGTGTCATTTTCTTATGAGAGTCACAAGTGTCATGTTTGCTCGATGGTTTTCTCTTGATTGAGAAGAATTAAAAATCAAATTCTTCCAATTATTCCTTGATCTATTCCCCCATCACCATTAAATATGACATTAAGAATACTTGTTACTCCTTACATCACTAGATAGTCATGGGACCCTTTTTTCATGTATGTATTATTGACATGACCTCTCTAACTCATTGATCTTTTTACATTTCCTTCCACTTTTCTTTCTTTTGTTGAAGTAGATAGCACTTATCTTATTTCTTCTAAGTGAATAACATTTTCCATCACCTCTTCTGCGTGTACACATCTTCTTTTTTCTAATCATTCTTATTTGATAGGTCTACACATTATAATATTCTTTTTTAGTTGTCCCTTTCTAATAGTATTTTATTAGTGTTGAGATCAATAATAATACCTTTGATCATTGAGTCTACCAATTTGGCCTACTAGTTAACCTAAAAGACATTTGTACTAACAATATCCCCCTTTGGCATTGATGAAAAAACTTAACCATTCTAACATTCTTTCCATTATTGCATTATTCTCCTTCTTTCATTGTCTCCCCCTAATATAGTGCATTTTTATGCATTGATTATTTTGCATCTTATTTCTCTCAACTTCTCCCCCTTTGATGTTAATGCAAAAGATGAACATCCTTTCTTACATATTTCTTTCTTAACTTCTCCCCTTATGAAGTATTCCCTTGTTCTCATCAATCCACTTTGAGTTTTCCTCATTCCTTAATCATGAATTCATTTGTCCTTGGGCGGGCTTAGTTTAGGTTGGATATGGGTAAGACCCTTGATCTTTTTCTCAGATACTCAAATGTATCATTCTGAAGAGGCTTTGTAAATATATCAACAAATTTCTCCTAATTGGTACATATTCTAACCCAACCTCTTTTTCTTGTACATGTTCCCTAAAAAAATAGTACTTCATAGATATGTGCATGGTCTTTGAGTGCATAACCATATGTTTGGATATATTGATAGAATTCATCTTTTCATAGTTGATAACTATTATCTCCTACATTTTATCCTAACTTCCTTCAAGAACTTGATTAATCCAAAAAACTTGAGTGTAGTTCATAGCTCTAGTGACATATTCTTCTTTAACATTTGACGGTGATGTGTAGTTCTATTTCTTGTTGGTCTAGGCAATAAGTCTTCCTCCAAGAAAGAATGCACCTCTAGTTGCACTCTTTCTATCATATATTTTTTCTTCCTAATCAATATCTATAAAGACACTATGTTAAAAGTTACCCTTATGAATACCATAGACCATATTCTTCAGTAACCTTTAGATACCAAAATACTCTCTTTACGAATACCATGTGTGATTCCTTTGGGTTGACCAATAATTTAGTCACTAACCCAATTAGTTGGGCTATGTTTGGTCTACTATGCACCATATATTATAATTTACCAATTATGGGCTGGTAAAGAGTCTCATTCAATTAGAAGCTTTCATCTTATTTTGATAGCTTACAAACAATTTATATTGGAGTTCCTATTGATCTTTCATCCTCTATCCCAAATGTTTAAAATATTTCCTTAACATACTTAGTCTAGTCTATGAAGATAACTCCCCTTGGTTGGGACACTTGTAGTCAAATGAAGAACTTGATTTCTCAAATCATAGACATTTCAAACTCCTTCTTCATGGCTTCTACAAAATCAAAACTCAACTTATCATCTCCACCAAAGATTATTTCACCCAATTTTTTTTTTTGTAATCATCAAGCTTGTTTATCTCTATTTCTTCATGTATAGATTACAATTGTCATTGATTCTTGCAATCTTGATCTTTTCCAAGCATAAGTGTAGCTTCTTATACCATGTTTCTAGTGTTTATTTTGGTCCATAAAAGGATGTTCTCAATCTAAACACTTTGTTCTTGCCTTGTTCCTTTTCAAATCCCTTAGGCTTATCAATATAGATTTCTTCCTCTAGAACTCCATTCAAGAATATAGACTTTACATCCATCTGATATACCTTGAAGTTATTTTATGTTGTGAATGCTAGGATTATCTTGATTCCTTCTAGTCTAACCACTAGTGTAAAGATTTCTCCATAGTCTGTACCTTCTTCTTCTGCATATTCTTTATAAACAAGTTTCTTCTTATTTCTAGCCACTTGTCCATCTTCATTTATTTTGTTTTGGTACACCTATTTTGCACCAATAATGTTTTTATCATCTGTTTGTAAAACCAAGGTCCATGCATCATTCTTCACTATCTGATTAATTCATTATTCCAAGGCCTTTCTCTAGTCTTCATCCTTCAAAGCTTTGCTTGTAGCCTTGGGTTCTATGTGTGAGATTACACAGACTGTCTCTCTTCCTTTCTCCTTTTTATTACTCTAACATCCTTATCTTTGATGATTTGGTCTACTGAGTGGTGTCTTCTCATATGCTAGGCTAGTACTAGTTTACATTTGGATGCTTCTTCTCTCTGATCCCCAAGTATAGTTTATTCTGCTTGATCTTGAATAAATTCTTGTATGGGTTCTACCTTAACCAATACTCTCTCCACTATATCATTTAGTGGAATGTACTAAAACTATTTGTAATCTTCTGGTTCCTTTTTTCTATCTTCTCAATTCTTCTATAAGAACTCATCAACCTTTTACATTTGAAGACTTCACAATTTTTTTGTCCAAAGAGTTAGACACTAGTATGCTCTTCTCTTGGTAGAGTATGCTAAAAATATACCTTTTACCTTTCAGGTTCAAGCTTACCTTGGTATTTGTATCAATTGATATAAAACTTTCTTCCAAATATCTTGAAATAACTAACAAGTGGTGTGTGACCAAACTATATTTCACAAGGAGTCTTCTTTGTCCCTTTCTTTTCTTGTACCCTATTTAAGGTGTACACTCTTATACTTAAAAATTATCTCCATCACATTTGTGCAACATTATTTTGAATCATTCATGTTCTTATGTAGTTATAATGGTTATGTTTCTTCTTTGAATGACACCATTATATTGTGGTTTACTAGGAGAAATTTTCCTTCTAATTTCATGCTCCTCATAGGTCTTTTCAAATTCTTGTGAGATGAACTCACCTCCCTAGTCTGATCTTAGGAACTTTAATGCTCCATCAGCCTCTCTTTCTACCTTTTCCTCATACACTTTGAACATGTAGAAGGCTTTTGACTTTCTTTTTTTAAATAAATAAGGTCATGTCATTCTATAAAAATCATAAAAAAACAACATAAAGTATTTGTAAGTAGATATACTCTTTTTCCTAATAGGATGACACAAGATAGTATGAACTAGAAATAATGCATGTTTTGAAGTGAGTAACTTTCTAGAGAAATTTGAACTTTTCAACTTTCCTAGTTGACAATCTTTACACATAACATTGTCAGGTTAGTAAAATGGGGTAAACCCCTTACACAGTTCTTCCTTCCTACTTTGAAAAAAATATTTTGAAGTTTTCAAGACACAATCTCCTATGCCATGACAAACTTTTATCATTTTGAGATAGTATACAAGTATTAATAGAAATATTGAGGTAGAAAAGGTTACCTCTCCCTCACTCTCCTATAGCTAGAAGCTTGCCTATCTTGTCAAATATTTTGCAAGACCTTTTACTGAACTTGAACTTATAACCTTTGTTGATTAGTTGAGCCACACTCAATAGGTTGTATCTCAATCATTCCACTAGATACACATCTTCATAGGTTGTTGATTCATTTAGTGCTATTGTACCCTTTCTTATCACTGTACATGCCAAGTTATTTTTGAATATCATAGGCCTCGACTTTGTGAAATTTTCTCATGTCACCTAAAATGTGGTGTGAGAAATTTCTATTTATTATTTAAATCTTTTTTATATTGGTACTTTTTATTAGAGCTATCTCCACCCTTTTTTTGTGATAGCAACAAAGGATACTTCATCCTCATCATCTTCCTTGTCATTGGTTGACTCTTAATCAATCACATCTTATTCAATTATGTAGTACTACGTCTTCTCTTTTTCCTTTAACCACTTCTTGTTGGAACCTTTCTAGTTAGTGTTTTCTCTCTAGTCATTGGTTTTCTTTCTGACAGGATCTGGACATCTAGCAATATAATGTTCTAGCTTTTTTGTAGTTAAATCATTTGAAAGAAAGCTTACCGTTGTAATTCGCTTTTTCTATGAACATTCCTTTTGCAAAATAATCCTCTAGTTCTTCTTGTTCTACCTTTTCAACCTATAAGCTTTCCAAACCCTTTTTGTGTCAACATGTATTGGGTTCTCCTTTTTCCCATAGTGTTGTAGCTAGTGTAATTGAGGATTTGAAAATTTAGTTTCAATGCTTGGTGGTTAACTTTTGTCAAAGTTTCTAAATTCAAATCAAGAGACACCTCCATCTTGTCTATTGTTCCCATATCTTGAATGACTAGCACCCTTATGGCATACTTGGGAAACATGTTTCTCAACAACTTACTTATGCATTCATCTTTTGACATTATTCTACCAAATTCTCTCATAGATAGCATGATGTCCTTCACTTTCTTTCATTAGGATTCGATCTCTTCACTCTCTTGCAATATCATGTCCTAAAAATTTCCTTTTAGGCTCTTGGTTATAGACCTCATGATATACTTGTCTTCACCATGGTCATATTTTAGCTTCTACAAAATTTTGTACATTATCTCTAGTTCCTCCACATCTTTATATTTTGTGTATGATAAGGTGTTTTCTAGATCATCCATTATGGGTGTGTGTATCTCCTTCTCCTTCAACTATTTGAAATTGAATTGGCTAGTTGGTTTAACATATTTTACCTCTACATTGGTCCAATAATCATTTGCAACAGTCTTCAGATGTAGGTGCATCTTGTTGAAAAGAAGATTGATGATGTGTTGGAACATATCATGGAACAATCATTATTTTGTTACTGATATCAAACCTGCTACTTACTGGTAGGATAATTGTTTTTTGGTTTAAATGATATAATTTGATTGATTGATGAAGATGATTTGAAAAGAAAGGATAACAACAATACCTAGAGAAAGGTTGAGTTATATAGTCTATAAAAGGAGCACTAAGATCATATAAGACATTGATGATATGAAGTATTGTTGATCTACTTAAGGCTAAAGTGAAAGGTTACTTAAGATAAGACTAGAAGAAAATATGTATAAAAATATGTCTACCAAGCCTAACTGAGCAAACAATGTAAGTTAAGTAATTTAATTCAGGTAGAGCACAAAGTTGGTATGCACTAAACAAAGAAAGATTAGTAGGTTTTGAGCATTAGGGAAGTTAGTAATTGCTAAGAATCAGGGGAATAATAGTGATGATCATGTAAGGAAGACATAGTTCATGTTGAGAAACCTAGTTTTTTCTGAGCATCAGAAGACTATTTTTGTCAAGTTAACTATGTAGATGCCGAGTGAGAATAAAATGACTTTAATCAAAGATTTGATCAATTTGAGTTGACAAAGTTGATTTCTTGAAATATGTGAAGCCTATTGAAGATAAGTATGATGATTTGGTGGCATAGAACTCAAGGTAAACCATTTTTGAGGTGAATCTAATGAGGATTGTAAGAGAATTTTCTAGAGGGAACCTAATGGAAAGAGGGAGGATTTGATGAATCTAACCTAATCCTAAGATGGATAGTTGTGATTGAGCAAAAAATGATCAAAATTCTCTTTATAAGGGGATACAAGGCTAGAAGCAATCTATCAAGAGAAAAAAATAGAGAAAGACAAGAACTATGGAGGTGTTTCTTCATATGAAGGCCAAAGGAAAGAACCTACTATTGGAATATTAAGCATGAAGGCTTAAGCAGGAGAAGAATTGAAGGCTAAATAGAGAAATTAGAGGTGAAAGGAATGAATGTTGACATTACAATCAAGTTTTTTTATTAGTGACACACATACTTAACCAAATGGTTAGCAACTACTAAGCTTATCTTGCAGTTTATAGTGTTAACCAAGTAAATCAGGCTCCACTGAGTTCTATTTCTGCTACCAAGTTCTAGGAATATTATTCAATTTGCATCAAGCATTATCTACCAAGTTGGTGATTATTAGTGTAAGCCGAGCTTCATAGTGTTTACAGAGTTTCTCAGTGCAAACAGAGTTCTCCAGTGTTTACCAGTTTGTAACTTCAGTGATGTGAATCTAGTGTTGACTGAGCTATGTAGTGCCAATCAATTGATTTAGTTTACATGCTAGGTTTCATAGTGTTTACCAAGTCACTAGTGAAGACTGAGTTCAGACTACTTGGTTGCCGAGTATCAAAACTTCACCGAGTATGTCTTCAGAACCAAAGTACCAACAGTTGGGCCAACTTTGTGTATTTTGGTAAAACTTGTATTGTAGCCAACTTTGATGAATTGTAATTTGGATTGGTATATATGTGATGTATTGCATCACATCCAAAATATTAATGATGTAAGAAAGAGAAAAAGCACAAATTAAAAAGGCTACAAGTAGTATAAGGAGAAACAAAGATTTATCTATCATAGCAAGGTGATCATTACACTATAAAGGAATCTCATTCAAAAAATCAGAGTTGCAGATCAAAGATCATCCACTAGTTCATCCTAATAGGTGGAATAGTTAAATCCTTTCACAAGGTAGAATTAACAATCTTTTGTAAATCTCTTTATCAAGTGTATACTTCATTTTATGTTTTGTAAATCCTTTTACAACATGTAACTAGCTATCCTTATTGCTCCTAATAGGGTAGATGATCAGAAGTGATCATTGTAAGCCTTAAAAAGCCAACTTTATACTACAATACTAAAGCTTGTGGGTATCATCCCCACCCCAATTTTTCTTTCTATTTGGAAGGTTTTGGGTCACCATATTGTGTATCAAAGTGTTATAAATGTTTTAATGATTTCATTTTTTCATGCATGCAATCAGATCACAATACACATGAAGAATTATTTGGTGAAATAAGAATAAGTACAATTGGTTACTGATTCACCTCTCCCCTCTTAGTAACCTTGTCTATTTTATATTTCCAACAATTAATATTAGAGCTTTGTGGTTGTCAAAGAAAAAGTTTAATAGCTTGAGAAAAGATCAGAGGTAATGGAGGTATTTAGACTTGATAGTGCTATTGACAATGAAAAGCTAGATTTGGAATGTGCTATTGGGAAACTTAAGAAAGAAAAAGAGAAACACTCTCAATCCTTGAAAAGAAGAAAAGATCTTGTAGTGTAGATGGATGAAAAACTCTACACTGAAGAAATAATTGAAGATATTCATTCAGAAAGTAATTTAGATAAAGCTAACGAGGCAATCAAAGAAATATTAGAAAAGAATGGTAACCTTCAAGAAGAAGTTAGAAAGTTGAAAAGAGAACAAGAAATTCAATCAGTAAGATTGTGTGAAGTCATGGAATAAAAAGACAAGGTAAAAGAAGAGATAGAAGGAAAGAAAAATGAAATTCAACATCTATCACTTCAATAGTAAGACTTCATTAATTAGCTTACTAATGAAAATGAAGAAATCATGAATCTAGGATCAGATAATGAAAAATTGCAAAATGAGCTAAACACTAAAAAGAAAATCAATGAAAGAATGATGAAATCTCAAGTAGACATGAATTAGTTGAATGAGAAAAATCAATACAGAAAAAAAGGAAAAGAAATAATTGGATATATAGAAGAAGGTGAATTATCCAAGCAAGGAGCTCAAAAGAATTAAAGACCTACTTGTAATCACTATGGTAAGTTAGGTCATACATCAAACAAATATTGTAGTAATGGTAATGCTAAATTCAATGCAAAATGTTACAATTACAATAAACATGGTCATAGAGCTAATGAATGCAAAGAGAAACATAAATTTGAAGGTAAATGTCATAAATGCATGAAGCATGAGCAGAAATCTTCTGAATGTAGAACCAAGATATTGAACCTAGCAGAATAGATTGTGAAAGCTATATTTGGTTGGGAGTACAACACATGGTGCAGATGTCACTACTGTGGAAAATTTGGACACACTAGAGTAAACTATGTGAAACATCACATGAGGACAAGAAACACCACTAGATGATGTTTTATTTATACAAAACTTTGACACCTTGTCAAGAACTTTATGAATATTGAAAGAATTGATGATGAAAAAAAAGCCAAGGCTAACAACATTAGAAAGTAGATGAGAGAACAATGGATTCTTAAATATTTTGAGAATGCATGTCTGAGCCATGAAGCACATGTCACTCAGGAATTGGGTGACTCAAGAATTTATACCTAATCTCCCATAGGGGTAACTGGAACTAAGACTCTAAAGTAGACATCTTAAATTAGTTCTAGTTAGCTAGAAGTAAAGATCCATATCAGAATTCAAGATGGAAAGAGATCACTGGGGGTCTAAGGAAAATCAAGACCTTATTGAGCTAGGTTAGGTTGCAAGACCCTAAAGAGCAAGGTCGAGAGTAAATAGGTCATTGTGTGCACACCAAGTCATGGATGACTCTACCAAGAAATAAGATCAAACTGAGTAGAAGAAATTTTATCACAAAGCAAGAGAATATGCCAAGCATTTATGGTGATTGGTAAGTAAAATTTGTTAAGAAGGAAGAAATCAAATTCATTTGTCATCGTGAATTTTTGAAGAGCTATATGCAAATAGTGATTTTTATAAATCCAAGCGATCTATGCGATTTTTTATTGAAGTTATCTCTATTTTCGTAAACCCTACTAAGCATGGCATCCTCCAGCAACAAAACCAAGAAGGGATCTAAGACGTTGGTTTGAGGAGATGATTGGAAGGCACCAGACTTCAAGTTAATTCTAACAATTGTGAAAACACTTGGTCTAACTAGAGCTTAGTCACATATTCCACCAAAAGGTACTATTGATTAATGATATTCACTTGCATTTTTGCTATTCGATTCTGTAAAACTAGAAAATAGGTAATTTGCATAATGAAAGCAACCAAAAACTTTCAAAGAAATGAAAACCAATCTAATCTACCATTGAAGCCAATGAAATGAAGGTACATAATTAAACATGAAAAACTCATAAAAAAAACTCCTTTTACATGATACTCCAATGTTATACTTTCTTCACCATAGAGTTGTTGTTGATGTAGCTCCAATTGACAAGATGCACTTACAATTGAAAGCAAGATAATATGATATGATAGCGAGAATACTTGGATCATCGTTAGCCAAAACAAGTGCATAATGGCTCAATTTATAGGATTTCAAAACCAAATGAAAGAAATGGAAAGAAAGAATGAAAAAGAGAAAGATGTCATAATCATGTGTGAATTTTTTAAATTGCTATGACAAAGAGGTGAAATTAGAAAATTATGACACAATATGACAAACTATGACAATGTGAAAGAATTATGGATAGAAATGTGTAAGGAAAATGGAAGAAGAAAGTGTAATAAAAATGCATAGAAAGATGTAAGATGTGTAAGCTAAAAATTAGGAATGCATAAGAGTGGGAAATTTTGAATTTTAAAAACTCATAATTCCATTTAAAGTGGAAATTAGAAATTATAGCATTAGGAAATAGAAAATGGAAAATGGGAAATTAGAATTTAGGAAGATGAAAAATTAGAATTATAATTTAGGAAATTAGGAATTCCCATAATTCATAAAAAAGGAATCAATTAATTAATAAATATTAATTAATTGGTAAAGGTTAGTAAAGAGGAATAAGTAATAAGAGTGGATAAAATTAAATAATTAAGACATAGGAATAGACTATGGGTTATCTAAATCCTATAGGAGAAATTAACAAATTGATTGGCCAAGATGATTAAATAAATGCAAGATAACCCTATTGAAGGATTGTGATGAAAATACAAAATAAAATGTGATGGTATTGGATTGAAACAAAGAAATGATCGAATGAAATATATGATGCTAAATGAATGACATGAAATGATGACTTATCAAGGACACATGACAAGGGTTGATGACATATGACATTTAATGACCATCATAAATGCTACAAGATGGATTGAAATTGATTAATAGGGTTGATCATAATAACATTAGTAGAAATAGCCAATGCTATTAAATTTATTGAATAAAGACATGATTCGACATTAAAGGACTCAACAATGTCAAAGATCAAATTTGGTGAAAAATGATGATATTCCAAGGATACTTGACATGTATTAATGAATGTTGATAAGGCATTGGAGGATATAAAAATGCCTAAAGGATCAATGATGAAATGATGACATTGATATGGTTTTGAATTATTTATGAGATAATTTTCATTTTGATTGAATGATGATCAAGTTGGCCAAAAGATCAAAGTTAGTGAAATGAGAAAATGGGAAAATTAGGATGTGAAAGTGATAAAAGAGTAGTCACAAACCATTTTTGAGCATCTATATATTCAAGAAATTAGAACCCTTGAGATGGATGAAACCTTGTAAAAGTTATGTGTGAATGGTGCATTAAAACCTGAGCATCAACACTTGGAGACTAAGGGTTTAACTGACATTCCACATATGCCCTGAGACTTCCAGATAAAATGGATAAGGTTTATCCTTAGCTTTGTACACAATGGGAAGCTATGGTTGGATCAACCAATTATCATAATGAAGAAACTCATTCATCAAATCAGAGGGCTCCCAATGTTGACAAAGGCAAAGATTACCAAAACCCTAAGTCAGGTAGAACTAGAAAGAAAAACTCTTGCCAAATGGGATGGAAGAGGTATGCAGATTAGCTATGTTGCTAAAGTTTGGAATTCATGTAATAGCACATAAAATCTATAGCTCCAGTCATCCCAACAAGATATCATGTGAGGCAGGTTATCTAGCTCTCAAGGTGGTGAAGAACAAAATGTCCTTCAACCTTGCTGAGATAATGTTGAACCAATTCAACAAGAACATGGAGAGCATTAGGACTTTGAAGAATAACTGATGTAATTTTGGTTCACTCTTAACCTATTTATTCTTCTTTGTCCAATTTTTTTCCCCTTTAATAGGTACAATTGTAAGGAGAAAGGATGTACCAACACTATACTAGATCAACAAGTATATAGTAGAGATGCATGAGAACTATGTCAGTGTCATGGAAAATTATTTTGATTCATTCAAGGAAAAGATGAATAATAGATTTAGAATTCCCATGAAACTTGTAGAAGATTACAAGGATGATGTTTACTTTATGGTAGACTGTGACAAGGTATACATTCAAGCAATCAAGCCTAGAGTGTTGTGGGTTAAGCCTCCAAGCTATGAGGTTAACACTAATAACACCAATGACATCATTGAGGCACTATTGAATGAACCTATGGATCCCAAGGCTACATATTTTTTCACATATGATGAAGCCAAAGCCATAATATAACTTGAAATAAAGCTTCCTCATGTAGTCAGCAAAGGATATAAGAGCAATTTTGTTGTTCATGTTAATGATAAAGATGATGATGAAGATGAAAAGGAAGAAAATGGAAATAATGATGAAAAATAAATAGATGATGTTGATCAAGATTATGATGAGAAATAATAGGAAGCTATCAAGGATAATCTCCCTAAGATTTAGAGAATTGAGGAAACTGATCCTAAGAAGATTGCAACAGTAGTTATGGTCTAATTTCCTCACTCTCTAAGCAAAGATTTAAAGCCATCAAGCTTAGAGAAATTTTCTACCAAGTTGGTTGTGGAAGAAACCACTATAATTCCAAACACCCAACCAATCTTTACACCATTCAGCTAAGTACTACATTGACTAAAGTGATCAACAATTCATCCATCGAGTAGGAAGTGCTTCCTCCATCTGATTTGGCTATTCAGAAACTAGGTATTTCTAAAATCTATGCAATATCTACTTTTGTTTCTAGTCCTTCTATTTAAACTATTGTTACAATCCCCAGTGTACATGTAGTTAGTACAAAGATAGTTGAGAGCAAACCTCAACTAAGTACTGAGGTTTCTAGAAAAGGAAAAGATAAAGAAGAGGACATCGATCTTGATGAGGATATCGTTATCCCAAATTGGGATATCTCTACTCTGAATCCTAATCAAATTCACATAGTAGGTGAGCCATTGCATAAGAAAGCTAAGGAATAGAGGCTTAGAGAGGAGAAAAAAAAAGAAAATCAAGTGCTAGAAGATGCAAAGAACATACTTGCAAATGCACTCAATACCAAGGTTGATAGTACACAACCCATTTTAGTTTAGTTAGCATAAGTTTTTCAAAAATTTAATGAATATTTGAATGGAAAATAATATTGTTTCAAATAGTAGAAAAGAAATTTGAAAACAAAGTATTGGAGCTAGTTGCACAAAAAATTTCAATATATCAAGTAGACTTGTCTACCATCCTTAGCTCATTGGAAACCTTTTCCAATAATGTTACTACTCTATTCATTAAATTATTTGATACATCTATCTTTACTTAGGAAATCAAAGATAAACTCTCCAAGATAGATGAAAAATTGAAGAAAAGTGCACACTAGTTGTCACTTGACATGAGCTACAGTTCTACTCATTACACAAAGATTAGATTTTTGATCAATATGCAAGCAAAATTATTAGGGGAAGAAGCCAGGATTAGGGCCACACTTGTAGACATTCAAGGAATGATTCTTCCAAATATGGATGCATTATAGAAACACATTGCACATGCCAAAACTCTCATCCATGACAATAACTTCTCCATAGCTGATCACATGATGGAGTTATCAGCAACAGTGCAGATTGCATTACATGCAAGCAAGGTGTTACAAGTAAATTGGGACAAGACAATGTCAATAATTTTAAAGGTACATTCTAAGTTCTTGTCATATTTTGGAATTATCATGTAGCATACACCTTTGGAATTTATGTCAAAGAGAGGGAGAATATGTGATGATGCAATAAAGGAGGAAAAGATGAGAAGAAAAGATGCAATATAAGAGACATCATATATGTGTATATAGCAGGTAAAGTAATATATATATATATATATATATATATATATATATATATATATATATATATATATATGTATGGGGGAGCATCACAATATTACGCATATTCATGTCTAGATATTCAAAAAACATCTCTTACAAAAGCAATTTTGAAAAATCTGAAAAATAGAGTATGTTACCATATTGAAGACACAAGATGGAGACTAAAGATTGTTTTGAGCTTGAAATTTTGAAAAATTAGTTTTGATTAATAAGTGTTTTTGTCACTAATGCCTAAGGGGGAGATTGTTGACATTATAGTCAATTTTTTTTATTAGTAATACACACACTTAATCAAATGGTTAGCAAATACTTAGCTTATCTAGTAGTTTATAGTGTTAATCAAGTAAATTAGGCTCTACCAAGTTCTATAGTTGCTACCAAGTTCTAGGAATAGTATTTAGTTCACATCGAGCAGTATCTACCAAGTTGGTGATTATCAGTGTAAACCAAGCTTCATAGTATTTACCAAGTTTCTTAGTTAAAACTAAGTTCTCTAGTGTTTACTAAGTTTGTAGCTTTAGTGATGTGAATATAGTGTTGATTGAGCTATGCAATGTTAGTCAAGTGATTTAGTTTATATGTCAAGTTTGGTAGTGTTTACCGAGTCACTAGTGAAGACCGAGTTCAAACTACTTGGAATTGATTAGTATGAACTAAGCTTCTACATCTACCAAGTGCATGAGAATGCCAAGCATTGACAATGGTTGTTGAGTATCAAAACTTCATCAAGTATGTCTTTAAAACCCAAGTACCAGTAGTTGGGCTGACTTTGTGTATTTTTATGAAACTTGTATTGTAGCTGACTTTGATGATTTGTAATATGGATTGGTATATATGTAATGTATCATATCACATCCAAAATATATATGATGTAAGAAAGAGAAGAAGTATGAAGTAAAAATGCTACAAGTAGTATAAGGAGCAACAAAGATTTATCTATCACAACAAGGTGATCATTACACTACAAAGGAATCTCAATCAACAAATTAGAGCTATAGATCAGAGATCAGCCACTAGTTCATCTTAATACGTGGAATAATTAAATCCTTTCACAAGGTAGACTTAATAGTATTTAGTAAATCTCTTTATGGAGTCCATACTTCATTGTATGCTTTGTAAACCATTTTACAAGGTGGACCTAGTAGTCCTTATTGCTCCTAATAGGGTAGATCATTAGAGGTGACCATTGTAAGTATTTGTAGGCTAACTTTATATTGTAGTGCTAAAGCTTGTGGGTATCATCCCCACCCCATTCTTTTTTTATATTTGGAAGGTTTCTAGGTCACCATATTGTGTGTCAAAGTGTTATGAATGTTTTAATGCTTTTAGTTTTTCATGCACACAATTAGATTAGAATACACATGAATGATTAATTGGTGAAATAATACTAAGTTTTATTGGTTACTAGTTCAAACCTCCCCTCTTAGTAACTTTTCCTATCTTATATTTCTAACAATAAATGCCATGAAAAATGGAGGATTGAATCATAACATAATAATTTGCAAGTGAGTTGTTCTAGTTATCAGATCAAGTTCTACTAATTCTAACCATCGTATCAATCTAGATAAGTTCTTTGGATTAAGGTTGACCTAACAATGATGAATAAATCCTTTAACTAGACAACATTCTAATAAAAATTTCTAAAGTCCTCTAACAAGGCTCACTTCTAACAGGGTGATTGAAATCCTTTAGTCAATTTCACATTCAAAAATGTGCATTAGAACCTTTAATAGGGTTGGCTCCTCACAAGGCTTACTTCATAAGAGTGAAAATTGGTAGCATGTTATTGGTGGTTTTTCCCAAATTGGATTTCCACATTAAATCCTTGTGTCAAATTATATGAATGATTCTTCTATGTTTCATGTTTACATTTCTACAAAGTTATTTTGATTTAAGGAGAGTAACCTACTAAGTTATGGAGATATTGGTTGATTTAATCAATGCATGCACATATATGTTTGATGAGTACATAAAAGTTTTAATTGTATATTTGGACCTTGGTTAACTAATTCACAACCAAAAGATAAGGAAGAACACAATTAGGCAATGTTGGATATTGCATCTAACCTAAGCTACACAAAGTTTGATGACGTCAAAGAGTGTAATTCTTCCAAACAGATGTGGGATGCCCTAAAGAAGATCTATGGAGGAGATAAGAATGTGTTGAGAGCCAAATCTGATTATATGAGAATGTAAGAAGGTGATAATATACTATATAGTTTAGTATTGTGCAAGAGTCAAATTTTTTTTTAATGCCATCAGAGGATCAACTAGAAAGATTTAAGATGAGACTGTGATCAACAAAGTGTTGAGAACCTTGCTTTGTACCTTTGCTATTAGAGTCTCTACTATACAAGAAATGAGATGTACTCCTGGTAATAATCTAACCTTGAAGGACTGGTTGGTAGACTCACTTCTCTTAAGCTTTCAAATTTTGATAATTTCAAAACATAGAATGTTGAATCTTCTTTCAAAGCTAAACTATCACTCAAAGAGCCTACGGAAAAGAGTAAAAAAAGGTCAAACATGTTGCTAGTGATAGTGATATTTATGAAGAAGATGTAGAAGAGCTCTCTATGCAATAAAACCTAACTTGTTGGGAGCACACATAAACAAATAAAGTTAGTTGCACATGTATATCAAAGATTTAAATGAGATTGAAATACAACTATCTATACTTGAGTTTTACAACTTAACACAACTAAAATAAAAATTCCTTATGCAACCTCAAAGAAGCTCAACAAGGGTGCCCATAAGAGGCCTTGTAGGTATCCTCAAGTGTGAGGGATATGGATGTGCTCTCCCAAACACAATTATGAATGAATCCCTTCAATTATTAAAGTATGAAAATGAGATGAATATAAGCTAGATGATTGATGAATGTTTCAAGAGGATGTTATGGAAGAAGCTATTCTCAAAACATTCTAATAAGTGGAGGTGAATGCAAGAAATCAAACTAAACTATTAGTGGAAGAATGAAATCTAACATCTACTAAAGGGTTAGTAACAATGCATGAAAATCACTAAAATCTCTAGAACTATACTAGCATGATAACAATGCAAATGAGAGAGATGTAAAATGCTTGAGAAAAGGGCTCTATTTATAGGTTTTAAAGAAGCCTTGGGGAGGTGGCATTTATGTGGCATCCACATAGGTGCCACAAGAGAGACACATGGGCTAAGCAGACAAGCCATGCAAAGGTCACTATAACCATTTTTAGTGAAAGTGATGGCTCAAGGTTTGCTCACCCATGTGTGAGAAACCTTGGAGAAAGGAAAGGGGAACAAATGTGTAAGAGGTGTTGTGAATAATAAAATAGAAGCTTTATTGGAAATTTAGTTTCTCACACATATGTGAGAAAACACTTAGGAGCTAAAAGGTGTTTAGGATAATTAAGTGGGATTAATGAATAGATAGGCTTATAAGGATGAGAGTGATGGGTGGTAGACTAGGTTTTAGGTGCGATTAGGATTAAATTAAATAGGATTTAACTTAATCATAGGATTATAGAATTTAATCAAGTGGAGGAAATTAAATAAATTAAAATGTATTTAAAAGAGGATTTATGGAGCACTATGCATTAAACGAATTTAATACATTAGAGGGGGAGTATTCAAATTAAATTTAAATACATTAGGGAAATAAACCTATTTAATTAAATGAATTTAATTAAATAAGTGGAAGAGTATGACAAATATACTTAATTAATAAATAAATATTTATAATGTCAAAGGAAATATTAAATGAATTAATATAGTGTGTGAGATGATTTTAAGTGTCTACATTTTGGCCCTCTTTGATGTGATGTTGGGATGACATTATATCAAAGAAAAAAAAAAAATGTTGCTCCAGAAAGGATAGGAATCTTAGAAGTTGTGTCATAGCGACGATAAGGGAGAATGGTTCCCCCTCAAGAAAATGGGGTGGAAAAGGAATAAATTTTGCCCCATTCTCTTGAAAGTATACACAAGAAGGAAAAGGGAAAGAGAAAGGCTTAAAAGAAGGCCTTGGATGACTTTTTGGTAAGATTGGAATGAAGCAAGGTGAATCGGATAATGATTAATGTAAATGTAGCTTAACTACATCAATGCATGGGATTCAGTTGTGTTCATATGAGAGAGTAAACCCTAGTTTGATATTGCAAGAGGAGTGATGCACCAAATGCTATAGTAGCATAGATGGAAAAGTTCCTTTGCATGGACTAGACTCTTAAAATGCAATGTAGATTTTGTAACTATGATGGAACAAATGACAGATTCACACTAGAGAGGTCTAGGTACACTCAAAGTCTTTTCACAGATGTTGGTGGAAAGTGTGATAACCCATTGCCCCCAATGACAAATGCATAACCATAACACAAAACTATCATAGATGTGTTAAAAAATCATGAGAATAGATCATATTGCAAAATGAAACATGAAATTGGGTTAAGTCATTCAAATGATACCAAGATATTGAAGATCGATGCACACTTGGGGAGACTAATGCTGATACACAAAGATAAAATCAACAAAAGACCTTATGATCAAGTAATCATTTAGTCCATAGTGCTTTCCATGAACTTAATTCTAATGGTGAATCTATTAAGCATGTGTAGGAAGGATGCATCCTATAAGGAAAAAATTGATTGTTTGATTGAAATTGTATTGAAATGTTTGTGATTTTTTGCTAGCAATTGTGTGAAAGGAAAAAGGTTCTCAAATCATTTAGTTTCAGTGTGAATTTGTGTAAGTTTTGTTTGCAATCACTATTTTTATAAGCTTATTTTGATGGGTTGAAGCTCAGTGTTATGAGATCATATGTTGAATAGAAGAATTTGGATTAGATATGATAAGATGATGGATGAATTGAATTGGAATGGAAGAGGAATGTGAGAGAGAAAGCAATAAATGTTCTCTAGAGGAAAGTTTTCTTAATGGATGACTAGAAATTTGATCAAGGTATATGAAAATAGATGAAGAAATTAAGGACTTGATGATGGAAATTAATTTGTATGAAAGTGTTAAAAGAATGGAATATGATTAGTTTGGAGGAGAAATGAATTGATGAAAAGGACTAGATTGGGACCATTGACAAGGGAGATCCAAGAAATGATAAATGGATGAGAAAGGTGGGGATATTTGAATGGAGGAATCATATGGGGGACCAAAGGATCTGGTATAGGACAATGGGGGGCTAAGGACCATGTTTCAAAGAAGTGACCAAAAGTGCCCCATACCAAGGATAGGGAAATGGAAGGAAATATGGTGGGAAAGGATGCGTGAATATGGAAAGATGGTGCAGAGGATATTGTATGGAGGAAGTGAAGGCATGTGTATTTCCAAAGTATGTATCAAGATTTTGTTTTTGTGCCTCTAGTATTGATCACGATCATAGGCCTAAAAGTGGAATGAGTAAGGGATAAGGGAGGGAGGGTATGAAATAGGGATAATGATATGAAGAGTATGGATAAAATGTGGCACATTAAATTGATGAAATGGGTGGGATAATTAAGACCAAGGATAGATGAAAGGAGCATGGAATTATGTAGGAGTATTTATGGAGGATGGAGGAAATGAACATGATAAGGACTATGGGATGAAAGACATGGATAGGATGTCAAGATAAAAACATGTGAACATGGACGGAAATATGTAGGATAATGGATGCATATGGAGAGTTAGCATGGAAGGATGAAAGAAATAGGATATTCAAGATCAAAGATGGACAAGGATGATGAATGATAGATAGGAATATGGAAGATATATAAGGTAGTGTAGTATGGATGAGGCTTGCCCCTAGTGTAGAGAGCAAGTGAAAGGATAATTGAATGGATGGATAAGTGGAATTCAAAAGATGGTGGATACATGATAGGGAAATGTAGGGAGGACTCAAGAATCTATTTACATGGATGGTATCCCTTGATATTTCTTCTCTTTCTTTGTTATTTTCAAGGAATTTTGAATATTTTCTCATAAATTTTGGTAGGATAGGGGAAATAAGTATGAAGTGGATTGGTAAATGAAGGTCAAAGACTTATAAAAAAATTTGGATTAAGAGGGTGGAGTGGTTGAGAGAAAGACATGGTTGATGGATTCTAGGTTGGATGACTTGTGAATGAGTGGATGAAGGAAGTGAAAAAAATCATCATTGACACATATCTTGAAGGGTGATGGAAAGGAGGAAATTTTGGAGGATATGTAGGAGAAAGTTTGAATTTTGGGATATAGGGACCCAAAATGGATGAAGGAGATGATGTATTTAAGATAGTGAATTTTGGGACATAAGGACCGAAAATAGAGTTGGTAAATGGAAGTTTGGATGATTTATGATTGAGGGAAGCCTTTGGACTAGCAAAATTGGATGCCATTTTGAATCTTTCTTTTAGGTTCATTGCTTCATTAAGTAGCTTTGGAATCCACATAATTTTTGCATTTTTTAATTTTGAGCCTTTGTGACCTTTGAATTTTGTTTTGGATCATATTTCTCTTTTCTTGAACATGTCTTTTAGAGGGGACATGTTGATCCTTGTATTTTTGTGGATATTTGTTTTAATTCACTTTATTTTGGGCATCCCATTTTCTTCCATTGACCATGGTACAATTGCATGAGGAAAAAGGGGATGGAGAGCTTATGGATGGTGAACATTGGAAGGAATTCAAGGATGTGTGTCTTTGTTGATCTTTACTAGGAGCATGAGGGGATGATGTGGAAGAATTAGATATGGTAGATGGATGGATATAAGGACCTAAAATGGATGGAAGGGATGAAGGGTTTTTCTTCAGAACACAAGGACCCAAAATGGATGGAAATGAGAAAGGAAGTGGATTATGGATATAAGATCCCAAAATGAACTTGGAATATGGATGATGGGAACATTTAGGTTTTCATGTAGGAATTTTATATTTAGAAGGAAAGGAAGGTGTACCAACATCTTGAGACATTATTTTTTCAATGGGATGCTTGTCATTTTGAATACAAAATGCAGGTCCATGTATATGGGGTTCATGAGTGGATTGGATAGGTGTGGCAAGGTCTTGTGGAGGATTAGTATCATGAGAGGAATCATGAGGGATAATAGGATCATGAAATGGATTGGCATCATGAAATGCACATAAAGGGGTACTTTTATCTTGACTTAAAAGAGGATAATGTAGTGGGATGGAAGGAATTATTGGATCAGCTAGTGGGATGGAAGGAATTATTGGATCATCTAGTGGGATAGGATCATATAATGAAGTGGATGGAGTGGAATTATGAGATGGAATATTTTGATCTTGACATAGAGGAGAGCTATTGGATTCTATAGAAGGAATATCTTCATAAGGTGGAGAATCTATGGATGTTAACTCTTGAGAGGGAATGGAATTATTTATGTGCATGGTTCATGTAATATCTTGATCTTGATTAGGAATGGGACTATGAGATGGACTAAGAGGGATAAATGGATATTGAGGGATACTAGAATTATGGGATAGGGAATTGCTTGGATCTAGACGAGAAAAGGAATCCATAATGACATGCTTTGGAGCAAGGTATTGAGATAGAATTGGGTGTATGAATTTGGGTGATTGGATCACTTTATTTTTAGTTTTTTACTTAGACAAGGTTTCTAGTGAGATAAACCTATTACAAGGTGGGGATGATGTTCACATTGGAGGATTATGATTGTGTGGCGATTGGGCATTAGGTAGGGGATCAAAATGATGATTTTGGACATTACATGGAGGGTTTGGGTTGGATGGGACATGAGGATTATGGTCTTTGAAACATGGGGCAAGAGGACATATGTCTCAGGAGGTAGATTTTTGCTTTCAATTTGCTAGGCTTAAGATAGAATTCTTGATTTCCTCAGTTTCTTTGGCAATGACATTTCTATTTGAGGAATTGTGTGGGCTACAAATGAAATTGTATGTGGTTGAAGGATAATGAGGTGGATTTCCCTTGTCAAAGGTAGAAGAAAAATGAACATGAGATGGATTAGAATTAGGTATGAAGTTTTGAGGATTGATTTGATATGCAGGTTGAATGGGAGGTATAACCCCATGTTGCTTTTGAAGATCTTCAACCTATTGGTCTCAAATTGGTTTTGACAATTGAGTGTCAACACCAATTTTCATATAGAAGCTAAATACACTATATATGCCGAGCTACAGTATGTGCCAAGCTAGAATTTCTATAGGTGCCGAGTGATCTTCAGGTGCTAAGTGAAGATCAAGTGCTGAGTGATATATAGGTGCCAACTCACAGTTGATGTTGAGCAAGAAAAAATGCAATAGGTGTCGAGAAAAGAAAATCATATATGTGCTCAACACCAGTAATCTAATATGTGCTGAGTAACACAAAAATCAACCTATGAGTTTGTGCCTCCACAAACTCAGATGTAAATTATTTTTGGGCTGACATAGAAGGATCTCAAAGGATAATTAGGATAAGATCAAATCTTTTATATTTCCTATGCAATCAACATGCATCCAATAAGAAAAATGGAGAAGGCATGGAACCAATAAGAAAAGTGCAAGGAATGAGTAGGAAATAGACATTTACTATGGATCGTAGATCCATACCTAACCCTAAGTCTTTGTAATCTTTAAAAAGGAGGATGAAAACCCATTGAATGAGAGGATGAGAGTAGTGTATGGGTAAACTCTAGTGAAATTCAGTGAGAAGAGTGAAAAGACTTAGAGGAACAAAGAAAAAATGCATATTTAGTTAATTAGAACAGAGTAAGGGTTACGAATACATATCAGATATTAGAGGATCAAGATTAGAATGAGAAGAACCAATGCCTAGAATTAGAAATTTGAGATTGTAAGCTATCAAGTTTATTAGTTTAATACTCTCTAGCAATTGTATTAGAAGGAAAATCCTATGTTGATAGGTTAGCTTAACAACTAGGTTGTAGATCCTTTAAAGAGGTGATAAAATCCTTTAAAATGGTGACACTTCATGTAAAGTGTTTGTAAATCTTTTAACCAGGTCACTATTGATATAGTGCAAAGCCTTTAATAGGGTAGGCCTTTAACAGGGAAGATCATCAAAAGTGGTCAAACATTATTGCTACAATGATTTTGTAGGCATCATCCCCACCCCAATTTAACCTTCTCATTTTGGAGGGTTTATGGCTTACTAAATTCTGGTGTTATGTGTTGTTGATGCATGTGTTTACTTTATGTTTATTTGATATGTTTACATGCATGAAGTTTATTTTAAGTTAGAAGTTTTTAAAGTTAAAATGTATTAGTTCTGATTCACACTCCCCCCCCTCTCAAAAGTATTCTTCCCATTAGATTATTCCAACAACTGGTATCAGAGCTAAGTTCTCACAAGGAGAAGCCTAATAGCTTAGAGAAAAGATATGAAGATGGAAGTCTTCATACTTGGGAAGATAGTAGAAAATTAGGTGATTGATGTGTAGCTTGCCCTACATAACTTGGAGGAAGCCTAAGAAGAATTGAGAAAATCCCTGAAAAGAAGGAAGGATATAGCCATAGCTGAAAATGACATACACTACAAGGAGATTGATACCACAAAAGTGTTTTCCAATGGAGATTCCAAAGAGTTTGATGTAGCAATAGCAAAGCTAATGGAGAAAAATAGAGCTCAAGTAGAAGAAATTAGAATACTTAAGCTTGAACAAGAATCACAAGCCATAATGCTTTGTGAAGTAACTGAATAGAAGAAGAAAGCCATTGAAGACAAGGTTATGCTAAAAGATGAAAAAAGGAATCTTACCAATAGACTAGAGGAAAAGAAAATTGTGTTTGAAAGAATCTCAAACATGTAGCTAGACACCCTAAGCTAGATGATGAATGCACATCATGAATTGAATATGAAAGATATTGACATCTCTACACTAAAAATACAAAATGATCAACTACAAAATGACCTAAAAAGAGAGAAGGAGATTGAAGAGAGATTCAAAAAATCCAATGAGGCAATCAAGTACTTTGAGTAGCTACTAAAGTCAATAAGGGCTAGTAATGATACTTGAAGACTTGGTTACACTAGCACTAAACAAGGAGAATCATCCAAGACTACAAAAGAAAGGAGTAACAAAGGTAAGAACACTAAACCTACTTGTCATTTCTATCATAAAAAGGGACACACTGCTAGTATATGTAAGAGTAAGAAGAAAAATCAGCATTATAAACCTAAGAATGCAAGCTACTATCATAAGTGCAAGAAGCAATGACATCAAGCACATGAATGCAAAACTAGGACTATCAGAACACCAAGATTTGAGGATCACTACTACAATTGCTAGAAGTATGGACATAGAGCATTTGAGTGGAGATCAAAGTCTATGTGGAGATTAAATCAGGCAACAAGAGAAGGTAACCATGGTCATCACTACAATTGAGACTATAATGCCAGGTATAGCTATCACTACTATCAGGAATATGGACACATTCCTAAAAACTACATAAGGACACATTTTAGAGGGAACTACAGTAGATGGTTAAGTCAAATCACATGTTTCAATTGCTTGAAGACTAGTCATATTAGTAGAAATTGCCTAACAAAGTCAAAGGCGTCCAAGTTAGAAGTCAGCAAGGGTAAAGAGAAAGTTGATGTTGAACACATCAGAGGGCAAATGAACAAGACATGGAAGAAGAAATATGAGTGCAGCTCATCAAATGAAGGGATCACTTCACGTAACAGGTCAAGTGGTCACACCTCATCCAACTAAGAAAGAATAAGGTGTATGGGATTGATATACATAGTTATAGCATGCATCAGTCCCAAGACAAACAAGCACTATAAAGAAGAAAACATCATGAATCAAGATGCAAAGTCAAACTTCAAATTTTAGCAAGTGTTGTCAAGCTGTCCTCAAATGTTGAGTAAATGTCAATGAATGCTGAGTTGTCAGTAGTGACCAAGTTGATAGTTAGTGCTAAGTAATGGAAAATCAATGGAAGCTAAGTCATATTGAAACCTTCAAGAGCCGAGTGTATAGCTGTATGCACTAAGCATTTAATGCTAGGTTTTGAAAAGTATAAGGTCAATTTTTTGATCATTTCATGTCATTCGAACATAGAGAAAAGACAAGAAGAGCATAAAAGAGATCAAAGAAAATCATTAAAGCCATTTGCATGGATTTCAAGACTAATCAAGCGCAAATTTTTTTGAATGAAGGTATTCTTCAAGTGCTGAGTTGCATAGTGTTAAAGTTTAAATCTTTTAACACCCTATATCAGAAAAATGGCTTCTAGTTCTAAGAATCCAAAGGATAAGGAAGGTCACAAGGTTCAATTGGTTAGTAATGAGGTCAAACAACCTGAGTTTAGGCCAATCCTAGAAGTTTCCTATAAAAATAACCTTGCTAGCACACTCTCCATTATTCCACCCAAAGTCATAATGGTGTAGGATGTGAGAAAGTGTTACAATTGTAAGATAGGTGCAGTAGGAGACCTTGAAATTTTTTACACATATGATAAACTGTGAAAAAATTGAGTGCTTAAGGAAGAATTTCAAATAATTGTGAAAAATGGTTTAATCCATGCCCTAGTTTACCCCACAGGTTTTAAAACTAAATAGATAAGAATAGTTTTAAGTAGGATACATAATAGTTGTTTATGGCTGGAAGGAGGACCAATCAAAATAATGAAGAGGATAGTGCATAGGGTTATGGGCTTTCCAACCCTAGATTGGCATAAGACCCTGAGAAGTGACTCAAAAGAAGTTATTGAAAAGAACACCAGAGCTAAATGGAATAAAAGGGACATGAAAATTGACATGATCATAGATCCCCTTCTAGATTTTGTAGGGAGAATCATATCTCACAAGTTTTATCAATCTAGTAGATTGAATAGTGTACCATGTATTGCTATGGATGTAGCCTATAAATTTGTTAAGAAAGATCATACATATGATCTATCAAAACTGATGTTGTAGTAGGAAAATGAGAACCTAGGAGCAATCAAAAGATCTAAAGGAGCTCAATGCAAGTTCAGTTCAGTTCTTGTTTGCATATTTTTCTATGTTTTGGAAGAGTTTCCTTCTTTTGGCAAAATCAACTAGAAATTAGATAAGTCAGCCATTATTCAAATTAATAAGTATATTGAGCAAATGGGAGACAAATTTGACTCTCTTATGACTACTTATTTTGAGGATTTTGAGAAATCCATGAAGCAAAGACTTAGGATACTAGTTTCCTTCGTGGTACAACACATCAATGATATTTGTTTCTTAGTTGATATTGATTAAACTTATATTCAAGTAATACTTCCAAGGGTGAGATGGCTAAGACCTCTAGGTTATGAGGTAGATGTTTATGAAGCATCAAAATCAATAACTACATTGCTTGTACAAGAAATAAACAAGATTACCAAACCTTTTGGCACATATGATATTGTAAAGTCTAAAGTTGAAGACAACCTCTATGATTAAGAGGAAAGATAAACTAGTAAAGAAGATAAAGAAAAAATTTGGTGTAGAAATTGAAGGGGCAATAGGTGCTAAAGACGAAGAAGAAGAAGAAGCTAAGAGTGAAGAAGAAGAACAAGGACAAGGTCAAATGGAATTAACTCAAGGCTTAGGTGAAGATAAGGGGGAAGGTATCGAGGAAGAAGAAGCCAAGGAAGCATTAACACAAGCCAAGTCCAAGAAGAGAAAAGCTAAAACTCAGCCTCTAGCAAAACCTAAAGTGAAGAAGGCTACAGAGCCAACTCAAGCTAAGCTAGGAACAGTGACAAGAGCCACTACAAGGGCATCTACACAAAAGGAAAAAGAGAAATTCAAAGAAAAGAAGAAGGCTATTGAAGAGATTGGCACAATGCAGAAGAAACCAAAGAGAAAGTATGTTGAACAACCAGATTTTGATGATAAGGAAGGAACATAATTAGAGGATATCAGCCAATTTAAAGTGATAAGCTATCCTCCTGAATCACATGTAGATAAAATCTATGAAAATATTAAGAATGCAAATTTTATTGATTGGAAAAATATTTATTTGAATAAGTTAAGTAGAAAGGGTCAAGACAAGATAGTAGAGTCAGTGTATTCCATGATGGTAGAATTCAAGTACAGACCTCTTGAGTTAGATAATACTATGCCTAGGGAGTTATATGAGATTATTGAAAATAAATGGCATTATTATTTAAAAATAGAAAAGGAAATAAGAGAATCAACACTGGCACAAGTGATGCCTGACATGACAAGAGGTCAAATAACTAAGGCTAACAAAAAACATGGTGACAAATTTACACCAAAGCATAGAGCCTTTAGCATCCTAAAAAATAAAATTAAAGATGTTCTAAGTAAGTACACAAAATTGTGGAAGACAATATAAAAATTGATTGATGAGAAGGATGGAGAAGAGGAGGATGTAGAAAAAAATAAGGCAAAGGCCGGTGAGAAGGAGAAAGAAGACAAAATAGGAGTAGAAGATAAGGAAAAATGAGAAGAGGAGGAGACACAAAAAGGAAAAGATATGGCAACATGTGAGCAGTAGCAGCAAGAGGAACAGAGTGTTCAAGACACACAATTGCCACCTCCAAGCCCCCCCACATGTAACCATCAAACCTACATACACTATAATTGTAAAGGATGTTACTAAAAAATCATGTCAGAACATCAATCAACTAACCTATAGAATATTTCACAAAGATCCTTGACCAATCCACCCTACAATCACAATTATGCACAAATCCTATATTGGTGAGTGTGGATGAGTTACAGAAGGCAATAGCTAACTCATCAAGAGACAAGGTGAATCCACAAGAACCACCTTCTGTCTCTACAACTACTAGCACTAAACTCCTAATGCTTCCATCACCATCAAAAATTACAATAGTTGATACATCTGTAATAGTTGACACCATTTAGAAGTTGAGTGTGGAAGTAGAGAAACACATAGAGAAAACAAGAAAAGTTACTACATCTGATCCTACAATACATCCAATAGGTACACCTTAGATTATTGTGATTGATTAGGGGAGAATAGATGGGGAAAAGGAGGATAAATCAAAAGAAGAGGAGTAGGCTGCAATATAGACATTGGTAGAGTTACAAAAAATTTGCACTCCTACTAAAAATCTTGAGAAGCTAAGCAATAGGATGATACCATTACAAATATCTACACCAAGCTCAAGCTCAACCAAAGTGAACAGGGTACTTCACTATGGTGACCTTGAGTTAGATGAAGAAATTATCATACCTACCTATGACTCCAAGACAATCAGCATTGAACAGATCATAGAGATGCATGATGCATTGAATAGGAGAAAGAGGCAAAAAATACTTAGGAAGGAGTATAAATATAAGCAAGTATTGCATGAGATTAAGGACATATTTATGGATGCCTTTAGCTTGTAGTCACCAGATGAGACAAAGCCTATAATGGAACAATTGTCAAATATTGTTGACCAGGTGACAAGTGAAGAGCAAGAGACAAATGTGAAACTCACGGAATAGTCTGAAAGGAAGTTTCAAGGCAAAGTAAACAAGAAAATATTTAGTGACATAGCACTTCAATAATTTGAATTGGCCAAGAAGATTAAAAAGGTCAAAACTGTACTTGAGAATATCTTCTCATTGTACAATAAGTTGTGTGATTTTTCCAATTTCACTCAAGAGATAGGCCAAAGAATGTTAAGCTTGGAGAGAAATATTAAGATTTCTAGCATGTAGCTACTAAAAAGCTCAGAGTGAGAAGCGTTTTGCTCAATGGTTTCACACCCAAAAGGAGTTACCTGCACTTATAAGTGAAGAGGTGAATATAAAGGCCAAATTAATGTAGATTCAATCTTCCATAACCCCACATTTGGAAGTACTCCATAAAGAGCAATTCTATGTTGAAACTATTTTAAAGAAAGATCCTAGTCTTTCTACATTAGTTGAACTTGTACATCTTGCTGTAGAGACTGCCATCTAGCATAAGTCACTAGAAATTGCTTTGGAGAATTGGGATTCAGCTCTTAAGATTATAATGGAGGTCAATAGTACATTTTTGGTGAAATATGGTATTTCTCCTTAGCACCCTCTGATATAAGTGTCAAAAAGGGAGAGGGACAAAGAATATCATATACATCAGCATAAGAATTTTGGTTACAGGAATGAAACAAAACAATTAGCTCAGGGCGAGTTATAAGAATTTTAAGGTATATTGTTCTTTACAAAATTTTGAATAAGTTTTTGAAATTTTGTATATATGCCAAATAGATTGGATAATGTACTCATAAGGTTAGATAAATAATGCTTAGTTAAGTGTTTTTGACACTCATGTCAAAGGGGGAGATTGTTGATCTCAGATTGGTTTTGACAATTCAGTGTCAACACACAACCAATTTTTATATAGACTCTAAGTACACGATATATGCCAAGCTATAGTATGTGCTGAGCAAGAATTTCTATATGTGATGAATGATCATTAGGTGCCAAGTGATATATAGGTTCTAAGTCATAGTTGATGCTAAGAAAGATAGAATGCAATAGGTGTTGAGAAAAGTAGAATCATATATGTGCTGAGAACTAGTAATCCAGTATGTGCTGAGTAACACAAAAATCAGCATATGAGCTCGTGCCTTCACAAACTTAGATATAAACCATTTTTGGGATGACATAGAAGGATCTCAAATGATAATAAGGATAATATCAAATCTTTATAATTCCTATGCAATTAACATGTATCCAATAAGAAAAATGGATAAGGCATGCAACCAATAAGAAAAGTGCAAGGAATGAGCAAAAAATAGAGATTCAGTATGGATAATAGATCCATACCTAGCCCTAAGTCTTCATAATATTTAAATAGGAGGACAAAAACCCATTGTATGAGATGATGAGAGAAGTGTATGAGTAAACTCTATTGAAATTTAGTAGAATAGTGAAAAGACTTAGTGGAACAGAGCAACATTACATATTTAGTTGATCAGAATAGAGCAAGGGTTAAAAATACATATTAGATCTCAGAGGATCAAGATCAAAATTAGTAGAATCAGTACCTGAAATCAGCAATTTGAGATTGTAAGCTATCAGGTTTATTAGTCTAAAACTCTTTAGCAATTGTGTTAGAAGGAAAATCCTATGTTGATAGGTTAGCTTAATAGCTAGGTTGTAGATCCTTTGAAGAGGTGATAAAATATTTTAATAGGGTGACACTTCATGTAAAGTGTTTGTAAATCCTTTAACCAAGTCACTATTGATACAATGTAAGACCATTAGAAGTGGTCAAACATTATTGTTGTAGTGATTTTGTGGGTATCATCCCCACCCCAATTTTACCTTCTCATTTTGGAGGGTTTTTGGGTTACCAAATTTTGGTGTCATGTATTGTTGATGCATATGTTTACTTTATGCTTATTTGATATATTTACATGCATGAAGTTTACTTTTAGTTAGAAGTTTTCAAAGTTAAAATGTATTACTTCTGATTCAACCCCCCCACTCTTAGAAGTATTCTTCACATTTGATTATTACAACACAACCATTTGATAAAGCCAATTTTAATCCATGGAACTTTAGATGAGGAGTGATGAAAGATTTGATGATGCGTGAAATATGAACTTGGGACTAGGAGCAATTTTAGATTTTGCATTTGATTTGATTTGGATTGGATTTAACTTGACATTGATTGGATTTGATTTGATTTGATATTTGATGAAGGTTTGAGATAACTTTGGTGTAAATAAAAACCTTATGATATTCCAAATAAGTGAATGTTGGATTTTAACTAAAGTCCAAGGTTTATGATAGTGCTCCTATGTCCAAAGTAGAATATTTTATGGAAAATGAATTAGAAGAATATTTGACTAGATGAAATTAGAAAGATTGATTGATTTTGGGTTGAAGATGTAAATGGATTGACTTAGGAATTAATTAGTAAAGAATAAATTTGACAAGGGATTGGATTAAGAATCATGAGGATGAATCATTAGATGAGGGAATTGGATCTTGATGTGGATTATGAATCATGACTAGGATGAAGATTAGGGAATTTGATTAAATGATGAAGAAGATGATGAAATGATTAGGATTGTTGAGATGATTAAGATTTTGAGGAATGATTTGAATGATTAACACAAGAGATTGATGATGGTGATAAATTTAATGGATAGAAGAAGTGATGTGGGAAACAAGAGCTTTTTGTTATTTTTGTTTTTGAAATATTTTGGGATTTTGAATTTTTATGATGTTTTTGGAATTTTGAAATTTTATGTTGTTTTTGGATTTTTATGAAACATAATATGTAAAGCATACAATGGAATATATATACAAGAAAAATCTTAGATGGTGTGTCCTCTTCAAATGGGGAGGTTTTTGAACACTTAGCATGTCAAACACACCAACAATATTATAAGGTTTTGACTAAGATATACAAGCTAGGCTAGGGGTGTCCTTGATATAGTGCAAGGTACGTGAGGCCCAAATCTGTAGATGAAAGAAAATAATGCAACATCATTGGGAGGAGAAAGAAAATAGAATCTCCACCTTCTCTTCCTAAAGGTATAAATTTCTATTGAGCTTAGCCAAGGTGACAATATTTTACTCCTACGAGAGGTGTCTTTCGATTCACCTCCCAATATTTATACTCTACCAGAATGCTAGAGTTGAGGTTGTCCTAGGGGGTGATGAAATCCCCAAGCAGGCCTCCTAAAAAATGTAAAACAAGCCACTTATTTCTCATGTACTCAAGATCACCCAAAGGCATGAGTGGAGTGAATATGTAAGTGGTCTTGGGTTTAAAAAACACTTGTTCTTTCCCAATGGAGCTTTAGGTTTTGAAATCTATTTTTGAAGACACTCATGTTTATAGCATACAATGTTCTTTTCAACTTGACGGTGTCATCAATATAATAAAAAGTGATGATTCATCAAAAAAAAGTAAATCGATCATCTTTGACAAAAGAAAATTGCTAGAAATGAACAAATTCCCTTAAGTCATTCAAAATTGAGTGTATTCATTTTAAGCACCAAGTCCAAATGTTCATTGCAATATTCTTTGTCCCTTAAGCATTCAAGATTGTATCAGAATAATATAAATCCAAATTGAAATGTGTATCATAGCATTGTTCTTTGACCTTTATGCATTCAAGAGTGTATTTGACTTCTATGCATTCATTCCAATGAAAAGCTTGTCAATTCTTTATGGCATTCAAAATTGTGTTTTAACAACATCCATCCAAATAAAATGTTTTGTTCAATTGATTATGCATTCAAGATTAGATTTTTCTTGTTTTAAGTTTAATCATTCAAGAGTGTGTTTGATTTATCCCATTAAGTGCAACATTCATTCAGAGAAAAATGATTAAGCATTTAAATTCATTCCCAAGAGCAATAAAATATTAAGAGAAACATGCAAAAAAATTTGGTTAGGTGTTTCTAAAATGCTCCCATCTGTAATGCTACAATAAAAAACTTTATTAGATTCAACAAAATCTCAAAAAATGAAAGCTAACTATGGAAAATTTTATTTTAACTTTTTTTTTTGGTTATTTTTCTATTCATAAATAAGCTTATAATAACTCCAATCTCATAGAGCTACTGCAAGTCAAATTTTGATTTATTTTTTTTCTTAAATTAAAAAATCATAGACAATAAAATGTAGGTAGAGACACCAAAACTATAGAGATGATAGAACTCACAGTTGACAGAAAATGAAATAGTAAATACTTGCTAGTTAGTTTGGTCAATCATAGATGACAGTAGCAGAACGGAGATGCTAAACCATGTAGACAACAAAAATTACAACTATTAGAAAAATCACAAACAAAAAAATAATGGGTGGCTAGAAAATCAAAGATGACAGTTCTACAAGTGGAGATGCCCATTCAAATGCAGTGACATAGTTCAAAGGTAGAGATGATAGTCAAGTGAACTATTGATTTTTAGTTGCCCGCAACATAGATGAAAAAAAAAAATTGTAGAGACAATAATTCAATATGTAGATAGGTCCAAATGTCAGAGATGACAGAAGGAAAAAATCAATTTCTTTTGGCAATTTTTGGGTGGGTTGAGTTAGACAGAGACACCAAAATGTAGAGACAATGATCTGTGGAGATGATGGTACATCTATGTAGATGACACTACATCCTAATAGAGATGATAGTGTGTAGTTTTGATAGAAAAAGATGAGTTTTTGAGCGAATTTGATAATGAAAAAGGTAAGATCTATGATGCTAACAGTGTACTCATTGGAAGTGGTGATCAGACTATGAGTAATATATTTTATCTTGACATGAATGACGCTACTTATCTTGTTGGGAAAACTGATAATGTATAGTTATGGCACAAAAGGTTATATCATGTAAATCTTGATAACTTGGTCAGTATCAGTAAGCTAAAAAGAGTCAGAGGTTTTCTAAAACTATAGAAATGTGATAGTGTGATTTGTAAATAATGTTAGTTAGGAAAGATGACAAAGTCAAGTTTTAAGAGTAAGACTCATACTTACAAAAGCAATTTTGGAATTAGTTTATACTAATCCAAGTGGGCCAATTAATGTGCAAAGTCAAAAAGGTGACAAATACTTCATTTTATTTTTTGATGAAATCATATTTTTAAGAGGAAAATCTAATGCTTTTCAAAAATTTAAGTGGTGCTTGGAAAGAGTTGAAAATGAAACTAGTAAAAGTTTAAAGTGTCTAAGATCTGACAAGGGTGGAGAGTTTACATAAAATGAATTTTAAATCATTTATGATGATAGAGGAATCTATTGATCTTATTGTGGTTTTGACATATGGGTGACAATACACTCAAGTCATTACTTAATAAAACTTGTTGCATGTTGAACAAGTAGTGCATGCCAGGCATAAGTTGTTAGATTGTGCATGCTGAGCATAATATATAGTATGTGCCAAGTAGATAGTTAGTGCCAAGTCACTCCAATGATGAACATGCTAGTATATGTTGAGTGAACAATGGATGCCAAGTCATTCAGAGGTTGAGCTATAACATTTAAGATATAGTGGATGCTGAGCATCAGAGGCTTTAAGTGTTGAGTAAATAGTTTTGGACATAGTTGTTTGTAATTTAACAAAATCCTTTGTAAATCATTTTTGGGCCAACTTAAGGATTTTTTTTGTGATTCTAGAAGATATATACGAAGGTATATTTTGAATCCCTATGTAAGATATGCAACCAATAAGATTGAAGGACGTTCTAAGAGGAAAAATGGGTGAATCACAATCATTGATTCCTACCTAACCTTAGGTCAACTAAATCTATTTAAGAAGGGAAAACCCTAGACTTGTTAGAAATGTTTTAGAATAATTGAGAGGGGGGGTGAATTAGTTATTCAAGGTCAAAATATCCAATTCAACTCATAACATAATGATTTATTTGGAAAGCCAATTTGGGAAAAACCACCAGTAACATGCTACTCAATTCTCACTCTTCTGATGTGATGCCCTGTGAAAGACCTACCTTGTTAAAGGCTACAACACACTATTAAATGTGACATGGTTAAAGGATTTAACCACCCTATTAGAAGTAGGCCTAGTTAGAGGACTTTAGTACATTCACTTGGAATGACACCTTATTAAAGGATTTACAAATGGCTACTAAACCAACCTAAGTCTATAAGATTTAACCCTAACTAATACAATTGCTAGAGAGTAACAATAAGGGGTTTTGATCTAATTACATTTCATAACTGATGTTGCAGATCTCAGATCACTCTTTAGCTCTTCACATTGCTTGGCTTTCAGTCTCTATAGCTTTGATAGCTTGTCCTCCTTTTCAAGATTTGTCTCCTTAAGTCTTCATGCTCAATGTACTAGTGCAATCATCTCTCTCTGACCACTTATCAAAGTAGAGTCTCTATGCTCTATTCTCGCTTCTCCTAGATGTCTCCTCCTTGACACCCTTCAACCACTTCACAATTTGGCACACTAGCAAGTCTTGCTTCTTGGTCTATGACTCCTTAAATAGAAGTTTGGAATACTCTTTCCCACTCAATTCTTTCCTCCTTTAATTTCAATTCATATGGCTTAGATAGGATTCATTGAATCTAACCCACATTTTGTTCCTTCTAGAAACATCATGAAGAATCCTCTTGAATTTGTTCAAAAGTGGTTTACATAGAGTTCTCTACCACTAGCTCACCATACTTATCCCCCAACTAGTTCACAAAATTCAATGTAACAACTCTATCGGCTCAGATATGGAAAATCTTTGACTTTTAAAATAATGCAATAGCTTGGCACTATTGAAATTTTGGTGCTCAACACACACCGTGTTACTCAACATCAACTACATTTTACTGATGCTTGGCACCTACTGTGGATTCACACGACATCCACTAAGTTTTTTGTTTTCTCAACTCCTTCTATATTACTCGACACTCACTAGATTTTACATTTTCTTGGCTCCAACTAAAAATTTACTTGGCTTAAACTAGTTTTCTTGCCACTCACTAATGAACTTAGTTTAAACTTTTCTATTAACCTTGTTCCAACTTATTTCTTCAAAGTTTCTTAGTGTGACCAACATCTATATCTTCAAGTATGTTATCAATACAACATTTAACCATTGTCTTAACTGATCCTAGCACTTCACTACAAACCCATAACTCAACCTTTCCCTTAGGTGCTCTTGTTACATCTTGTTGATTAAATCCTCTTCATCAATCAACCACTAGTACATTTGAGACCATTTTTTGACCATTATTGGTCGAAATTTTGACCCAATTTTTGACCAAAGTTCAACCAAATTCGACCAACCCATTGGTCAGAATTTTTTCGGTCAAAATTTTGACCAACCTTCTGGTTGGTTGAAATTTTGACCAACATATTGGTCAAAAAACCTCCATAGCCATGGTGCAAGTTCTGCCAGGAATTGGTCAAAATTTCGACCAATGAAGGCAGAAAATTTTGACCAATAAAGGTAGAAATTTTGACCAATGATGGGAAAAAACTTCGACCAATAAAGGTCAAAATTTTGACCAATGAAAGTCAAAAATTTTGACCAATAAAGGTCAAAACTTTCGACCAATAAAGGTAGAAATTTCGACCAATGAAGGTCCAAAATTGTGGGAAATTTTGACCAATAAAGGTAGAAATTTTAACCAATGATGGAAAAAAAATTTGTCCAATAAAGGTAGAAATTTTGACCAATGAAGGAAAAAACTTTTGACCAATAAAGGTCAAAAATTTTGTCCAATAAAGGTAGAAATTTTGACCAATGAAGGTCAAAAATTTTGACCAATGAAGGTAGAAATTTCTACCAACAAGTAGGTGTAAATTTTTTTTCAGGCATTCTATAAAACAGTCACATGCCTTGCGTATGATATGACATTTTGCATGCATCCTGCACTCTCTCATCCGGCTGATGATGGATTACGGAGAGTGATCTGAAACCATGATGCTAAAAAACACACACAGTCAAAACCAAAATGAACTTGCATTACAAATGGATTGTAGAAATCTGGTATTGTTAATTTTGCATGCATGTCTACTAGGACAAATATATGTTTAAGTTGTGATTATCCTGGTAGACATGCATGCAATTTTACCAATATCAGATTTCCACAATCCATTTGTAGTGCAAGTTCATTTTGGATTTGATTGTGTATTTTTTAGCATCATAGTTTTAGATCACTCTACATAATCCATCATTAGCCAGATGAGAGAGAGTGCAGGATGCATGCAAAATGTCATATCATATGCAAGGCATGTGAACTGTTTTATAGAATGCCTGAAAAAAATTGATAGTAACTAATATGAAAAATATATAATTAGTTATATGATTGAGACAAATCATGTAACAGTGAGTTGGTCAAAATTTTGACCAGAAAAATTTTGACCAATGGGTTGGTCAAATTTGGTCGAAAATTTGATCAATGAAGGTTGAAAAATGAACCCAAATGCACTAGTGCAAGTATGCTCGCCAAGTTGACTCTTTGAGTTCGGTCATCAAGTCACCTCACAAAAGTGCCTCATCAAGGTCAATCTTTAGTTCCGCTCATCGAGCTTGCTCACCAAGTTAGCTTGCCATGTGACGTCTCTAAGTGGCCTCGCTAAGTCAGCTCGCCAACTTGCCCCACCAAGTTGCCACTTTAAGCCCACTCACCATGTTAGATCGCCAGGCTGACTCCCCAAGTTAGCTCACCAAGCTGACAATTGAAGTATGCTCACCAAGTCAACTGTCTAAGTTCACTCACCAAGTTTGCCCCCTAGGCCAACTCTCCAGGTTAGCTCACCAAGTCACCCCCACCTAGTCACCTCAACGAGTTGACTCATTAAGTTAGCTCACGAAGTCGACTCACCCAGTGGTTTTACCACCTTGCCACATAGAGTTGCTTCTCTAAGCTCGCTCACCATGTAAACTCACTTGGTTGGCATGCCAAGTTGACACTTTAATTTTTCTCATCAAGTCACCCATCCAAAGCGCCTCATGAAGGTCAGTCTTTAAGTACACTTAGTAGGTCGGCTCACCAAGTCGCTTCGCTAAGTCGCCTCACCAAGTGGCCTTGATAAGTTAGCTCACCAACTTGCACTAGCCAGTAGCCACTTTAAGTCGACTTGCCATATCAGCTTGCTAGGCCGACTCCCATAGTTAGCTCACCAGGCTGACAATTCAAGTATGCTCATCAAGTCAACTCTTTAAGTTTACTCACCAAGTTTGCCCCCTAGGTCAGCTCTCTAGGTCAGCCCACCAAGTCACCCCTACCAAGTCACCTCAATGAGTTGACTCTTTAAGTCAGCTCACCAAGTCTACTATTCAAGTACGCACGCCTGGTCGGCTTGCCAAGCCCACCAAGTCATGTCACCAAGTTGATTATTTGAGTACACTCACAAAGTTGACTCTTTAAGGTCAGCTCACCAAGCTAGCCCACCAAGTTGGCTCGCCCATATGTCCCACCAAGTCCCCAAGTCTGCTCGCCAAGCCAAAAATTCAAGTGCTCTCACCAAGTCAACTCTTTAAGTTTTCTCACCAAGCCCATCCCCTAGGTCAACTCTCCAGGTCAGCTTGCCAAGTCACTCCCACCCAGTCACCTCAATGAGTTGACTCTTTTAGTCAACTCACCAAGGCATATCGACTACATAGTATCAACTACAAATCTAAAAGGGAAAAGAAAAATAAGATATCAATCTGTGTGTGCGCACGCACACACGCGAGCATGCATGCATGTGCCATGTAAGTATATTTAAGCACATCAATGGAGATTAATTTTTGTGTGCAAATAATTTGTAGCATATCCTTAAATACTCCTTTCTATGAGCATTTCTATCTTGATATATGTTGGTATGATTTAAAAATTGAAAGACTCTAAGCACTTTGCAATTCATGTTACCTTAAAAACTCATGAGCATCTTCTTTTTTTCCATATCCAAGGTGATTGCCAATGTTTTTAATTCTAGAAAGTATTCTAATTGGTGATAAGGCACCATCTCCTCCTCTCACCCTCGAGATAAGAAACTCAAGCTCACACATGAAGCACCAATCTTTCTTCTGACCTGAGCAGACCCAACAAATAGTATAGGTTATTGTTTTTGCAAGCCACAACTAATATTGCAATGCCTGTTTCTAAGGATAAATCTACTGAGAAATGATAACATAGATTTTTGAGAATGCGATCCATGGAGTAGATAGGCCGCAAGAGGTTTTGTGTATATCAAGCACTGAAGCAGCACATTAGCAAAGCAATTGCCAATAGACTAGTGGAAAGACAAAGGTCATGAATAACAATCTAGCCAGAAACTAATTCTTTACGTTTAAAAATTACAAGACCATCTTTTTACAGGAAAGAAAAAAAGAGCTTCACAGAGAGAAAAAAAGGTATTAAATTGAAGCTAAAAATAAACAGATAGAATCTAATGATACATGATTAATGAGAATATACATGATGAAGTATCACCCTAGATTGTATTGCCAATTCATCATTTGAATGAGAATATTCAAATTTTAGATCATAAACATGAGGGAAGTAAAACTTTTCTCATGGAACAAAAGCTACTTTGGATCTAGTAATGTCAAATTCAATTTCAAGAATATTTGTATAAATATTTGAAGTTTTGACCTCAATTGTGTAGCAAGACTAACCATTTCAATGGTCTTGATTAAGATGGGGAACATGCTTTATTTTGGGAAATCAAAAAACATAAGAATGTACAGGATTGAACATCAACCAACTTGTATTAGACAAAGTATCATACAAATCATTAGCAATCTATGCATTTCCAATTAGCTAGAATTTGGACACAATCTGTCCCCAAATTATTGCATTGCAGTTGTGTTAAAATGCATTTAAATGGAGAAGTTGTCAATTACAAGTATTCAAATTGGTTCCTTTTAAGTAATGATGTGCATGGCACATGATTAGGATCAGTTGTTGTTAAATAATCAAATACATAAAGCACAAATGATATGAATTGTGCACAACAAAAGCAACATGAATTAAGAAGCCCAACTTCGAATGGCTCCTCTTTTGCTTCAGTACTAAAACTTTTATAAAGTTTTGCCATCATAAAGGTGATTGATAAGGATTTTTTTCAGCTAGACAAAGTAAGCTTATTATTTCCATGCCAAAAAATAGCTAAGTATTTAGATAGCATCGAAGAGAATTACTTTGCTCATAACAGATAACATTTTAGAGAACACAAAAGGAGACCAAACATAAATACGTAACTGATCCTTTGCAGCTATGGTCATTGACAATTACAACAATAGTTGTGTCCAGCTGGCAATAGTAGACTTCTTGCTACAGCTGTGTGTCACATAATGTTTCAACTAGTATACAGCCAGCCCCACTGAGTTGAAGCAATTGAGTGTCACGAATACCTTCTTGATAAGAAAATATAATTATCATAGTACATAGAATGAGGTAATTTACAAAATCATTATAATAATGAATAATAGAATGAAATGCTACTATCTTAATCTAGACTCCAATTTTTATCTAGCAAATGAATAGGAAAGGAGTTTGAATGAGAAGCCACAATGATTTCTTTTCATCTAATTAACTTTGAGAGTTTCAGATTTTAGGTTGCTTGGTGATATTTGCAAGGTCCAATAATGAAAAAAGGGGCTGAGAAATTGGTACATGTAATGATCTATACATTTTTCTAAAATTTTCATGAAGTGACCTAGGATGCTTGCAATGGCTATCAAAACTCAAGAAGCTCTCTTCCATCATGTAAATTTACATGCAACCTACTTGTTCACTGTCACTTGCACCATATTTTTTAGGACTTGGATGGTTAGTATAGTCAAGTGGATGCTCACTCTCTTCTGAATGGCCATGTAATACATGCGGCTTCTTCACTTCCTCATTGATATGCAAAGCTATCCTTCCAGATGACTGTGTGCAGTCCTTTGCATGATCTGTGGAGCTTTTGGATTCATCATCAAGCTTTCTAGCCCTTACTAAATCTGTAAATTGAGACATTTTCTTTCCACCACACATAAAATGCTTAATATCTTGTGGCAAATGAGAAGGTGACAGAGGTCCTGCATCATTTATTGAAGTCTTGAACTCTGAAGAGCTAAAAATATCCTCCTCATCACTAAAAGACATAGGTGGAGATGGCGGAAGACTATATCTTGTTATCCCAAAAAGAGGAATGGGTTTAAGTGGTGAAGAAAAGTGCATGTGTGTGTGAGAATGCTTCTCTTCTAAAGCTACTCTCAAATCTGAGTTTCTCTCTCATTCTGAAATAAATTTCAGTTGATTTGAAACATGAAATGTAGTTACATCATTAACCCTATCTTGTTTGATTCCTGATATTGAACCAGCTTGACAGAATGTATTTTTAGTTTTGGACTGCAAACCTGAATCATTTTGAGACCATTTTTGAGTATTTTCAATTTTCTTACTAACATACTGCAGTTCAATCACTTTGCAGTTGGAAGTGGTTGAAATGACTTCTTTGGGATTCGGAACCATTAATGTTTCGAAAAGTTCCTCTTTAGATGAGTCCATAGAAAAACAAACATGCCAAACACCAAACTAGTCTCTTTCTACTCCTTTTAGTACTGATTTTGTTTGTCTTCTGGGAATAAATGGTACATGAATCAAATTAGAACCTATGCCTTCAAGCTTCTCTTCACATGCATACCATTGTGTAGAAGGACAAATAAAAAGTGGCTCTAGTTGACCACTTTTTTTAACCTTGGCAAACTTTTCTTTTGCTCTCAAATATAATTCGGGGAAGCCTTCACAAACCTACACATGAATATTCCAAGAAGGATAATATTGCCATAAAACAAGCATAATAGGAATTGGCTAGGCAACATCACATAAAGAGAAAAGACTGACACAAATGATTATGAGATAATGGGACATGAACATTGAAATAAGGGTTCAACATTGTATTTCTGACATGGCTTCTAGCTGGATGCAATATACCAATGTTGAAACAGTCATCTACATTGGACATCTCCTTATAAATTTCCTAGTGAGACACATAATTAATAATATAACAGATATCCCTTTGAATAATCATTACCACATGATAATTCCACCAACAGGCATCATACAAATTGCTAACTAGTAAGATTACCACTACAAATGCACACCGAGACATTGATACACAGAATAAACAAATAGTATGAATTAATATGATTATCCTTAGGAAATATTTGTTAAGACTCTAAGTAGCCATGATATTAGTAATATGGGACATTGTGATATCACGATCAAAATTTAACTGTGTAATTTTTTTTTAGTCAAACTCATTGACCTATGCTTCATGAGGTATTCTATCAACCATAGCTAGAATAATACTATTCATAGCAGTGACAAAAATCAGGAACATTATTAAATATTGCATAAAGAGTGTTGAATCTCTGACATATTACCAAATTGATTTGCAAGATCCCTTCATGTTGATCAATATAGTTGGCATACACACAAGGGTATAAGAATCAATATAAAGGACAAATATTTAGATTATTAAATCAAATTCATACATCCTTCAAATACTTGTTGAGAGTAGATGAGAATTCCTAACATATTCAAAGCCACAGGGACGTTAGATTAGTTGGAAAAGAACCAGTTTCAATGTGGCAGTAATGATGGAGGTATTAGATCAGTCAGAAAAGAATGCCACAATGAGATTAGAAATAAAATAATGGTTCCTTGCTTTTTTCTAAGAGTTTCTGACCAAGAGATTATTTTTGATACATCAACCAATCATTATTATAATAGCCTGAATCTTTGTGAGAATATTAAATGAATTAACCTTTGAATATGTTTATTGTGTTTCTCAGGATGGTGTTGCAATTATTGGTTTAATCATTGCTTCTCTATCCTTGGTTGCAGTTAATGTAACTGGAGGTCCAATTGGATCTATTCTAGTGGGCCAGTTACCTATGGGCCAAAGAGGATATATAGATAGACCATTTTGAGGCTTCAAGGTATCATTTGTTTGTTTGTGTATCCTAACTATAACACCTGGAGAAAGACCAATTTGAATCTTCTTCTCACGAACATGCTGAGGCCAGGAATGAAAATCTGCCACTAGAAGTTTAGTAAATGGTTTGTTCTCCACTGCAAAAAAGAGCAAAGAAAATGCTCTCTACCTATCACAATAAATAACATGCATATGCATCCCCTCATTAACCACAAAAAGAGGTTATATACTCATCAACTATATTACCCAGAATGAATGAAGAAAGCTATAAATGGTTCTAATTGTTGAAGTTACTCTTTCTAGAACTATTTTTTATAACACTCAAATTTATGTTTGAGATTACAGATTCTCTACCTAAAATATGAATTTTTTGACAGGAAAATCAATAAAAACTGATTAACTGAGAGTCCGAGCTGTAGATTCCACCACGGCACAAGGAATTCCAGTTTATTTTTCTTCCTTCAATTGAATTTCCATTGGACCAATCTCAGATTGCTTGAAACCATTTTGCCTCCTGCAATCCAACAAAGAGTGTGTATCAAATCTAGCAAAATTATAAATAATCAAGTCATTTACACAATCATGTTCATCTCATTTCAAGATTAAAAAATACATAGTTAAATGTAGTTGAATCATGGTGTTGTTACAAACAAAAATGCATGTTGAAGGAGATTGTACTCCAAAGTTCAATCAAGGGTTGAGATAACTAATTTCCTTAGATTTCCATATTGGAAAAGATAATCCAAGTTTCGGGGCTAGATATCATTAGTGTCGAGTTTGTGTAGATTGAACAAATGGATAATGGTTAGATTTTTCTACATGGAACTGAAAGACATTGTTTGAGGGTTTGATGAAAAAGATTTGTTTTTGAGCATACAGATTGATGTATCTTTGAATGGGATATAGGAGCTCGGTGACAAACTATTTGCCAATGTACAAGATGAATGAGTTATTTTTAATTGCCTTAAATTTTCTACGTATTGAGTTTCTCCTCAATATAGAAGTTTTTGTGAAGGTCCTCCAAGAATGAATAGGGAATGAAATTGAAGAAGTATAGGAATCTCCAAGGTAAGTTTATAAAGTTGCTATTGAATTTTAATATATCAGAATGTGCAAAGTAAAGTTCTGCAACAAAGATTTATGCATAGAGTCGCTGTCCAGATTTGACAGTAGGGTAAAGATAGGATTGTGGTTATGATAAACCCATCTAATGATAATACAAGGAAAATTTGGAATGTGTTTGGTCATTAATAGGCTTGAGTTTTCAGAACTGTGCATAGAAGCTAGCATGTGGGAAGTCTCCAATTTGTAGATTCACTTAAGTTATAAGTTGCTCCTTGTCATGGAAATAGTTTTTTGGAGGTTGTGTGAAGTATCTCTGCATTAGGAAGAGTCTCTTTCAAAATGTAGATTGAAAGAGAGTGTAGCAATTCAAACTTTTCAACAAAACAAGGCCAAACACCCACAGAAGATAGATCGCGTTAAGCAATTTTTAAATTTCAGTTTTCATGAAATAAGAGTACCTTTTAATAAGAGTGTTGGGCATTGGCTAGATGATGGATGCTTCATCATCTTGCATGATTTAGATATTGAACGATGTGCTTGACATGGGTAAAATTGAAGATGGAAAATTTCATCTTGAAAAGAAACCTTTCAAGATTGAAGAGCTCGTAAGTTCTTTGTGATGCAGGAGCATCCCATGCTCATCAGGGGCACATTGGAGATTCAAGGACAAAATTACATTGGCTTTACAACAAATAAAAGAATGCATAGATTGAGAGGAAAAAATTAGAAAATTCTCTCTGTACTACGTCTCATGCCAAGACAACTTCCTAAAAATACATTTGATATATTCTTGAATAAAATATTCTGGTCGGCCATAGTTAGGGGTCAGAATGATCTTGGTGCTTGAAACTTGAAATGTGGTAGACGACCTTAGACATAAAGAAAACATTGATAAATCAGGAGAATGTGTTGCTATAAAGGATTTCCCAAAAAAAGCACCAAGTTCTCCTATACACTAACGTACACACCAGGCATATACCAAGTTCTCCTATGCTCAAATCATTGCTGTTATCCTGAGTCTTAGTTATTCTAAATCAAAACTATGCAATAGAATTGATAATTTAAATAAAAACATCTTATTCTAGTCTCAAAATTATTATAAAAGCATTGATCAATACTTGCAATTGCAACTCCTTACTCTATATTTAAAAGTTGCACCCATATTAGGTAGAAAACAAGAAATATAGAGGTAGATTAAAATTATGATTTCACACAGAAGGGATTCCCCATTAGATGAATTCATAGCTTTTTCATTGGCTTATATTTGGATTTTAAGATTTAGTAATTGCAAGGGCGTTTGAAATCAAATATTTACATGTTTGAAATGTTAAGGAATCTAAGTAAGTCAGCTCTAGTACTTATTTCTATTGAATAATTTTGAAGTAATTTATAAAAGGATCTGACAAGAATGTCCATACAATTTCTTGTCCTATGTTTAATGAAATTTAAAACCCATCCTAGCTGAGCCTCCATACCTCATATTCTTCAAACTCGTGCCCTTCAATCATGACAATGCTAGGTACAGCTTTTGGAGCAGGATGAAGCAAATCCTGAGCTTCTTCCCATGCCAACTTCAATTCAAACGCATCACCATTCTCCATGCAAAGTCTCTTATTCTTGGAACAAAGATTGTGACTTTTTTTCCTTTTTGGTGTCAACAAGGATTGACTTGAACTATCTTTGGATTTGCCTCCAGCTTTGTCACTTTTATACCAACTAAAGCTTGTGCTTGGAGTATTGACTTGACCTGTCAGAGGCTCTGCAAATGATTCTTCTTTTACATTGACTGAAGGAAGTGTATAGCCTAAAAAAAATTTTGTACTTGTAGAGTTAAGGGCGCTACTGAAAAATGGCCCAATTCCTGATGTTGATGGTTGAACTTCCTAAAATAAGAAAAGAGGACATCAATGCATCAAGAAAATTGTTATGTGCTCTACTCTTCTAATAGAAATATTGGAAAAGCACCCAAATGCTATTGTAATAATCAATAAAGCACACAAAATAATAATATGAAAGGTTAAATTGTATAATGAACATATAACCCAGTCAGACTTAAGAAAAGAAATATGACATAACTTCACATTTCATTACTTTGAAAGTCCAATAAGCAGGAAAGCTAACCTAGTTTAATATAGTATCAGAAGCCTTTCGATAACCCATGACAAACTTTTCTTCTAGATCAATCCTGTTGAACAGGCCCTAGATTAGTGACCCCAAAACCAAGGGTTTGGTGGAAAATGTGTTGTGTAAAGGGTAGAACCTTAAAATCTTGAAAATCTATTGTTTCTCAACCCCTAGAAGGACTATTTCACCCTTTGGAATCGTAGGGTTCAATGGAGTTGTGGGTTGCTGTGTAAAATTGGAGAATTAGGCCTAGTGTGGATAGGCTAGGGGTATCAGATCTTGGGTATGGTTTAAAAGAGTTGATATTGAAACTTAGGGAGGATGTATAGATTCCAAAAGGGTATCTTAATCAGGTTTTAGTTTCCGTAGTTGTTTGGGAACTATTGGAGACAAATCCAAATTAGTGACTGGTGAGGGCTACTAGTTTTAAGGCTAGATATGAATGTTGGGTAAGAGATTAGTTGTATTCATGTTATTTGTAGCAGTAGTCGTGAATCATTTTAGACCTACCATGAGCTTCACTTGGTTTCAAGAATACTATAATATTCTCTACTTAACAAGGCCAACCACGTGAAGGTGGAAGCTCATCTAGCCTCACCCCCCTCCCCCTAACATCAATCTAAAGTACCCATTATCATCTAATTACATACTTCATTGATTCATTCATCCATTTATGAACCATAACATTCAATCAATACAATCACATAACATTCATTAATATGATATAAAATTCATTAATACACAATACTAATCAAGACTTCATTAAGACATAACAATATTCATTAACATAAGATAAAAATCAGTATTAATACGCATCATTCATACATAATTACTTAAAACAAAGTTCTTTCATTATCCAACAAGGTTTATCAAAGAAGATTTTTAAAACATCATTTCTTCTTTTTGTTTTTATGAGCTCTTTTAAGAAAAGCGCTCATAGGAGCATCCATATCTGCATCATTCTCCTCCTCTTCTAGCACGTGTAATGTCAAATTATGATGGCTCCTTCTCTTTGTAGGAGCAGGAGGCTGCTGCACTAAAGGGGGCTCTGTTGCAAGAACAAGTGAATGGGATAAATTGGCATACTCTTTTTCCTTTTTTAACTGTTACCAGTCTATAATTAAGTACTAGTACAACATAACATGCATTTTTCTTACCTGACAATGCCACATCATGTACATTAACATTTTGATCCGCCACCTCGTCAACATGTTGAACACTTGGAACATGTTCCACTCCTTCGACATGATGTTCAACATGCTCTAAAATATTCAAAAAAATATTATCATGAGTGATGGATTCATTTTGAGCACTGCACATGAAATATGAGTTAATAAATTTGACTCAAATACTACACAGTTAAATCATGATAGCAATATCACAATATTTACTCTATGAGATTTTTTAGAATAAATGGAAGGAGAATATTTCATATTTTTGATTGCATAATTAATTTCCAATAGCAAATTGATACCTCCACCACTATAATGCACATTATGGCCTTCGTCACGAGCAGGTTCTGTGGTAGGATATAAAGGCTGCAATAAAATGTTATGCACATTGTTATGTAGTCAATTTATGTTCAAAACTAATACCAAAAAAGAAAAGGATCAACTATTCAATTTCATTTACTTTTCATCTAACCAATTTACCTGTGAGATATCATTTGGTGAACTGGATTCTTGGGCAAGGCTTATAGATTCTTCGCATAGGCGTGCAGCCACAACTTTATAGCCTTCCTTTAAGGCAAGTTTTCTATCTTCATCTGTGACCTCCACATTGAATTCTGTGCCCTGTATTTTTTTCTTAATATCATCAGTTTTGTATGTATGGTTTCACTAAACAAAATTGTTTGCAACATTATATTAAAAAAAATTATTTCATATCATTGCTCCTACTTACAACTCGAGACTGGAGATTCATATAGCCACCAGAGCCAACTTTGTGTTGGCCAAACTTTTCTAGTCTCGCTTTTGTAGCCACAGATGTGTCCTGCAATCTATGAACAATTTCAAACATCTTAGATTATATATTTACAAATATGAATAATTAGTGCATGATTACAATGTACTTAATACTATCATGACATACCTCTTTTGTCCCCGTGCTGCTTCATTACCTCTATCTTCACATAGCCTTTTCTCCTTTGCATCTTCTACTATTTCATTCCACTCCATTGGTGGAATCATAGCTGGACGATCGTACTTTGGGTTATCCTTAAGAGCCCTTCTATATTGATCCCTCACAGTCTTTAAATGCTTTGCTGCTCTTTTGAGAAGTAGGCCATTGTCAAACATGTCTTTTCCAAATTTCTCATCAAAAGATGCAATGAGCTGATTTTTTAATTCCACAGTTTGTAAATTCCACCTTTTTAAAAACAAATAGATTGTTAGATCAATAGCTTTAATATATTACAGTAAATGAAAGAAAAGAAAAATTATGTAGAAATGATATGAAACTATGTACCTTTTACGTATGGTGGGTCTGAATAGTCTCAATGTCATATGAAAAAGATGATCAAAGAAAACATTATTACCTACTAAAACATAAAGGATTTATCAGTCCAAAACGAGTAATATAAAAATAAATTAAATTTACACTTTAAATAAAAACAATTTTAAAGCACCTGGAAGCTTTCGTTCTTTTAACGGAAACATAGTTTTCTTATTTAGCAATAACGTCCCTTCATATGAACCAGTACTAATCACATGAACTGCTCCAGGAAATGGATCAACTTCAGCAGTATTGCTCTCTGCTAGTCTGTCAACTGAAACATTGTGACAATTAAAGTAGACACCAAATAAAATAAAGCATACTTATGGATATAATCAAATTGAAGAAATTGACTAGCAAAAATGTTTTTTCATTAGATAGTTAGATTTGCAAAAATGCATAAAGTTGCATATAAAAGTTGCTGACAACTTTTAAAAATGTTGCTCGGTATTGTTTAAAAGTTGTTATTGTTTGTTTTAAGTCAGGGAATGGCTACTTAGTTGTTCCAATGGTCCTATAGGCCTCTATATATATCATGTGTGATCTCAGAAGGTGAGGGAGATCAGGTTGTAGTCGATGCTTGGACAAAACGAATAAAAAACCTCTGATTTACTGGTAATTTTTCTATTACAGTGGGTTGTACAATTCTGTACGGTACTGTTATGATTGCTACTTGTGTGTGGCTTAGTTGCAGGGGTGTGTTCATAAGTTTTTTGGCTTTGATTTGACATTAATTCAAAACGTAGCACAAAATCTTGCCTATGTAGTACAATATATGTATGTATGTATGTATGCATGGTGTGTGTATGCATGTGTTTGTGTGTATGCAGGCTTCTGTAGACATCATTTAAGCACTGATATGCTACTTCGTTGTTCATCAACTTGTACAAATACATTACAAAATCTACCAAAACAAGGTTTTACCAGTTCTAGTGGGTATAGATGAGGATTTTTGCATGGCCCTTGTTGTCGACAATGTAGTAGGCAATAGTGGACCGACAACCGAAGGAGGAGTCCGCACATCATCATGAGCTGAGGAATACAATATTGTTAGCAAAGACATTTGCAATGGATAAAGATCAAATGGGATACTAGCTAGAAATGTCCACAAAAAAAAAGTAACTGTTATAATGTTGATGAAAACAAACAAAGTGCTACTGACACGAAGGTTGTGCACAATGACCATCACCATGTTCACCATGTGATGTCACAAATGGCACAAATGTCTATACAAGTACACATAAAATTTGAGATCAAGATCCATAAGATAGTATAAAATATTCATATCTATTGAACTTCTATTATTGCTTTAGTCGATTACTGCTTACCTGCAAAGATTGGACTCTACGGCCCAATTCTATTCTCAGTGCCTCTTTCTCCTCACTTTTTTCACCCTCGATGATAATTTTAACAAGTTCATCAGTGTATCTTTGCTTGATTTTTTGGGTGATGAACACAGGGTCAGTACTAAGGGCGATGTTATGTAGATATGAAGCTCGTATTTCAGATCACATTTGATCAGCGGTCATTCTAGCTTTTTCCTATCATTTGTGACATTAAATATCAGTAAAATTTCATCAAAACAACTCCAAAGCCACAAAGAAAAGAACATAATAATACGACATCTGTTTCTATATTAACATTAAAATTTACAATATTTAATGTTTACCTCTACTGAAGGTGTCTGAGATGGTGCATCCATATCGCCCTATGAAAAAATTTAGTAAGTCTTAGAAATCAGCAGCGAAATTAAAGTAATAGACTTACCAAAAAAAAATATTAATAATAAAGTAGATTTTATATGTAAATCATTTGTCTTAAGTTAAATATTTAGTGTAACTAATGTGTATATCTAAAAAAAATTTGACATGTTCTACTTAATGTTTATATGTGCACATATGGTTTAGAAAGAAAAGTTTGGTCGTACAAGACCCCATCATAGTTGAAATTGATCCTAGCTAGACATTTCATTGATCATCATGATCTTCATCCATGTCATCATCATCATCATCATCACCATCATCGTACTTATCACTTTGATCATCGTCGTCACCACCACCATCTTCTTCACCATCATCACCATCTTCATCGCCATCATCATCATCTTCATCACCATCATCATCATGACCATCATCACCATGATCATGATCGTCATCAAAATCATCATCATCATTATCACCATTATCATCAGCATGACCAAAATCATCACCATCTTCTTCATCTTCACCACTGGGTAACTATTGTTCCTGATAATCATTTACTTCCTCTTCTGCTTCTTCAATTTCTTCTTCTTCGATCACATTATACTTTAACGAACTTCCTCTTGGGTCATTTCTAACAACAAATGACCAACCTAGTTTTTGTGGAACACCAAAATAAAACACTTGCTCGCATTGGCTTGGAAGAACATAGGGCTCATCTCTGACTGGCTCAAATGACCTTGTATTAATCATAGTAAATCCACTATCATGTTCAATAATAGTCCTATCAGGATCATTTTGATTCAGTCGTAACCTGAACCATTTGATGACAAATAGAACTATTTTGAATGAATTAAAGTCACACTCAAGTATATAATCCAAAATGCCATAGTATCAATTTTTAGATCATTGAGGATGTATGTCAGTTCTAGATGAAATATTGGTGACCGCGAAGATAGCACTTATCTCAGAATCACATGTTTTCTTCATTTCATCTGACTTTTTTGTGCAGAATTTATAGCCATGGTAGTACATAGCTTTGTGGTGTTTGACCTACAATTATTCAAACATGTCAAGATTATTTTCATCGATTTGTGAGTTGATATTAAACTTATGTGTGATGATTTGTAATCTTATGCATACCTTTGTATCTCTTAAGCCATATATTAGATCAAGTACCATTTGTGTAACATTGGGATCTCCATTATGATGAGCTTCTTTAACGAATGATACAACACCATCCCATGTTAATGAGTGACCATTTTCTTGAGACTGCTCAATCCATACCATCATCCAATCAAGATTGTTTGCAATATACAAGTGTAGTGCATCCCACTCACGACCAACTATAAAGAAGACAATTACACTAGTTAGAAACAACTTATATATATATTGATCATGAATAATAATTATTAAACTACAAAAAAAAAAACTTATAATTACCTCTCACCCTCCTCAATCTACCTTTCCCCCTCAGGTACTCCCCTTCGAATTTGTAATTAGAGTTGGGATCCCAAATGCGATCTACATGGATATCTGCTGCAAACTTTGGAAGATATTCAGTAATGTACACCATGGCCTGGTATATCATATATCCCTCTATCATAGAACCCTCAGGACGTTCTCTTTTTCGAACCAAGCCCTTCATAAATTTCAAGTGCCTCTCAACCATCCACATTGATCTAGTTTGTATAGGTCCACACAATTCAATCTCCTCAACTTGATGTATGAGGTAGTGTTCTTGAGCATTGAAAAAGGTTGGAGGTAAATACACTTGCATTTCACACATAAGCTGTGGAATTTTTCTCTTCCAATATTTTATATCTTTTTTGTCATTTTCTTTAGATGATAACCACCTAAAAGAGATTCAACACACAAAACCACATAAACAAAATTTCAAATAAAATTATACAATAGATTTAAGAGAAAGCTACAAATCTAAGAAAAAACACTTCTAACCTCGTGTATTTTCCAAGATCATATATAACTTGTTTAATATTGTTGTCAAACTGTTGTGGAAGGGATAGAGGTAGGACGAACTGCAATCATTAAAAATGATCATTTCAATATATTATTAAATAATGCAATAGGTAGTGCATTCAATCTTACAAATATATTGTAAATAGAGAACATGACTTACCTTGACGAAGGTATGCCAATCATGTGTTTTCAACCCAGGCCCAAAATCACCTTTCTTTGATAGAAGAGTGCTTATATTTGCAGTAAATCCTATTGGAATTTTTTTTTTTTTATGACTTCTTTTAATGCATCACTCTGTTGCTCCGTTAATAACCAAGGAAGGGCGCTTGTATTTATGCAGTCTCCATTGCTATTTGATTCAATGGAAGCTTTTAGTGCATGATTGGATTCATGAATGTCGATACAAATTTTGGCAATTTGTTCTCTATCACGCCTTCCATCCAACATTTTCCATAGTGTCTCTGTTACATTCTTTCCAATATGCATAGCATCAAACAAATGCACAATTGGGAGATCATTGTAGTATGGTAACCTACTAAATTGAGTAGGATAACTTTTCATTCCTCTAGGAAGTTGGTCATTGATGCCTTGATGACCTTCACAAGCATCAATTACAATGTTAGTAAATATAAGACAATATCAAAATACAAATTTAAAACTTCGAACGACAAATTGGATATTACCTCGACAATTTAGTCGATCATATTCCAACTTCCATAAATGAGGTGTCATTCTTCGTGGCCTTGATGATGTCTCTTCTTTCCCATTGAAAAGATTTTTTTTGGAAATTCGATACCTATGATCATTGTGGAGAAAGTGTCTAAACTCATCAAACACCTGCTTTCTTAAATTTCTCGAATGACGAGATTTCATCTTCGGACCACAAACTGGACATGTGAATTTTCCCTTTGTCTGAAGACCTACAAGATCATGTAGAAGTGTCGATCATGTACAATTATCATGCCCAACTTAAACATTTGATAGTAATGTGTAAGCACTAGAACAGACCAAAAATATGTGATATTAACAATATAACATACCACAAAAATGAGTTAACCTAGGGGCATCATGTATTGTCCATACAAGCATTGCATGGAATTGAAATTGTCAATGTCATATCGGTCTAGAGATGTCATACATAGCGATGCCATTCCATAACTTCAACAACTCGTCAATTAGGGGCTCAATATACACGTTCATATCTTTCACTTGGTATTTACCTAGAAATTGAATGAACATAAACATTACATTATTATTATGACCATTTTCATGCACTATTTATAAATTAATTTAGATAACTATAAAATGATAAAAATACCTGGCACAATCATTGACAACATTATGTGCTCCCTCTTTATGGACATCCAAGGAGGAATGTTATTATTAATAACAAAAATAGGCCACACTAAGTAAATAGATCTCATATCTCCATATGGATTGACACCGTCTACTGCCAATGAAAGCTTCAAATTACGAGGTTCTTCTTTAAAGTGTGACCATGTTTCTTCTATCTCTTTAAATGCAAAACCATCGATAGGCATTTGCATAATGTCATCCTGACTTCTATTGCGTGCATGGTAATCCATAAATTGTGCCAAGGTAGTGCACCTAAATAATCGTTAAAGACGTGGAATAATGGGAATGTACCGAAGAACCTTGTGAGGCACTTTTTTTGTTATTTGATCTGACCGATATCTACTACTCTGACAATCAGGGTATTCTGCTGAAAATTCATATTGTTTATGATATAGAATGTGATCATTGGGACATGCGTGTATTGTTTGATAGTTCATTCCAATCTGATCCATAATGTTAGATAATTCTCGGTATGAACGAGGCAAAATGTTTGATGGTGGTAACAAAAACTCACTAATCAACCTACAACAAAAAATATGCATTGTTAATATAATGAATAGTAATTGTATGCTAACATCAAAGATGACAAAAATGACATACCTTAGCATACGTGACATTGCTACATTGGATATACCATTCATAACCTTTAAGTTCACCAACAACACTATAGCCGAGAGTAGAGTTGTTTGGGAGCCTTCGCATAAGGTCTCGTGTGCCTTCTCAAGTAAAGGTATATCAAGACCATCTTCATCATCATTATCAAATTCGCTAGTACCATCATTGTGAGCCTCTTCATCACCTACCCCAATACCATCTTCTTCAATCATGTCATCTGGCACATTATCATCTTCTTCCATGAGAGTGTTATCCTCAGCTTGGATATTCACACCTCCATGTTCCTCCAGTAGGAAATCTACATCCAGCAATGGACAAAAATCGTGGCCCCCTTCAACATGACCATGTTGCCTACAATGACTTTGGGCTGTTGTGATTAGAATTCTTTGAGTCTTTAATCCTTTACACTTCTTGCAAGGACAATAACATTTATTAGGTTTTCTTCAAAACTGAGCCCACAATGCAGCCATTGTCTCATTTTTTTCAGTGTTCATATTGTCAAGCGTGGTCTTTCTTCACAGGAAAATATATCTGCAAATAAATTGGCCATGTTGTGATTAATGTTTATATCTGCACATATGGTTTTTCTTGATTAATGTTTTCAAATGTAACTAAAATGATCCTATAATTTCTAGAAGGCGTAGATGTTTGGTATGTATAATTTCTACATGTTCAGTTGATGGTATAACTAGCTATGTAGTTCGTACTTCTAGCCATCTTAAGCTAGGCATTACTTTCTTATGTCAATCATATTGTCTGAATTGGGCATAGCAAGTCAGCAAGAACAAGGCACATCAAAATCCTTTAAGAGCACTCAAAAGTCTTGGCACTAATTGGTGGATACTCACTGTAACAACTTGGTTATCCATTGCTATTTGTGATCTTAGTCATCCATTACTATATTAGGAAAGATATTGGAAAATATTGTAGTTTGATGTGCACCAATATGAGGAATTAGAAGATAAGGAATCACATTAAGAAGTCAAATGATATGAAGGTATCATGTCAATACTAGTGATAAATTAATTCAATCAAATAAAACATATTCATATGAAATTATTGACTAAGACCACTCTTAAAGAGGAGAGATCCACTTTTAGAGTAGGCCTCTAGTGTTCATCATTTACCTTGACATCCTAGTAGGTGCTTCTAGGTCTACCAAGACACAAACAAATATGTTTCCATGCATCCTCTTTTGAATCTAGAAATTTTGTATGAACCTAAGATCCACGATTGTTATTATGAAAAAAATGATGGAATGATGTGGAAGCATTGAGAAAACATTTTAACATAGCTTCTTCCCCAAAAATCTCACATTGAACCTCAAATGAAGTTTGAAAAATGTCCTCTAAAACAAATATGTCTACAAAAATAAATAAAAGAATGAAAATTTTATCATTTAAGTGAAATGATATCACTATAACATAAATGCCTCATAAAGTCCATTTACCACTTTGTTAGGGTATTGAGTGCAAAGATGGCTTCAAAGGAAGAACTTGATGATTCAAGGTTCATCCAAAATATTAAGAAGAAGAAAATCTGCTTGGATAACATTTTGAGTTAAGAGAATGAGGGGAGTGGTGAAGGCTTAAGCAAGTCTCCATACAACAAAGGTAAGGCAATGGTTGCACCAAATGAAGGTGACTTTGGATCAACTGAACCATATGCCAGTTGGCTTACCCTTGAAGAAGGCTCATACATTGAAGATGGAACCAGTAAGCATACAGATTTCATAGATGAGGCCAATGCTATAGAAAATAGAGGGGAGGCTTCATCAAGCAGTGATGATGGATCAAACAAAAGAGTAGAAGGAAGGGAAGAATTTTTTTTTCCATGTCATATTCTAGAGGAAATCTTGACCTTGATATTTTGCAAACTTCCTCTCCACACTATTCCAAATGCAAATAGTTTCTACTTCATAGCAACGTACTATTTTTGGATCTGCTTACTTTCACAATCTATGGGAGTAGGGCAATGCACAAAGGTGGCTGGTGATGGAACTTTATGATGAAACCATTGGATCTTCCAAAGGTCTTGTTTTCTATGATGCCAATAGAAGACGAAGGTACAAGAAGATATTTAATGAAGACTAGAGATGTAGTGACTTGTAGTGGTGTCTAAGAGCTGGAGATGGAGGCCTCTTGGCATATAGCTGTAAGAGAAATGGGAACCTTCAAGTGGTCAATCCACTGACTATGCAGTCCCATTATATTGATGATGTAAGACTGAACATAGAAACCAAACTTTCATATTACATAAAAGATTATAATGATGATGTGGCTGTTCATCTCAATTGTGATCCCGAGACAAAAACCTATCAAGTAACACTTATAATTGGAAATCTTTACCTTGTCAGAAGTAAGAAATTTGTTGTTCTGATTTATAAATCTATGAATAAGAGAAGGGAAATAAGAGATGCTCCCTTCAAGAAAAGAAGGTCTTATGACTATATGCCAATTGGCTTTTTACAAGTATTTTCATGCAGAACAAGAAAATCTATTGGGTTTCTAAAGATGGGACATATGTCTTTGTCTGTGATTTGAATAGAGATGGCAATATCAAGTATCTCTGGGTTCTATCGAGGACGCAAGGTAAACTACATCAGATCTTGGGAATTTTAATGTACAACAGAAGAATTATAATGGTTTGTAGTGGTGAGACACGATATCCAAATACTCTTATTTTTAATGAGCTTGATGAGCTTGGGGAGATCTGGAGATTTAAATATGAACTAATTGTAGCTTCCAAAATTTTGTTTTCTGGAATAACTGTTGTAAATCTGTTAGCACTATCAACTTGATCTATTGCTAATACTTCTTTAGAACTCTCATTCTACTCTAACATTAGTGAAGCAACATAAATCCCTCTAAGCTTGGCCTTCGACACTGCTTAAATAATAGAAGATGATGGTTCATATTATTATATGCAAAATTGGTCTTTGGTCAAGCTCCACACATTATTATTGCACCCTCATCATAGTCACCACATCAACAACACCTTTGATTTTTGAAAATACTTCTCAAATAGAGGAGTAACTGTATTGCAGATTTTGTACAGTATCACAGAAAAGTTCTAAATGCACTTATGTAGGGCCAACTTTCATGCAACATAAAATGAAGTAATGTGTAATTCGTTGTCTTAGATTCTATCATCAAGATACATAGTTAGAATAGAAGAATTTTTTTACATCAACATTTCAAATCCCATTTTGTCATTAGTATAATATAGAGTCAGAGATAAACATTTCTAGATTGACATTTTAAATCACATTCTATCGTCAGTATAACAGAGAGTTAAGTGAGAAGATTTTTTTTGCATTGACATTTCAAATCAGATGCTTGTATTGCACTAGCATAAATTGAGAATCCATCATCAGAATAATAGAGAGCTTGAAAAGAAGATATGTTTTTTAATAACTATCTAAAGCCCTATTATTTAAGATCATTGAAACTATTTTCAATTTAGTGGAGATGGAGGATGATGAAAGGCATGAATCATTATAGATTGTAGATTCACAACTATTAGACATTGCTCATTTTTGTAACTTCTTCCCAAAAATTGATCTGACATATGATATAGTTGAACAAGTTGTAGCTTGTTTCTCAAATTCTTAAACCACATTAAACATAAAGATAACAACCATCAAGCTGCAACCATCGAATTTCTCAAGAAACTCCCTTTCAAGTAAAAGATCATGACATAATAGCTTTCATTACCAAAATGGCAATGGTATAAGAGCACTTCTAAAAATATCAAAACATTAAGAAATAAAAGGATTTACATCTAAAGATCAAAATGTGACAAGCTTTGTCAACTTACAAATTTTTTTACCATGTTGAGCATTATGATGAATTTCAAAATATGCAATTGAAAAAATATAAAAATGAAACAAATGAAAAATGCATTTCCCATATGGTGGTTAGTATTCAGCTATAGTAGTTGGGTGACTATCAAGAACTGATTTTATGTTCTTAGTTAAAGTATTTTGTTGTGATAGATTTATGGGTGGTGATGTGTGAAGCCAATCTTGGTTGTAGCAGAGAACAAAGTTCTCTCTCTATGGGAAAAAATCAATATGTAATGGAAGTAAGATTTAGTTAATAAAAAAGGTCTTCTGCATTTGGTTTCTCAAGTTTTAAAATGACAAGTTCCATTATCCTGTGAAGTTTCAGCATTGAATTCTTTATATTTTCAGTCCTTTCTAATTTGTGGCATAGCTATTGAACTTGTTTAATTTCTTGGTGAATAGTTTCACAGTGAAAAACTCAATACGCTAACAAAGCCTTCCTATTAATATATCGGGTTCTTTTATATAGACTAATTTCATTGGAAATGCAGATTTCATAGCATTGAGAATCCATTGGGTATTTGATTGTTTTAAAATTTTGATTTGAGTTGGATTATCGACTTCCTATTTTGAGTTAAAGAACTGATACATTGGAATGCTTCTTAACAGTTCTAAGAATCACTAATTCATGTAACAACATGAGAAGAATAGCATCAGTTCTTTCTCTAAGTGATCCATAACATTTTTCTATTAAAATCTGATTTTAATTAAGTTTCTTGCTGCACTGAACTGTTGCAGGTTCATGAACTGACTTGGCATTTTCTTGTTCACCCAAGGTACAATTTGAATGCACAAAACCTGTTTTAGAAAAATCTGAAACTATATCTTGGTGACGGCTTCATGGTATGTATTTCTCTTAGACTTTTCTTGGTCATTATAGTCCTTGTTTTGGTGGTCACTTTCAGATTTAAATAAATCTGAAAGTGTGCTTTGTTTTGGGCTCTATAAGCCGATCCTCTATGAATTATAAAAAGTTACTTTGGGCAGCTTAAGATGGTTTAATTGAGTTGATTTTAAATCCCATCCATCATAATATTATCGGGCTGTTTGGAAGCCATGAAATGTGCAGATTTAATGTTGTTAAGTAGAGAATAAATGGTATGTGATGATGTAAGTTTCATTAAACTTTAAATGCAAGAATATTTGGTATTAAAAGAAGATCATCAAGCTCTGCATTATCTAATTTGATTTGAGGTTTTCTTATCCATTTTCAGACTTAACAAACAATTAAGTTGTTTTATGTGAAAAAGAACTCAAGGAATTGAATTTGCATTGGTAAGCTGATTCAAACTACAAATGATTCATGTCTGGGTATGCAGATTGGTGTACAGTGGATGGTATAGAATGTGCTATATGATCAGTACAAAATTTAGCACCAACTCACCAAGAGTACCAACTCCTAGAGAGAACGAACCCTCTTTGGAACACCATCTTCAACCACATGAGACACCAACCTCAATTTAAATATCAACTTCAAAAATATACACAGAGAAACATAAATAGTAGTTGAAATCTTGTAACTAGCACTATATATATGTTGTCAAGGATTTATATCCACAAAAACTTTATTCACTTTTCTTAAGAAGTGCCGATCATACCAAAATGAATTGTCATGCTTGATGATTTCTTTTTTGATTTCACACCAATCCATCTCTCATCTACACATGTCCTTCAAAATGAGACCTAATCTTGTATTGTCATCTACACATGTTTTTCAATAAGAGTGTAGAGGTGGTAGACACACATGATATTTTGGCAATAAAAGTTGAGGTTACTCCTCAACCTCACAAGGTTACAAGGAGATCGGACTCCTCCTACTACTAAGCTAGAAAAACTAGCTAAATAGGGACCTACAAGAGCTACAAGGAAGAAGGCAAAGGCATAATGATACAGGGGCATCTAGAGATTCCAATTATTTTGAAGATCTGGGATTCTAATGCACTTTAAATGATTATTTTAATAATGTTGGGATGAGTCTTAGTTTTATATAGTTAATTTAGTGATGTAATTGGGGGTTATAAGTTAAGAGTTTTGAATAAACTCCAAGATACTTTACTAGTATCTTTAATATATTTAGAATTATAATGAGTCGGGTGTGGGAAGTTAAAAGTCAGTTTTAAGAATTAGTTATTGGGTTACCTTCTTTTGAATATCTTTAGATATATGTAATTAAAGAAACCCGAGAGGAATATATATAATTTTTTTGAATAGTAGTAGTATGAGAAGATTTGAGAATCAAGGAAAGTGGAGAAACAATGTAATCAGGAATGGAATAATGGTAGAATTTAATTCTATTTAGATCTTTTGTTTCTTCATTGTTCTTATGCACATTTCTATGTTCTTAAATTTTTGAATCATCATAGATGGAGTAAAAAAATTTTATGGAACTATTTTGTATTCAAAACCTGCGCTAATTGCTATTTGGTTTGAAGATACTAAAGCTATCTATAATTTCTCTGTTCTTACCTTGGTGGCTGGTCACGATGAGTATGAAATGGTTTAACAATAGTTTAAAAGAGAGTTGTGATTGAAGTCATCACCAATTACAATACAATTTCAAAGATCTCAATTTTGTTTTGCTCCAAGTCAATTCTTGGTATCGGTTATTGGTTTCAAGAAGTTAAATGTTTGAATATGAAATTGGGGTATGCTTTATGATATCGGTTTCTTTTTCAAGATTTGGTTTTAGTTCTACACCGGATTTAAATAGTCCCAATTTGGGAACAACAACAGTCTAGGTTGATTTGAGATCATAAGAGTGATGTTATCTAATGAAAGAGGATTCTCTACACATATTAAAAGAGACAAAACCCATGATTACACTGGCAAGGGTCTATAACTTTATTAGCATTAAGTGATCTGGCGTGAATGCCACTAGCATCAATGTGAAGAGGTTCAAACTTGTGAGCACATTGGATAAACAAGGGTACAATTGATGTAGATAAGTTTTATTTGTGAATACAATTTGTATTGAAGAAAATGGGGTACATAATTGTTGTATCAGTTTACACAAACTCTAGCATAGTTTAATTGTGTGAATTATTTTGAACTGTCTCTTTTCTATAATTTTGTCATTCTTTCACCCATTGGCTAAATGGTTTCTTGAAGACTCTACAAGCTTAATTTTTATGAAAATAATTAAAAGTGAAACATAGGGAAAAGAGGCACTGAATAATTGAGGAGCTATAGTCAAAAGAGAAGCCAATATAGTGGGGCCACCAGTATCAAAATTGCTTGAAGGTTTGTTCGAATTGGTAGATTCTCATTTTATGGATAAGTGTTGAATATAAATTATTATGTAATTGTGAGAAGCAAAGAATCCATTATCAGCTATCTCAATAGCTTTTTGCATTGTGATGTAGGTGATGGATGCTTAAACAGGGTAATAGAAATTGAACAAATGTTAGATGAACTGGCAAACTCTCTAGAAAACATTAAAGCTATGGTGATGGAAAACTGGTGCAAGCCAGTGGTTGATCGCCTTTGTAGGGGGTCAGCTGAATCAAAATTGGAAATGACAAAAGCTCTTGCAAAATTCGATCTTGATGATAGCTATAGAGAGTCATTAATTGATGCACATGTAATAGAGGCTTTAGTTGACATCCTAAAATTGAGGCAACTTGAATCAAAGCTTGCATCTCTTAAAGCTTTGGAAAACCTTTCATGCCAATCCAAAGCATCAAACCCGCAGTTGGGGAATCCACCACATAGCTAGCCAATGGCTACTAAGATCACAACATAAAATAGAGGTGTTTAGTAGTGAAAAGAAAACTCCCAAACCAATAAACAGAACATCCACGCAAGGCATGTAAGGTGGGAGCCGCTGAGGAAAATTATATGTTACGAATTCTAATCACATTGAAGATGATGTGCTGAACAACGAAAAAGAGGAGATATAATAGAGATAGAACCTTACTATTCCGGAAGAGGTTGCACTGAAGCTGCAAAACATGGCACGTAATCTTCAAACCCTTCCTTTGCATGTAATGGTGCCAAAAAATGCAGTATCCGACCAACATTAACTACACAGCCTTTCTTCCGGTTACGCAAGACTGAAATTAGGGTGCGACAAAGACTTGTTTTTAATTTTGGGAAAGTGTAAGTTTGTGTTGGTTAAAAATTTGACCAACACGAGCTTCTAGTTAAAAAAATTTATATACATTGGCATGGCAAAGACCTTGTTTTTAATTTCGGGAAAGTGTAAGTTTGTGTTGGTCAAAATTTCGACCAACACGGGCTTCTAGTTAAAAAAATTATATACATTGCCTGCATAAAATGACCAATTTGACCCCATTTTTTTTTATGGTAAAAAATTTTGGTCTAAAAATGGGGTCAAATGTACTAGTGAACTAAGTAATAGTACTTGGATCTTATAAGCAGTTGTCATTCCTAAAAATAGTAGGTTTGACATCAATGACAAAACAATGATTGAAAACATTTTTTATCAACCAACTTCCTTCTTTGCAATCTCACTCTTTGATCTTCAACAATGATCTTTTCAATAAGATTTTCAACAGTCTTCCTGTTTGGCATTGATGGAAAACCAAACTGATCCACCATTAGACCAAACTATTTGACCAAGTTATCAAAATGCTAGCTAGGTTAAAACAACAAGTCAAATGCCAAAAAGAAATCTTTTTACCATTAGTTTTCACCTCTCCCTCTGTGATCTGTATCTTGATTACTTTCCTTTTTATTCTCCCTCTTAGATGCTAGGTACTTTCCTCTTTTTCATACTTTGTAAATTTCTCCCTCGTTCTTAGGATTTGATCAATTTGTTTTTACTATTTCTCGCTCTTTGATAACAATGCCAAAGATATTTTAGCATCTTATCATGCAAGTATAGCATTTTTTGGAACTTTAGATTTCTCCCTCTGTGACCTTGCTCGTGACTAATTTGTAACTTTTGCACTTTGATTACTTTAGGCATAAATCCTAAAGTTAGTTTCCTCTACATCAATGTAATATTTCAACAATTAACTCATTTGATGCAGGGTAATCTTTTTTGTTGCTTAAGTAGCCTTGGCTAGGGGTATCACCCCTAACTTACCTCTAAGATATTCAAAAGAATCTTTAAGTAATGCTTTTGTGAAGATGTCAGCAATCTGTTCATTTGAACTAACATATTCCATTTTTACTTGCTTGTCTTCCACCAATTCTCTTACATAGTGATACTTAATTGCAATATGGTTAGTTTTGGCATGCACCACATGATTCTTCAATATTTGATGGCACTTGTGTTATTCCAAATGAGTATCACAAGTTCAGTTACCTCTTGCTACATACCTTGCAACAAATGTTTGATTCATATAATGTTGGTTCAATTGATAGTAGCTACAACACATTCAAATTTTGTTGTGGACTATGAGGTACAAATTTGCTTTTTGCTGGTCTAGGTAACCAATCTTCTCCCTAAGAAAAGTGCTCCTCTACTAGTGCTTTTTCTATCATCAATATTACCAGCTTTCAACTCAAAATTTTCACTTTTCTTTTAGTACAAATCAAAGTAATCAATTTTTTTTACATACCTTAGTATTCTTTTTACTACCATCAGATGATTTTCTCTTGGATTAGCAAAAAATCTTGCCACTATTCCAACTACTAATGCAATGTCTGGTTGACTATGTACAACATACTATACTTTTTCAATCATTGATTTGTATAGTGTCTGATTAGCTTCAATAGATTTATCATTCTTGGATAGCTTATGTCCTATTGCCATTGCTGTGCTAACTAGTTTTGAGTCTTCTAATCCAAATGTCTTGGGTATCTCCTTGATATATTTGGATTGGGTCACAAATATGCCATACTTTAGTTGATGTACTTGAATTCCAGCAAATAATTTGATTTATCCAAACATTGATATCTCAAACTCATGTTTCATTTGATCAACAACATCTTTGCATAGAACATCTTTTCCTCCAAATATTAAATCATCAACAAAGATTTTAGATATCAAAATATCTTTACCTTTTTTTTCCTTGATGTACAGGTTGTTGTTGTCACCTGTTATCTCAAATCCTATCTTCACAAGGTATTTGTGCAGTCTTTCATACCCTGCTCTAGGTGCTTAGTTTAGATCATAGAGTGCCTTGTGCAATCTACAAACCATATCCTTGTTGTCATCAACAAATCCCTCTGGTTGTTCTATGTAGACTTCCTCTTCCAGTATTCCATTTAGAAAAGAAAACTTTACATCCATTTGGTAGACTTTGAAACCTTTGTAAGTAGTATATGCAAGTAGTATTCTTACTCCTTCCATTCTTGCAATAGGGGCAAATGTTTCCCCATAATCTAGTCCTTCTTCTTATGCATAACCTTTGCAAACTAGTCTGGCCTTATTTCTTGTTATTTCACCATTCTCATCAAGTTTGTTCCTAAAAACTCATTTGGTACCAATTACATTCTTATCAGCTAGTCCAAGAACTAGGGTCTAGGTTTTGTTCTTCTCAATCTGATCTATCTCCTATCTCATAGCTTTATACCAATCATCATCTTGTAGTGCATCTTTCACTATTTTGTGTTCAAATTTGCTCATCAGACATGATTCATTCCTTAGTTTGTTCCTTGTCACCAATGATTTGATTTACAGGGTGATGTCTCCTTACATACTTGGCTAGTCTTGGTTCTATCCTTCTTTCCATGTTTGGTTCTTCAATTTTAGAGTCACCTTGAACATCATTGTCTAGTATTTCATTATCTCTTCCATGAGTAATAGCTTCTAACTCAGAATGTGTATTGTTTTCATTCTACAACTCAACTTCTAAATGCAACTTGGCATTCACCAGTTGTGACCCGATTGATATAGAAATTTGTTGCTAATTTCCAACTTGATTGGCAGCTTCATCTTCAATAGCCATTTCTTCATAGAAGTATACAAAGGATCTACACTCTTCTAATGTCTTAGAATTATTAACCTAGACTTCTGTATGTTCATCAAAATTTACATTTGCACTTTCCACAATCTTGTTAGTATTAGTATTCAAACACTTATATTCTTTGCTTCTAATGGAGTATCCAAGGAACATGCCTTTATCACTCTTTGCATCAAACTTTCCATTTCTAGTATCTTTAAGAATATAGCATTTACAACCAAATATTTTAAAATGCTTTTCACTAGGTGAGTGACCATACCATAGTTCAAAAGATGTTGCATTTGTACCTTTCTTGACTTGGACTCTATTCAGGGTGTAAACAAAAGTACTTATAGCTTCTCTCTAGTAATTTAGAGAAACATTTTTCTCCATCATCAAGGTTCTAGCATAGTCTATCACTGATCTATTCCTTCTTTTAACAATGCCATTTTGAGGTTGAGTTCTTGGTGCTGATGTTTGTCTTTTAATACCTTTGTCATTGCAAAATGTTTCAAATTCTTTTGATGTAAACTCTCCTCCTTTGTTTTATATTAGGCACTTTAGACTATTTCCTATTTCCTTCTCAACTCTAGCTAAATACCACTTAAACATTTGAAATGCATCAGATTTTTAGTTCAAGAACATGATAGTCATCATCCTAGAGTAGTCATCCACAAATAGCATTATGTATCTGTCTCCTTGATAGCTTTGTACTTCTATTGGACCACATAAGCATGTATGGACTAGCTCTAATACTTCTTTGGAAGTGTATGTTTTTCTTTTAAAACTAGATTTAGTCATCTTTCCTAGTTGATATTGTTTGCACATTGTATTTTCAGGCTTCTTCAGCTTTGGCAAAACTCTGACTTTCTTTTTTTGCTAATGCTAATCAGATTGCCAAAGTTAACATGACACAACCTTTTATCCCATAACCAAACACCATCAAGTCTAACAACAAGACAAGTTGCATCTTCCATATCTAGGTAAAATAGATTACTCCTAGTTTGTTCACCTTTTCCTATCAAATTTCCATCAGTGTCATAGATTTTGGTAGTTTTGTTTCCAAATTCTACTTTCTAGCCTACATTGCCTAACTATGATATAGTTAGCAAAATGTAGTTCAATCCTTCAACATAGTATGCATTATCACATTATATTTTCTCTATAAGTTTAATGGAACCTTTTCCTTTGATTTGGCATGGAGCATCATTTCCAAATCTAACACTATTTCCATCATATTGAGTAAAGGTAATAAACTTACTTTTGTCTCCTGTCATGTGATGTGAGCATCCACTATCTATGATCCATTTGTCATTCTTGTTCACAGAGGTTACTAGTGTTGTTGCTTTATCTCCATCTCACTCATCCTTCATGGCCACATAGACTACTTCATCATCATTCTCATTAGAATATTCTTCAACAATGTAGCATCTTTTTCCTTTGTCCTTGTAATCTTTTCTATCATCTTCTCTTTTGTTCTTGTACTTGTTTCCTTCTTTGTACTTCTTCTTTTGTGTAGACCTTGCATCAATATGACCTACTTCATTACAATAAGAACATATGATAGGTAATTTACCTTTGAATTTACCTTTGCCTCTATGAAAGCTTCTGGCTAGTAGTGCTTCCAGTTGCTTCATCTTTGTCATATGTACTGCTATCACTAGATACATATTTTCCTCTTCTACTCTTTTTCTTTGACTTCTCTTCATCAATGTCTTTCAATGTCAACTTGGCCTTGAAAGCATATTCAACATTTTCAGGTTTGTAGTTATCAAAATTAGACAATTCAAATGCAGTGAGTCTTCCCACTATTCCTTCAAAAGTTAGTGTATTCCCTGGTATACATCTTAATTCCTGGATGATTGAAACTCTTATAGCATAGATAGAGAATAGGGCTCTTAAGTATTTGCTATTGATAGTATCATCTTCCAATTGACCACCTAGACTTCTTATTGCACTTACTACCTCTTTCATTCTAGCAACATATTGAGCAACATTTTCTCCTTCCTCGATTTTCATGTCATCAAACTTTCCTCTGAGGCTTTCTCTTTTTTCTCTTTGAAGATTTTGATCTCTTCCATAAATATCTATTAAGGTTCTCCACATTTTGAATGCAGTGTCACATCGCTTGATGTCATCAAATTTAGCATAACTGAGTGTAGAGGAAAACTCTAGCATTGCCAGATTGTGCTCCTTCCTTTTATTCAAATCATCTGTAGAGAGGGGTCTAGCTAGTTCTACATGTTCTACTCTAGTTGTGGTTTTTGCATAGTCACCTATTGATCCAAGGTGTAGCTTCATTATACTTTTCCATGTAGTGAAGTTATCTCTATTGAGCTTGGGAACTTCTCTCTTAGACATCTTGATCTTCTTGCTTCTAGCGTCTTTAAATAAAATTAGTAGATGACTTTGATACCAATTGTTAGAAATACTTTAGAATAACTAAGAGGGGGTGGGGGGGTGAATCAATTATTCAAGGTCCAACTGTCCAATTCAAACTTTTCATCAAGTAAATTGTGCCCATCAAACTATTCATTCATCCAAGCTATCAATTTTCCTACTTAGCAAGTTGCTGCAAATCATTATGCAAGCATAACACATAAATAATCAACACATAACATAGTGATTTACATGGAAACCCAATTTGGAAAAAATAGCAGTAACATGCTACTCAATTCTCACTCTTTTGAAGTGATGCCCTGTTAAAGGCTACAACACACTGTTAAATTTGACTTGGTTAAAGGATTTAACCACCTTGTTAGAAGTGGTCCTTGTTAGAGGACTTTAGTACATTCACTTGGAATGACACCCTATTAAAGGATTCACAAATGGCTATTAAACCAACCTAAGTCCATATGATTTAGCCATAACTGATATAATTGCTAGAGAGTAACAATAAGGGGTTTTGATCTGATTACAATTCACAACTTATGTTGCAGATCTCAGATCACTCTTTAGCTCTTCACATTGCCTAGCTTTCAGTCTCTGCAACTCTAACAACTTCTCCTCTTTTTCAAGCTTTGTCTCCTTGAGTCTTCATGCTTAATGTACTAGTGCAATCATCTCTCTTTCACCACTTATCAAAGCAGGGTCTCTATCCTTTGTTCTTCCTTCTCCTAGATGTTTCCTCCTTGACACCCCTCAAACACTTCACAATTTAGCACACCAGTGATTGTTGCTTGTTGGTATATGAATCCTCAAATAGAAGTCTAGAATCCTCTTTCCTACTCAAGTCTTTCCTCCTTTAATTTCAATTCATATGGATTAGGTAGGATTCATTGAAACTAACCCACATTTTGTTCCTTCTAGAAATATCATGAAGAATCCTCTTAAATTCATTCAAAAACAATTTACATAGAGTTTTTTGCCACTGGCTCATCATCCTTATCCTCCAACTAGTTCACAAAATTCAATGTAACAAATCTATCGACTCAAATTTGGGAGATTTTTAAATTTTAAAATAATGCAGAAGCTTGAAACTATTGAAATTCTAGTGCTCGACACACACTGTGTTACTCAACATCAACTACATTTTATTTATATTCAACACCTACTATGGATTCACTTAGCATCCACTAAGTTTGTTATTTTCTTGGATCCTTCTATATTACTTGGCACTTGAAGAACTTCACTTGGCATCTAAAGTTCACTCGATACACACTAGATTTTGCATTTCTTAGCTCCAGTTGAAAATTTACTTCACTTAAACTAACTTGCTCAGCACTCACTAATGAACTTCATTTAAACTTTGTTGTTAACATTGTTCCAACTTATTTCTCCAAAGTTTCTAAGTGTGACCAACATCTATATCTTCAAGTATGTTATAAATACATCATTTAACCATTGCCTTAATTGATCCTTGGACTTCATTACAAAACCATAACTCAACCTTTCCCTTAGGTGCTCTTGTTACATCTTGTTGATTAAATCCTCTTCCTCAATCAACTAAGTGATAGTACTTGGATCTTATAAGTAGTTTTTATTCTTAAAAATAGCAAGATTGACATCAATGACAAAAGAATGATTTAAATTTATTTTTATCAACCAACTCTCTTCTTTGTAATCTCCCTCTTTGATCTTCAACAATGATCTTTTCAATTAGATTTCCAACAAGACTAAGGAGATGTGAAAGGACTATATCATAGAATTAGTTAGAGAGAATAGATGAAAGTAGAAAAGAGGACATAATTGATACATTTGATCAGGAGGATCAAGTATACACCAATAAAGAGAAGATCTGATATCTAGTAGACTAGTGCTAACCAAAGGATCAAGGATGAGACATTCTAATAGGAGAATTAGTAAAATATGTTAACTGAGTAGTCCGAGTAGGCTTTTGTAAATCCTTTAACATGGTTCTTTCTTCATTGTAAGTTGAAGTTCTTTAAGTAGGCATACTTTTAACAGGGTGTTGAGATCATTTAATAGGGTGAGACCTAATAGTCTTTGTAAGCCTTTAACAAGGCAAACCTTTCACAAGGTAGATAATATTTCATGATCAAACAATTGTAACCTTCATTGGATACATTTTACAACTAAAATAGTGAGGATTTGTGAGTTTAATCCCCACTTTAGTTTTAGCTTCTCATTGGAGGTTTTTTGGGTAACCAAAAATCTTGTGCCAGATGTGTTTATTTTCTTTCATGCTATGGATGAACATGTGTAGCTAGCTATTTCAGTTTACATACAAATTGTGAGATGGATTTGTGGTGAATATTTTAATGGTTAGAGTTTTGAATTATTGATTCACCCCCCCTCTCAAAGTTTAGTTTCCATATTATTATTTCCAACAATTGGTATCAAAGCTTTGGTTCTCTAGAAAGGAAAGCTTTGTAGCTTTGAGGAAAGATCTTAAAGATAGAAGTCTACAAGTTGGGAAAGGTTATTGATAACCAAAAGATTAAATTCTAGATTTCTATACATGAGTTGAATGAAGCAAGAGATGAATCGAAGCACTCATTAAAGAAAAGGAAAGAGATAGCGATTAAGGAGAATAACACAAATTACCAAGAGGAAGACTCTATTGAATTGTGTGTAGATGAAAAGTCAAGTGAATTTGATGTAGCAATTGCAAATTTAATAGAAAAGAATGCTGCCCTAATTGAAGAGGTCAAAAACCTTAAGATATAACAAGAAGTCTAATCAGTATTGCTATGTGAGGTGACCGATAATAAAATGATGTATGAGGAAGAAAAAATCATGATTGAAGATGACAAAAGGATACTGACCAACAAACTAGAAGAGAAGACATCAGAGGTACAAAGGATTGCTAACATGCAACTGGATACAATGAATCAACTAATGATTACTAATCAAAAATTGAATGGAAAGGACATTGAGATCACAACCTTGAAGTTATAGAATGAACAACTAAGGAACAAACAAAGAAGAGAAAAATAATTTGCTGAAAGTTTCAAATAAACTTAGTGAAGCTATCAAGTATTTTGAGAAACTAATAAGATGTCCTAGATCTAATGATGATACTACTATATTGGGATACATCTATACTAAGAAAGGAAAATCATCTAAAAGTGGTGAAAAAGGAAACAAAAAAGTTAACAACTACAAATCCCCTTGTCATAATTGTTGAAAAGTAGGTCATACAACAAATATTTGCAAGAGCAACAATGCAAATTAGAACCTTAAGAAGAAATTCATGGGTAAGTATCATAAGTGCAATAAGAAAGGACATTAGGCACATGAATGCAAGACCAAGACTTCAAGCACACAAATATTTGAAGATTACTACTACAAATTTAAGAAGTATGTGTTAGAGTAAATAATTATTATTTACACTTTACTTAAGTTTACTTAGTTAAATGAATTTATTTAATAGTAGTATCTAGGAGTTTTTGAAAACATGGGAGTTTGTTTCTATCTAAGTCATACTTATCTTCTCATCTTGATCAAGGATATCACACCTTTTGTGGACGTATGCTTTGTTGTCATACTTATCTCCTAGCCCCTTCTAGCTTGCTCTAGAAGCCTCCTTGAGGCCTTTATATTTAGGCTCTCCTATTGTAATTTCATATAGTTGCATTTTAGTACAACAATTTCATTTTTTCATTGTTGCAATATATTTTCTCAATTTGTTGAGTTGCTCCAAGCTCTTGTTCCTTCCTTCTTCGATTTATCTTCAGTAGGTTATTTGCATGCAGGTGATCTTAGTGAGCTGTGAAGTTGGCTTTCATCAACTTCTACACGGTATCAGAGCCTAGTTGTTGCTTCCTAGTTTGAAGGATTTTTGAAGCTGTGATTCAGAGAAATAAACCCTTGTTTGTTTATGATTTTTTCTTCGATTAGGAAAAAAAGAAATATTTTGGGGCACTTTGGGCCTAAACAGATGCTTCCATTGAGTTTAGAAGGCTAGTTATAGTCAAGATTCATATTAAATTTTCTATTTTTGGCTTTAATAGCATCTGGCTAATTTTTTAAGCCCTCTAGAGGTCGAATGGACTTGTACAAACAATTCTACAAAAAAATATATTTAAAAAGTGGTTGCAACGACCACTCAACCTAGTGACCACCACTATGCTACCCCAACACCATCACCACATCTCCCACACTTGGCCTAAGAACCACCATAGTGGTGACACTAAGGCCCAGTTGGACCTCTAACCTACCATCATAGCCAGTGGTGCCACTAGTTTTTGATGCTCTGATGCCACCTCTGCCAGTGGCACCCTCCTCTATGTTGCCACTATGGCCACCAACCTACCAGATAGTGTGAACCAATTTGTGTGTGCCACATGGCATGGTGCCATGTAGTTTCTTAGTCAGCAGGCTGTACTGCCACATGGTACTACCACATGGAAATCTTTTTTTCTATGATGGTCCCCTAGCCATCAAATTTAATCCGATGAAATGATGGTGTCAGCATGATGTCAATACTACATCAGCACTCCTACCTCTCCTTTAGGTCCCTTTTCGACCTACTTGTGGTGTTTTGGCCATAACTTGAGCATATAGAGGTATTTTTCTAATCTGAAAGAAGCATTGGAAAGCTGGTTCTGGGATGGAGACATTGGTGCATGTATTTTGTGATTTAGATGTAGTTTTTTTGCCTATTTTTGTAGTCAAATTTGAATGTTCTATTTTTCATCTAGTAAGCATATCTTGTGCATCCCATCTCCATTTTTTGAAAACATTTTATTTTTGGAAAATTGATTCTATCTACTTTTTAGAAATGCTATAATTTCCTTCAAATTCTACCCCATGTTCTTTCTATCATATTTTTGGCATTTTTGCTCCATGGTGGATATCTTGGGTGTTCCAAGTCTGAGGATAATTTTCATGGCATGGGATCTTTTCTTTTGGGTTGTACTATCTTTTGTATTAGATTTTTCCTTTTTTGATCATTGTTGATATCATTTGTAAGCATCTTTATGACAACACACTCGGATAAAGTGCCACTCTTGCATTTCAGGTTCATGAACATTGTTTTGAGACAGTTGTACTTGCACTATTTTATAAAGTGCCATGGGGGAGTTAGTTGTTTCCATTTTTGTGCCCACTTCCTTTTTCAAGTGAGTTTCCCTTCCACACCATTAGCAACATGATGTGACAGTGACACATGCCTTTATAGGTGTTTGTTCCTCTTTCTCTCTCTTGCTACTATTGGTTCTTTTTGTAGATAATTTTGGCCCAATTTTTTAGTTTTCTATCACCTTACCCCATCTACATTAAGGAGGGTTATTCTCTTGTTTCTAATGCTTCCTTAGTTTGATGGTTCGATAGTGTGAGCTATGCATTTAGTATTTGATCCTATATACTAGGCAATTGCAAAGGTTGGCTACCTATGCATTTCAATGAGATGGATCATCTACCATATAGAAACTCTTCGTTCATGCCTTCTATTTCCATGGAGGATCTTCAAATCAACAATTTCCTATTGACAGAGTTTGTGGCTTCTTCATGCTTCATTGATTCTCTTTATGATCTTCAATTGTTCCTATTTTCTGAGACATTCCTCTAGTTGGAGGCTTCTTCAGTCCTTCACTAGGATTTTAGTTATCTCTTTTTGGAGAGGCATTTTTCCCACTGGGTTTTCTCTTTTTTCTCTCATTTATAGAGATTGTATTTCATTTCCTTGCATTTGTACATGGGCAACTATCATGGTCTTGTTACTAGGACCCATTCTGCATTTCATCTTAGCTTTTGTAAGCTTACGTACATTCCCCTAAGTTGCACTTAAGGGGGGGTGTTAGAGTAAATAATAGTTATTTATGCTTTACTTATGTTTACTTAGTTAAATGTATTTATTTAATAATAGCCATCTAGGAGTTGTTGAAAATATGAGAGTTTGTTCCTATCTAAGTCATACTTATCTTCTCATCTTGATCGAGAGTATCCCACCTCTTGTAGATGTATGCTTAGTTATCATAATTATCTCCTAGTCCCTTCTAGCTTGTTCTAGAAGCCTCCTTGAGGTTTTTATATTAGGGCTCTTCTATTGTAATTTCATATCATTGCATTCTAGTACAACAATTTCATTTTTTCATTGTTGCAATATATTTTCTCACTTTGTTGAATTGCTCCAAGCTCTTGTTCCTTCCTTCTCCAATTTCTCATAAGTAAGTTATTTACATGCAGGTGATCTTGGCGAGCTGTGAAGTTGGCTTTCATCAACTTCTACAGTATGGACATAGAGCATATGAATGTAGATCCAAGCCTAACTGGTCATCAAATAAGAAAGAAAGGATAAACCATATTGACAAATCTTATAATTGGGATTACAATACAAGGTATATTTGTCATTATTGTCAAGAATATGGACATGCTTCTAAGAATTGCATTAGAAAACATTTCAAAAGTGATTACTGTAGTCTGTTGAGTCAAACTACATATGTTAGCTATTTAAAGACTGGTCACATTAGCAAAAACTATCCAACAAGGTCAAAAGCACCTTGTAGTGAATTCAACAAAGGAAAAGAGAAGGTTGATTTTGAGAAAGTCAAAGTGAAGATAAATAATACATGGAAGAAAAATGAAGATTGCAGCACAACAAGTTCAGATGAGGTAACTTCATCCAATGGATCAGGTGATCACATCACCCCCAATTAGGAAATCAAAAGTTATGTGGGAACTAATATCACAATGACATATTTTACATCAGTTCCAAGAATCTAAGGTTTGAAAAGATTATATATGCATGAATTAAGATGTAATGTATTGGTTAGAACCTAGAAGAAATCTATAAGTTTTGCTAGTTTTCATGTTTTTGCCGAGCATGAAAAGTTTCACATTTACTACCCAGTGAGAATGAAATTTTACCTGATGTAAAGCTTGTTGTGGTTTCTAAGTGTATTGGAAATCATGTGTAAGCTAAGTAAGTTGAAATTTCTATCATAGCAAAGCTTATAGCTGTGTAAGCATTGAGCATTTATTGTCGAGTTTTAAGGGTTATATGGTCAATTTTCAACTCATTTGCATTCATTCAAGATCAAAGAGAACATGAAGAGAACAAGGTGAAATGAGGAGAAGGATTAAATCATTTGTGAATTGGATTGAGATGCTACTCATCACTAATTATTAGATTCATAAGGTATTTATTGTGTGTCAAGCTATGCTGTCTAAATTATGACAAGCCCTAGTTATTTAAAATAGTGTCTATCTCTTTTGGTTCTATTAGGAAGGAAGGAAAAGATTTTTTGAATATTTAGTTAATAAATAATGAGGTTAAACAACCACCCTTCAAAGCTATTCCCGAGATAGCATAGTAGGGAGATCTGTCTGGTGTGTTATCTATGATACCACCACAAGTTTTGATGATACATGATGTTAGATATTATTACACTTGTAAAGTTGGAAGTATTTGAGACTTGGAAATCAAATATTTGTGTAGAAAACTATGTGCTGATGGAGTGTTGAAGGAGGAGAAAAAAATCATAGAAAGAAAATGGTTAACCCATGCCCTTGATTTACTAGATGCATTCAAAACAAAATTAATTAGGATAGTGCTAAACATAATTCATGATCCCTCTATATGGTTGGAAAATGGCCCTATCAAGATCACAAAAATGATCATTCGACAAGTAATAGGGTATCCTACCCTTGAAAAACCCAAGACCATGTGATGTGATGCCAAGGAGATAATTGAGAAGAATACAAGGGTTGTATGGAATAATAGAGTAATGACTATAGAGACAATTTCAGATCTTGAAATTACATTTGCAATGAGAATAATTGCTCACAAGTCCTTTCAATCTAGCATATTGGACAATATGTCTTGTATGGCTATGGATTTAGGTTACAAGATAGTGAAGAAGGAGCACTCTTATGACCTTATAAAGTTACAACTTTAGTAGTTATCAAAAAACTTGGGAGCCATAGAAAGACAAAGAGCGCAGAATGCAAATTTTGCTCTTTACTTGTTTGCATATTTTTCTATGTACTGGATACATTTCCTTCATTTGGAAAAGTTTCTTGGAAGACCAATAGGTCTGTTGTAGTTTAGATTGGAGAGTTTGTAGAGAAAATTAAGGATAAATTTGAGTCAGTCATGACAAGTTCTTTTGAAGACTTTAAGAAGTCTATGAAACAAAGATTGAGGATTTTGGTATCACTAGTGGAAAAATATTATAATGATGTTTTCTTTCTAATTGATGCTTATGACACATATGTTCAAGAAACTATTCCAAGGGTTAGATGGATCAGGCCATTTTCCTATGAAATCAATGTTGTTGAGGCATTACCAATCATCACATCTTTATTAGCAAAAGAAATTGACAAGAGTGCAACATCTTTTGGAAATTATGATGAAGCCAAGTCAAGAATCACTATTGATTTGAAGACAGCTTTTGTGGTTAGCCAAAAAAAAGCTTGTGAAGAAGCTAAAGGAAAGATTTGGTGAAGGGGAAGGAGAGGAAGAAGAAGAAGAAGACGATGAGGATAATGAAGAAGATCATCCAACTCAAGCCCCACTTGCACTTACAAAAGGTCAAGGAGAGGACCAAGAAGAAGAAGTAGAACATGATGAAGGTGGAAAGGAAGAAGAAGCTAATGAATCATCTAAACTTGCAAAAAAGAAGAAAAGGAAAGCTAAGGAGCTAGTAGTGAGTAAACCAAAGAAAGTTGGCAAACCTATACAACAAAAGCTAGTAGTACTTGTTACTAGGGCTAGCACAAGGGAAACTACAAAGAAGACACAAGAGGCTAACAAACCAGAAGTTAAAAAAAATATTGCTACAATAGAGTAGAATCAGCAAGAAACGCCAAAGATTATAAAGTTTGTAGCTCTAGTTGATTTAGATGAGGAGAAAAATGAATTAGATGACGATAGCCAATTCCAAGTGGTAAGCCACACTCCATCTTCTAATTTAGACAACTTGTGTGACAATATTAAGAATACAAGATGATGGCCACATTTAAGAATACACCTATTGATATTTCCAACTCTTTACCCAAAAGTCTATATGCTACAGTTGAGCAGAGGTGGCAATACAATTTAACAATTGAAATAAATATAAGAGAGACTACTCTAGCTAGAGTAATGTCAGATTTGGATAAGTCATCAATGAATAAGGCCATAAAAAAACAAAAGGGGAGATTTTCTCCCAAATATAGAGATTTCAAAATTTTATAGAATAATATTGAGGAGGTTTCCAAATAGGGCACCCAATTATAGAAAGTTATCTATGGGTTGACAACATAAAATGCAATTGAAAATGCACCTAAGGAGGTAGGTGAGGAAAAAGATGATCAGGTGGTAGGTGAGGTTATAACTATATCTATCAAGGATGGACACAAGAGAGGCATATAAGAGAAAATAGATGAAGTGGCTACAACTGAAGAAGAAAAAATACAAGACCAGATTGTACTTGAGGTACATATTCCAAGTGCTAGCCCCCCCTTATGTGGACCAAGAAAGTCAACAAGAAATAATAAAGATAAAGGATGCTTCTAAGAACATAGTGTAGAACATCATTAATCCTTTGACAGAGGATGATTTGAAAAAGATGCTACAAGATTCTACTTGAACTACACAATTATGCATTAATCTTAAATTGTCAAAGCATCAACAGGGGAGAAAAAAAAATGACACATCTAATGTGACCCCTACATCTATAAAAAAAAGGTACAGAAGGACTATAGGGTGTCACCACTAACACACATGTTTCAATGCCCATTGTGGTATATCAAGTGAAGGACACTGTGACATCAAATGTCAACACATTAGTGCTGAATACTTTAATACAAGTAGTATTGATAGTTGATCAAGATGGGACACAAGTCCATATAGGTTGGGAAATTAGTCCTACACCTAACTCACAAGCATAAGGTGAAGTTTTGATAGAAGAGAAGGAGAAGGATAGGATAGAAGAGTTAGTTTTTGACCATGAAACTAGAGGAAAAAATAGCAATTTAGACATTGGTTACCCTACCATTCTCTACAATCCCTGTTCTTAGTCAAACTCTTCATAGCCCAAGTATAGGTGCTACAACATTACAATCATCAAGGCCTAGTCCTAATAAATCTAAGGTTGGAGAAGGCACATCTTATGGAGATGTCAACCTAGATGAGGTGATTGAACTTCCAAAGTTTGATCTTACAAAAATCCCCATAGAGTAAATGAGCATATTGCAAGAAGCTCTAGCAAGGAAGAAGCACCAAGATTTACTAAGGAGGGAGCATAAGAAAAAACAAGTTATACATGACATCCAAGACATATTTCTTGATGCATTTAGTCTCCCAGAACCTAATGAGGAAAAATCTATTATTGAGCAAGTGTCGACTATTATTGACAAGATAAGTGATGTAGACCCAGATACAAATACCAAATTACTAGAATGGTTTGAGAAGAAGTTCCAATAAAAGGTCAATGAAAATATTTCTAGTGCCATTGCACTAAGATAGGTTGAGTTAGCAACCAAGATGGAAGATGTGAGGAAGGTGTTAGAGAATATATTTTCTCTATAGAAAAAGCTTTTTGATGTGAATTTATTCACACAAGAAGTACATAGGGCTATTAACCAGCTATAAGGAGATTTAAAAACTACAAGTAATGTTCTTAAATTGTCTCTTGGTCAAAGTCAGACTCATTTTCAAAAAAAATTATCTACTTAAGGTCAGCTAGCTACATTACATGCACAAGATACCATGTTGACCCCACACGTGGAGGTGTTGTACAAGGAACTAGCATTTTCAAAAAAAAATGATGAAGAAGGATTCTCATCTTTCTATTCATGAAGGCTTAATAGACCTTGGTACTGAGCTAGATGTGCAATTTCAATCTCTAGAGGTAGCATGCAACAATTGAGATGCAACACTTAAGATTATGATGGAGGTCCATCAAACATTTTTGGAAAAATACACTATTCATGTACCACCCATGACATTAGTGTCAAAAAAGGGGGATATTGAAGAAAAAGGGAATTGAGATAGAAACAAAAACAATACCCAAAGGGGGAGTAAATGCAAAAGTAGAGGATGATAATAGTTCAACATATTTACTTAGTAGGAGTATCAAATTTAGATAGAACATTACACAATCAACTCAGGGGGAGTTATGACATTTTTGAGGTATGACTAATATGTCGTCAGTTTTGCAAAATTTTGACATTTTAAAAATTTTGTATTTGAGCTAAGTAAAGAATATAGATTATCTGAGTTATGTTCATAAGTCAAGGTTATATATGTATGAAAAAGTGTTTTTTCCACTCATGTCAAAGGGGGAGATTATTGATCTCATTATAGTTTTGACATATGTTTGATAATACACTCAAGTCATTACTTAACAACACTTAGTGCATGTCGGTAAAGTAGTGCATGCCAAAGATAAGTTGTCAGATAATATATGCCAAGCGTAACACATAGCATGTGTTGAGTAGATAGTTAGTGCCAAGTCACTCTAGTGACAAGAAAGCTAATATATGCTGAGTGATTCAGATGTGGAGTGAATAATGGATGTTGAGTCATTCAAAAGCCAAGCTACAACATTGAAGATATAGTGGATGTCAAGCATTAGTGCAATGCCTACACATACTTGACTTTTCTATTGTAGTGTTAGATTGTTTTAGGTCAATTTTTTGATTCTATTTTATGATTAGTGGTGCTTGGTTACTAGATTTGATTAGATGTTGTTTTATACTTAGTTGATTACATGTGATGAGTTACTAGTTATTTAATGTGTTTATGATTATTTCGATGATGATATAGGTATGTTCAGTTAGTGATTTTAGTTATCTCATGATGGTTAGATAGATGAATTTATTATATGTAGTTTCTATGGATACTTATGCCATACTTGCATATGTATGGTGTACGTGTATGTTTTCTTTATGTTTGATGTTTCTAATGTGGTTGAAGAAGGGAGTTGTAGTCACCTACTAGTTGGAATCTACACGATGAACCACTTTCTACCATTGTCTATCTAGTTTAGAATATATGTATTTGTACATGCATGAATTTTATGTAGATTGTAGGTACCAAGTATTGACTTCCCTGAATTTCCAGGATGAGCATACCCTATCGCAATATTTCAATGGTATAAGTGGGGAGATAACTCTTGAGTCCAAATCCTATCCTAAGCCAATTGTCCTAGAAAATAGGACAAGTATCTTAGTTAGCTTCACCTTTCCAAATTCGTCAAATGACATAAATTTGTGACTTTGACCTTAGAGTTTGACTTTGTTCTTTGACTTTCAATTGAGTTGTCATTTTTGATTTTGTGGGTATGTGATGATTTTATTTTATGTTATGATTAAATCAAATTAAAAGATAATTTAATAGAGATTTAATAAAGAAAATTTAGTGTTTAATTATATTTACTTAATTGAGAAAATTAATTAAATAAAGGAATTAAATTTAAAGATTTTATTAAAGTTCTATTTTTGATGTATTTATATTTATTTAATTTAATGATAATTATTTATGAGTTTTATTTTAATAATAAACTCTAAATAATGTTAGTAATTAAGTTAGTAAATATATTATTAAAAATATCTCGTGAATTAATTAAATAAAAGAATTAAATTTAAAGATTTTATTAAAGTTCTATTTCGGCATATTTATATTTATTTAATTTAATAATTATAATTTAAGACTTATTTCTAATAATAAACTCTAAATAATAATTTTATTTGAATTAACAAATATATTATTAAAGTGGCTCATGATTTAATAAGAGAGAGTAAGAAATTATTTAATAAGATTTATTTTAATTAAATTGCATAAAGTGTATGCCTTAAATTAAGATGTAGTAAATTAATTAAAGAGAGAAAGCTAATTAATTTAATAAAGATATTTGAAATTGCTAAAAGTGTGCATGAAGATGTAAAAGATAACAAGATAATTAAAAGAAATTAATCAGCAAGTTCCCTCCTGTGATTGCATAATCAGAGCCCCAAATTAAGGGAGAACTCTTTACCAAGATTGTGTGATTGCACAATCAAAGCCCCATATTAAGGGAGAACTCTTTATTAGAGATCTAGAGCTCATTTTGTAATTACATAAGTTTTGGAGAAGTAATTTTCAAAGAGGTAGATTTTCAGAAAAGGGAATTATTGAATGTTTTGGGAATCTGTCATTTTAGCATCAGATCTAGATCTCATGGTTTAATTGTATAGTGGATTTCCATTCTTCAAATTCCTATCTTCTTTATGTCTAGATAAATCTAATTTCAGAACTTTAGATTTGGTTGAAACCCTTGTATTGAAATTTACTGTTCTTTGTTCTTGATTTTGTCTATGAACGAATTAATTAAATTGAAACCGTTGTTTGTTAAATTAAGATTGGAAACTCTCATTCAATTTAAATTGGGTAATTTGTAATGGATTTGATTAAATTCGAGATAGGGGTTCTGAAAAGGAAACTAGTTTTAAATTACTAAAATTAATTGTTTGAATTTTGTTGCTCTATTAGATCTAATTTGGAAAGTTTTCATTTTTAGTAAGTTTATGTTTTTAGTAGGTTTCTGTTTTTGGAAAGTTCCTATTTTTAGCAAGTTTTCATTTTAGGAAAGTCTCTATTTTTAGGAAGTTTCTATTTCAATAAAGTTTCTATTGTTAGCAAGTTTCTATTTTTGGAAAGTTTTTATTTTTAGCAGGTTTCTATTTTTGTAAAATTTCCATTTTTAGCAAGTTTCCTTTTCAAATTTTTTTTTCCAAAGTTTAATAAATTTCAAATTATTATGGTAATAATTGATAATTATTATTAATAATAATTTTAATAAGTATTGTTAAAATTTGAAATTTAATTATTTAAAAATTTGATTTATTACTTTATTTAAATAATATAATTCTAATGTAATTTAAAAATCAAAGAAATTAATTTGGAGAATTAATGTTTTCTCTTATAAACTTGGATGTGTTTATATGGTTTAGATATATGAAAATGATTTGTAATACAAGGGAAAATTTATTAGTCGAAAACCTTACTAATTATAATACTTTGAGAAAATAAAAACTGAAACCTTGTTTGAGATTGCAAACATTATGAACTGTAATATCTAAAAAATGGAAAAATGAAAACTTGAAAACCTTTAACAAAAATTAAACTGTTGTGTTTTGTAAACCTAATATTTTGTGAAAGTTACTTTTGTATGTGTGATTTTACTGTTGGGTGTTGGGTTGACTTAGTACTTTGACCAAATTAGGATTTTTACTAGAGCCTCGACAGTTCTATTTTGTGATGTCATGATAATGTTTTGATGAAAATATTTTATACTCAACCATGGTAATGTGTCTTGTATGCTCTATGAGGTGTTTTGATCTATTGATTGTTATTGCTTTTCAGTACTCTTCTGTGAAACTGAGGTGAATGGGGTAACCTATCTAATATGACCTTTGAGTCTTTGATTAGTTGTATTTGGATTATTTTCTAGTCACTTGTATAGGATTGAGGTATTTGTATGATTTGTTCTTGGTGATGTCATGTTATAATGTGGATTGGTTTATGTGTACTTTCTTGGATCAGTCCTGTTAAGATGATCATTTTAATGATGCTTGTATTTTGACCAGTGATATTTCAATGCTTGTTAGTTGCTTGTTTAAGAACTAATGTATGCTTTGTGGTCTTTTGAGATTTTATCGAGCTTAGGGTAGGTTATCTGTATATCATGTTGAGAAATGGATTGCAATGGAGGCTAGGGACCTAAAGAGGCTAATGAGTAACCCATTGTAGGTTATTTAATAAGTGATAACATTTCATTAAATGGGTCTAAAATGAATTAATTAGAGTCATTATTTTCCTCGTCCGTGCCTTAAGTGCTAGTATATGCTAGGATGGGAGGAGAGAGAACACTTGGTTGCAACCTTGCTTCATTAGTATGCCTTATTAGTATGAAAGGATACTAGTGCCACATAGAGTCACTAGGAGGGCAAAGGATTAAAAGACTAGTTGGGTAACCTTAGAGTTATTTCATGTGATGACACTTGCCCACATACATAATAGATTTCCTATGTGTCTGTGTTGCCTTTGGGATTAGTTGATACATGTGTCTTGGTACCCTTTGAGATAGTTTTACTTCAAGTGATTCCTTAAACCTAGATGTTGGATTTGACTTTTGAGTTTGTTATCTTGTTTGGGACTTGAGTTTATCTCCCTAGCATGGTGGGAGTGGACATTTTTGGGTTCCATGAGGTCAGGAGGTAGTGCTTTTTCTTATGCCATTGAGATCCGACCATCGGATGTTGTTGCTGGATGTGTTTGTGCAAATGTTCCTTTTTATTTGATCTTGTATACTCTATGATGGATGGTTATACCCTAAGTGTATTGTATTTGATCTCACATATCTTGCAACATGATGTAATCTATTTCATGATGTATATTATTTCAGCCTTTCATACCTTATGACATGTATAGTGGATGATTGTGCATTCTATTTATTGCCAAGTGGCATCTTATATGATTGTATATTATTTAAATAGAATTTGCACTTGTAGTTATTCTTTAATATGGATGTGTTATATATTGAAGTTAGTATTATTTGGAACTTAAACATGATTCAATGTCATGAGGCCCTTAAGAGTTGTAACCTGTTTATGTGTTGTTGATGTATGAGCGTATGTTAATTTCTTCTGCCATTCTATTATTGTTGTTGTATGTTATCTTTATCTTTAACTTCAAAAAAAAATGTTTGTCAAACTCAGTAAAACTTTAGGTTAACTTCTATTGGGTTCCCTAGTGGGGCATTACAATCAAAAGGTTCAAGTGCTAAGTAAACAATTTTGAACATAGTTGTTTGTAATTTAACAAACTCTCATGTAAACCATTTTTGGGCCAACTTAAGGATTGTTTTGAAATTATAGAAGATATATAAAATGGTATATTATGAATCCCTTAATAGGGTGAGACTTAATAGTCTCTTTAAGCCTTTAATAGGGTAGACCTTTCATAGGGTAGATCATAGTTTATGATCAAAGAGTTGTAACCTTCATTGGATACACTTTACAAATGCAATAGTGAATATTTGTGGGTGTCATCCCCACCCCAATTTTACCTTCCAATTTTACCAAATATCTTGTGTCATATGCATTTATTTTCTTTCGTGCTATGGATGAACATGTGTAGCTAGTTATTTTAGTTTATATGCAAATTGTGAGATGGATGTGTGGTGAATATTTTAATGGTTAGAGTTTTGAAGTGCTGATTTTTGGTTTTCCTATTATTATTTCCAATAGAATCAAGAGACAAACTTCTATACCAAGAACCCCTCCACAAAATGGAATAGTTAAAAGGAGGATTAGATTTGTGATGGATTGTGCTAGGAAACTAATGATGGAGAAGAATGTTTCTTTGAAGTACTATAGAGAAGCTATTAGTATAGTCATCTATACCTTGAACCAAGTATAAGTGAATAAAGTTACTAATATCACACCTTTTGAGTTATGGTATGGATACTCACCCAATGTCAAATATTTTAAGGTATTTGGAAGCAAGTGTTACATTCTAAAGCAGAATGGGAAAGGTAAACTTGATGCTAAAAGTGAGGAAGGCATATTTCTAGGTTATTTCAAAAGAAGCAAAGATTATAAGTGTTTAAATAATAACACTAAAAAAATTGTGGAAAGTGAAAATGTAAAAGTTGATGAGTATAAAGATATACATGAAGATTAACCAAAGAAGGAACCTAAATATTACAAAACTTTTGTGTGCTACTATGAAGGCATGACTATTGATGATTCTAAAAATCAAGTTTTTAATTAAGAATAATCAATGATTTCCGAGTCACATACTATGGATGTTGAGTTGGATTTAGAATCTGAGTTGTAGTTTGATGCCAAGAACAGATTGTGTACTACTATGAAGGCATGACTGCTAATGATTCTGAAAATCAAGCTAGTAATCAAGAAGAATCACTCACTGCCAAGACACATACTATGGATGCCAAGTTGCATTCATAATCCAAGTTGTAGTTTTATTTTGAGAATAGATTGCAAGAGAGCAATGATGAGTTACCTAATAGAGATGTGCACAATGAACCTGAGATTGAATTTCCTGAACATCCTATTGTTGAAAAAAGAAGAATAGAGACAAGATTATCCTAATATGTTAGAAGACACCATCCTACTAAAAAAATCATTGGAGGAAGAGACGATGGACCAATGATAAGGAATATATTGAAAAATGATACATGCTTGTTGAGCATACATGAACCTAGATCTATGAAGGATGCATTAGAAAATGAAGACTAGATTAAAGCCATGAATGAAGAGATTGATCAAATCAAGAAGAACAAAACCTGGACACTTAGACTAGAGGAGAAGAATATTATTGGAACCAAGTGGGTGTATAAATTTTTTTTTGATGAAAATGGTAAAGTGACAATGAATAAGGAAAAGCTAATTTGCAAAGGTTATGCACAAGAAGAGGGAATTGACTATGGAGAGAAATTTTCCCCATTTGCAAGATTGGAGGGAGTGAGAACTCGTCTTGCTTACTCAACATGCAAAGAACTCAAAGTTTATCAAATGGATGTTAAGTCAACATTTCTAAATGGTATACTAGAAGAGGAGGTTTACATTGAACATCTTGAAGGATTTGTTGATCCTAACAATAAGTACATGGTATGTAGATTGCATAAAGATTTATATGGTTTAAAGAAAGCTCCCACAACATGGTATGAAAGATTTTATAACTAACTTGTGAAGATTAGTTTTGAGAAAAATGATGACAATAACAACCTATACTTCAAGACTGGAGGAGGTAAAGGAATTTTATTCACTAAAATATTTGTTGATAATATCATATTTGTTCTAGTTGTTGGTATTGTTGCAAGGTTCTCTACCAATCCTAAGTAGAATCACTTATTGGCTATCAAAAGGATTATGAGATATCTAAAAGGGACATAAGATTATGGTCTATACTACATGGAGAATTACAAATTTGAATTGAGAGCTTATACAAATTCTGATTGGGCTAGAAACATTGGTGAAAGGAAAAATACAAGTGGTGGAGCATTTTTCATAGCAAAAGAATTAGTTACCTGGACAAGTAAGAAGTAGAATTGTATTTCACAATCTACTACTAAAGCTGAATATGTGGCTACTATAGTGAATTGTACTAATGTGGTATGGATTAAATAGTTACTCAAAGGTTTGAAGGAGGAAACCAGTAAACCTATGGTAATCTATTGTGACAATACAAGTTATATAAACATTTCTAAAAATCTTGTAATGTATACAAAGACAAAACACACTGCAATTGAATATCATTATTTGAGAGAATTGGTCCAAGGCAAAGAAGTGAGAATGGAATATGTGAATACTAATGAACAAATAGAAAATATATTCACAAAGGCTTTACGTAAGGATGCACATGAATATCTTAGAAGTAAGCTAGGTGTGATACCCCTATCTCAAACTGCTTCAAGGAGCAAGAGTAGTGCCCTTTATCAAATGAGTTGAATGCCATACTTTACAACTTGATGTAGTGGATCTTACTTTAATAAATACCTAAAGTATATAAGGAGTTGTAACATAATATTTATAATCACAAGCAAGGTGACAAAGGGAGAACCTACATTCCATATATCTACATGAAAAGATGACAAGTCTTTGGCATTGTTGTCAAAGAGGGAGAAATACATTGAAAAATCTTAAGAGATGGATAACTTAGTATGAAGGAGAGTTACTTTGAATAACTAGAGGAAGATTTTATTTGAAGACCGAGAGAGATTGCAAAGAAAACACTAGCCTATATAGAGGAAGGACACATACTGATAAAGGGAGAGGATTCCAATACAAGGTATTAAGTTTCTTTTTGGTATTGTTGTTGGTATTGGTTTTCCATCAATTCCAAAGAAGGAGATTGTTGAAAAGAAGATTTTTGATGTGTTGGAACCTATCATGGACCAATTATTATTTTTTAAATAATGTCAAACTTGCTACTTGTTGGTAAGATAATTTCCTTTTGGTTTGAATGTTGTCATTTTATTGATTGATGATGAGGATTTAAAAACAAATGATAACAAGAGTATCTAGAGAAAGGTTGAGTTATATGGTATATAAAAGGAGCACTAAGACTAGATAAGATATTGTTGATATGATGTATTATTGATCTACTAAAGGCTAAAGTGAAAGGTTACTCAAGTTAAGAAAAGGAGAAATCTATGTATCAAAATATGTTTTCCAAGCTTGACTAAGAAAACAATGGAAGCCACATAACTTAGTCTAGGCCAAGCAAAAAATTGGTATGTGCCAAGATAAGAAACACTAGTAGGTGTCGAGCATTAGGGAAGTTAGTAAGTGCCAAGCATCAAGGGAATAAGAGTGATGACCAACCTATTGGAAATGTAAATGAGTAACTGAGAGGGGAGGGGTGAATCAGTTATCACAATAACAAATCAAAGTCCCTTATGATGTCAATACAAAACAAAACCAAAATCTATTGAAACTGTTGTAACTTGGTTAGTATAGAATCACTCAATTAACATAGTAACTAAGTTTACACTAAGAATAACTTTCACTTAGTAAAAATTTAGTTAATACTAAGTGTATGCACTATTACTTGGTTAACATTAGACATGTAGATCTTAAGATATTAAATGTGATTTACCTTAATTAACTTATTTTTAGATACATAAAGAAAATAACATGAACACATGAGATGCAAAGATTGAAAATGGAAACTTGATTTAGGAAAAAACCACCAATTGCAACTAGTTACCATTTTTCACTCTTCTAAGTGAGCATTGTTAGGAGCCAACCTTGTTAAAAGTTACAAGATACACTGTGAGATGTGACTTTGTTAAAGGATTTAAATCACCCTATTATGAGTAGCCTTGTTAGAGGTCTTTAGACACTTCAATTTAGAAATGTCTCCTTGTTAGAGGATTTAACAAATAACTATTAAGCTAATTCTATTAGGAGATTTGATTCACTACTAAAATTATTAGAGAGTAACAATGATTTGACCTAATTTTTGATGCAATTATCTTGCTGATTTTAGATATCTATTTTAGCTTGTTTACTTGATACTCCTTGATCATAATATTCTTTATAGCTTGATTAACTTAGATACTCTACTATCCTTCCAATTTGATTATTTTATTCATCTTCTTCTTTTCAACACATTCTTAATTTCAATCCTCAACTTGACCTTATACTTATATGAATTCCCTTGTCAAGTCATCTTGAACACACTCATAAAAATTCAATAATCAAACCATAGGTTGGCTACAACTAAAAAATTAATCCATCAGACTCAATATGTTGTAACAAAAAAATCCTTCATTAGCCGACCCAACTAGGTCAACACTAATTGATAAAAAAACTTTCCTTTGGTAATCTATTGAACACAGTTAACACTACATCTTGAATTGAATTTCCTTTGGTAATCAAGTGAACTCCATTAACATTGGTTACAAACCAACTTTCCTTTGGTAACCAAGCGAGCTTGATTAACACTAGTTCCATGCCAACTTTCCTTTGTTAATCAAGTAAGCTTAGTTAACATTGGATTTCCTTTGATGTCTAACCCTAGGGTCCCATGGGGGGGGGGGCTTGAGCTCTATATTTAAGGAGCTGGAGGTCCCATGATAATATTTGGGGGGGGGGGGGGGGGGGGCTAAAGCTTAATTTGGAATCTTTTCCTATTAACTAGGAGCCCCGACTTTTTAGTTGAGCGGATGCAAAAGGGGGGCAGGGGAGAGGGGGGCTGGAATAGCCCCTACTATTTAGGAAAGAATTCTGCCACTTGGCAAGAACCTACTCTTCATTTTCCCTCCAAATTAAAATCATCCTAACAAAAATTCTAAAAACCACAATTTAGATTTTTAATATATCCTTCAATTTAGGAGCTAATTTTTTAAAGCAAATTTATATGTAATGCCATGAGACCGCTCCCTTTTAAATGTTCCTAAAAAAGCTCAGTGGCACCCACTCTATTTTTAAGCAAGCAGGAGCCCATGGGACCCCAGCCTAAGTGTGCTCAATAGATACTAACATTGAACTATGCTATTACTAGAACACTTGACATACACTAGAAACTATTGTCATCACTTGAGTGAGGTTGGAAGACACTAACTACTCAGTAAAGACTTGAAATTTTGTGTAACATCCAAGAAAATATACAATTGAACAAATATTTTCAACAATCTCCTTCTTTGGAATTGATGGCAACACAAAATGTATCTTTCCCTCTGGAATGATTCTTTAATTTCTTTGACTATAGTTTCTCCCTTTGTTAGAAAACTCTCCCTCTTTGACATCTCATGGCAAAAGCATACACTTTCCTTCTTTGATATTTTGATCATTCAAAAAATTTCTCTGATATGACAATATAAACTCTCCCTCTTTGAAATCTCATGCCAAAGAAAATATTCATTAGAATTTCTATGTACATGTTTCCCAATTAGTGGCTTATCCTAGTTAATAACCTAACCTATACTTTCTTCATAAACCCTAACAATTAGGCCTAATAAGGCTAATTACTACATTTTTGGTAAGGGGGTCATTTGATTAGTTGGGAGTCTGAAAGTTTGAAATTAGAAGATTCTTCCAAAAGGGTATTAATATATATATTTTTTCTAGATCCATTGGAAAAATTTCAAACTAAACTCTAGATTCCTTGTTGATAGGGCTAACTAGGGCTCCTAGGCCTAAAACTAGTTTTGCTATTCATAGCCTTTGGGAACAAGTTAGGTTATGTAAACCTATTGTTTTAAGTTTTTTGAATGTCTAGGAACCTTTCCATTCACCTATAAACTAATAGGTTCCTTTTTAAGCATAAACCAAGTATTTGGAATTTTTGTGCTAATAGACCTAGTTGTACTCCTTTGGGTGCCTAGGCCATGTTTGAGAGAAACTTTATTGTAAAGGCATATATCCCTCTCTTGAATTCATTTTTTGGTACTTGAAGCAATCTAAGGCCAAATCACAACCTAGTTTCTATTTGAAGGGAGAGCTCTACATCAAACCCCTAGCTTACCTCTTAGATACAAGAATGCATCCTTACGCAATGACTTGGTGAATATGTCTACATTTTTCTTTTGTATTCACATATTCCAATCTCACCTCTTTGTCTTGCACTAATTCTCTTACAAAAAGATATTTTATTGCAATGTGTTTAGTCTTGGTATGCATCACAAAGTTCTTGGAAATGTTGGTTACACTAGTGTTATTATAGAAACCAACTATTGGATCCTAGATTTCTTCCTTCATAACTAACAATAGTTATTTGAACCAAAAAATGTTTGAACAACTAGTTACTAGTACAACATATTATACTTATGCTTTAGACTGAGAGATGTAATTCTATTTCTTGCTTTTCCAAGACATTAGCCTCTTTCTAAGAAAGAATACTCCACCACTAGTACTCTTCCTATCATCAATGCTTCCTACTTGATCAACATTAGTGAAGGCTTTCAATTCAAAGTTGCCTCATTTATTATACAAAAAACCATAATCTTTAGTATGCTTTAGATACCTCATGATTCTTTTAATTTCTATCATATGATTTTCTTTTGGATTATTATAAAATCTTGTAACCATACCAACTACTAGTGCAATATAAGGTCTTGTATACACTACATGCTGAAGTTTTCAAATTATTGATCTATATGTAGTTTGATCTACCTCTTTAGAATCACAATTTTTTGGAAAGATTAAGTCTAGTAGACCTAGTTGTTCCAACTAGTCTAGAATCCTCCATTCCAAACTTCTTCAATATCTCCTTGATGTACTTTGATTGAGTGATATAGATACCATCCTTATTCTATTGAATCTGTAGGCAAACAAAAAATTTGATCTCTCCAAAAATTGACATTTCAAATTCCTTACTCATTTCCCTAGAAAATTATTTGCACAAGTCATCATGTCTAGTAAATAATATGTCATCTACAAATTTTTTGCCAACAATATCTTCTTTTATGGTCCTTCCTTGATGTATAGACTATTGTTGTCATTTGTTCTTTAAAAATCAATCTTTACCAAATAACTATGAAATATTTCATACTAGGCTCTGGGGGCTTGTTTGAGACCATATAAAGCTTTGTGAATTGTTCAAACTATACTCCTTTCTTTGGGATCTATGAAACCTTCAGGCTACGTAATGTTGACTTCTTCTTCTAAGATTCCATTCAAGAAATTTGACTTTACATTTATCTGATATACTTTGAATCCTTTATGTATAGCATAAGGAAGTAGTGTTCTAACACCTTATAGTCTTTCAATAGGAGAAAAAGTTTCTCAATATTCAATACCTTCCTCTTGAGCATAACCTTTGCATACTAACTTTTCTTTGTTCCTTGATACTTCTCCATTTTTATTCAACTTATTTCTAAATACCCATTTGTACCAATTAAATTTTTATGCTTGGATCTAGGAACAAGAGATCAAGTCTTATTTCTTTCAATTCTTCTATCTCTTCATTCATAGCCTCGATCCAACTTTCATTGTCTAATGCATCTTTAATAGTTTGAGGTTCAAACTCAGTAAGCAAACATGTACCTTTCAATTTGTTCCTTGTCATTGTGCCTTTTAACTAATCTCCAATGATTTTTTCAGGTGCATGATGCGTTCTGGCATATCTAAAAAGTACATGTATCTTCTTTAGGATTTGAATGACTTGGTGCACCATGCTCAAAATGATATTATAAATCATGCTTAGGTCCCACTATCTATGACTTGGCTCCTTTAGACTGTGACTTGATTTCCACTAGCTAAAACTTGGGTCCTTTTGATAGAGACGTAGGTCCTTCTGATTGTGACTCAAGTTGTATTAGTTGCAACTTAGGTTGAACTAGAGATTTTAGGTACTTAGGTGGTGAAGACTGCTAATTCCTAATTGCATTAGATAAAGTATTAGGTTCATATGAGACAAAGTTTCTACAGTTTTTAGGTTCCTTGCTACTTTGTTCTTCACTCTTTTCTAAAATCTAATCAACTTTTACATGCACACTTTCTAACCTTGTGAGTAGTTAGATTTAGACATTTATATGTCTTTCTTTTGTTGGAGTATCCTAGAAATATACCTTCATCACTTTTCACATCAAATTTTCCTTTCCTTGTGTCTTTTATGATATAACATTTTCTTCCAAATACTTTGAAATAATAGACACTAGGTTTATAGCCATACCATAATTCATAAGATGTTTTATCTGAATCTTTCTTCAGCTAAACTCGATTCAAGGTATGAACTATAGAGTTGATTGCTTCCTTCATGTATTTGATTGCAAAATTTTTCTCTGTCATTAATGTCCTTGCACAATCCATGATGGATCTATTTCCTTTCTAGTATGCCATTTTACTAAGGTGTACCAAGTGAAAATACCTATATTTTGATTCCTCTTTCACTGTATAATTCATTGAATTCATTTGAGATGAATTTGCCTCCTTTGTTTTATCTTAGAATTTTTAGTTTATTGCATGTATCTTTCTCCACTCTAGCCAAATAACACTTGAACTTTTGAAACACTTTAGATTTATCTTTCAAGTACATAACTGTCATCATCCTAGAATAATCATCAATAAATAAAACAAAGAATTTATCTCATAGTAACTTTCTATTCCAATAGGTCCATAAAGGTTTGTATGAACCAACTCTAGAACTTCTTTAGAATGATAGTTCTTTATCTAGAAGCTTGTCTTTCCCATCTTCCCAATTTGTCAATTCTTGCACATGCCCATATCAGGTTTCTTGAGACTTGGGATGCCTCTTGCTCTTTTTTTCTTGCTTATGTTGACTAAGTTATCAAAATTTGCATGAAACAACCTTTTATGCCATAGCCAACTTTCTTCGACTTGATCTAGGAAACATGAACTTTTAGTTAGATCAAGATAGAATAGATTATCCTTTGTTTAATTTCTAGTCCCAACCAGATTTCCTTTCCCATCTAGCAGCTTGGCCTTATGATTCATGAATTTTACCTTAAATCTAATGTTTTTCAACTATGCCACACTAAGTAGATTATATTTTAGTCCTTCAAACCAATAAGAATTATCTCATTTGAGCTCATTGGTCAATGAAATGCATCCTTTTCCTTTTACATAACAGGGTTCATCATTGCGAAATCTGACACTTCCACCATCATAGTGTAACATGTTCTCAAACTTTAAATTATCACCATGCATGTGGTGAGAATAGCCACTATCTATGATCAATGTTTCATTTTTGATAATATGAGAAATGAGGGCCATCTTATAATTTTCAACATTTGATTCATCTTCAATAGCAATCTAAACTATTTCATCATCATCACTAATGTCAGAATATTTAGCCATGTAACAAGATTTCTTTCCTTTATTCTTGTTATCTTTGTATCTTTTGAAATCTTTCTTGCCTTTTTACTTGTTGTGCTTCTTTCTTCTTTGTTTGGACACCTTGTAGCAATATGACAACCTTCTTTAGAAGAAAAAAAATTGATGTATTTTACCTTTGTACTTTCCTTGCCTTTAGGAAATTTTCTTGCAAGTAATGCTTCAATGGTTTCAAGATCATCATTAGAATCTTCTTCATCTTCAATTTAACCTACTTATTTTTAGATTTTCCTCCTTTCCTTTTGATGATAGTCTAGCTTGAAATGTAGACTCAATGCTACTAGAGTTAGGAACATAGTTATCACAATTGTCAAACTCAAATGCTGCCAACCTTCCCACTTGTGCATCCAAAGTTATGTCTTTTTTGGGATCACATCTTATCTCTTGAATTGGTGAAACTCTAATTTTATAAACATGAAGAAGAGTTCTAAGTACCTCACTTACCATTGTCACATCATCTATCTTTCCTCCTGAGGCTCTGGTAGAAATAGAGCCTCAAGAGGAAAGATAGATGATGTGATAGGGGAGGTGAATTAGTTATCAAATAATTAAAACATTTATCTTCTTTAAAAAAACTTAAACATTCAACCAAAGTAAACAACAACCATAATAAAATGCACATAGATAATTACTCCAGATATGTTGACTAGGGAAACCCTTGATTAGAGGGAAAACCCTAATGGGAATGATGCCCACAAGATGATGTACTAATATAAATATTCCTTGCTAGAGGATGGAACCTATTAGGATTCTATTACAAAATTTAGTAGAATGAGTCCCCATTAGGAGAATTTGAATCCCTGTTAGGATATTCCAACCCTATTATGAGTTATGGTACAATGTATACAAGAAGTGCCCACTGCCCAAACATGCAATTTCAATTACAAGAAGAGCTCAATACTCAAATAAGTAATTTACTATTATCATCCTCTTTCCCTTTTTCAATCAACCAAAAAAATCACTTTCAGACCTTGTAGACTAGGTCATGAACCTCAGATCCAATTACTAAACCTCAGATCACTCAACAAAACCTTGAAAATGAAGTTTCCTTGACTTCCACACTACTCTACTCAACTTCACATTCCACTCTCTCTATTTCTTATAGTCAATTATCAAAAAAATATCAATCCATACCATGATAAAGGAAAATTTTCTTCCTTTAAACATGTCCATAAAAAAAAAACCTGAGTTGGCAATTGGACCTTCTCAATTAATTATTACATGACCTCATTAAGAACATGTTATGCTTAGCGATAACATTAATCTTCTGTATTGAAACTTTGAATAAATTTATGTACATTTAATATTATGATGAGCAAGATTAGCCACATCATCACCAACATGTCTTCTTCATGTCCTCAACCTCAATTCTCACAATAACAACTCTGCTAAGAGATATAACAAGTTTACCAGAACATGTTTCAATAAACTCTATCTCAAAACAAACATCACCAAAACTTACATAACTTCTTTTGGAGTTATCCTTTCTTCTTCCAATGTTAACTAAATATATCAAATACTTAGAAGCATCTCCCATAACCTTGGATGGTTAGAATGCTCAACTATCTGTCTGAACCAACTTAATTTTTCCATTGTTGTTCTATCAGATACTGCAGAAAACTACTATAATTGACATCAATGAAAAACTTAGTCATGAATGTAACATATAATCATAGTAACATATCTATAATAGTCCCCCATTGGAATATCATCAACATTCATGCTTCCAACCAATCTTCTAACAATCTCCCCCTTTGGCATTGATGGCAACACAGATGAAAAACATCTAGTTTTAAGAATACCAACAAAAGATTATTTTTCAAATCATATTCATCAATCATTCTCCCCCATTGATATACTTCAAAGTGCTTTCTGTCAAACTATCATTCCATGTTACTTTACTATACTCATGCTAAAACATCTCCCTAAGAATAGTGTTTTTCATGCAATATTCTCCCCTATTGACATCAATGTCAAAGGTTTCAACAACAAACAACTTGGCATCAAACTCTGCAACAACTAATTCTTGCTAGTTCAAGTGTCAAAAAAACATTTTTCAAAACAACATCTGATAAGAGTCCTAGGTGACTCTCTCCATCATAGACACCCCTCCATATAGGAAGCATTGACATTTAATCTAGACAAACAATGGTTCTTTGTTACCTTGGATTAATGTACTCTTGCATCTTCTACTTTGATGTAGGAAGGGGCATAACCCAAAGCATACCTCACAAATACTCAAAAGTCTCTTTGGGAAGAGGCTTAGTGAATAAATCTACAATCTTCTCTTTTGTTGTCACATGTTCCAATCTGATTTTCTTATCTACAACTTTCTCTCTCAACATATGATACTTAATAAAAATGTCCCTACTCCTCAAATGAAATAATAGATTCTTAGACATATTTATTATGCTTGTGTTGTCACAATGTATAACAATAGGTTCACTAAATTCTATCCTTATATCTTTTAGCATATGCTTCATGCAAATTAATTGATTGCAATTATTTTTTTCTGCAATATACTCTACTTTTGCTATACTTTGAGATGTAAAATCTTGCTTCTCACCTAACCAAGAAACCAATCTTCCTCCAAGAAAGAAAGCTCCACCACTGGTGTTTTTCTATCATTCATACTACCTACCCAATTTGCATCAATATGCACACTTAGAGTGAAATCATTAGATCTATCATACCATAATCCATACTATGATGTTCCTTTCATTTATCTAGATATTATTTTTATTGCTACATAATGTGCTTCTCTGGGATCAACTTGGAACTTTGCAACAATTGCAACTACATTTTCTATATTCAACCTTGTGTGAGCTAGATATTGCAATCCTCTGAACATAGATCTGTACATTTTTTTCTTAATCGTAGGTGTCTCATCCTTTATAGATAACTTGTGTCTAGTTACTATGGGTGTTCCAATAGGTTTACATGCTTCAAGTTACTTTTTGTAAATCCTTCAAGTACTTAGTCTAAGAAATAAAGATTCCTTCTTTATTCTTTACAATGTACAATCCTAGGAAATATTTCATCACTACTATCATACTCATCTCAAATTCTTTCTTCATCTCCTCAGAAAACTTTTCACTTTCCTCATCATTTTCTGCAAATATGATGTTACCAACAAATATTACCAAAATCATTAAACAATCATCAATTTCTTTCCAATATAGATTACTATTTTCCATACCTTTGCTATATCCAAGTTTTGTCAAATGTTTGTCCAACCTTGCATACCAGGTTATGGGTGCTTGCTTCAATCCATACAATGCTTACATACTATGTCCTTGTCATCTATAAAGGACATCCTTCAAGCTACTCAATGTATACCTCTTCTTCAAGTTCTCCATTAAAAAATGATGACTTGACATTCATCTGATATACTTTGAATTTCATCTATGCTACATAGGCTAAGAATAATCTTACTTCTTCTATTCTAGCCATTGGAGCATAGGTCTCATCATAATCTATTCCTTCTTGCTATGAGTAACCTTTACATACCAATCTTTCTTTTTTCCTTACATCTTTTCCTTGTTCATTCATCTTGTTTCTGAATACCCATTTAGCTCCTATCACATTCTTGTTTGCTAGTCTACGGACCGATTCCCATGTTTTATTCTTAACTATCTAATCCAATTCCTCTTTCATAGCTTATTTCCAATAATCATCTTTACATGCTTCATCTACATACTTAGGCTCAACTTGAGATATCAGGCATAGTTCTTCATTGAATTTACTTCTTGTAATCACACCTTTATCTTTGCTTCCAACAATCTGCTCAGATGGATGATTCTTTATCATATTCTTTCCTAAAGTAGGAGTTGTTGACTCAACTCTTAGCTCTACTGAAGGTTCCAAACTTTGTTCCTTCCTTGGCTCTCCTTCATTCTGCAAATCATTGCTAGTCTCAAGAAATACTTCATCATTCCTTGGCTTAGTAACAACATCATCATCTAAATTGTAATAAACTATTCTCTCTTGTATTCTACATTTCTCATCAATTCTCACATTTGCACTTTCTATAAGAGTCTTAGTTTTTTGATTATAAAATCTATAAGCCTTTTGTTTCAATGAATAACCAAGAAATATACCTTCATCACTTCTATCATTAAACTTACCAATATCATCATCTCTTTTGATATAATATTTACTTCCAAATTTTTTGAAATACTACACTATAGGTGAGTGACCAAACCATAGTTCATAAAGTGTCTTGTTTATGTCTTTCCTGACTTTCACTCTATTCATAGTGTAGACTATTGTGTTCACAAATTCTCTCCAAAATGTTTTGGATACACCATTCTCTTCTAACATAGCTCTTCCAGCTTCCATAACTAACTCGTTCCTTCTTTCTACAATGCCATTCTATGGAGGGGTTCTTGGAGCTGATAATTATCTCTTAATTCCATTTTCTTTACAACACATGTTAAAATCATTTGAAGTAAATTCTCTTCCTCTATTTGATCTTAAACATTTAATCTTCATACAAGATTCATTCTCAACTCTATTCTTGAATATCTTAAACTTATCAAATGTCTCAAATTTCTCTTTAAGAAATGCAAAGCACATCATTCTAGAAAAATCATCAACTAGAATCAAAAAGTACCTTTCACCATAAAATCCTTTAGTCTTTTTAGGACCACTGAGATCTGCATGTACAATCTCTAACTTTGATTTAGTGGTAAACTTCTTGCTAGGAAAAGAGGTTCTATTATGCTTGGCCAAAACACACTCCTTGCAAATTGTGTTAGTAGGCTTTACAATCTTGAAAAGATCTCTAACTATAAACATTCTACTAGTCCTCACAATACTATCAAATTTTATATGACAAAATCTCTTATGCCATAAGCAATTATCATCTACCATTGCAACCACATAAGTCATTTATGTATTATTCAACTAAAATGCATTACCTCTAGATTTGGCTCCTATTCCAATTACCTTTCCATCTTTTTCTTTAATCATGCATATCTTTTCTATGAACTGCAACTGACAACTTGTCTCTACTAGTTGTCCAACACTTAAGAGATTGTGTTTTAGACCATAAAAAAAGTATACATCATCAGTGTTAGTTTTACCACCAAGAGTTATAGATCCAATACCTTTAACTTGGCATGTTGCATTGTTTCCAACACTAACAATTCCCCCATCCTAACTTTTGAAGTAAACAAACTTGTTCATGTCACCAATCATATGATGTGAATAATCACTATCAATTATCCAATTAGATCTCTTCTCAACCTATGACACCAAAGCTACCTTCTCTAGACTTTCTTCTTTGATTACCACAAATCCAATTTCATCATCACTAGCACTTAATGCTTGTTCATCAGAATCATTACCTTCATTTGCATACAAACACTCTCCATCGTTTCTACAATTATGATTTCCCTTATACTTTTCTCTCTCTTTTAGGACACTTAGATGCATAATAACCATTTTCATCACAAGTCCAAAATCAAAAAAAATTCTTACCTCCTTTTTCTCTTCTTACTAGAAAGGCTATTCCTTCATAATATTTTTTTCCTCCTCAGATCTGCTACTACTAGCAAAATCTCCTCTAGCACTTGTGTTCCTTGATAAGTTTGGTCAAATATTCAAAGCACTGAAAGCTATCTCTATTCTAGTCCATTCTTTGGACTATTTAAGTTCATTCTCAACTGCTTCAAGTCTTCCAAGCAATGTCTCTTTTGTGAAATATTTGGTATAAGATATCACCAACTATATCATATGAATTGCTAACTTAAATGGCGATGTTAGAGCCTTTAGTATTTTCCATATAACCTCATCGTCTTCTTTGGTTTCCATTTGAGCTTTGACACTTGCAGTAATTTTTGATATTCTACCTATATATGTTCTTACAGATTTGTCTTCCATCATTTTAAAATCTTGAAATGCACAAATCCAACTTTGTAATCTCAACTTCTTAGAATGTGCATCTCATTCAAACATATTTTCCAAAGCTTTCCAAATCAAATGTGAAGTAGTAAGTGATTTTAAATAATTGCACTCAATTTTAGGAAGTGCATTAAATAGTTATTCTTTAGTTCTCATGTCACACATAAATATATCTATTTCTGGCTCAGTACAAGTTTCCTAGTCCTCTTTAGCAATGATTGTCTTCTCTGATTTTGTCAAGATTCAATATCCCAAACCCATACACAATAGATGTGTCTTCATCTTTTCTTTCTAGCTATCATAATTTGTTCCATTGAACTTCAGACTATCTTTCCCAAACCTAGTTTCCATGGATCTCCCAAAGTTGTTAAATTTTTCCTTCAAGGACCTGATGCTTTGATACCAATTGTTAGAAACAATAGTTCACCAATATACCTGAGAAGGGGGGGGTGCGGGGGGTGGTGAATAAGTTATCTTATATTTAAGACATTTATCTTCTTTATAAAAAACTTAACCATTCAACCAAAGTAAAAAAGAACCATAATAAAATTCACATAAACAATTACACTAGATATGTTGACAAGGGAAACCCTTGATTAGAGAGAAAACCCTAATGGGAATGATGCCCACAAGATGATGTAGTAATATAAATATTCTTTGTTAAAGGATGGACCCTATTAAGAGTCTATTACAATATTTAGTACAATGAGTCCCTGTTAGGAGACTTTGAATCCCTATTAGGAGATTCCAACCCTGTTAGGAGTTGTGGCACAATGTATGCAAGAAGCGCCCATTGCCCAAACATGCAATTTCAATTACAAGAGGAGCTCACTTCTCAAACAAGTAATTTATTATTATCTTCCTCTTTCCTTTGTTTAGTCAACCAAACCAATCATTTTTAGACCTTGTAAACCAGGTCATGAACCTTGGATCTAATTACCAAACCTCAGATCACTTAATAAAACCTCGACAATGAAGTTTCCTTCACTTCTGCACTGCTCTATTCAACTTCACATTTTTCTCTCTCTATTGCTTATAGTCAATTATAAAAACATGTCATTGCATACCATGATAAAGGAAAATTTCCTTCCTCTATACCAAGTCCATAAAAAATTCCTTGAGTCAGATGTTAGACCTTCTTAATTAATTATTAAAGGACCTTATTAAGAACATGTTACACTTAGTGATAACATTAATGTTCTATCTTGCAACTTTGAATAAATTTATATACATGCAATATTATGATGAGTGGTCTTAGGCACATCATTACCAACATTTCTTCTTCATGTCCTCAATCTCAATTCTCAGAATAATAGTTCTCTACTAAGAGATATAACAAGTTTACTATAACATTCTTCTATAAACTCTATCTTATAAGAAACATCACCAAAACTTACATAACTTTGAGACTTATCCTTTCTTCTTCTGAAGTTAACTAAATATATTAGATACTCAAAAGTATCTCCCATAACATTAGATGGTTAGAGTGCTCAACTATCCATCTATACCAACTTCATCTTTCCACTGTTCTTTTGTCAGATACCATAAAAAACTTCTATGTTGACATCAGTGACAAAATTAGTCATGAATATAACATATCAATAGTAACATATCTATAATACTCCCCAATCGGAATATCATCAAAATTCATGCTTCCAACCAATCTTCTAATATGCTCTGATTGCACAAACTCACTTTGATTCTTTCACTATATTTTGTAATGTTTTCATCTTCTCTCATTTTTTTTGATCAAATTGACCTCTGAGACTTTCTTCCTTAGATCTCCTCACATTGTCATCTCCTCCATAGATATATTTTAGCTTGATCAACATCTAATGAGCAATAGGAAAATTTTTGACTTCATAAAATTCAACATAATTGAGAGTAGAGGCAATGCCTATCATCATTATGTTGGGATTCTTCTTTTTTGTAATTTCATCCACAGTCAATGTTCTAGTAGGTGCCACATAATTGGTGTTCAGATATTTTAGGCCGGAGTCTCCAATTATTTCTAAATGTAGCTTAATGAGATCCTTCCATGCTTTGAAGCTATCTCTATTCAATTTAATAATTTCCCTTCTATAAGACATCTTAATCTTTAGTTTAGGTCCTTGAAACCTTATCTGCAAGAACCAAATGCTTTGATACCAATTATTGGAAATGTAAAGGAGTAACTAAGAGAGGAGGGGTGAATCAATTACCACAAAAATAAATCCAATCCCCTTAAGGTATCAATACAAAACAAAACCAAACTCTACTAAAACTATTGTAACTCAGAAAGCATAAAATCACTCGATTAATACAGTAACTTAGTTTACATTAAGAATAACTATCACTCGGTAAACACTTGGTTAATGCTAAATGTATGCTCTATTACTTGGTTAACACTAGACATGTAGATATTAAGATATTAAGTGTGATTAACCTTAATTAACTTATTTGTAGAAACATCAAGAAAATAACATGAACTCATGAGACACCAAGATTTAGTGTGGAACCTCAATTTAGGAAAACCACCAATTGTAACTAGTTACTATTTTTCACTCTTTTTGAGTAAGCCCTATTAGGAGCCAACCCTATTAAAGGTTACAAAACACACTATTAGATGTTACCCTATTAAAGGATTTAGATCACCTTGTTAGGAGTGACCTTATTAGAGGTCTTCAGACCCTTCAATCTAGAAATGTCACCTTGTTAAAGGATTTGGAAAATAGCCATTAAGCTAACTTTGTTAAGAGATTTGATTCACTACTACAATTATTAGAGAGTAACAATGACTTGACTAGATTGTTGATGCAACTATCTTGCAAATTTTAGATATATGTTCTAGCTTTTTTACTTGATCCTTCTTGATCACAATGTTCTAGGCCAAATTCTAGGCCAAATTTCCTTTGGTAACTAAGTGAGCTTGGTTAATGCTGGTTCCATGCTAAAGCTCCTTTGTTAATCGAGTGAGCTCAGTTAACACTAGATTTTCTTTGATGCCTAAGTGAGCTAAGTAGATGTTAACTTTGAACTAGGTTATTATTAGAATGCTTGGCATAGAATATAAACTACCTTCATCTCTCAAGTGAGCTAAAAAGACACTGACTACTTGGTAAAGACTTGACATTTTGTGTGACATCAAAGACAATATGCAATTGAATAATTGTCTTAGTTCATGCTGAGAAACTTAGTGTTGGCCAAGCATCACAAGAATGTTATTGCTGAGTGAATAGTATAAATGCTAGATAGTAGAAAAAATAATTTAATCAAAGATTTGACAAATTTAACCTAACAAAGTTGATTTCTTGAATTATGTCAAGCATGTTGAAGATAATGATGATGAGTTGGTAGCACAAAATTAACGGTAAGCCATTTTTTGAGGGAAATCTAATGAAAACTGTAAAGGAATTTTCTAGAGGGAACCTAATGGAAAGAGGGAGTATTTGATGAATCTTACCTAATCCTAAGATGGATAATTGTGATTAAGAAGAAAAAGATAAAAAATCTCTTTATAAGTGGATACAAGGCCATAAGCAATTTGTCAAGAGTGTGAACTAGAGAAAGACAAGAAGTCTGGAGGTGTTTCTTCATATGGTGGCTAAAGGAAAGAACCTACTATTGGCATATTGAGCATGAAGGCTTGAGGAGGTGAAGACTTGAAGGTTGAACAAGCAATCAAAGGTGAAAGGAATGAATGCTAAGTAGAATGGAGGACTTAATCAGAGATCTATAATCTGCAAATGAGTTGTTCTACTTAAAAGATTAAGTCCTATTGGTACTTTCTAACCATTTTATCAGTCTAGATAAATCCTTTGGATTAAGGTTGACTTAAGAGTCATGAGTAAATCCATTAACCAAGTGAAATTCTAATGGAATGTTATAAAGTCTACTAACAAGGCTCACTCCTAACAAGGTGATTTAAATCCTTTAATCAAGGTCACATTTAATAGTATGCATTGTAACCTTTAATAGGGTTGGCTCCTCACAAGTCCATTTTTAGAAGAGTGAAAATTGGTAGCATGTTACTCATATTTTTTCCCAAATTGGGTTTCCACATTAAATTCTTCTATCAAATTATGTGAATGATTCTAGTATGTTTCATGTTTACATTTCTACAAAGTTATATTGACCTAAGATAGTAACCTACTAAGTTATGGAGATATTGGTTGATTTAATCAATGCATGCACATATATGTTTCATGAGTACTAAAAAGTTTTATTTTTACTTTTAGACCTTGGATAACTAATTCAACCCTTTATGAGTTATTCTAGATATTCCAACACTTTCTACACTATAATCTATATATCTTCCTAAAGAAATTTGGTGCATCACTTTAAAACATCTTTATATTTTCATCAAGCTATTAAACTCTTGTCTCTTGATGACCTAGGATTTGACACCAATTGTTGGTACCAATTAAAGTGTAGTATATAGGGGGGGGTGTGGGTGCGGGGTTAAATCAATATACTCACTATGTTCAACATTTTACTTCAAATCATACTCCTCACTTATCTATGGGTTAGTGCAGGCTATGACCTAGTCAATCAAGGTTAAGAAGAAATATATCACATGAAAATAGTGACACATAACATAATATCTATCTCAAGTAAACCTAGCTAGGGTAAAAACCATGATGTGTGAGTTGATTCTCACAAATTTTCTCTCTTCTATAGTGCACCAAGTCAAGAGCTTATACCTATTAAAATATTGCAATGACATTGTTAAGTGTCATGTAGTTAGGGGATTTGTATAAGACTTGTTACAATCTTTCCTTGTTCAGAGTAGCTTGGCAAGCTAATGTGTGACCATGTTAAGGGATTTCTACAAAGAACCTATTAGGGTCCACACTCAAAAGAATTTTCTATTGTAAAGGTGAGTAAACAATATAAAATGATCTAATAATTTTACTATAAAACTTATCTTGATGTAGATCCTTTTCTTAGCTCTCTTGATCAATCTAGAACTCTTATCTTCCCTGTCTCTAATGTATAAGTTCATTTCTTGATCACTTGTGTTCTTCTCTTTCTCTACTTGTGCACATGAAGTCTTTGTGTTGTTCAAGAACACTCTACTTTTCTATGCACAATCATCCCTTAAAGATAATATCTTTGATCAATTTCTCTAATACCAATTGTTAGAATATATAGTCCATTGATATAACTAAGAGTTGGGGGGAGGGGGGGGGGGAGGTGAATTAATTATCCAACTAGTATCACAATTAATAATCTTAACTAATCTTAACCATATGAGTAATGTAAATTGAAACCATAATAAGATACTCATAGACAATAACACCAAATATGTTAACTAGAGAAACCCTCAATCAGAGGGAAAACCCTGGTGGGCTTGGTACCCACTAGATGATGTACAAATATAAATATTCCTTGTTAGAGTATAGACCTTGTTAGGAGTCTATTACAACAGTCAATACATATGAGTCTCTGTTAGAAGACTTTGTATCCCTTTTAAGGGATTCCAACCCTATTAGGAGTTGTGGAAGATAGTTGGACCCACTGCCCAAAAAAAAATTCATGGGAAAGATCAATGAACCCATTGTCCAAATGATCCCTATATTATCCCTTGTAGAATAATAGAATTGAATTGTAAGTTTCCTTCCTCTTTATCTATCTTGTCAACTAGACTTTAACTCCTTCATATCTTGTAACTAGATCATGAACTACACATCCAATAATCCCTTGGATTAGTTACACACATTTAGTAAGCACTCTTCTCCTTTTTTTACTTCACACTTCTTGCAATATTAGATACAAAAATTCCACTTTAAAATCAAGGAAAACATCTTTCCTTTATACCACATTTTCATAAAAATTCCTTTAGTTGGCCTTGAGGCTTTCCAAATTAATTAAAATAAGATAACTAATTAATTACAATTATAATAGCACTGTCGGTTCACAGTCTATACAAAAATTCACATGTGCAATGCTAAGGATTGCACACTCGGTGATGTCATCACTTGAATGTCCTCTATTACTACCTGACTATGCATCTCTTTATTACATCTTAGATGCAAGATAGTGTAAGGAAACTTGGCAATAAAGAATATAACCATTTCCACATAACCCATAATAAATCTAAAATAAACACGGAATTAAAATCCACATGCAAGAGAATAGACAACATACCCACAAAATGTGACACAAGATATACCCTGGGAAACCCTCATTGAGGGAAAAACCCAGCCTCCAAAAGCATCCATCACCATGTATTATTCAGCAAAAATACCATTGCCATACAACCATGGAAGCCTTCATGGCCATAGCCACAACCGAGCAAACTATGTGAACAAGCATGAATCCACACATCCCATGCCATGCTTTCAACCTTCACAAATGCTCCCTTGGCTAACCTGTCAAGCCTTGTCCTGCTCAACTCTTGCCTTTTGTCTTCTCCTTTTCACTCTTTTTTTTTTTCTCTACAACAACTACCCTTGTGGCTGCTTATATAGTAGCAAATCCCACAAAACCACCAAGTGGTATTACATAAACCATGTGCTAAAACCATGTGCTACCTAACCCACTGACCCCACATTTACTATTGGGCATTTAATTCTTTTCTCCAATATTAAATAATTACATAAAATATTTTTACAATGTTACAATACAACTCATCAAGAATATTCCATGGGAATCTTTACATGTTGCACATCCATCTAGGTACAACATTACATAATAAAATAAAATAATAAAATAACAATATTATGCAATGTGTGCAACACCCATTATCTCAACAATCTCCCACTTGTTGTATACATTGCATAGGGTCAATCCGTAGCCACATAAATGAACAAGGGAACAATCCCTCCCAGCACATCCACCATCATGGATCAAAATACACCAAGTGCTCCATCTTGGTACCCGCAACAAAATCAAATTATCCAGCATCTCAAACATGAATGATCTCACCTCCTATTATGCGACTCCCACTGGACATACATAGAAGCCATCCAAAGAGAAAACCACGCAACCTGTCGCATTAGAAGATCATAAAATCCTATACCAACTGAAATTCCAAGCACAAATAACCTGATCCAAAGGTAATCACATGTATCCGTAGTTGTTAAAATATCCATAGCTGAAATAGCACCCACAGCAAAGTGCCAACCCATCCAACTATCCATACCTCAAAGGTATAACAAGTGAATCTTATATCATATCCAATCTATAACCTGCAATCACAAGCCTCAAGAGCAATACCTGCCACATATATACCAAGAAGCTCCTACTGCAAAAGATAATGTCAAATCTATAACCAATCCACTCAACAACATCTCAAAGAAGTGAATCCATGTAGTATCAAGGACATCCACAATACATAATCCAATATCCTGCAAGAATAACTCTCATAACAAGTCTCCAATTCTCTCCCAAGATCACCGCAACCAACAGAGGAAAGAGAAAGAAATAACCATGTCATCTCTCACATGACATACATGAGCACAAACCAGTGATCACAATCTCTAACCAATTTCAAATCCAATGTAGACAAAACTGAACATCCAGGAAGATAACCAAGACTAGAGAAACCATGCAAATCATAACCTATATCATGTCCTTCTACACACACCTCTAGATGTAAACTGTGCAAGTATGATCTCCTCCATAAAACCCCAACAAGAAGCCTCAACAACACCCAAACCATACCATATAACTCATCATGGATGTAAGCCTCTCACAAGAAGATCAAACTCAATAAACCCATTCTTAAACCAAGGAATAACCATTCCTAATCCAAGGAAAATGCCCAATATAAAACCATCTCCCAAACTCAACCAGCATAACAACATATGCACATGGAGATAACCAATGCTAAACCAGCTCTCAAATGAACCCTCCAGAACTAACTCATGTACCATAGCTCAAGATCCATATCCATGAAAGACAAGCATAAATATAATGCAACTGAGAGAAAACAATGGGCTATACCTCTCAAGTAGCAAACCGCCGAGTAGACCAAGAGTGGGGAATGAGAATGCTCATCAAGATACCCAAGTCTCCAACCAAGACTCATCTAAGAACAATCTCCTCTCAAGTCCATATCAGGTGACTGCCCCTCGGACTTCCTGTTGAAACCATCAACTGTCCCAACAAATACTTCTCTAATCCAAGAGAAATCAGTGTCACCACCGTCTCTAAGTATCCATGAGCACCTGTAACCAATCAATCCATGCCAACTCCAAATGCAACATAGCAATATCATGAAGTATCCAGCTTATGATTAGTGTACTCAATACCAAGAAACTAAACCAAGATCAATGTCAAAGTTCCAACCATGGCCTCAGGAACATAAACATGACAACATGATCTTACCATCTCAACTAAAGAGATAACATGCTCCATATGAGCACACCATAACATGTCATAACTCTAAACGTGTATCAAGAGTATACCATGACATAATAATGAAACCATCCTCATATCAAGGATAACATGCCAAATAAAAGCATAAACCACACCTTTGCCAAGAACCCTGTGAGTCCTCAAGATGCAACCATCTCCACACACCATGAAGAAAACCATCTCCACATACTAGGAAGAACCATCTCCACATACCATGAAGATAACCAAGAACTCCATGAGTCCTCAAGATCTAACCATCTTCAAACACCATGAAGATAACAAGTGCACCATACAAATGTCAAAGACGCTTCTGCAGCAACAGGATCTAAGACAAACCTCCAACATCTGCAAACACTCAATAAATATATCAATGCCAACAACTCCCACTCAACCGTGGTACCAAGTCACCTATGGCATCATAAAACCCATCCTCTCCAAACCAAGAAGATATAAACCAAACCAGGAACTAATCCTGTACTGTCACCCCATCACTGTCACAAGCTCCCACTAAACCGTGTATCCAAGTTATCCATGACATAATGATGAAAGAACCATCCTCTAACCATGAGAATCAACCAAAGCATCAAACCATCAAAGAACTCAAAGTGCACATCATGAGCTCCTCAAAAGAAACTAAATAACCATGATCCTCAACCAAGAAGATATACCACCATGACTGTACCTGGTAACAACATCTCATCCCTTCTACATGAAGAAAATAGTAAATCATGTGACATAGGGCATAGACAACCCAAATCCAAGCCACCAATCTGAATATGCATCAATAATGAAAGATCAATGGGCAAAGACAACCCATAACCAAGCTATAAATGCAACCTGTAAGTATAGACCGCTTACAACTCTACACAACTTGTAGACCCAACAAGTCATCATGCATATCCAAACTAAACACTGATAACCATATCATCATGAGACCAATTTGAAATATGAACTGAGTATACAATGACATTAAATCTAAATCTCCAATGCCATAAACTCACAATGTTACCATAGTCAAAATATACCTATAAGCTGTTCATATCAATATATCAAAAAATAAATCATGCCAAACTTGCACCAAATCTAAATCAATGTGTAGAGCTCTCCAAGAGCTTTCTGTTGACTACTCGAAGTCCAAAATCCGACTCCGTATACCTAAGTTATGCCCTAATTCGTGCTCAAAATAAAAAACATCTGACTTTAGAGCTCTTAAAATCTGACAAAATTTTAAAATCATAGAACCAAACCTACACCATGTTGTAGTGCTCTGAATTAGCTTTCCAACGCCTATAAGAACTCTGAACTCCGATATTCTGAGAGAAAGTTATGGTCATTTTACTAAAACTGTCTTTTTACCATTTTCAGTACGATTTTTCATTTTTTATTTTTTTTCAGTGACGAAAATTCTGACGGGATTAAATTTGACGGCCATCATGGGCTGAAACCAAAAAACTCTTTCATTTCCTCTTAACATGGCCAAACTAGGGCATATTATATATCAAAATTTATGGAAATGTCGACCCGGATCCAATGGTGAAGTCTGTTTTTATCCAGGAGGTCATTTTTGCAAGCTATCCCCAAAACCTTCATTTAAATGAAACATCTGAAAAAATATTTTTGTCCAACAATTTCACATGCCCAAATCTTTTAACATCCCATCATAACAGCAAATCCAAAACCCTCAGATCTGCAATAAAACATTCATATATCTTGCCCTTTTCTTTTTATCCTCTCATGCATTCCCATGGATTCAATCTAGGGTTATAATAATCAAACCATAGCTCTGATACCACTTGTAAAGAAACTTGGCAATAAAGAATATAACCATTTCTACATAACCCATAATAAATCTAAAATAAACACGGAATTAAAATCCACATGCAAGAGAATAGAAAACATACCCACAAAATGTGACACAAGATATACCCTGGGAAACCCTCATTGAGGGAAAAACCTAGCCTCCAAAAGCATCCATCACCATGTATTATTCAGCAAAAATACCATTGCCATACAACCATGGAAGCCTTCATGGCCATAGCCACAACCGAGCAAACTATGTGAACAAGCATGAATCCACACATCCCATGCCATGCTTTCAACCTTCACAAATGCTTCCCGTGCTAACCTGTCAAGCCTTGTCCCACTCGACTCTTGCCTTTTGTCTTCTCCTTTTCACTCTCATTTTTTTTTCTCTACAACAACTACCCTTGTGGCTGCTTATATAGTAGCAAGTCTCACAAAACCACCAAGTGGTATTACATAAACCATGTGCTAAAACCATGTGCTACCTAACCCACTGACCCCACATTTAATATTGGGCATTTAATTTTTTTCCCCAATATTAAATAATTACATAAAATATTTTTACAATGTTACAATACAACTCATCAAGAATATTTTATGGGAATCTTTACATATTGCACGTCCATCTAGGTACAACATTACATAATAAAATAACAATATTATGCAATGTGTGCAACACCCATTATCTGAATAGATAGCCAACAAACATCAATAATTTCTTTCCCAATACTCTGTCTCCAAAACATTCTCTGAAAATAAGGTACAAATTTTGTACATCTTTGATTTAGACTCTACACAATTAACCATGTCATTGGGACATTGTGTTGTAGATGTCCGTAACTACACATGAATAGAAAATCAAACTATTTTTTTGTACCATCAAGTTCTCTATCTGCTACTCTACCAGTCTTTATTGAATCATTGCTATGTTGAGATCAACGACAAACATAGTCATGAATGCAACATATCAATACTCTTCAATGCGCAGGATACTCCCACGATGTAGTATCATTAAAATTCATGCTAACAATCTCCCCTTTTGTCATTGATGAAAACATAGATTAAAAATATCTAAGTACCAATGTGGGGCCCATTTGCCATTGTACCAAAAGCCATGACTGTTAGTGAACATGGAACACCACATAATTAACCACCTGTGGGTAGGGGAGCGCGTCGCATCACCCAACAATCTCCCCCTCGACGCGTATACCAGGCACTTACGCGGGTCGGGAAGGCACCGAGGAGATTTGAACCCATGAGTAGGCCAAAACCTGGCTCTGATACCAATTGTGGGGCCCATTTGCCGTTGCACCAAAAGCCATGACTGTTAGTGAACATGGAACACCACATAATTAACCACTTGTGGGTAGGGGAGCGCGTCGCATCACCCAACAACCAAGAATACCAAGTAATACTCTACCATTGTTTCTATCCTCATCAACTCAAATCCTCTTCATCAAACAAGTCTAAAATATTCCTATTTCCTTTCATGAATATTTCTAAATATCTCTAAAGAAATATCTCTCCCCCGTTTCTTAGGAGTTCTTTTCATGTATACTCTTCCCCATGCCTTAGTAGATGTTTTTTTCAGGTATATTCTCTCCCCCATTGACATCAATGTCAAAGGTGTCAATCTCAATTCCAATTGTTAAATCAATTGCTCTAATACCAATTGTTAGAGTATACAATCCACTAATATAATTGAGAGGGGGAGGGGGGTAGAATTAGTTATTCAACTAATATCACAATTAAAAATCTTAATCAATCTTGCCCATATGACTAATATAAACTAAAACCACAACAAGATACTCATACACAATAACGCCAAATATGTTAGCTAGGGAAACCCTTAGTCAGAGGGAAAACCCTAGTGGGGATAGTACCCACAAGATGATGTACTAATATAAATATTCCTTGTTAAAAGATAGACCTTGTTAGGAGTCTATTACAACATTCAATATATATGAGTCCATGTTAGGAGACTTTGAATCCCTATTAGGAGATTCCAACCCTATTAGGAGTTGTGCCACCCCTATCAGGAGTTGTGGAAGACAATTGGACCTACTTCCAAAACAACTTCAAGTGAAAGATCAATAAACCCACTATCCAAATGATCTCTATATTATTCCTTGTAAAATAATAGAACTGAGTTTTACTTCCATCCTCTGTCTTTGTCTTGTCAACTAGACTTCTACTCCTTTAGATCTTGTAACTAGATCACGAACTATGGATCTAATAATCCCTTGGATCATTTGCATAGATTTAGTAAGCACTCTACTCCTTTTTTCACTTCATACTTCTTGCAGTAATAGATACATGAATTCCACTTTAAAATCAAGGAGAAAATCTTTCCTTTATACCACATCTTCATAATAATTCCTTGAGTCAGCCTTGAGGCTTTCCTAATTACTTACAATAATATAATTAATTAATTATAATTACAATATCACTATTGACTTATAGTCTATACAAAACTTCACATGTGTGATACTAAGGCTTATGCACTCACTAACATCATCACTTGACTATCCTCTATCACTACTAGATTGTGGGTGTCTTAATTACATCTTAGATAAAAGATAGCCAACAAACATTAGGAAATGCTTTTCCAATACTCTATCTCTAAACTTCTCTCTATAAATTAGGTACAACTTCTATACATCTTTGACTTAGACTCTACATACTTAACCACATCACCAAGACATTGTGTTGTACATGTCCATAACTGCACATGACCATATAATCAAACCATTGTCCATACTGTCAAGTTCTCTATATTCTTCTCTTCCAGTCTTTACATAATAATTTCTATGTTGACATCAATAACAAACATAGTCATGAATACAACATATCAGTACTCTCCAATGCTTAAGATACTACCACAATGTAGTGTCATAAGCATTCTTGCTAACTTTTCTTTCTTCTTCTAAATAAGACTTCACATAGCTTGTTTTTATCTGAGTGGATAACCTTTTATATCACCTCTTTTGGGCATAAACACATATTCTTTCTTGATCACCCTTATTTGATAGGTTTACATGCATTATAATATGTTTTTCTACTTGTCCCTTTATACTAGTCCTTCATTAGTGTTGGTATTAATGACAAAACCATTGATAATTGAGTCTATCAATCTAGCCTACTAATGAATCTCCAAGATACTTGTGCCGACACACCTCCCAAACTAGGCCTTAAGGAGATTTCCCCCAAGCTTAGAGAACTAGGTTTAAATAGGTTACAAATACACCAAAAACAACATTATCATAAAAATATTTCAAGAAAAATAATCTCCCAACAAAGGATTTTACAATAGGTGAATGTGGACTGAAAACACATGAGGAGATCCAAGAAAATATGGATAATAATGCCTTCAACAAGGCTCATGATGTACTATAATCTTATTTCTCTTTAATCTTACAAAATCCATTTATGACCCCTAAAATCTCAACAACTAAATGATACATAGAGCCTATACAACCATGTGTTAGAAATAGGGAATATTGAAAGAGGGGGTGAATTAGTATTCTACAATTTTTTTCCTAGGAGTGGATATTATTAATTGCCTTATAACTTGCATATGGAAGTAAGCTATTAATGCTAAGTAGTAAACACAACCATACACAAAAAGAACTCATAACACCATACTTTTTTAAACTAGGGAAACCTTGACCAAGGGAAAACCCCAGTGGGGATAGTACCCACAAAATGATCCACTAAACAAAAGTATCGCATTAAGGATATTGACCCTGTTAGGAGTCTATGCATACATATAGTGTCTCAATCCTTCATAGAGGACTATGTCCTATTAAAAGGCTTAACTAGGTATTAGGAATTGTTATGTACAATTAAAAAATGTATGCAAGATGATCCCACTACCCAAACATGTAATATAAAATATAGTTCTTTGATACAAAAACCTCTTTTACAATGCTGATATCCTCAATATCTGATCTTTCCTTTGCTACTCATTGTATAATTTTGATCATACATAAGAATTCCCATCACATATAGTTCACATTTCGTACATATAGCTTTCACATAAGTTTTCATATCACTTACAACTTGCATACAACTTTAATATTCGATATTTTCCTTTATAACTTTGCACTTTACAAAAAATTTCTAGTCAACCTTCAAGCTTTCTCACACTTGGAAAAATAAAAAAATTAGTTCTTTCTCACTTATGGCTGACATCTAGGATGTGGTCCCTAATTATTCAAGTAATTATTTCATAAATTATAGAGTTCCTTAACTCACAATACACACTTCTCTGTTATACTTTGTTCTTCTTGTTTACTGTCATAAAAATTGACATAACTCTTTCCATACAACCTTATGCATTGACATATGTCATATTGACTTTTAGTACTTTCTATGCCTAATTTCACATATGCCAATAACATCTCTTCTATCTGTACACACCAAATATGTCTTTTCTCTACATTGGGTAACTAACTTGTACTTAGGCAATTTTCTATGTCTATCTGTGAAATCTTCATCTATATATAATGTCTTCTTTACAAAAAGTATATATTTCCATAAATGAAAAATATAATACTATTCCAACTTATGCCACTTAGCTAAATTTATAAAACCAAGTTGATCTCTTTCCTACAAAATGAAAGATTATACACTCAATGGGATTTCATAACAACTCTTCACCTCCAAGTCTACTTTTCACTCCCAAGGGCAAGTTTTCCTTAATCTCCCAAGACAACATACATGAAAGTCAAGAAAGTATGAAAATGAATGAACTAAAAACCACATAGAACAAATAATCACAATAAGAAGATTCACATACAATTTTTCTGAAGCTTACACCAACATATTACAAAACACATTACAAGAAGGAAATGACCAAACTTTATTCCATGCTAATCAAAATGGATATTTTATCTAAGAGATTCCATTATTCCTATATCCAAAAATCAATTCTCAAATTATTCTATTTCCTAAACTATCTTGAAAGTAAAAGAGGGTAAACAACCAATATTACCTCCAAACATCCACTCTAAATGGATTCCTCCAACTTTAAACCAAAATTCATCTTAGGGGTATGTGTTTCTATGCCTATATACACCATTTGGTTTCCTCTAATAAATGAGATTGAGACAAAAGGTAAAGGATGGAGAATTTTGAAAAAGAATATTATTGAAGTGTGGAACCTATCATGAAACAATCATTATTTTTCACTAATGTCAAACCTACTACTTGCTGGTGAGATAATTGATTTTTGGTCTTAATTCTAACATTTGATTGAATGATGGAAAAGATTTGAAGACAAAATATAACAAGAGTACCTAAAGAATGGTTGAGTTATATGGTGTATTAAAAGAGTACTTAGCCAAAGTAACACATTGATGATATGATTTATTGTTGATCTACTCAAGGATAAAGTGAATGGTTACTTTAGCTAAGCCAAGAAGAAGTGTTTTCATAAAATATGTTTGCCAAGCCCAATTGAGCAAAAAGTGTAGTCCGATCAAATTTAGTTAAGTTGAGTAGAAAGTTAGTATGATACAAGAAAAGAAAGTTGAGTTAGTGCTAAGAATTAGAGAAGTTAGTAAGCACCGAGCATCAATAGAATAAGAGAAGTTTCTAAGCAAGGAAGACTTAGTTGATGCCAAGCAACCTAGTGGTGGCCAAGCACCCAAAAACCATTATGGTTGAGTGAATGGTTTAGATGCCATGTGATAGAAAAAAGAGTTTAATCAAATATTTTATGAATCTATGATGCAGGAGCATCTAGAGGTATAAGGGCAATCCTATTTCAACCAAAAAAATGTACTTAGACTTAGTTTTTGTTTCATGTGTTTTCATTTCTGGATACCCATTTGGGTCAAATAAAGGTTCCAACTCTCATAGTTCCATTATCAGTGTTCTAGGATATAGTATTTGAACACCTTGGGATACATGTATATGCCAAAAAAATAGGAGTATGTAATTGAGCCATCACTTTGGTGAACTAGAAGGTGTAAATTGGCCAGATGAATGTAATTGTAATTTAGAGCATTCCAGAAAAAGAATCAGGTCAAAAGGCCCCATGGTTTGAAAGTTATTCTAGTTTTTCAATTTTTGGAGAGCTCCTAAGAATGCTTCAAAGTTAGGTTAGGGGAATCAAATGACCTTGAATAGGGCCAAAAAATGGGGGATGAGTGAAGCTCATCCATAGGGCTATAGAGTGCTTCAAGAGCTTTCCAAAAATGTAAACGGTTTGTCAATCAGAGCTACGGTTCAAAAGTTATGCCTCTTGGAAGTTCAGTTACCATTTTTGGATTCTTCTAGATTTGCACCAACTTCTAACGCGGCTTCTAGAGCCTTCTACTTGGTTGGTGGATGCCTACTAGCACTCTCTAGAATGTATTCCTAATCCTTAACCCTCTGGGGTCTATTTAAGGACATTTCTGGCATTGTAAAAGGCAATTTAGAGTGGAGTTTGAGAGGAGGTACTGAAAGGAGAAATTATCTCCAGATGTATGCTATTGTAATCCCATAGGGCATGTTTTGAAGTCTATTTTCTCTATACTGAATGTATTAGCTTATTTACAAAGTTAATAAAATTTCCCTTTTCCTATTGTGTCCATTCTATGCTTAGGTTGTGTCCCCATCAATCTAAGATGACAAAGTTGTCTTCTTGAATTGTGAGAAGTGTGCTAAAGAAATGTATGATGATCTCGTAGCACTAAATTGATGGTAAACCATTTTGAGATGAATCTAATAATGATTGTAAGAGAAGTTTATAGAGGGAACCTAATAGAAAGAGGGAGGATTTGATGAATATGACCTAACCCTAAGATGGACGATAGTGATTAATTGTTAAAAGATCATAATTCTCTATATAATGAGAGATAAGGCCAGAAGCAAATGAGTGCATGAGTGACAAAGAAGAATCTAGAGGTGTTTATTTATATGGTGGCTAAAGGAATGAATCTACAATTGGCATACTAAGCAAGAAGGCTTAAGGAATTGAAGGCTGGAAGGGTGAACAAGCAATCAAAGTTGAAAAGTATGAATGCCAAGAATAATGGATGACTAAACTATAGATCTATAATATGTAAGTTTATTATTTTAGTTATCATATCAAGTCCTACTAATACTTTCTAATCATTGTATTAGTCTAGATAAACCCTTTGGATTAAGGTTGACCTAACACTCATTTGTAAATCCTTTAATTGGTTGACATTCTAATAGAATTTTCTAAAGTCCTCTATCAAGGCTCACTCCTAACAAGGTGAATGAAATCCTTTAGTCAAGGTCACATTTAACAGTGTACATTGTAACCTTTATCAGGGTTGGCTCCTCATAGTACTCACTTCAAAAGAGTGAAAATTGGTAACATGTTACTAGTAGTTTTTCCCAAATTGGGTTTCAACTTTAAATCATTGTGTCAAATTTTGTGAGTGATTTTTCTATGTTTTATGTTTACATTTATGAAAAATTATTTTGACCTAGGACAGTGACCTACTAAGTTATGGAGTTATTGGATGATTTAATCAATGCATGCATTTATATGTTTGGTGAGTATAGAATAGTTTTATTTGTACATTTGGACTTTGGATAACTAATTCACACCCCCCCCCCCTGCAACCTCCTACCTCTAAGTTATTCTAAATATTCCAAAACTTGGTATCAGAGCATTGGTGCATGTGAGGAAATAGTCTGAAGGTATTAGAAGCTAAAGATCAAGATGTACAAAAAGGAGGTACCCAAGCTTAACAAGGATAACTTTTCTACATGGAAAAGTTTGATGTAGCTTCATCTATGAGGACATGGAGATTTTGCATTATCAACTAGAACTACTAAGTATGTAGAAGTGACTAGAGGTATGAATACAAATGAACTAATATAAAAGAAAGAACACAATTAGACAATGTTGGAGATTGCATCTACCCTAATCTATTCTGAGTTTGATGATTTCAAAGAGTCTACTTAATCCAAATAGATGTGGAATACCCTAAAGAACATCTATGGAGGAGATAAGAATATGCTAAGAGCCAAATATGAAAGTATCAAAGAAAAATGTGATGATATGAGAGTGCAAGAAGGTGAGAATATAGTTTTGTATTATGCAAGAGTTAAAGAAGTATTTAATGCCATTAGAGGATCAAATGGAATTATTGATGATGAGACTGTGATAAAAAAAGTGTTGAGAACCTTGCTACCTATCTATGCTATTAGAGTTTCTTTTATATAAGAATTGAGATGTACTCTTGGGAATAATCTGACCCTTGAAGGACTGGTTGGTAGAGTCACTACTTTTCAACTTTCTCAAATTTTGGTAATTTCAAAACAAAGAATGGTGAATCTATTTTCAAAGATAAAATCACACTAAATTAGCCTATAGATAAGAAAAAGAAAAAAGGTCAAACATGTTGCAAGTGATAGTGATACAAATGAAGATGATGTAGAAGAGCTTGAGGCATTGCAAGCTAGGAGATTACATAGAGGCAAAGGGATATACAAAGGTAAGTAACCTATCATATGTTTTAACTATAACAAGGTTTGTCATATTAAAACAAGATGTCATGGGAAGAGAAACAACAATGGAGACAAATAAATGTGTAAAAGAGATGAGAGTAGAAAAGAATATAAAGACAAAGGAAAGAAGGCTTGCTACATTGCTGAAGAAGAATCAAATGATCATGATGATGAAGTTGTGTATGTTGCAATGAAAGATAATTCTGGTGAAGATGAGGCAACTGTGTTAGTATCTTATGTGAACAAGAGTGACAAATGGATCATTAATAGTGGTTTTTATAACCATATAACTAGAGACAAAAGTAGGCTTAAATCCCTTGTGTATTATAATGGAAATAGTGTTAGATTTAGTAATGATGCATCTTGTCTAAGAAGAGGTAAAGGATGAATAAAAATAATAGAAAAGATCATGTGTGACAATGCTTACTATGTGGAAGGACTTAACTATAATTTGTTGAGTGTGTCACAATTGAATAGTTTAGGATGTAAGGTTGAATTTGGAAACATAAAAGATGATATCTATGGTGGTTATGGTGAAATCATTGGTAGTGGTGATGAGACTAGAGATAATCTATTCTATCTTGACATCAGTGAAGATACTTGTCTTGTTGTACAATTTAATGATGTGTGGCTATGGCACAAAAGATCATGTCATGTAAATTTTCATAATTTGGTTAGTATTAGTAAGATGAAGAGAGTGAAAGATTTTCCAAAACTGAAGAAACTCTATAATGTGATTTTTAAACAATATTAGTAAGGAAAAATGGAAGAGTCTAGTTTTAAGAGTAAGACTCATACTTCAAATGCAATTTTGGAATTAGTTCATACTAATCTATGTGGACCAATCAATGAACAAAGCTACAAAGATGAAAATTTTCATGCTATTTGTTGATGATTATTCTAGAATGATGGAAATTATGTTCTTGAAAGAAAAATATGATGCTTTTCAAAAATTTAAGTGGTAGTTGGCTAGAGTTGAGAAAGAATCAGTGACACCCAATAAATGTTGAGTTGCATTCAGAAGCTATGTTACAAAATGATGCTAAGATCAAATTACAAGAGAGGAATGCCAAGTTACATGATAGAGATTTACATAGTGAACCTAAAATTGAACTTCGTTAAAGACCTATAGTTGAAGAAAGAGCAAAGCCAAGATTATCAAAGTATGTTAGAAGACATCATTTTGCATAAAAAAAAATTGGTGGAAGAGAAGATGGACTAATGACTAAGAATAGATTGAGAAATGATACATTCTTGTTGAACATATATGAACCTAGATATATGAAGGATGCACTAGAAAATGAAGACTAGATTAAAGATGTGAATGAAGAAATTGAGAAGATTGAGAAGAAGAAAACATGGACATTAGTTCCCAGACCAAAGGACAAAAATGTTATTGGAACCAAGAGGGTGTATAGAAACAAACTAGATGAGAATGGTGAAGTGACAAGGTATAAGGCAAGGTTACTCTGCAAAGGTTATGCTCAAGAAGAGAGAAATGACTATGGAGAGACATTTTCCCCAGTTTCAAGACTACAAGGTGTAAGAACATTGCTTACTTACTTTGCATACAAAGGACTCAAAGTTTATCAAATGGATGTTAAGTCAACATTTCTGAATGGTATATTGGAAGAGGAGCATTACATTGAACAACCTGAATTATTTGTTGATCCTAATAATAAGAACATCATATGTATATTGCATAGAGATTTATATGGTTTAAAGAAAGCTCCAAGAGTATGGTATGAAAGACTTCAAAATTATCTTATGAAGATTGATTTTGAGAAGACTAATGACAACAAAAACCTATACTTGAAGACTGAAGTAAGTAAAGGAATTGTATTGGCTGAAATATTTATTGATGATATCATATTTAGAGAAAAAAATACATCGTGTAAGACATTTGTAGATTAGATGATGAAAGAATTTGAGATGTCTATGTTTGGAGAGATTAAATTCTTTGTTAGTTTGTAAGTGTATCATATGAAATATTATATTTACATTACTCTTTCTAAGTATGTAAAATAAATCTTGAAGACTTTTGGTATGGAAGATTCTTAACTAGTTAGCACTCCCATTATGACAACAGACAAACTATCCAAAACTGACGATTCTACTGAAGTAAATCAAACATTGCATAGGTCTATGATTAGAAAATTGCAATATGTAGTTTATAGCATGCCTACTATTGCTTTAGCTATTGGGATTGTTGTAAGGTTTTTTGAAATCATAAGGAGAATTACTTGATGGTTGTCAAAAGGATTACAAGATATCTAAAAGGGACAAAAGACTATGATCTATAGTACAAGAAAAATGAAAAGTTTGAATTGAGAGCCTATACAAAAGTTAATTAGGCTAGAAACATTGATGATAGGAAAAGTACAAGTGGTAAGGAATTTTTTTTGAGGAAAAAGACCAGTAACCTAGACTAGTAAGAAGCAAAATTGTATCTAAAATTTTACTCCTAAAGATGAATATGTGGCTATTGTACTGAATTATACAAATGTGGTATAGATTAAATAGTTACTCAAAGATATGAAGGAGGAAATCACTAAACCTATGGTAACCTACTACAATAACACAAGTGTTATAAAAATTTCTAAAAATCTTGTGATGCATACAAAGACAAAGCACGTTGCAATCAAATATCATTATTTAAGGGAATTGGTTTAGGACAAAGAAGTGAGAATGGAATATGTGAATACTAAGGAATTTATAGCTAATATATTCACAAAGAATTTACCTAAGGATACACATGAATATGTATGACGTAAGCTAGGGCTAATACCCCCATCTCAAGCTACTTAGTGGAGCAAGAGTGGTTCCCTACATCAACTAAGTTGAATGTCATATTTTACAACTTGGTGTAGTGGATCTTACTTTAGGATCTTCCTAAGGTAATGAAGGAGCTAAAACATAAGATGTACAATCACAAGTAAGGTGATAGAGGGAGAACCTAAATTGATAATATCTACATGAATAGATGACAAGTCTTTGGGATTGTTGTAAAAGAGGGAGATATAAATTGAAAAATCTCTAGAAGGAAGACATGAAGAGGGAGAATATGTTGATAGAAGTTAGAGGGAGATATAAAAAGGAGACTTAAATTGGATAGATACATTGAAATTGTTAGAATTCTTTAGAATAACAGAGAGTGGGGTGGAGGGGGTGGGGGGGGGTGGGTGAATCAATTATCCAAGGTCCAAATGCCCTAATAATACTTTTTCTGAAATTATAGTGAGCCCATAAACTCTTCATCCATCCAAGCTTAAAATAATCATCCTAGAAAATTACAGTAAATCAATATGCAGAAATAAAACATGCAAGATCAACACATGACACAATGATTTACATGGAAAACCAATTTGGGAAAAACCACCAGTAACATGCTACTTGATTCTCACTTTTCTAAAGTGATGCCCTGTTAAAAGCCTACCCTGTTAAAGGCTTACAACACATTGTTAAATGTGGCCTTGTTAGAGGATTTCACCAAACTGTTAGAAATGGGCCTGGTCAAAGGACTTTGGAACATTCATTTGGAATGTCACCCTGTTAAAGGATTTACCTCATGGCTATTAAACTAGACTAAGTCCATAGGATTTAAACTAACTATTAAAATTGCTAGAGAGTAACGATAATGGCTTTTTGATTTGATACAACTTACAACATACTTTGCAAATTTTAGATCTCACTTCAGTTCTATCCTTTTGCTTGGCTTTAATCACTTTAGCTCTGATAGCTTGTCTTCCTCTCAAGCTTCATCTCCTTGAGTCTTCTTACTCATCATACCAATGCATCCATATCTAGGGTCTTCTTATCAAAATAGAGTAATTGTGCTCTCTTTCTCCTTAGCACCTCCTTTAGCACTTTATGCTTTCATGCTTGACCACCTCTCTCTCTTTGCTTCATGACCTTATGACTCCTTAAATAGAAATCTAGTTTTCCTTTTCCACTCAATTCTTCCTCTCCAATTTTAGGGTTTCAAATGGATTAGGTAGGATACAATGTATCTACCCCATATCTTGCGCTTATCTAGAAAATTTGTCTAGAGTCTTGCTATATCTTCATAAACATTCTACATGGTGTTCTGTGCCACCAACTCATCATTCTTATCTTCCATTTAATTCACAGACTTCTAGATAACAACCTTGTTGGCTTAGATCTGACGAATCTTTGATTTTCAAAATAATGTAGCAACTTGGCACTATTGGTTTACTGATGCTTGACACCTTTGTGTTACTTGGAACTTGTATTTGCTCGGTAGTTGTATTTGCTCGACACTTGTATCTGCTCGGCACTTGTATTTGCTTGGCACTTGTATCTGCTCAGCACTTGTAGTTTACTCGGCACTTGTATCTACTCAGCACTTGTAGTTTACTCGGCACTTGTATTTGCTCGACACTTGTATCTACTTGGCTTCAACTAGGAATCTATTCGGCACTAACTAGCTTTCTCAACTCTCTCTCTCTCTAATGAATTTAGTTAGGCTTTACAAATGACTTAGCTAAAACCTTAAATCTTTGATGTGTTTTAGTGTGCCCATTCTTTGTGTCTTAGAGTATGTCATCAATACACTTTTTCATCAATAGCTTAGCTAATCCTTGTACTTTATTACAACATCATAACTTCAACCTTTCTCTAGGTGTTCTAGTTACATCTTATTGATTGTCTCCTCCTTGTTAATCAACTAATTGATAGTATTTGGATTAGTAAAGCAATTTTCATTCCTAGCAGTAGCAAGTTTGACATCAATGACAAAACAATGATTGAGAACATTCTTTTACCAATTCCATATACAATTTCCCTCATGATCTTTTCAATCATTTCCAACAATCTCCCTCTTTCGCATTGATGGCAAACCAATCTGATCAATTGATCAACTTAGTTACCACAAAGATTGTATACGTTGTCTACTACTTTTCTTGGCTGCTGCATCCTTACTACTGATCTCATATATATCTTTCAATTTCTCCATTAATCTCCCTCTTTCATATATATCTCCCTTTTTCTAAGTATTGATCAATTTTTTGCATATTTCTCCCTCTTTAACATAAATGCTAAAGATGTAGCATCTTTAACATGTGAAGTATAAGCTTTGCATCTCATCTTTTCTCCCTTTATCACCATGCTTGTGACTAATTTGGAGTTTCTGCTCCTATTGTCATCCTCTGCATCATTCTTCAAATATTTCAATGATTTGTTCCTATTGATGTAGGGCAGCTTCCTTGTTGCTTTAAACTACTTGAGTTAGGGGCATTACCCCCAACTTTCCTCTAAGATATTCATAGGCATCCTTTGGCAATGGTTTGGTGAAGATATCTGTAGTTTGTTCCTTTGTGTGAATGTACTCTAATTTCACTTGTTTGTCTTCAACCAATTCTTTGACATAGTGATACTTGATTGCAATGTGCTTGGTTTTTACATGCATTACTAGATTCTTGGATATGTTTATAGCACTTGTATTATCACAATACAGTATCACAGGTTTAGTTACCTCTTCTTTCATTCCTTTCAATAGATGTGTGAGCCACACAATGTTTGTGCAATTTACTGCAGGTGCTACATATTCTGATTCTGCAGTTGACTAGGATGTGCAGGTTTGTTTCTTGCTGGTCCAAGTAACTAGCCTTTTACCTAAAAATAATGCACCTCCACTTGTACTTTTTCTATCATCAATGTTGCCTCCCTAATCTACATCTGTATATGCATTGAGCTCAAACTTCTCGTTCTTTTTTTGGTATAGACCAAAGTTATCAGTTCCTTTAAGATATCTCATTATTCTTTTAATTGCTATGAGATGCTTTTCTTTGGGATTAGCAGAGAATCTAGCCACTATTTCAACTGTTAATGCTATGTCTAGTCTGCTATGTACAACATATTGTAGTTTTCCAATCATGGATATGTACATTGTTTGATTGACTTCAGCTGATTCATCATTTTTGGATAGCTTATTTCTAGTTGCCATTAGTGTGCTTACTAGTTTGGACTCCTCCAATCCAAACATTTTAAGAATCTCTTGATGTACTTTGATTGTGTCACAAATATACCGTGTTTGAGTTGATGTACTTGCAATCCAACAAAAAAATTGATCTCTCCAAACATAGACATCTCAAACTCATGTTTCATTTTGTCAGAAAAACCTTTGCAAAGTACTTCCTTTCCTCCAAACACTATGTCATCCACAAAGATTTCAGAAACAATAATATCCTTCCCTTCTTCTAATTTGATGTACATGTTGCTGTTATCATCAGTTCTTTCAAATCCTATTTGTACTAAATACTTGTGAAGTCTCTCATACCATGGTTTGGGTGCTTGTTTCAGACCATAGAATGCTTTATGTAATTTACAAACCATATCCATGTTGTTCTCATCAAAAAATCCCTCTAGTTGTTCAATATAGACTTCTTCTGCCAATATACCACTTAGAAAAGTAGATTTTACATCCATCTAATAGACTTTAAAACCTTTATATGCAACATATGCAAGTAAAGTTCTTACTCCTTCCATTCTAGCAACAGGGGCGAATGTTTCCCCATAGTCTAGTCCTTCTTCTTGAGCATAACCCTTGTATACTAGTCTACCTTTGTTTCTAGTAATCTCACCATTCTCATCTAGCTTGTTTCTAAATACCCACTTGGTGCCAATCACATTTTTGTCAACTGGTCTGGGAACTAAACTCTAGGTTTTGTTCTTCTTTATTTGATCAATCTCTTCTTCCATAGCATTATACCAGTCATCATCTTGTAATGCACCATATACTATCTTAGGTTCAAATTTGCTGATTAGACATGATTCATGTCTCAGTCTGTTCCTTATCATTGTTCTTGCATCTTTGTCACCAATTATCTGTTCAGCAGGGTGATGTCTTTTTACATATTTGGATAATCTTGGTTCTGCCCTTGTTTCCGTGTTTGATCTTTCAGATTCAAGATCACTATACACTTTGTTGTCAGGTTGTTCTTCATCTCTTTCATGTATATTGACTTCAGGATTAGATTGTGGATTTTCTTCATTCTGTAACTCGACTTCTAAATGCAACTCAACATTCACTAGTTGTGACTCAACTAAAACTAAAATTTTTTGTTGAGTTTCAATTTGATTGACAACATCCTCATCAATAGGCATTCCTTCATAAGAATACACAAAGGTTCTGTATTCATCCATTCTCTTTGGTTCTTTAGCTTGGACTTCTGTATGCTCATCAAAGTTTACATTTGCACTTTCCACAATTTTGTTAGTGTTAGTATTCAAACACTTGTATCCCTTACTTCTAGTGGAGTAACCAAGAAATATGCCTTCATCACTTTTTGCATCAAATTTTCCATTTCTAACATCTTTAGGATAAAACATTTACAACCAAACACTTTGAAATGTTTTACATTGGGTGAGTGACCATACCATAATTCAAAAGGTGTTGTATTTGTACCTTTCTTGACTTGTACTCGGTTTAGTGTATGAACAACTACACTTACAGTTTCTCTCCAGTATTTTAGAGCAACAGTCTTTTCCATCATTAATGTTCTGGCACAGTCAATCAAAGATCTATTTATTCTTTCAACAATTCCATTCTGTGGGGAAGTTCTAGGAGCTGACATTTGTCTTTTGATTCCTTTATCATTACAAAATATCTCGAATTCATTTGATGTGAATTCACCACCTCTATCTAATCTTAGGCATTTCAAGCTCTTTCTTGTTTCCTTTTCAACTCTAGCCACATACCACTTAAACATTTGAAAAGTATCAGATTTTTGTTTTAAGAACATAACAATCATCATCTTAGAATAGTCATCAACAAACAACACTATGTATTTATCTCCTTTGTAGCTTTGTACTTCCATTGGACCACATTAGTTAGTATGAACTAACTAAAGTACTTCTTTAGATGTATAGTTTTTGCTTTTGAAACTTGACTTTGTCATCTTTCCTCGATGACATTGTTTGCACATGATATTATCAGGCTTCTTCAATTTTGGTAAACCTTTGACTTTCTTCATTTGACTGATATTGACCAGATTTTCAAAGTTGACATGACATAGCCTTCTATGCCATAACCATTCATCATCAAATTTTGCAATAAAACAAGAAACATCATCCATATCAAGGTAAAATAGATTACTTCTTGTTTGATCTCCTTTTCCTATCAATTTACCATCAGTATCATAGATTTTTGCAGTTTTGTTTCCAAATTCTACTTTGCATCCTACATTGCCTAACTGTGAGACTCTTAGCAAATTTTAGTTTAATCCTTCAACATAGTATGCATTATCACATGAAATTTTCTCTGTGAGCTTAATGGAACCTTTTCCTTTGATTTGACATGGAGTATCATTACCAAATCTAACACTATTTCCATCATACTGAGTAAATTTAACAAACTTACTTTTGTGTCTTGTCATGTGATGTGAGCATCCACTGTCTATGGTTACTAGTACTATAGGCTCTTCTTCATCATATTGGTCCTTCATGGCTACATAAACAACTTCATCATCATTATCACTAGAATTTTCTTCAACAATATAACACTTCTTACCTTTGTCTTTGTAATATCTCTTGTCATCTTCTCTTCTGAATTTGTATTTGTTGTCTTCCTTGTAATCATTTTTTTGTGTACACCTAGTAGCAATATGACCTACTTCATTGCAATTGAAACAAATGATAGGCATCTTACCTTTAAATTTTCTTTTACCTCTATAAAATCTTCTAGCTAGTAGTGCTTCCAAATTTTCCACATCTTCCTCATCAGTGCTACTATCACTGGATACATATTTTATTTTTCTTCCTTTCTTTGATTTCACATGTTCAGCATCTTTCAGTGATAGCTTGGCCTTGAAAGCAGATTCAACATTCTCAGGTCTATAGTTGTCAAAGTTAGATAACTCAAGTGTAGTGAGTCTACCCACTATACCTTCAAAACTTAGATTGTTTCCTAGTACACATCTTAGCTCTTGTATTGCTGATACTCTAATAGAATAGATAGGGAGAAAGGTTCTTAATAACTTACTATTAATAGTATCTTCATCCAATTGATCACTCAAGCATCTTATTGCACTTACCACTTCTTTTATTCTTGTGCCATACTGAGCAACATTCTCATTTTGCTCCATTTTCATATCATCAAACTTTCCTCTGAGGCTTTCTCTTTTTACTCTTTGTACATTCTAATCTCCTCCATATATGTCTAATAGGGCTTTCCACATTTTGAATGCAGTGTCACATCCTTTGATATCATCAAATTCAGCATAGTTGAGTACATAGGCAATTTCCAGCATTGTCTAATTGTGTTCCTGTTTATTTTTCATATCTTCTGCAGTCAAAGTACCAGTTGGATCATCATGTTTAGTAACAATTGAATTTTGGGCATAATATCCTATGGATCCAAGATGTAGCTTCATCAAACTTTTCCATGCAACAAAGTTGTCTTTGTTGAGCTTGGGAACTTCTCTCTTAGGCATTCTGATCGTTTCTTCTTATAGTCCCTTTAAATTGAATCAGTAGTTTGGCTCTGATACCAATTGTTAGAATTATTTACAATAACTATGAGGGGGGGGGGTTGAATCAGTTATCCAAGGTCCAAATTCCCTAATAATACTTTTTTCTCAAATTATAGTGAGCTCATAAACTTTTCATCCATCCAAGCTTAAAATAATCATCCTAGCAAATCACAGTAAATCAATATGCAACAATAAAACATGCAAGATCAACACATGACACAATGATTTACGTGGAAACCCAATTTGGGAAAAACCACCAGTAACATGCTACTTGATTCTCACTCTTCTAAAGTGATGCCCTATTAAAAGCCTACCCTGTTAAAGGCTTACACCATACTATTAAATGTGACCTTGTTAGAGGATTTCACCAAACTGTTAGGAATGGGCCTGGTCAAAGGACTTTAGAATATTCACTTGGAATGTCACCTTGTTAAAGGATTTACCTCATGGATATTAAATCAACCTAAGTCCATAGGATTTAAAATAACTATTACAATTGCTAGAAAGTAACGATAATGGCTTTTTGATCTGATACAACTTACAACATACTTTGCAGATTTTAGATCTTGCTTCAGTTCTATCCTTTTGCTTGGCTTTAATCACTTCAGCTCTAATAGCTTGTCTTCCTCTCAAGCTTTGTCTCCTTGAGTCTTCTTACTCATCATACCAATGCATCCATATCTGGGGTCTTCTTATCAAAATAGAGTAACTATGCTCTCTTTCTCCTTAGCACCTTCTTCAACACTTTATGCTTTCATGCTTGACCACCTCTCTCTCTTTACTTCATGACCTTATGACTCCTTAAATAGAAATATAGTTTTCCTTTTCCACTCAATTCTCCCTCTCCAATTTTAGGCTTTCAAATGGATTAGGTAGGATACAATGTATCTACCCCATATCTTGCTCTTATCTAGAAACATTGTCTAGAGTCCAGTTGTGTCTTCATAAATGTTCTACATGGTGTTCTGTGCCACCAACTCATCATTCTTATCTTCCATTTAATTCACAGACTTCTAGATAACAACCTTGCAGGCTTAGATCTGGCAAATCTTCAATTTTTGAAATAATGCAGTAACTCGACACCTCTGTGTTACTTGACACTTGTATCTACTCGGCACTTGTATTTGCTCAACACTTGTATCTACTTGACACTTTTATTTTCTTGGCACTTGTATCTGCTTGGCAGTTGTATCTGCTCGTCACTTGTAGTTTACTCGGCACTTGTATCTACTCGGCACTTGTATCTACTCGACACTTGTAGTTTACTTGGCACTTGTATCTACTCGACTTCAACTAGGAATCTGTTCGGTACTAACTAGCTTGCTCAGCTCTCTCTCTCTCTCTCTAATGAATTTAGTTAGGCTTTACAAATGACTTAGCTAAAACTTTACATCTTTGATGTGTTTTAGTGTGCCCATTCTCTATGTCTTAGAGTATGTCATCAATACACTTTTTCATCAATGGCTTAGCTGATCCTTATACTTCATTAAAACATCATAACTTCAACCTTTCTCTAGGTGTTTTAGTTACATCTTATTTATTGCCTCCTCCTTGTCAATCAACTAATTGATAGTATTTGGATCACTAAAGAAATTGTCATTCCTGCAAGTAGCAAGTTTGACATCAATGACAAAACAATGATTGAGAACATTCTTTTACCAGTTCCATATACAATTTCCCTCATGATTTTTTCAATCATTTCCAATAGAAAAGGATATTTAAAAATTTACATTACCCTATATAGAGGAAGGACACATACTAATAGAGGGATAGTTTCAAAGATATTAAGTTTGTTTTTTGGTATTGGTTTGACATCGATGCCAAAGAGGGAGATTGTTGAAGTGTGGAATCTAACATGGAACAATCATTATTTTGTCAGTTATATCAAACCTACTACTTGTTGGTGAAACAATTTGTTTTTAGTATAAATGCTATCATATGATTGATTGATGAAGATAATTTAAAAAGAAAAGATAACAAGAGTACCTAGAGAAAGATTGGATAACATAGTGTATTAAAAGAGTACTAAAATCAAGTAAGACATTGATGATATGATTTATTGTTGATCTACTTAAGGCTAAAGTGAATGGTTACTTTAGATAAGACAAGAAAAAGTGTTTTCATTAAATATGTCTATCAAGCATGACCGAGAAAATAGTGGAAGCTGAGAAAATTTAGTTCAAGCCAAGTAGAAAGTTAGTATGAGATGAGTAAAGAAAGTTAAATTAGTGCTGAGCATTAGAGAAGTTAGTAAGTGTTGAGTGTTAGTGGAATAAAAATAGTGATAAAGAAAGGAAGACTTAGATAATTTTGAGAAACCCAATGTTAGCCGAGCATCATAAGACTATTATTGCCAAGTGAATAGTGTAGATGCCAAGTGACAAAAAAAAGAGTTTAATTGAATATTTGACAAATGTAAGAAAACAAAGTTGATTTCTTCAATTGTGTAGAGTGTGTTGAAGATATGTATGATGAGATGGTGGCATAAAATTCAAGGTAAACCATTTTGAGATGAATCTAATGAGGATTTTAAGAGAAGTTTCTAGAGGGAACCTAATGGAAAGAGAGAGGATTCAATAAATTTGACCAAACTCTAAATGGATGATTATGATTAAGTAAGAAAAGATCATAATTCTCTATATAAGGAGAGACAAGGCCAAAAGAAAATGAGCATGTGAGCAAGAAGGAAGAGTCTAGAGGTGTCACTTTATATGGTGGCTAAAGGACTAAATCTACAATTGGCATACTTAGAAATAAGGGTTAAGGAGTTGAAGGCTTGAAGGGTGAACGAGAAATCAAAGGTTAAAGTTAAGAATGCCAAGTAGGATGGAGGAATGAACTAGAGATCTGTAATTTGGAAGTAAGTTGTTTTAGTTATCAGATCAAGGCCTACTACTTCTTTCTAATCATTATATTAGTCTAGATAAAACCTTTGGATTAAGGTTGACCTAACATTCATTTTAAAATCCTTTAGCTGGGTGACCTTGTAATGAAATATTCTAAAGTTCTCTAACAAGGCTCATTCCTAACAAGATGATTGAAATTCTTTAATCAAGGTCACATTTAATAGTGTACATTTTAACCTTTAACAAGGTTGTCTCATCATAGAGTTCACTTTAGAAGAGTGAAAATTGGTAGTATGTTATTCGTGGTTTATCCCAAATTGGGTTTCCATGTTAAATCCTTGTGTCAAATTGTGTGAATGATTTTTCTATGTGTTATGTTTACATTTCTGGAATGTTATTTTGATACATGACAATGACCTACTAATATATGGAGTAATTGGATGATCTAATCAATGGATGCACGTATATGTTTGGTGAAAACTATAAAGTATTATTTGTACATTTGGACCTTGGATAACTAATTCACCCCACTCTCAATTATTCTAAATATTCCAACAACTAGTATTAGAGGGTTGGTGCTTGTGAGGAAATAGTTTGAAGGTACTAGAAGCTAAAGATCATGATGTACAAAAGGAGGTACCCAAGCTTAACAAGGATAAGTTTATTGCATGGAAAGGATTGATGAAGCTACATATAGGAGGACTTGTAGATTTTGTACTATCAACTATAACTACTGAGTATGTAGAAGTGATTGGAAGTGTGACTCTAGAAGAAATGAAACAAAAGAAAGAATACAATTAGGCAATGTTGAAGATTGCATTCGTCCTAAGCTATTATGAGTTTGATGACATCAAAGAGTATAACTCTTCCAAAGAAATGTGCGATGTCCTAAAGTAGATCTATTGAGGAGATAAGAATTTTTTTTGAGAGCCAAATCTAAAACTCTCAAAGGAAAATTTGATGTTATGAGAATTCAAGAAGGTGAGAATATAGTTCAATATTGTGCAAGAGTCAAAGAAGTTTTTAATGCCAATAGAGGATCAAATGGAATTATTGAAGATGAGACTATGATTAGCAAAGTGTTGAGAGAACCATACTACCTATTTATGCTATTGGAGTTTTTTCTATACAAGAATTGAGATGTACTCCTAGTAATAATTTGGCCCTTGAAGGACCATTTGGTAGACTCACTACTTTTGAGATTTCAAGTTTTTATAATTTCAAAATAGAGAATGTTAGATCTTCTACCAAAGCTAAACTTACATTGAATGAACCTAAAGATAAGAAAAAGAAAAAGGTCAAACATGTTGCAAGTGATAGTGATAGACATGAAGATGATGTAGAAGAGATTGAAGCATTAGTGGCTAGGATATTTCATAGAGGAAAAATGAAATATAAAGGTAAGTTACCTATCATATGTTTTAATTATAATGAGATTTCTTATATTATAGAAATATGTCTTGAGAAGAAGAACAAAAATGGAAACAAATACATATGTAAAAGAGAAGAGAGTAGAAAAGACTATAAAGACAAAGGAAAGAAGGCTTGATACATTGCTGAAGAAGAATCCAATGAAGAATCAGATGATCATGATGATGAAGTTGTGTATGTTGTAATGAAGGATGATTATGACAAAGATAAAGGATCAATAAAACTAATATATAAGATCACGTGTGATAATGCTTACTATGTGGACGGACTTAACTATAATTTTTTAAGTGTGTCATAATTGAATGGTTTAGGATGTAAGGTTGACTTTGGAAACATAAAAGCTAAGAGCTATGATGCTAATGGTGAACTCATTTTTAGTGGTGATCAGACTAGAGCTAATCTAGTTTATCTCGATATGAGTAAAGATACTTGTCTTGTTTTACAATTTGATGATGTGTGGCTATGGCACAAAAGATTATGTCATATAAATTTTGATAATTTGGTCAGTCTCAATAAGATGAAGAGAGTAAGAGGTTTTCCAAAATTGAAGAAACCATATAATTTGATTGGTAAACAATAGTAATTGGGAAAAATGGAAAAGTCTAGTTTTAAAAGTAAGATTCATTGTTCAAATGCAATTTTTGAATTAGTTAATATTGATCTATGTGGACCAAGAAAAGGTAGAAAGGTAAAAAATACTTCATGCTATTTGTTGATGATTATTCTAGAATGATGATAGTTATGCTCTTGAAAGAAAGATTTGATGTTTTTCAAATGTTTAAGTGGTACTTAGATAGAGTTGAGAACGAGACTGGTAAAAGTCAAAAGTTTCTAAGATCTGACAGAGGTAGAGAGTTTATATCAAATGAATTTGAAATTTTCTCCAATGATAGAGAAATAAAGAGACAAACCTCTGCACCTAGGACCCCTCCAAAAAATGGGATAGCTAAAAGGAGGAACATATCTGTGATGGATTTTCATAGGACACTGATGATGGAGAAGAATGTTGCTTTGGAATACTAGAAAGAAGCTATCAGTACAACTATCTATACCTTGAACCACGTATAAGTGAAGATAGTTAGAAGTATTACACATTTTGAATTATTGTATGGACACTCACCCAATTTAAAACATTTTAAGCCATTTGGAAGTAAATGTTACATTCTAAAGGATAATAGGAAAGGTAAACTTGATGCAAAAAGTGAAGAAGATATATTTCTTGGTTACTCCACAACAAGCAAAGGTTATAAGTTTTTAAACATTAACACTAACAAAGTTGTGGAAAGTGTCAATGTAAAAGTTGATGAATATACAAAAATATATGAAGAAGAAAAAAAGGAGAAACTTGAAGATTTTTTTTTTTTTGTACTACTATGAAAGCACAACTGTTGATGATTCTAAAATTCATGTTGCTAATCAACAAGAATCACTAACTACCAAGTCACATCTAATGAATACCAAATTGCATTCAGAATCCATGTTAAAGTTTGGTGCTAAGATCATATTATAGGGGAGAAATGCCAAGTTATCTAAAAGAGATATACACAGTGAACCTAAAATTGAACTTCATGAAAGACATATTTTTGAAGAAAGAAAAATAGAGCCGAGATTATCAAAGTATGTTAGAAGACATGAACTTGTAAATTTAATCATTGATGGAAGAGAAGAAAAATCAATGGCTTAAAATAGATTGAGAATTGGTACATTCTTGTTGACCATACATGAACTTAGATTTGTAAAGGATGCATTATAAAATGAAGACTAGATTAAAGCTATGAATGAAGAAATTGAGCAAATTGAGAAGAACAAAACTTGGACATTAGTTCCTAGACCAAAGGAAAAGAATGGTATTGGAACCAAGTGGGTGTACAAAAACAAACTAGATAGGAATACTGAAGTGACAAGGAATAAGACAAGACTAGTTTGCAAAGGTTATGTTCAAGAAGAGGGAATTGACTATGGATAGACATTTGCCCTAGTTGCAAGACTAGAAGGGATTCAATACTTTCTTACTTTGCATACAAAGGATTCAAATTTTATCAAATGGAGGTTAAGTCAACATTTCTGAATGTTATACTAGAAGAGGATGTTTATATTGAACAACCTAAAAGTTTTGTTGATCCTAATAATAAGAACTTTGTATGTAGATTGCACAAAGCTTTATATGGTTCAAAATTCACTCCTAGAGCATTGTATGGAAGAATTCATAATTATCTTTTGAATATTTGTTTTGAGAATAATAATGACAACTACAACATATACTTGAAGAATGAAGGGGGTAAATGAATTTTACTACCTGAAATATTTGTTAATGATATCATATTTAGAGGAAAAAATGCATAGTGTAAGACATTTGTAGATGAGATGATGAAAGAATTTGAGATGTCTATGTTTTGAGAGATTATATTCTTTTTGGGTTTCCAAGTGTATCAAATGAAATATTTTATTTACATTACTTTTGGTATGGAAGACTCAAAACCAGCTAGCACTCCCATGGTGATAGCACATAAACTATCCAAAACTGATGGTTTTATTAAGGAAAATCAAACATTGTAGAGGTCTATGATTAAAAAATTGAAATATTTAGTTCATAGAAGACCTACTATTGGTTTAGTTGTTGGAATTGTTGCAAGGATTTCTACAAATCCTAAGGAGAATTACTTGATGGCTATCAAAAGGATTATGATATTTGTAAAAGGGATAGACCACTATAGTCTATACTACAAGAAAAATGAAAATTTTGAATTGAGAGCCTTGATAGATGTTGATTGGGCTAGAAACATTGATGATAGGAAAAGTACAAGTGGCAAAGTATTTTTCTTAGGAAAAAGACTAGTTACCTAGACTACTAAGAAGAAAAATTGTATCTGATAATCTACTACTAATGTTGAACATGTAGCTACTATAGAAAATTTATACAAATGTGGTATGGATTAAACAATTACTCCAAGGTATGAAGGAAGAAATCACTGAACCTATGGTAATCTACTGGGTGAGTGCACCAAGACAGTGTAGAAAAGGGGGTTATGAGTAGACAATTTTTTTTCTAAAATCAGGTAAGTCTGAACTTGGAGGAGATATTCAAGGTTCATCCACTCAAAAATGAAAATATGTGTGAAATATATGAATTGTAGTTCTTTGAATCTAGTTTCTAAGCTACTATAGTTTTTATAAAATGGATAAGATTAGTTGGGACAAACCCTACATACACAAAAAATAGTTCCTGATTGTTTTAGAAAACATAACATAGTTGTTAATATTGTCCAAAAATGGAAGAATTTATATGATTAGAAAGATAAGATGTGTAATATTATGGTAGTAATTTTAGAGATACCCACTTCACGATTAGTAAACTCAATGAGGGTAAAGACAATAATTTATCTTAGAAGATGAAAAAATGTCTAAAGCAAAAAAAATGGAGGAAAAAATAGTCTCCCAAGCCTGATGGTAATTTTTCTATGCTATCACCAAGCCATAACCTGATCGGGTTTCTAGGATTCAAATAACTTGATTGGGTTATGAAAATTGAAAAGTACACTCAAAACTTGATCAGGTTATTCAAAACCCAATTACGTTTTGAATAACTAAAAGTAGCCTTTACTTTGAAGGCCATAACTTTCACATGCAATGTCCAATTTACTATGTTCAAAAATAATTGGAAAGATATTGAATAGATCTAGAACATGATGTAGATAAATCAATTGTATATCATCACAATTTTATTTTTCATAAATTTGAATTAAGCAAAATCTAGAACATGTAGTCATTGTTTTTCAAATGTGTAATCAATAGGTAAACACAAATGCTAACATATCGTTAATTGTTTCTCTCTCAAACGCACATACACTCACTCACCTAGTAACTAAATAAATACTAAGATATCTCTCTTACTAACTCCTAACCTCTCACATTCTTTAACTAACTTCTAATGTCTCCCTCTCTCTCTAACTTGTGAACCTTAACCATTGCATCTCTGTAAGTAATCCCTATGCCCCCTCTCTCTCACTAACCCCTAAAATCTCTCTCTATCCCTTTCTCTCCCTTCTATGTCCCTTTCTCTCCATTACTTCATCTCTCTCTCACTCTCTTCATCTCTCTAACACTCTCCCATATCCCATCCCCTCTCCCTCTTCCTATCCCCTACTCTCTCTCTCTATCTCACACACACACACACACACACACACACACACACACATCCTATCCTCTCTCCCTCTTCCTATTCCCTACTCTCTCTATCCTATCCTCTAATATCTCTCTCCTATGTCCCTCTCTCTATCGCTTTATCTTTTTCTCTCTCTCTCTTATCCTATCTCCTCTCCCTCTCCCTCTCCCTATCCCCTACTCTATCTCTCTCCTACGTCCCTCTCTCTCTCTCTCTCTCTCTCTCTCTCTCTCTCTCTCTCTCTCTCTCTCTCTCTCTCTCTCTTCATCACTTCATCTCTCTTTCACTCTCTCTCTCTCTCTCACTCACACACACACACACAAACACACTCACACTCTCTCTTATCCTCTCTCTCTCTCTCTCTCTCTCTCTCTCTCTCTCTCTCTCTCTCTCTCTCTCTCTCTCTCTCTCTCTCTCTCTCTCTCTCTCTATGTGAAGTTCCTATTTGAAGGATTAGAGTTCAAGGAGAGAGAGAAGGGGGGTGATGGGTTAGGGGTTAGAGAGAGAGAGGGAGGGGGATAGAATGGAGAGAGTTAGAGGGGATTAGAGATGGATAGAGTGAGTGAGAAATGTGGAGAGAATGGGATAGGATAGAGAGAGAGAGAGAGAGAGAGAGAGGGCGGGCGAGGGGCGGGGGGGGGGGGGGGGGGGGGGGGGCGGTTAGGAATTGGTGTAAGAATGAGAGAGTATAATAGTTACTAAGAGATAGATTAGGTGTTAGTGAGTGAATGAGTGAGTATTTTGTGTGTGAGAAAGAGATAAAGGGAGTGAGAGAGATGATAGAAAGATAAAAGCTATGATAATAGTCATACCTACCTAGTCACTCAATGTTTGGAAAATAATAACTACTTCTTTTAGACAATGATTGATTATAATGTATGGAAACTAAAAATATTGATTTCCTACTATTATTTTAGTTGCATTATATTTTTATTTCTTCAATATATTAGCAACACATTTTGAATGGAGTCAAGATGTGAAAGTTATGGCTTCTGAAGTGGAGTATATTTTTATTTCTTCAAAACTCGAATGGGTTTTACAGAGTTTTTTTATCCTAGAAACCTGACCAAGTTTTTTTTTTTTACATATTTTTTCTAGGCTTGGTAACCAAACCTAGAAGCATTTTAAATTTTCATATAACCCTATCAGGTTATGAATACCCTAATCAAGTTATTGACATTTTTAGTTTTTTTCTTTTGTTGTGTCCACTAAATTCTACACCATCTTGGTGAACATACTATACTATGATAATAAAAGTGATATAAACATTTCTAAACATCTTGTGATGCCTTCAAAGACAAAGCACATTGCAATCAAATATCCTTATTTGAGAGAATTGGTTCAGGATAAAGAAGTGATAATGGAATATGTGAACACTAAGGAACATATAGCTGATATATTCACAAAGGCTCTATCTAAGGATGCCCATGAATATCTAAGAGGTTAGATAGAATCTCAAGTTACTTAAAGGAGCAAGAGTGGTACCATGCATCAACTAAGTTTAATGTTATATTTTAGAACTTAGTGCAATTTATCTTAGTTTAGGATTTGGCTAAAGTAATGAAGGAGATGAAACAAAAGATTTACAATCACAAGTGAGGTGATAGAGGGACAACTTGAATTAATAATATTTACATGAATCAATGACAAGTCTTTGGTAGTTCTATCAAAGAGGGAGATATACATTGAAACATCTTCAGAAGGAAGATAAAAAGAGGGAGAATTGGTTGATAGAAGTCAGAGGGAGATATACAAAGGAGAGTTACATTGAAAAGGAGATTGAATTTTTTTACATTACCCTATACATAGGAATGACACATACTAATAGAGGGAGAGTTTCAAAAGTATTAAGTTTCTTTTTGGTATTTTGTTTGGTGTTGGTTTTCCATCAATGCCAAAGGGGGAGATTTTTGAAAAGAAGATTGTCGAAGTGTTAGAAATGCTTTAGAATAAATTGGGGGGGGGGGGAGGGGGGTGAATTAGTTATTCAAGGTCCAGGTGTCCCAATAAAACTTTTTTCCTAAGTGTAGTGAGCCCATTTCATGCATCCAAGTTAAACATTCTAACTAGCAAGTCATTGTTTAATCAACATGCAGCAGTAAGACATGAAAAATCAACACATAACATAGTGATGTATGTGGGAAACCAATTTGAGAAAACCCCCAGTAACATGCTACTACTTTCTCACTCTTCTAAAATGATGCCCTGTGAAAGGCTTACCTTGTTAAAGGCTAAAACACACACTATTAAATGTGACCAAGTTAAGGGATTTCAATCACCCTATTAGAGGTGAGCCTGTTTAAAGAACTTTAGAACATTCACTTGGAATGCCACCTTGTTAATATATTTTTTAGTGTTTGTAGGCCTGCCTTAGTCTAAAGGATTTTCCCTAACTGATACATTGTTAGAGAGTATTCAATAAGGTCATTTGACCTAATACAACTTACAACTTAACTTGTAGATTTCAGATCTCAATAGATTTCAGATCTCAATTCAAATCACAACTCTACTTGGCTTTCAATCTCTGTAGCTCTAATAACTTGTCCACTCATCAAGCTTCTATCTCCATGAGTCATCCTAATTGTAAAATCCACTTGCAATCAACTAAAAATGGTTAACCTAAAATTTTGTACCACCATCTCATCATCCTTATCTTCCACATGATTCACAATATTCAAGATAACAGACTTGTTGGCTAAGATTTGGCAAATCTTTTACTTTTCATGTAATGCAGTAGCTCGACACTATTTACTTTCTGATGCTCAACACATACTGTGTTACTCGGCATCAACTTTGAATTCACACATCACTACTAAATTTAATTGGTGCTCAACACCTATTACATTTGTTTGGATTGGCACCTGAACTTGCTCAGCACCAACTACTTCACTCGGCACACACTAGAATTTTCTTTTACTCGAAACTTATTTATTTTCTTCTCGGCATGAATTAACTTTACTTGGCACCCACTAATGAATTTAGTCAAGCCTTGTAGACAATTTTGTTACAACTTTTTCTTCTAGAGTTTCTAAGTGTAGCCAACCTATGTACCTTCAAGTAGATTATCGATACATCATTTCACCATTGTCTTAATTGATCCTTGTACTTCATTACAAAATCATAACTCAACCTTTCCTCTAGATGTTGTTGTTAAATCTTATTGATTAAATCCTTTTCATTAGTTAACTAATTGATAATACTTGGATCTTATAAGCAATTTTAATTCCAACAAATAGTAGGTTTGACATTAGTGACAAAACAATGATTGAAAACATTCTTTCATCAACAATCTCCCTTTCTCAATAATGATCTTTTCAATCAGATTTCAACACGAAGTGTGGAACCTATCATGGAACGATCATTAGTTTATCACTAATGTCAAACTTGCTACTTGCTGGTGAAACAATTTCTTTTTCAACTTAATGCTATCATTTGATTGATTGACGAAGAGGATTTGAAGAGAAAAGATTACAGGAGTACCTAGAGAAAGGTTGAGTTATATGGTATATTAAAAGAGTACTAAAACCAAGTAAGAAAGTAATGATATGATGTATTATTGATCTACTTAAGGATAAAGTGAATGGTTCCTTTAGCTAAGCCAAGAAGTGTTTTCATAAAATATGTCTCCTAATCTTGACTAAGAAAATAATGTAAGTCGAGAAATTCAGACCGAGCAAAAAGTTAGTATGTGCCGAGTAGAGAAAGTTCAATTAGTGCCAAGTGCTAGAGAAGTTAGTAAGTGCCAAGTGTTAGTGGAATAATAGTAGTAATTGAGCAAGGAATACTTAGTTGATGTTGAGCAACTTGGTGTTGGCTAAGCAACAAAAGACTATTATTGTTGAGTGAATAGTCTAGATAATGAGCAACAGAAAAAAGAGCTTAGATTTTATGAATCTGAGCTAAAAATGTTAATTTCTTGAATTATTTGAAGCATGTTGAAGATATGTATGATGAGCTAGTGGCATAGAATTCAAGGTAATATATTTTAAGGATGAATCTATTGAGGATTATAAGAGAAGTTTCTAGATAGAATCTAATAGAAAGAGGGAGAATTTGATGAATTGGACCTAACCCTAAGATGGATGATTGTGATTAAGTGAGAAAAGATCATAATTCTCTATATAAGGTGAGATAATGCCAAAAGAAAATGAGTGTGTGAGTGAAAAAGAAGAGTCTAGAGGTGTTGCTTCATCTGGTGGCTAAAGGAATGAATCTAAAATTGGCATACTAAGTAAAAAGGCATAAGGAGTTGAAGGCTTGAAGGGTGAATAAGAAATCAGAGATGAAAGGTATGAATGCCAAGAAGAATGGAGGACTGAACTAGAGATCTATAATCTACAATTGATTTGTTTTAGTTATCAAATCAAGTCCTACTACTACTTTGTAATCATGGTATTACTTCGGATACATCCTTCAGATTAAGGTTGATCTATTTGTCAATTGTAAATCCTTTAATCAGGTTACATTCTAAAGGAATGTTCTAAAGTCCTCTAATAAGGCTCACTCCTAATAGGGTGATTGAAATCCTTTAATCAAGGTCACATTTAATAGTGTGCATTATAACATTTAATAGGGTTGGCTCCTCATAGGGCTCACTTTAGAAGAGTGAAAATTGGTAGCATGTTACTTGTGGGTTTTCCCAAATTGAGTTTCCATGTTAAATCCTTGTGTAAAATTGTGTGAATAATTTTTCTTTGTTTTATGTTTACATTTCTGCAAAGCTATTTTGACCTAGGATAGTGACCTACTAAGTTATGGAGTTATTGAATTATCTAATCAATGGATACACTTATATTTTTGGTGAGTACTAAATAGTTTTATTTTTATATTTGGACCTTGGATAACTGACTCACCCTCCACTTTCATATATTCTAAATATTCTAACAAATGGACTTTCCATCGCTTCCAAATTTGTCATTTCTCAATAGTGGCCTTCTAGAAGGGTAATCAATGACATATGGGTATTAATTTCACCTAAAAGTAACCCTCAACCCAAGGTTCTACTTTGTGGGTAGCTTAAATTGACCCTAGCTTTACCTAGGGTCCCATTTAATCCCCCAAAACTTAACTTCATAATCACCTACGAGTTGAACAAGGTTTGATCCAACTCAAGACTTTGTAACTAAGTGGTTTTCATGGGGGAACACAATAGGTTACTATACTAGGTTAGATTTTAACTGTAAAGCCTTTTATGGACATGTCTTTGCCACACAACATTATACAAGTGGCAATTAAGACTGCAAAATTGACATCATAATAACATACATGGCATGTATGTTTAGGAAAATAATAAAATACAAAACACATAAATAACAAGCATTCATAATTTTAAATTTAATTATAATTCAAACATAAAATCCATATATTAACTTTCATCATCATGATCATCTAAATTCATCACTAAAAGAAAGATATAATAAACAAAAGTAACATTCATCAAACATATAACACTCAATTCACATGTCAATGTAGTCTATCATAACTTACCACAATATATAAATTTAACATCTTACAATGTAATATTCTCATAAATTTACTTCAACAGTAATTCACCTTTATCATCTAACATTGATATCACAAGAGTAGTTCCTATAATAATACAATTTCCACTACAATTTTCCAAAAATTCTTCCTAAGTAAGTGTAGAATATCATGGTGTCTTCAATATAGGTCCTAAAATCAACATAATGAATTCTATCTAGCCCTTGTAAACTAATACATAATTTTGCAACATACCAACATAAGTTGTCTAATAGGAAGTCTAAGTTATGAAAGTATTTAAAATTCTATAATACCTTGTGATAGGGCCTCACACACATTGATCTAGGAAATTATTACAAAATATCAACATGAAACATAAGAATCGTCAAACCCTTTACTAGCAATCATTTTAAAATTCATTCTAATTGAATTATCATGAGGAAGATTCATATGTGAGCATAATTCCTAGAAAGGAAACTATATCAATGTACCCATTTAGACACCACCTCATCTCACTCATTTATCCATTCTAATCCCCTATAGGAAGGCACATTTGAAAAGTTAATAATTATTTAAGTACATGAGAGGAGTGTTACAATTGTATAATAGGATTCAATCCAAAATCCTTTGCCTAATCCAGCATTAGAGAACATATTCTTTCTCTGCAAAGAATTTTCTTATTGTGTCTTCCAAACAGCCTAAAGAATAAAGGGTTACAAGAAACTCCTCTATTAATTATCTATTTTTAACATTTCATTTTGTACCCAATTTGAATTTTCTCAAGGGCTTTAAATACTTTGAATCTAGAAGATACTTTGAATTCTCAAGTATCCATGCATATTCAAAATTTTCTTATACAACCATTAAGGAAAGTAATTTAGTAGTTTGTATCTCGAAAAGAGGTTAATTTGTAGGAAAAAATATATTCTAATATCCTAGTTCCAATAGTTTTGTTTCCTTGTCATGTCAATCCTTCAAGAAGTTGACTTGCTCCTATTTTCCATGAAGATAATGTTCACCAATATCCAAATAAAAAAATTTAAGACATAAGACTTGTTCTCTTTTGAGAATGAGCTAAAGTCTTAATTTCCTACTCATATGTCCTAGTCTTCGATGCCAAACTCCTACTTCTACCTCATAAAATTAAATTCCATTGAAATTTAGGAATATGACATGCATATTTTGATAGTCATGTGTCATCGTCCTTTAATTACAAAAAACCATCACCTTTTCCAATTGTTTCATAAGCTTGATTGTCACCTAAAAATACTATTTCAAACTTCACCTAAAAATACTATTTCAAACTTACTCTATCGGTAGTTTGTGAAATACTTCGTACATGAAATAGCATGAAATGAGGATTCAAAATCTAGTAGATGATGTTTCATGCTAAAAATGGCATTTCAATTTTAATTTTCTATATCTAGACTAGAAGAAGACTTAGGCTGAGCTATATGAACAAACCAAATAATGTAGAAATGAGGAAGAAGTTTATGGTCTATATTAAATCTTCAATCCTTAACAAATTATATGAAATGACAACAAGAGTTAGTTGAAAGATCTAGAGAGACAATCCCATTAGGATTGTGAATGTCATTATTTTAGTTGTACGTCACTTTACCAAAGCAATGGTTGTTTTGTTTTAGTTGGAGTCCCTACCTATCGCAAACAATTTTCTTTTTTGAAATATCGATAAAAAAATAGATTATTGATTTTGAATAATTAAAAAAAAGAGTTAAAAGTTGTGTTCAATTTTTTTTTTGAATGTAGAGAAAATGTTGATAAAAAAATAAGAATTATGTGCAATGGTTTTTAATTGTTGCTTGAATTATATTGTAAATAAAATAAAAATGACCAATTTAAATTTCATTTTAAATTCAACATTTTGTACATTGGATTGTAAGAAATATTGAAATAGTTTTGTAATTAAAATAAATAATAGTTAGAACCAAAAGATACTAGTAATCATATAGCTGAAAGAATGAAATGAACAACATGAACTTGAGAAGGAAAGACATTTTGAAAATTAGTTTAATAACTATATATGGTGAGTACTATTTGATCAGAATTTTAAGAACATTGAAAGACTTTTGATATAATGTAGCATATTTTTTTAAGTATGAAAAAAATCATGACCTAATGTAGCATATCATTTTAAGTACGAGAAAAAACTGTAGTTGTAATTTCTTTTGTTATCCCAAAATTCTTCACTAGGTAGTGCCTAGGAATGAACTAAACAACATGAACTTCAGAAGGAAAGACATTTTGAAAATCACTTTAATAACTATATATGGTGAGTATTATTTCATCAAAAAGTTAAAAACATTGAAAGAATTATGACATAATGTAGCATATGTTTTTGTGTATGAAAAAATCATGACCTGATGTAGCATATATTTTTAAGTATGAGAAAAAAGTGCAATTGTAATTCCTTTTATTATCACAAAACTCTTCACTAGGTAGTGCCTAGTGTTTGACTATAAAAGTTAAAATTGATAGATTCTTTTTCCTTACTTTATTTTTTTTCATTTCTTTCCACAGTCATTGGAGCTGCATTTCATAGAGATTAGGTTGTTAGTTTTAAATGCTAAAAAATAGTATGATGGTATGACAATAATTTTTTAAATACAAGTGTTAAGATTATGTGAACTTACGTTGTTATTTTTTGTTGTAATAGAAATGATGTTATTGTTCATCTCCATTGTGAAAGTTCCTTGAATTTCAAACCTTTTTATCATAAACACTATTAAAGACATGTCCTTTTTATAAATTTCAAATGGTACTTGGGACAATTATGGAAAGTGTTGTTGGAGGAGCTTGTCATGAATGTTACAATTGATGATTTTATCTTCTATTTGTATTGTGCATTGCAAAAATGATTCATATTTTAAGGTTAATATCTTTGCACATGTGATGCATTGCATGTTGTTTGTGGTGGAGGCTTGGAGGAAGGAAGTTGGTTGGTGAAAATAGGTGCATAATATCTGGTATGGTGGTAGATAAGTATTTTTTACCTTCAACAAGCTGGTCACCTATAAGTGAATTGAATATCTAAGAATAAATTGAAAAATAATTATCCTGTTTTCAATGTCATTGTTGCTAATTTGTAAATGTTTGATATTTTTTCTTTTTAACTAGAAAATTGTTCAAAAAAGTTTTTGTAGAGCATCTTTTGAGATGACATCATTGAGGTTGTCAATAAATGTTGATGGCAATGTCTTAATGATGTTTATGCCCTTTGGAGCACCACAAACAATATTCTTTAGAAACATTATCAGTACTTTTGAAGTTGCAAGTATTTTTTATAGTTTTGCATAAGCTTGAACATTATATTTTGGGATTGTGAGCTATAAATTGTAGAAATTCATTAGCCATTGTTAAATACAGTTGTATTATGTTAAAAGAATAAAATATGTTGTAATACATAACCACACAATCTTACAAATGTTGTGTTTGATGTTGATTTCCCATCTTTAACATGTACCTGAATTTCATTTGGAGTTTGGTTGTATCCTACAACTAGGACTCCCAATGTTCCAATTGGGTAGGTACTTGGTGATTAGATAATTTGAGATATGGTTAAGTCGGTAATTTTTTTTTTGCTTGCACACTTTACCAATATTTTTAATAGATGTCTTTTTAGTAACATGAAGGAAATAATCAATGTCACCTCTTTCAAATTTTCCTTTTCTCTTTATTTGAAAGTTTTTCATGCAAACACTTGCACCAAACAAAAGCAGGTTAAGAAATGTATCAATCAACTAGTTGGTGATATTTTCTATAATAGTCAGTTTCCCATCTGCATCCATAAGGTTGGTGTGCACTATTTGTGCTTTGGCTGGGTTGGTGGGATTTTTGGCATATGTAGGACCAAGTTACAAGTACATCACCTTCAAATGTAGAAGCAAACTATTTTGTAGAAATGTCTAGTATGCTAGAAGGCTTGTGTGCTTCAATTTTCAACCTATAAAGAGGTGAAATTTTTTATATTAGATAATGCATTATGGTGAAAGTTGATAAAAATATTATAAAAGTGTAATATAAATCTTACCTTTTTGCTTGGTAGTTTTCAACATCACTATTTTGTGGTAGTTCCATTTTTGAATGTGCACTATCTTTAAATTGACAATATTTTAATAGCTAAAATAGTTTTAAGATGTGTTAGACAATTACTACTTAAATTTTATGAGTATAAAATAATGAAACACATTTTTAAAAAGTCCATTTCACAATTGAGAAATATTATCTATTATAGAACTAATAGCATGATGCTGGAAATGAACATGAAAGATGACAAAATATTTGAAAATAAGTCATTTAACCAAATTAAAGATAGGATTGTACATGCATTACTTGAGATATGAGTAACATAATGTTGTCAAAATGCCTATTCAAGGAATTGAACACTTGCTTTATTCTAGTTGAAAGAGATTGCAATTGTATAGGCTAGAGTTGGATTTGCAAAGATATTGTGTAATGGTCTAACCAAAATGTATCTAGGATAGTAAAATGTGTAGTATAAGTATCAATATTATGAATCTAAAATTGATCCAATAAAATTCATGTATGTGTTGTTGGGCTATGAGAAAGAAAGAATAGTGCATTTTGTTGCATAAGGTTGATGAACCTTGTTTTATTATTTGTAGAATATAAAATGTCAATGTTGAAGTCTCCTCCAATAATGATTTTGCAATTTGTTGGCAATGTGGTAAAGATATTTAGTATTAGATTTAATATGTCATCCATTGGTGCACTTGGTGTAATGTACACATTTATGATGTGAAAAGTATTACCATCTTGTAGAATATCAATAGTCAATGACTCAAGACATTTTTTTGCAAAAGTTTTCCTTTTTAACAATGTAGTTGATCTCATACAACAAATCAATAGCGCATGTATGGACATTGAAGGATAGTAGTTGTATTTTTCATTTATTTTTTGAAGGTGTGCATGAGTTATGTCTTCTTTTTCTTGGAAGAAAAGTATAGTTTCTTTAAGAAAACAATGGTCATGGACTATTTCTTATCTATATAATGCAAAGCTTTAGGTATTTAATGAGAAAATGATAAGATGTTTGCTTGGTATAAAAGAGAGGCTATATTGAAGTTTTCATTGGGCCATTTTTCATAGATGTTACATTTAATCATTCACTTTTTGAGACATTTTGAAATTGTGATGTTCTAGTTTGTTGATCAAGTATAGTGTTTCCATGTTTCTAACACAAGACAAAGTAGCGTAGTCAAGACCATGTTGATAGACTTTGCAAGGATCAAAATCAATTGAATTCATTATAAGGCCTTATGCTCTGTGGATAGTTTGTGTTGATGCTAGTTGGATAGGAAATTGTGGATGTGTAACATTTTTTGTTGTTTTAACTTTTCTAGATATTCTCATTATTGGAGTCCATGAAGGTAGAACACAACTTGTGAATAGGCTTTACATTTTTTGTTGTAGAAATTTTCTGATTATAGAGTTATTGAATTCAATCCATATGATATCATCATGTTCAATTGTATATGACTGGAAGATGCCATCGACACCATTTACTAGGCCATCTTTTGTGTCTAGGTTTCCACCAATTAGTGTGATCCAAATTCTAGGCTTTACATAGATTGTACTAGGTAGTGTTGACTTTTCAAGTTGAAAGTGGGTTTTTTAATAAAAGTTTCTTTTTCATTGATAGCATCCAATATAAAAAGTTTGTTGGAAAAGAATTGTAACATTTTTTTGTTGTGGTCATCAACTAATGAATTTCTATGAAACAAGTATGAGAGTCTTGGATCATTAGGAGGAGACCTATGCCATATTGTATTCATATGGAGGATGTCCTAATATTTTATTTACCAACACTTGCATAGTTTAAAATAGAAATGAATTGGTTGTTTGTTTGTCTAATGATGGTTAGCAATTCAAAGCATAGAATATTGTCAAGCCAAAATGTGTATGGCATTTTCTCGTTACATAATCTGGGGGTTTCAAATATCAAGTTATCACATATAGGTTGTGCTTGGTATAAGTCACCATAGAAAATAAGATCAAAATTGCCAAATAGTATTGTTGGCGTGTGTTTTATTTGATGCCTTGTATCAATATTATATAGCAATCTAGAGGCAATTATTGAGGCTTTGTCTATGAGAAAATTTTGAACCTCGTCTATTTTTTTGCTTAGATTGTCAATGGTGTTTGAGTCCAAAGGTAACGCTTTGTAGACCTACAAGGAGAATGAAAAATGGAATGTGCAAAGACTGCACCTAAATTGTATAAAGCTTTCCCCATGGAAGAAACAATAATGCCTTCAGGCTTCAATAGGTCACTTTGTAGTTTCTTATCATAAATCTGAATCATTGCTTGGAAGAGCACTTTTGCTATGAATATTTTTCTTGTGCTAGTTCCTCTTGTCAAGAATAAATATATTGGTTTTATAGGTTCAATTTTCTTTTTCATCATTACATCCTTTAGTATTGATTTTTGTTCACTATTTAGTTGTCTTTGCATTCCAAAATAGTCTTGGTTGTTGAGAAAAAATGCGTGAGCTATTTCTAAAAATAATGAAGAATGATTTCCTTGTACATATTTTGGTTTTTAAGCATATTTTAGGCCATTTATTATGTCATATTTTTCTATTTCATTTTCCCTTTTATCCATGTCATCATCATCATAAAGTTTTATTGTGGAATAGTTATCATTATCAACTTCTATTGTAGTTTTTTCAATGTCACCCCATATGTGGTCTACTTGTGCAGTAAATATTTTTTCATTTTTTTCAATTTCTGCTTTGTTTGCATGAAATGCTTCACTCCACATTGTGCTAGGTGTAAGGGCAATCTTACATCATCCAAAAATAGATTTTTTTAGTCTTTTATATTTTAATAAGAACTAGTAGACATGGTGGTTACTATTTATGGGAACCTGCTATGTTTAGTAAGCTTGTCATATCAGCTCAGAATGTTCTCATTTTGTACAAGGAAGGTACATTATAGATTTGTAAGCCTACCATAAAAATCTCATTTCTCAAGCATTAGTATCAAAGAAGTTATTATAGATTTTTGGTGTAAAAATTTGTAGAAAAATATCTAGGCTCACCGTTGGAGGCCTTAGAGTGCCTAGATGAGGTCCAAAAACTCGACGAAAGGGCCTGTAGATCATAACCTAGCATTTCTCAAAAGTGGTTATAATAGCCAATCAGAGCAACGATTTGTGAGTTATGGCCTTCAAAAGTTGGGCTACCAAAATTTCTAAAATAATATGTCAAAGATGTATTTGGCCGACTCTATGTATTGTTAGGGTCTATCAGCTCTAGGTATTGAGTTTGAGTATCTAGAACCTTCCTCGACAATATAAAATTGCCTATTTAAGAAACACCTAAACATTGTCTAGGAGAGCTCTGGGTGATAGTTGGAACCTTGTCTTGCAAATTATTATATTGAAGGTGCCCATGTGGGTTAGCATATTGTACTTATGAATTCTGTAATTCCACATTTGTGGTGCAAATAAGAAGTCCATATTTTGTTCTTGCATTTTCTATTGTTTCTATGTTATTGTTATGAGCTTATGGTATTAGGGGGAGCTCCCTACATGAAGTGGTATGAGAGCTAGAGTTCTTGAGTGTTTGTACAAATCACCAATTGTGAGGCAATTCGTACCAACACCATGGTTTGGGTTGAGTGTGTAGATAGATCATTGATTGTGAGGTAGTTTGTACTAGGGTTTTAGTGGAAGCACAAAAATGCCTCCATGAAGAGAATGTAGTAGAAGAACTGTAGGTGTTACACCTAAGGGTTTTTGAGACCTCCAAAGAAAAATGCAAGCATTGGAAGAACAAATGCATAGATGAATGAATCTTCCCATAAGAGATGAAAGTGAGGATGAGGATGAAGTAGAAGGATCAATGAACTAGAGAAGTACTTTGTGTTAGAAATAGTAGTTCACCAATATAACTGAGAGGTGGAGGGTGAATCAGTTATATAAAGATTTAACCTTTTAAATCAATATCAACCATTCAACCAAAATAAAATAGTAACCATAAAGAAATGCTCATAAATAATTACACCAGATATGTTGACTAGGGAAACCCTTGATCAAAGGGAAAACTAAGGTGGGAATGATGCCCACAAAATGATGTACTAATATGGATATTCCTTGTTAGACTATAGACCTTGTAAGGAGTCTATTACAACACTTAGTGCAAAGAATCCCTATAAAGAGACTTTGAATTGGTGTTAGGAGAATCCAACCTTGTTTGGAGTTGGAGAAGGTAGCTAATCCCACTGTCCAAATAGCTTTAGGACCAGATTAATGAACCCACTAGATCTAATTGATCTTGATACTATTCCTTTTAGAATAATAGATGTGTAACAATCTTTCACTTCTTCCTCTATCCAGTACATTGGATTTCTTCCCCTTCAGATCATGAAATCAAAATTTGAAATTTGTATCCATCAACAGTAACCTTTAAGGTCACTTACACATATTAGCAAATCATTTTGGTATATTGCTTCTCAATATTAAATCCTTGTGTTGGCTTCACACTTTACCATATGTTAATTAAATGAAAAACATATTTAATTAGTCCTGCCAGCTCACAATTATACCCAAACTTTTACACATGTGACTTCCATACCTATGTACTTGTTGAAATCATCAATGGTTAGTGTACTACCTCTAGTTAACTACATAAGATTTTTTCCAAATAAAATGATTTATATTGATCATATAATAGAATATATTTTTCCAATGCTCTATTTCTATGGGATTCTCTGTAAATCATTAATATCTTGCATACATTGTTGATTCGGGTTCTTCCCACTTGCCCATGAGACAAATACATACTGTAGTATGTGCTGATAACTATGCATAAGCAAATACGCAATGTATTGTCATCAATACAAAAACCATAATCTGTTGTTGTGCTAGTCTTCTACTAACTTATTACTATGTTTCCATCAATGACAAACACAATTATAAATACATCATAACAATTTTCTACAATACCCCCCCATAGCATCAACATACATGCTAACAATCTACCCCTTTGGCATTGATAGAAACAAACATGAAAAACATCTAGTTCCAAAATACCAAAAAGTCTCTTTATCAATCAGATCTTGCTAGATCCACAATTGCAATAATTTTCCTCCATAGTACAAGATCTCTCTAATGTTTCTCATGTCACTCTCTCCCCTATTGACATCAATGTCAAAGATAGTACATAAATGGTTCAATTGCATGGACATACAATAACCTATTTAGTATGACCACAACTTGGTCTATTTCTTCACAACTTTTATAAACAACACAAGTGTCTAAAGACACTATTGTATACCAATTATCAATTACCAAGAGTCCTTGTTGACTTTGTTCATCATAGATACTCCCCCATAGAGGAAAAATCAACATTTAATCTAGTCTAACAATGGTGCTATTTGCCTTAGACTGATGCATTTTTGCATCTTCTATTATGATCTAGGTAGGGGCATAACGCCAAGCATGCTTCTTAGGTACTCAAATGTATCTTTTGGTAAGGCCTTTATGAAAATGTCTGCAATGTGTTTCTTAGTGTTGATGTACTCCAGTCTAATTTATTTCTCTACAAATTTCTCTCTCAATACATGATACTTTATGGCTATGTGCTTAGTTTTAGAATGCAAAACAAGATTCTTGAACATGTTAACAGTACTTGTGTTATCACAATAAATGATAACAAGTTCTGTTAACATAATTCCAATATCTTTCATCATCTGCTTCATCCATATGACTTGATTATAGTTGCTTGCTGTTGCAACATACTCTAACTCAGTAGTGCTTTGTGAAGTACAATCTTTCTTCTTGTTGAGCAAAGAAACTAGTCTTCCTCCAAGTAAGAATGCTCCTCTACTAGTGATCTTTCTATCATCCCTATCTCAAACCCAATCAACATTTGTATAAGTGCAAAGAGTGAAATCATTGCTTTTGCCATACCAAATGCCATAATTAGATATTCCTTTTCAAATACTTGAATATCCTCTTTACTATTGCATAGTGATATTCTTTGGGATTAGCTTGAAATCTTGCGACAATTCCAACTACATTAGCTATATCTGGTCTGTTATGAGTTAGATACTATAATCCTCCAATCATAGATATATATTTCTTCTATTCAATAGTAGGTGTCTCATTCTTGCTTAATAACTTGTGACCAGTTACCATAGGAGTTCCAATAGGTTTACAATTTTCTAGAATGAATCTTTTAAGAAAATCTTTCAAATACTTGGTCTGAGAAATAAAGATACCTTCTTTGTTCTGAATAATTTGCAATAATTTCATTTCTCCTATCACGTTCATCTCAAACTCATTCTTCATATCTTTTGAGAATTTTTTAGTTGCTTCATCATCCTTCAAAAATGATGTCATCAACAAATACAATAATTATCAACAAACCATCTTCTATTTCTTTCAAGTACAAGTTACTATCTGTTGTTCCTTTAGCAAATCCAAGATTTGCTAAGTATTTATCTAACCTTGCATACCAAGTTCTAGGTACTTGCTTTAATCCATACAAGTATTTCTTTAATTTGCAAACCATATCCTTCTCTTCTGTTAAAGGAAAACCCTCTGGTTGCTCAATGTAAACTTTTTCTTCAAGTTCTCCATTCAAGAATGCTGACTTAACATCCATCTAATATACCTTAAAATTCTTGTCTGCTACATATGCTAGGAACATTCTGACTACTTCCATTCTTGCAACAGGTGTATATGTCTCCTCATAGTCAGTTCCTTCTTGCTGAGAGTAGCCTTTGTATACAAGTCTTTCTTTGTTTCTTATTTCTTCTCCTTGTTCATTCATTTTATTTATGAATACCCATTTCTTACCAATCACATTTTTGTCCTTTGATCTAGGAACTAATTCCCATGTGCCATTTTAAATTATTTTCTAAAGTTCATCCTCCATTGATTTTACCCAATGATCATATTTGATTGCTTCATCTATGCTCTTTGGTTCTACTTGAGATATTAGACATAGTTCTTCATTAATTTTTCTCCTTATCATTACTCCCTTTTCTTTACTTCCTATTATTTGATCTATAGCATGATTTCTTATCAAATTCCTATTTGTGGTAGGATTTGCTACTTGAATTCTTATTTTAGGTATTGTGCTATGTTATTCTCTTGCTACTTCAATTTGCACATTATTTGCAAGTCATTGTTAGTTTTGAGAAACAATATTTGCATCTATTGGTCATCTCAAAATAATCATCTCCATCAGATTTATAATCCATCATCTTTTACTTGGTGTCAAACTTTTCATCAATTTTAACATTTGTGCACTCTACTATAGTTTTTGTTCTATAGGTGAAACATTTGTAAGCTTTAATTTTTAATGAATAGCCAAGAAACATACCTTCTTCGCTCCTTGGATCAAACTTATTGATATATTCATCTCTTCTGATGTAACATTTGCTTACAAATATCCTAAAGTACTTCACTGATGGTGTGTGACCAAACCATACCTCATAGGGTGTTTTGTCCATACCTTTTCTACTTTTCACTTTGTTCAATGTGTATACTACTATATTGATGGCTTCTCTCCAAAAGGTTTTTGGTACATCATTCTCAAATAACATAGCTCTTGCTGCTTCAAAAATTTATTTGTTTCTTCTTTCAAAATCCCATTCTACTTAGGTGTATGGGCTAAGGATAGTTGTCTCCTCATACCATGCTTTTCACAATAGATATTGAATTCTCTAGAAGTAAATTCTCCCCCTCTATCAAATCTTAGGCTCTTGGTTTTAATTCTAGATTCATTCTCAACTTTGTTTTTGAATATCTTGAATTTCTCAAATGCCTCTAATTTTTCCATAAGAAAAGCTACCTACACCAGTCTTGTAAAATTATCAACAAAAATCATAAAATCTGTATGAACCAATTCTTGCTTTGTGTAGTACAAAACTGCTTGCTAGGAAATGAGACTCTCTTCTACTTAGCCAATATATATTCCTTAAAAATAGTGACAGTAGGCTTAGTGATCTTAGGTAAATCTCTCACAACAACTATATTTCTAGCTTTCACAATGCTATCAAAGTTAATGTGGCAAAATCTTCTATGCCATAACCAACTGTTGTCAACCTTAGCTACCAAGTATGTTATTTTAGTAGAATTTAACTAAAATACATTACCTTTGATTCTTGTGCTAGTACTAAGTAGTTTTCCTTCCTTATTCTTGATAATTCATATGTCATTACCAAACTGCAACTAGTAACTTTTGACCATAAGTTGTCCAACACTTAACAAGTTATTTTTCAGTCTATCAACAAAATAAACATCATCAACATATGCTTTTGCATAAGTGTGATAGATCCAATTCTTGTAATGTGATAGGTTGTGTTGTTCACTACTCTAAAAATTCCTCCATCATGGTTTCTGAATTTGACAAATTTTCTCATATCACACATTATGTGATGCGAACAACCACTATCAATGATCCAATCTTTCTTTTCAACTTGTGAGATCAACACACTTTCTTCTCTGATTTCTCTTTCAAGATCATCCTCTTTTATAGCTACAAACCTTAATTCATCTTCACTCATGTTTTGATCATATTCTTCTTTGTTCTCTTCCTCATTAGCATATAAACAATTTCCAAATCTTCTAGACTTGAACCTTCCCTTATAATTTCTTTCTCTTTTAGGACACTTAGGTGCATAATGACCATATTCTTTACATGTCCAACATTTGAAAATATTCTTACCATCTTTTTCTCTTTTCACAAGAAGAGCTCCCCGCTCTTGGATCTTTCCCCAGTAGACTTGCTGCTGCTAGAAATGTCTCCCTTTGCTTTTGTGTTCCTTGCTAAATCAGGTTTGATATTCAGTGCATTAAATGCTACCTCAACTTTTTCTAATTCTCCAGACTATTTCGGATCAAATTTTGTAGCTTCCAATCTACCAAGTAATATTTCTTTAGTAAAATTTTAAGTATAGGGTATCATCAGCTAAATCATTTGTGCTATTGTCTTGAAAGGTGGTGTCAAAATTTTCAAGATCTTCCATATCACTTCATCATTAGATTTCTTTCCATCAAGAGATGTGATTCCTACAACAATCTTAGATATTCTACCAACATAGGTTCTTATAGATTCATCTTCCATCATTTGAGAATCTTAGAATGCATAATACAAGTTTTATAATCTAACCCTCTTTGCATGTGCATCATCCTCATAATTAGCCTCTAAAGTTTTCCAAATTTCATGAGATGTTTTGATTTGTTTTACCTGTTTATACTCACTTTTAGGTAGCACTGACAATATTGCTTTTGTTGCCCTTATGTTTCACATAGATACTTCTCTTTGTTCCTTAGTATAGGTTTCAAGATAGTCTTCTTTAGCAATGTTTTTAGATGTCTTGGTTACAAGAAAATATCCTAGACCCATGCACAAAAGATGAGTCTTCATTTTGGCCTTCAAGCTATCATCGTTTGTGCCATCAAATTTAGGACTTTCCTTCCTGAACAACTTAGCCATGGATCTCCTAAAATTGTTAAACTTTTCTTTAAGGACCTATAGCTCTGATACCAATTGTTAGAAATGGTAGTTCACCAATATAACTGGAGGGTGGGGGGGGAATGAATCAATCATATAAAGAATTAACCTTTTAAATCAATCTCAATCATTCAACCAAAATAAAATAGTAACCATAAAGAAATGTGCATACACAATTACACCAAATATGTTGACTAGGGAAACCCTTGATTAGAGGGAAAACCTCGATGGGAATAATGCCCACAAAATGATGTACTAATATGAATATTACTTGTTAGAGGATAGACCCTATTAGGAGTCTATTAAAAAACTTAGTACAAAGATTCCATGTTAGGAGATTCCAACCCTATTAGTTGTAGAAGGCAACTAAACCCACTGTACAAATAGCTCCAAGATCAAATCAAAGAACCCACTATCTAATTGATCTCGGTACTATTCTATTTAGAATAATAGATGTGTAACAATATTTTGTATTTTCCTCTATCTAGTACATTAGACTTCTTCCCCTTTATATCATGCAATTAGATCTGGAACTCTATATCCATCAACAGTAACCCTTAAGGTCATTTACATGCATTAGCAAATCATTGTGGTCTGTTACTTCTCTATTTGCAACTCTTCTCTACTCATCAATCTCAATCATCATATCTAAAACTCAAAAAATTCCTTTCCTTTATACCATACTCAATATTAAATGTTTAAGTTAGCTTCATACTTTACCTCATGTTAATTAAATGAAAAATATATTTAATTAATCCTGTCATCTCACAATTATACCCAAACTTTCACATGTGCAACTTCCACACCTGTGCACTTGCTGACATCATAAATAGTTAGTGTACTACCTCCAATTAACTGCACAATCCTTTATTCCAAATGTAATGCTCTATATTGATCATATAATAGAAATTATTTTTCTAATACTCTTTTTTCATGTGATTCTCTATAAATCATTAATATCTTTTGTACACTATCAATTTAGGTTATGTGCACTTTCCCATGAGATAAATACATGCTATAGTATGTGTTGGTAACTACACAAAAAAAGATATGCACTCTATTGTCCTCAATATAAAAATCATAGTCTGCTACTTTGTTAGTCTTCCACAAACTTACTACTATGTTGTCATCAATGATAAACACAGTTATAAATACAGCATAACAATGTTCTACAATAATCTCCCATAGCATCAGCATACATGCTAACACTTTGAGTATGAAGATATTGATGATCCTAATAGGGTCAAGTTTGCAAAGGAAAAACTAAAAGGGCATGTGGAGATCTAGTGGCAAGAGGTTTAGTTGGAGTGAAATAGAAAGGGAAAGGACAAAATCACCAGATGGGATTAGATGAAAGATAAACTAAAGCCAAAATTAATTCCCATGGATTATGATCTTGACCTATTAAAGAAGATGCAAGGGATGAAGCAAGCAAGAAAATTTGTTCAAGAGTATACCAAAGAATTCTATCATGTTCTCATTAGAACTTTCCATGTAGAAGTTGATAAGGAGAAAGTAGCTAGTTATCTTAATGGGTTAAGGCCCAACATTCAGGATGAGCTAAGTCTAGTTTGAATGGGTAGTATTCAAGAGACATGCTAGTTTTCCCTAAGAGTTGAGGAGAAATTAGGCAAGAAGTTTGATGATAAGAATAGTGGAAGAGGTCATGGTGGAAGATATGGTGGAAAATCTTATGGTGGTCATAATGATGATCAAAAGAACAAGGATTGGGTTGGAAGTAGCATTTAGAACTAGAGAGGAAAGAATTTCAATCATTTCCATGATAAAAAAAATAGAGATTAGAGAGGAAGAGGTAAAGGAAAAGGATCTAGAAGAGGAGGTTTTTGTGGAAAATGTTTTCAGTGTAGAGAAGAAGGGAATAGAGCATTTGAATGTACCCAACACCAAGGAAGGATAGATTGAAGAACAAAAGGTTAGGTGAGAGTTGTACATGTTGATGAAGATGCAAGATCCTCACATTCTAAAGGTGTTAAAAGAGGTGAATTCCTATTTAACCAAAGAGTTCTATTGAGTGGTGAGAATGAACCTGAGCAAAGAAGGAGCTTGTTTCACACAAGGTGTAGATGTGAAGATAAGTGTTGTGATGTGATCATTGATGGTGGAAGTACTGATAATCTGGTCTTAGAAATGATGGTCACCAAGTTGAAGCTAAAGAGGTAGAAATATCGACATCCATATCATATTGCTTGGGTGCAAGATGACCACAAGGTCATGGTCAATGAGTAGTGCTTAGTGAAGTTCAAGATTGGAAGCTACCAAGATGAGGTACCATGCAATATCATGCCTATGGACATATGTCATATGTTGTTGGGTTGGTTGTGGTAATTTGATAGGCATGTTGTACATGATGGGAAATCAAATACCTACACTCTAACTAAGGATGCAGCAAAACATAAGTTGAAGTCATTGAAGGATAAAGAAGAAAAGGTATGTAGTACTACTATAATATCTTTAGTTGATGGAAAAGAGTTTCTTGAAGGTATGAAGTACAAGCGTATGTGTTTTTCTATAATTCCTAAAGATAGTAAAGAAGAAGTACAAGAGGTACTTGTAGAAGTTACAGATATGTTGGACGAGTTTTCTAATATTGTATCAGATAATGTACCTAATGGATTTCCCCTAGTGAGGAAGATCAGTCACTAGATGGATTTGGTTCTAGGAGCTAGTTTTCCAAACATGGTGGTGCATAGAATGAAACTAGTAGAAAGTGAAGAGTTGAACATGCAAGTTCATGAGTTGTTGCAGAAGGGGTTGATTCAAGAGAGTCTGAGTCCATGTGTTATACCAATAGTATTAGCACCAAAAGTAGAATGGAGAATGGAGGATGTGTATAGATTCTCATGCTATCAGAAAGATCACAATAAAGTATAGATTTCCATTTTCAAGGATGGATGATATTATGGACTATTTTAGTGGAGCTAAGTATTTCACAAAGATAGATCTTAAGAGTGGGTACCATTAGATTCATATAAAAAGAAGGTGATGAGTGGAAGACTACTTTCAGGAAAAGGGAAGGACTATATGAGTGGTTAGTCATGCCTTTCAAGACAAGGGAAGCACTTTCAAGACAAGTGAAGCAATTTCATGAGGCTCATGAATGAGGTACTGAAGGAGTTTTTGGGTAAGTTTGTCATTGTTTACCTAGATGATATATTGAACTTTAGTAAGACATTAGAGGAACATTTGATTCATACTCGCAAGGTGCTTGATAAATTGCGACAAGAAAAGTTGTTGATAAACCTAAAGAAGTGTAATTTTGTAAAGAAAGAATTGGTGTACCTAGGATTTGTAGTCTTAGGGTAAGCTCTAACAATAGACCTAGAGAAAGTGAAGGCTATCCTTGAATGGCCTACTCCAAGGAGTGTGACAGAGGTAAGATATTTTAATTGACTAGCTATATTTTATAGAAAGTTCATAAGAAGTTTTAGCAGTATTTGTGGAGCCTTGATTGAAACAATGAGAGGGGATAGGAAAGAGTTTAAGTGGACTGCAAAAGAAGATAAGAGTTTTAACCTGTTGAAACAAAAGGTTACTAAGAAGCCTATTTTAGCACTTCCTAAGTTTAACAAGGTGTTTCAAGTAGATTGTGATGCTAGTGGTACTATAATAGGAGCTATTTTGAGCTAGGAAGGTAGACTTGTTGCTTATTTCAGTGAAAAGTTGAATGATGCAAAAAGAAAATATTCTATTTATGATCAAGAATTTTTTTGCTATAGTTCAAGCATTGAACAAGTGGAGACACTATCTCCTTCCTAAGGAGTTTATTTTGTATACTAATCATCAAGCTTTGTAATATTTGAATAGTCAAGGAAAATTGAACCAAAGGCATTTCAAGTGGGTTGATTTTTTAATAGAGTTATACATTTGTTTCAAAACATAAGAGTGGGAAGTCTAACAAATTTGCAGATGCTCTTAGTAGAAGACAACTTTTACTAACAAAAATGCAAATATACATGGTTGGGTGCAAAGAACTTAGTACTTTGTATCTAGATGATCCTTATTTTGGTGAAGCATGGAAGGCTTATACAAAACCTATTATACTTTATAGGAAAAAGTGGTTAGATTTCATGATCCAAGATAATATGTTGTTTAAAGGAAGCTAGTTGTGCATTCCCAGAAGTTCAATGAGAGAGAATCTCATCAAGGAGAAGCATAGTGGAGGATTGGTTGGAACTTTTGGTAGAAATAAAACTATAGCCTTGGTTACTAAAAATTATTACTAGCCATAGTTACAACAATATGTGATGAAGTTTGCACAAAGTTTCCGAGTATGTGAGATGGTGAAAGGAGTGAAGAAAAATACAAGGTTGTATCAGCCATTACCTGTACCAAAGAAGCCATGGGATGATGTTAGCATGGATTTTGTTCTTGGATTATCAAGGGCACAGTGTGAGAATGATTCTATTTTTGTAGTGGTTGACAGGTTTTCAAAGATGACACATTTTATTCCTTGCAAGAAGACTAGTGATGTTGTTCATATAGCATAGTTGTTTTTTAGAGAAGTGGTGAGATTATATGGTTTTCCAAAGAGTATAATTTCAAATAGAGATATCAAATTTGTTGGTTATTTCTAGTGTACATTATGGTAAAAGTTGAAGATAGATTTGAAGCTCAATTCATCACATCATCCATGAACTAATGGCCAGATAGAAGTTGTGAATCACAATTTGGGAAACTTGTTGAGATGCTTGGTTGGGGATAAATCAAAAGGATGGGATATGATTTTACCATAGGAAGAATTTGCATATAATAATTCTATCAATAGGAGTACTACTAAATCACCATTCTAGATTGTATATGGGAGTAGTCCCAAAAATGCTTTTGAATTGAGGCAGTTGGATAAAGGAGAGATAAGTAGTGTTCAAGACAGAGATTTTTCTAAACATCTAAAAAACATCCATGAGGAGGAGAGGAAGCACATAATAAATATGAATACATAGTATAAGGCTAAGTCAGATGTGAAGAGGAGATATAAGAAATTTTATATTGGAGATGAAGTCCTGGTTCATTTGAGAAAGGAGAGTTTTCTAGTGGGTAAATATAATAAGCTAAAGAAGAAGAAGTTTGTATCATGAAAGATAGTGAAAAGACATGATTTTGGAAATGCATATGAAGTGGAGTTGCCTGCTGAATTGAATATTTCACTAGTATTTAATATTTTAGATTTGACAAAGTATTATGAAGGAGGTGATGGAGATGAAATTGTAGAAGCGCAGTGGAGCATTCTAGGAGCTAGTTCAGCTAGAAAGGAGATTGATTAGATACTGGATAGTCATGTTGGAAAAAGTACTAGAAAAGAAACTTATGAGGAATATCTGGTCAAATGGAAATAGAGACCAGTAGAGGATTCATCATGACTAGCAAGGGAGGAGGTTAACTATCTTTGTTTTCCTCTGAACACCTCAGATGTGACAGGCCTAGTTCTTAAATTACCCTAGGTGTAAGGGAAATCTTGCATCATCCAAAAATATTTTATTTCCTATCTTTTCTATTTTAATAAGGACTATTAGATAGGGTGGTTATTATTTATGAGAATTTTCTATTTTTTGTAAGTTTTTCATACAAGCTCAGAATGTTCTCATTTTGTATAGGAAGGTTCAGTTTAGAGTTGTAAGCCTACCATAAAAATCTCATTGCTTGAGCATTAGTATCAAAGAAGTTATTACGGATTTTTGGTGGAAAGATTGTAGAAAAAATTTTAGGCTCACCGTTGGAGGCCTTAGAGTGCCTGACTGAGGTCAAAAATCTCAATGGAAAGACACTAGTGTGGTTTTTAGCCTATAGATTAGGAGCTAGAATTCCTAGAAAGTGGTTATAATAGCCAACCGGAGCAACAATTTGTGAGTTATGGCCTTTGGAAGTTGGGCTACCAAAATTTCTAAAATAATTTATCAAAGATGTATTTGGCCAACTCTATGTGTATTGTTAAGGTTTTTCAGCCATAGGCATTAAGTTTGAGCATCTAGAACCTTCTTTGGTAGCATAAGACTATCTATTTAAGAAAGGCCCAAACATTGTGTAGGAGAGCTTTGGGTGATAGTTGGTAGCTTGTCTTGCAAATTATTGTACTAAAGGCACCCATGTGGGTTAGCATATTGTACATATGAATTCTGTAATTCTACATTTGTGGTGCAAGTAACAAGTTCATATTTTGTTCGTGCATTTTTTGTTGTTTCTATGTTTTTGTTATGAGCTTATGGTATTAAGGGGAGCTCTATGCATCACAAATAGAAATGATTTTTCATTATCTCTAAATGGAATATAAAGCATAATTTTTTCTCTATTGTAATTTTTTGGGTCAATATATAGATTATATTTTACATATTGTATGATCTGTGACTTTTCCCTTTTTTAATCTTAAATGGGTCATTGGAGTGAAATGTTATATATTCAGCTAATGTTATGTTCTCCAAGAATTTTGAGTGTTGTATGTATTTGTCCACTTCTGAAGGATACATAATATTTTCAAAGTCATCTTTCTCCTTTGACAAAAGTGTAGGGATTTTTAACATGGAAATCCCATTTCTTGGTGGTGCAGTATTGATGAAAGTCATTTTTCAAGAACTTTTACATAGTGGGATTGAAAGAGCAATGCACATTGCCTGGCAAGAAGACATATTTTGGTAGTTAAGTAAACATTGCCTAATTTTTGAATGAATTACACCTTTTTTTTATAAGCATAAGTGCATTTTTGTTTTATTTGGAAAAATTAAAATGATAATGTCATATCTTGTTTTGTCATATATGAGCTACAATAAGATGTGACAACATAAGAATCTAATATAAATTGTGTATCTGTATTTGCACACCATTGTTGTGGCACCTCCTTAGAAAATAAATTTATCCAAATATTAGATGCATTCCTCTTTTATTAACAAGACAATTCTTCATGATAGTGTTGTTTTCAACATTGCAATGTAATCTACCTCATTAATTTGGAATTCATGCAAGAAATTGTCAAATGTAACTTCCTTTGTGTAATGTTTATTTTACAATTTCTTGAAAAGTTCTTTTGCTCTATCTCTTAATGTAGGATTAATATTTTTCAAGGGCTTCAGTATTGTTGTTTTCCTCATCAGAGGCAAGGAAAGCTAAAGAGACAACTAGATGCCTTGTACTTTTTGCAAGTTTTTGTATGGTGATGTGTTTTCATTTTTACAATTTTTTTATCTAATTGGTTTGAGTCACATGAAATGTACTTGTCAATGAAAGCTTCTATGTCAACATTTCTATAGTATCCATATATGGGCACATTAGTAACCCACAACAAGAAATTTACATGCTCATTTCCTTTGTTTTGAAATTTTGTAACAAAAAAGTAGTTACAAGATACTTTGCCAAATAGTTTTGGGTTCTTTATTGTCATCTTTCAAAATGCATTATCCTTATGGTTGAAATAGCAACTAAAAGGTACTTGGTTTCTTTTTATTTCAAATTCTAAGTCTTCATCTTCTATGTTTTCAATGTATTTTCTATTGGAAATATTAAGATAGAAAACTTGAACTTAATTAGCAATTAATCCTTCATGTGAATTCTGATATAAATGTATGCATGAGAAACTGAAAACATGAAAGCATATACAATACTTTAACACAAGATTTGGTAACCCAGAAGCCTTCCAAATAGAAAGTAAAATTGGGGTAGCGATGATACCCAAAAGCTTTAGTAATGTAGCATAAAGTTGGCCTATTAAGGCTTACATTGATCACTTCTGATGATCTTCCCTATTATGAGCAATAAGGATTGCTAGGTCCAGCTTGCAAAAGGATTTACAAACATACAATAAACTATGCACTCAATAAAGAGATTTACATAAGACTATTAGGTTTACCTTGTTAAAGGATTTGTCCGATCCACCTATTAGGATAAGGTAGTAGTTGATCTCTAATCTACAACTTGGTTTTCTGAATGAGATTCCTCTGCATGTACAAATCACCTTCCTGTGATAGATACATCTTTGCTACTCTTTATACTATTGTAGCCTTTGTAATTCACTCTTCTGCTCTTTTTCTTATTATTACATACTTCCATACATACATTTTGATGTGATACAATACATTACATATATATCAATCCAATTACATAATTACAAAGTTGGCCACAATGCAAGTTTACACAAATATTGCAAAGTTGGCTTAAATATAGATACTCAGGTTCTAAAGACTGACTTGGTGAGGTTCTGATACTCAACATCCATTGTCAATGCTCAACATCATCATGCACTTAATAGATATAGAAGCTCATACCATACTAATGACTACCAAGTAGTCTTGAACTTGGTCTAAATTGGTGACTCAATAAATATTGTAAAACTCAGCATATAGATTGAATGACTTGATTCACATTGCTTGGCTTGGTCAATGCTTCCACTAAAAGCTTGATATAAAATGAATCATTTGGTTAACACTGAGTAGCTTGATTAACACTGGACTCGCATTATATTAATTACAAACTTGGTAAGCACTGCACAACTCAATTTGCACTAGTAAACTCAACATACACTGAGATGCTCAATTTACACTAGTGATCTTTAACATAGTTTTAACTACTTGACACAAACTAAAACTTGTGCAAAGGACTTGGTAGCAACTGTAGAACTTGGTAACAACTAAAATGCTTGATTAATATTGTTAACTATACAATAAGCTTAGTAGATACTTACAATCTAAATAAGTGTGTCACTAATAACAAACTTGATTGTTATGTCAACAATCTCCCCCTTTGGCATTAGTGAGAAAAACACTTATCGGTCAAAACTAAATTCAACAGGTTCCTAAATACTTTATCCATCACATAGTGATTCAAACTTAGTCGAGTATATTGTTTTTGAGATTTTTCAAAATTGTTTTGTAAAGGATACATTTATGTACATAGCAATGCTCCTCCATAATATACTATACATTTGAGTACATCTCCTCTCTATATACAATATACACTTGCTATACACTCTTCTCACATCTTTCTCTTTATTTTCATTACAACTTTTTACATCTTCTCCCCCTTAACCTTTTACATCTTTCTCCCCCATAACATTTTACATCTTTCTCCCCCTTTTTGACATTAATGCTAAAGATTTATTCTATATATTTACATAGTAATGCCAAAATGAGACAAGAAGTCTAAATGTACCTTTAGTATGAGTGCCAAAGTATTGTCCCAGTTTTCTTGCAACATGTTGCATGTGTGTAGTGTAATCTATACTTTTGCTAACAATTCAATCATGTGGTCTGCAATAGAGAAGTTATTGTAATGGATGAGAGTTTTTGAATGTGCAATATAATTTTGCACTGCATCCATATTAGGGAGAGTCATATTCTAGTATCTATCAATGTAGATCTTATTCTTGCCTCTTCTTTGACTAATTCTACCTACATGTCTCTCAAAAATATAATCTTTTAAAAATGGCTAGAGCTTGAACTCAAGTCATGCTGTAATTTCTAAGCACTTGCCTTAAGATCTTCATTGATCTTGAACAATTTGTCCTTTATTTCCTTAGTAAAAATTGAAATATCACATAATTACCAAAAAGTAAAGTTACACTAGTGAATGAGGTTTCTAGGGAACCCAAACTAGTAGATAACTCCACTTGGTAAATGCGATCTATTGAGCAATGTGCTCTAAACTTTATTTTCAAACTTTTTCTCCACTTTCTACAATAATTTCTCCTATCTGTCTAAATCTTCATTATATTTTTGGACTACCTCTACCAATTGATACAAAATTGGTTGAGAATTATCAACCTCTATACTTAGGGCCTTTTCCAAAATATTCTTTGCATCCTCAATGATCTTGAACTCCTTATTCCTTTCTTCTCTCGACCTTTGTTGCTTGGCTTTCTTTCCTAGAAGTTCACAAAAGATTTGCATCTGATATGGAGTTAGATTAGAGATGTCCCATTTTGGAATTACAATCTCCTCATCAAGATCTATGTCCTCTTCCTTTTCATTTCCTTTGCCTAAAAATATTGTGCTCGATTGAGGCTTAGTCTCAACTATCCTTGCACTTATACCATGTGTACTTGGAATGGAAACAATAGTAGAAATTGTAGGACTTGCCGCAAGAATTCATACTGCACTCATTGAACTAGTAATACAAATACTTGAAGTATCCATAATTGATGTATTAAAAACTATTGTGTCCAAAACTATTGAAGAGGGAAGAGTCTGCAACTTGGTAGATAAAGTGGTGGTTACTTTAGTCAATGTTGTGCTAAGCTAGACAGGTGCAAAGATTGATTGGATACTTGTGCTTGTAGTGTTAGTCATAGTCAATCCTACTGAGGTTTTCTCCATGCTTGATGTTGTCAATATTTTGCTTAGAGAATGAGGAAGTGAGACTATAACCACTACATCAATCTTAACTGGGTTAGTTTCCTCAACATCTTGTGTGTCTTCAATGGTAGCTTCTTGCTCCTGTTCCTCTTCATCATCAATATTATCAAAATGAGTTACTTCTTCATCATTTTTCTCTTCATCTTTATCACTGACACTTATAAAAAAATCAGTCAATTATTGAAGATATATATTCTTCCATGTATTTGTGGAATTCCTCACAACATGCTCAATATTTTTCATCAATACTAGACAAGTGTTGAATCTCAAAGTTAATTTCTCTTCATTCTTCTTAAGAGATTCCTTCACTTCCTTTTTAGTTAGGCTTGTGATAAGACATCTTAGGGCTTTCTCATATATTTCTTTAGCAATTTTCTTAGCAAATTCCCATCTTGGCTCAATCTTATCCATAATAACACTCAGGATCTGAAGTACAAGCTGATCAGGTGAGTATTTCCACTTACCCATTTTGTCTATCACCAAGTCTTCAATCTTCTTCTACTCTTCTTTAGTCCTGATTTCATACTTTAGTTCTTTGAAATTGGTTATGCCAGAACCTAACTCCAAGTACTTTAATTTGTCTTGGAAGGTGGGTGGAGGTTTCCTAAATATTATGTCTCCTCTTTCCTTATCTACTTTCCTCCTAGAGGATCTCCTGGTGAACATGACAGTAGAAGTCTTAACAAGTTGGGTAATGATTACCTTACCCTTTTTCTTTAGTGGCTCTTCTTTCTTTGACTTATCTTCATCCTTTTCCTCTTCATTCTCACCTTTTCCTTTGGTTTATAGAAGAGTGGAACTTTTTTTCAACTTGGCAATCCCCTTCTTCCCTTTGATAACTGCCTAAGGGAGCTTTATTTCCAGTTCAATCCTGGCCTTGGCTTCTTCATATGTACCAAAATAGGCTTCCTTAGGATCAACTAGTTAATTTAGTAATGCCTCAATTATAACCTTTGTTTCATCAATATTAACCTCATATCCAAGAGGTTTTACCCATGTAATTCAAAGCCTAACTACCTAAATGTATACCTTGTCACTATCTACCATAAAAACAATATCAGCCTTATAATCTTCTACTAGTTTCTTTGGAATTTGATATCTATTATTCATTTTCTCCTTGAATGCATCAAAATAATTATTCATGATACTAGTATAATTTTCTCCAATTTCAGCAATGTATTCATTAATTTGATAGAGTATAGGAACATCATTCCTCCAAGCAACAATACCTTTTCATGGAAAGAATTTTTGAACATAAAAAAAACATGTCAAAAGTCAGCCAAACTTACATGGGTTTTCCTTTGATATCCTAATGCTCTCCATGTTCTTATTGAATTAATTCAATAGAAGCTCGACAAGGTCTAGAGATAGGTTATTCTTGACTACCTTGTAAGCCAAATGAAAAGCCTCGCAAGACATATTGTTCAATTTGCTCAAACTGTAGATTTTGTGGGCAATGATATGAATATTGAACTTTAATTCCATGTTAGTTACTTTTCTTATCTTCATGCCTCTTCCATCCCATTTAGCTAGGGTTTTCTTCTTTAGTTCAACCTGACCTAGGGTTTTGGTCATTTTGGCTTTTGCCAACATGGGGAGACTAGTGATCCTATGGATCATCTTCTTTGTGATCAAAATCGATTACTCCAGCCACAACTATCCATTGTGCACATGACTAAGGATAAACCAAATCCATTTCACTTAGAATTCATGGGGCATGTAAGGAATATGGGTTAAACCTTTAGCCTCAAGATGTTGATGCTCGAGCTTCAAAATGCCATTCACACATAGCTTTTTCGGGGTTTTTTCCATTATCAGAGTACCAATATCTTAAATTGTGCATTTAAAATGAGAATGAATGTCATTTATGAAGAGTACCTTAGGAGGGATTTGAGACTACACTCCATTTAGATCTAGGGTTTTTGCAATGGTAGGAGTGAGCTTGAAATCTAGTGCTTTCCATTCTACACCATGAACCAACTTGTTCATGTTGGCATTAAGTTATTATTGCCATTAGTGACAACACTTATCTATATCAGTATATCTACCAAGCTAAGCACTCAGTTTCCTACACTCACCGAGCCTCATAGTTTACATAGAGTGTCTATAGTGTATACCAAGCATTCAGTGGTTACCTTGTGGGTTCATCACTTTAGTAGTTCATACCGAGCATTCATGAAGTTACCGAGTGAATGTGCAATCCAGCAGTGTTTACCAAGTTTACAGTATTCACTGAGCTTCGCAGTGTTTACTGAGTGATGGAAGCACAATGTTTACCGAGTAATGAAACCATAGTGTTTATTGAGTGATGGAAGTGCAATGTTTATCGAGTAATGAAAGTATAGTGTTTACTGAGTGAAAGCAAGGTAAATGAAGGATTCATTTTTTACTGAGTGATACTACATCTACCAAGTCTGGAATAGTTACTAAGTTTAGAACTACTTCAAGTGATTGGTATGGACCAAGCCTTCACTTCTACCGAGTGCATGACGATGCCAAGTAATGCAGTGGACACTGAGTATCAGAAGGTCACCAAGTCAATTCAGTGAACCCAAGTTATTTACTATTTGGCTGACTCAGTAATATTTTGTTCACTTATGTTTTGGCCAACCCTGCAATTATAATTATTGGAATGGTATATATGTAATGTATTATATCATTTACAATGTATGTAAGTAAGTATAAAAGATAGACATGTAATGTTTTGAGAAGAATAAAAGTGAATTAGCAGAAGAGTAGAGTATTCAGCAAGGTCTACAAGGAGCAATAAAGATTCATCAGTCACAAGAGGTGATCTATACTTCAAGGATCTAATCAGAAAATCAAGTTTGTAAGTAGATCCACTATTTCATCCTAACAGGTGAATTAGTTTTGTAAATCCTTTAACAGGGTAGACTTAACAGTCTTTGTATAAATTTCCTAATAGAGTGCATACTTTAGTGTATGTTTGTAAATCCTCTAACAAGGTGGACCTAGCAGTTCTTTGTGCTCCTAATAGGGTAGATCACTAGAAGTGGTCAATGTAAGCCTTAACAGGCCAACTTAATACTGCAGTAACAAATTTTTGTGGGTATCATCCTCACCCCAGTTTTAATTTCTATTTGGAAGGTTTTAAGGTCACCAAATCACTGTGTACATGTGATATAAATGTTTGTTCTCTCATATATGCAGTAGATTAGATGAATAAATGGTGAATAGTATATATGGTTAAAGTGTTGAATTGTTTTAAAGTTTTGAGGTTACTGATTCACCCCTCCCCTCTCAGTAACCTATCATATCTTGAATATTTCCAACAGTTCAATCCTCATTTCACTTTTCTACTATTGGATGCCATCTTACCTTGGTAGGGTTTGAGAGAATTTAAAAACTTTTGGTAACAATCCACTCAAATTGCTTGAATGCTCTTGAAGATGAGTCTGCACAATAGCTCTTGAAAATTCATAGTGAAAATGTCTTTGATTTCATTCCTTTTATCAAATTTTTCCATAAATTCTTGGTACAAATGTTACATCAAATTGATAGACCATCATCCACTTTCTTTTAATGAATGCTTGGCAAAGTCTTCATGACTAGATAACCACACATACTTTAGTTACTCTCAACCTTATTCAATAGAGTCTGTGACCCAACCTTTCTTGGTAAGATAGTAACCTAATCTTGCTCGGTGATAACTTTTTTCTGTTACCTAATGATCCCTTTAGCATCTTGAATGCTAATTTGGATCTTTCATCCTACTAACTAGAATTGACATCTGATGTTTCATTTAGTACCACAATTCCAATTCTCCTTTGAGAGATCAAGTAGAAATGGTGGAGTCGTCCAATTCTTGAGTGACTTGTTCAACACATCTTGGACTTGCAACCTCAGAGGATTTTGGAACCCATTATTGTCTCATCTATTTTTTGATGTTATCATCTTTTGCCTTCTTTTCATCTTTAATTCTTCTAGTATTCATGCAGTTCTCGAAAACATGACCAAGTTCTGTACAAATTAAACATCTTTTAGTGGTATATTTTCTCCTCATGTGATGCTTTACACAATTGATTCCAATGTGTCCAAATCCTCCATAGTAATGACATCTACACCAGGTGTTGCAGTCCCAACCAAATATGGCTTTTACAATTTATTCTACTAGATTAAATATCTTGGTTTTGCATTCTAATGACTTGTGTCCATGCTTGTTACATTTTTGACATTTTCCTTCAAATCATGGTTTCTCTTTGCATTCATTAGCCTTATGACCATGTTGATTGCAATTGTAGCACTTTCTATTGAATTCTCCTTTTCCATTGCTCCAACATTTTTTTGATGTATGACCTACCTTACCACATTGATTGCAAGTAGGTCTTTGATTCTTTTGAGCTCCTTTTTTTGGATGATTCACCTTCTTCTATATATCCAATTTCTATTTTTCCTTTCTATCTTAAATGACTTTTCTCATTCAACTGATTCATGTCTATTTGGGATTTCATCATTCTTTCATTGATTTGTTTTTTAGTGTTTAGAACATTCAACAATATTTTATTTTCTAATCTTAGGTTCATGATTTCTTCATTTGCATTGGTGAGTTGATTAATGAAGTCATCTTGCTGAAGGGATAGATGTTGATTCTCATTTTCTTTTCCTTCTAATTCTTCTTTTATCTTGTTTTTCTCTTCCATGACTTCACATAGCCTCACTGACTAAATTTCTTTCTCTCTTCTTAGTTTTCTCACTTCTTCTTGTAGTGAACCATTCTTTTCCAAGAATTCCTTGATTGCTTCATTTTCTTTATCTGGGTTGCCTACTAAATGATGGTCTTCAATTTTTTCTTTAGTATAGAGATGATTATTCATTTTAATTGCAAGATTTTTTCTTCTTTTCAAGGATTGAAAGAGTTTCTCTTTTGCTTTCTTGAGTTCGGCAATAGCCATTTCCAAATCTAGCTTCTCATTGTCAATGGCCTTGTCAAGTCCGAATATCTCCATGGCCTTTGATCTTTGCTCAAGTTGTTAAAATTTTCTTTGAGAACCAAAAAAGCTCTAATAAAAATTGTTGAAAATATTAAGATAGGCTAAGTTACTAAGAGGGGAGGGGTGAATCAATAACATATAAAACTTGAATTTTAGTAATTAATCCTTTATGTAAATTCTTATTTAACTACATGCATGAGAAACTAAAAACATGAAAGCATACACAATACTTTAACACAAGATTTGGTGACCCAAAAACCTTCCAAATAGAAAGTAAAACTAGGGTGGAGATGATACCCACAAGCTTTAGTACTATAGTATAAAGTTGGCTGATTAAGGCTTACATTGATCACTTCTGGTGATCTGCCTTGTTAGGAGCAATAAGGATTGCTAGGTCCACCTTGCAAAAGGATTTACAAACATACATTAAAGTATAAAATTTACATAAGAATGTTAGGTCTACCTTGTTAAAATATTTGACTAATCCACTTGTTGAGATGAAGCAGTAGCTTATCTTTAATCTGCAACTTGGTTTGTTGAATGAGATTCCTCTACTCGTACAAATCACCTTGCTGTGATAGATATATCATTGCTGCTCCTTATACTATTGTAGCCTTTGTAATTTTCTCTTTTACTCTTTTTCTGGTTATTACTTACTTCCATACATACATTTTGATGTGATACAATACTTACATATATATTAATCCAATTACATAATTACAAAGTCATCTACAATGCAAGTTTACACAAATACTGCAAAGTCATCTTAAATGTAGATACTCAGGTTTTGAAGACTGACTTGGTGAGGTTCTAATACTTAGCATCCATTTTCAATGCTCAACATCATCATGCACTTACTAAACATAGAAGCTAGGTCCATTCTGATGACTGCCAAACTGTCTTGACTCGGTCTACATTGGTGACTCAGTGAATATTGTGAAACTCAGCATATAAATTGAATCATTTTATTCACATTGCCTAGCTAAGTCAATGCTTCCACTATGAGCTCAGTATAAAATGAATCACTTAGTTAACATTGAGTAGCTTAGTTAACACTAGACTCACATTACATCAACTGCAAACTCGGTAAGCATTGTACAACTTGGTTTGCACTGGTAAACTTGGCATACATTGACATGCTCGGTTTACACTACTGATCTTTAACATAGTTGTAACTACTCCACACAAATTGAAATTTGTCTAAAGAACCTGGTAGCAACTATAGAAATTGGTAACAATTGAAAGGCTTGATTAATAATGTTAATTGTACAATAAGCTTGATAGATACAATTTGAATAAGTGTATGTCACTAATAAAAAAGAACTATTATGTCAACATTTTCATGTCCTATAGATGATAAAATTTGTAATGCTTTGGATGATGGCTCATGGTGGTGCTTTGCACTTGTCAATGTTACAAAGAAAGTTGGCGGCCCTAGTTGTTGAATCATTGAAAATATATTTTTCCTTGTATTTTCTAGATAGTCGGGTGATGTTCGAATACTTCTAAAGGATATTTCAATATTTTTTCCATATTTGAAGGGTTATGGACATCCTTTGCAAAGAGCTTTTCACCCTTCAAATCAACTTTTCTTATACAAACCTATGCTAGTGATGATATTTGTTGAATAATTATTTTTATGGCTTTGAAAAAAATATTGGTTAAATGTGTGTTACAAAGGCATTGTCTTTATGCATAAGTTCCCACTTTTTTATTTTCTGGTATGTAAAACTTTTACCAACATCTTCTGGTCTTATGAATCCATAGAACAATGTTTGAAAACTTATTTCTTCTGAGTATGTCTCTCGAAAAATGCTAAGAGGTTTGAAACCTTTAAATGGTACAATCTCAATAATGGTTGTATTAAGGTCTTTTACTAAATGTGAGTCATTAAACCAATGGATAAGTTGTTTTAGCTATAGGTTCTTCCCCATCCTCAAGAAAAACACTATTGGTTTGGTAGCAATACAAATATCTATGTGCAAATGCTCTTGTTTTATTTGCAACAAAGCCATTCAATTCTTTTTTATCAGGATATTTTTATTTTGATACAATAGTCATTTTGATAAGCATATTAAAGCATTCATTACATAGGTAGGTCTAACATTACCTTGTGTATATGCATTTTCATATTGCAATTTTCATTTTAGCTTCACCACAATTGTTTTGGATTCATCTATTTCATTAGGAAATGCTTGTTGTACTTTATCAAAATCTATAGGAAAATTGATGATTGTACTATTCAAGCCATATTGTGCTATTGTATATCCTAGTTGCCTTATTTAAAAGCAATACATAAAGATACAAGCCTCTCTTCTAGAGTAGTCAAGGAGTTGGCAATGTCTATTTTTTTATTGTGTCTTATATTGCATGACACAATAAATACAATTTTTTATTTTTTATTTTTATCAATTTTATACACTATTTACAAATTACTTGTCTTAGTGAAATTGATTTAGTATTGGTTGCAATTGAAAGCAAAGAGTAAACATTGAGAAATGCACTATTGATTCTAGAAATGACTTTTTCAAAGCACAATATTTAACAAAGGGTGCATTCTTGTGTTGGTGTGTCATTGATTGCTTGTAGGTACTCCTTAATAGACTTTTCAATTCTATTGTCTATTATTGTTCTATGTCCAGGACTTGTTTGGTGACTTGATCTTGTCCTACGAAATGCATATCTTATTTTGTTCTTTGTGTTGGATCTTATTTGGTTTTCTATATATTTTTTTGTATTAGGGTGACCATTGGCCTCATTTGTCAAGCACTTGTCTTTATCGCATATTTCTATTTTTAGACATCACAATGAAGCACAATAATTTGTATTGCATATTTTAGTTTTTAGACATTGCAATGAAAGATGAGTATTTGTAAATAAGCAGTTATTATGTCCAATGTAAGTACAAATGAGAGTTTTTTGACATGATTTAGAGTTTTGGATGTGAATTTGGAGTTGTTGGTGGTATGCAAGTAGGCCGAGGCAGTACATTACGTGGAATTAGATAGTCACATGTGATTTATTCATGATAGGTTAAATGTTTTGTTTGTGTTGGTAGTAGTTATTGGCAGGGAAAGGTAGCAATTTTTAGTGATTGTAATTAAGGATCACTTGTGTGATGAAGGTATTCAGGAACATGGTCTAGCAATGGTTATTAATTTTTTGTGTAGTAAGCTGGTCATGGATTTTGGGTGTTTGGGTAAGGGAGCTTATGGAGAATGCAAGCAGAGTTTTTAGAGTCTTCATTATGGGAAAAGATTAGGAGAATCCATGTCTAGGGAAAGTTTTGGAAAAAGAGTTAAAGGAAGTCTTTAAAATGAATTTCTTAGTTTGTTAAAGGTGTGTTATGGATATTCTAGGTCTCGATGTTCTTTCCTCATCTTGGCCGAGAGCCATTTTTCCATAACAAATTATCTCCTATTTCTCTACCTATATTGTTGATCTCCTTTAGTATTTGGGTATAGTGGAGAGCTTTGTAGAAAAGGTTGGTTTACATAGCTTTATTGGGAAGGAAGATATTAGGGTTTCTCTATGAAACTATGATGTTTCAGTGGGTTTGGCACCTTCTTCTTTTTTTTTTGGGGCGGGTGGGGGGGGACGGGGGGGGGGGGGGGGTGTTAATTGGTAATCAATAGGTTAGAGGAAATGTAGAGTTTTTACAATTACTAGCGATGTTTTCCAAATCTTTGGGTGATGGAACTCTAGGCCAAGTGGAGCATATTATCTGGCATTACAAAGAAGTTATAACCTCATAGGCTACTAAAGTTTTAAAAGGTAAAATGAGGGCAATTGACAAGATTATAAAGCATGTCCATAAGGTAGAGGGAAGTAATAATGTTGTAACAACATAGAATGCACCTTCAGGGGTTTTTTGATAGGTAGTGTGTTAATATCATGCAAATAAACAATCCCATGGGGTACGTAGAGTTAGCAACAGGAGATGATCTGACACAGATTTTGATGTTGTTAAAGCGATATGCAAAAAATTAGGGTGTGGAGTCTAGTGATTTTGAGAATGGTAACAATAACAAGCTCTTGGCCTAAGCTTGTAATTTTTTTAATTGTACATATGGGTCTAGATTAAAGTATGAATTCTTCGAGTTGTAAGATGATAGAGATTTTTTGATACTATGAGATTGTATAGTTTTTGAGTAGTGTAAATTATTAATCTAAGTGTATAAGTGACATAGTGCAAAGCAAGAGAATCCCCAAAAGAGATGTCCTAGCCCCCAGATATATAACCATGCATCAGAAACACAATAAAAAGAAGTAATAACAAAAGATTTGATACCAAATCACAACTCTTTATTTATAAAATAACTATTATATGCAATGTGCCGAGTTATAAGGCCTTCCTAGTTATGGCCAAACCCACTAGCAATTACAATAAAAGTTTTGCAAGATCTCTCAAGATCCAATCCAAACCCTAGCTAGTCTAGATGCATACTTTGGTAGAAACCTCCAAGGAAGATCTTCACTTGTGCTCACAAGCCCACCAAGTAATCTCCTTGTTTCCAAGCCACAGCTACTAGCCCTTCTCAAAATTTTCTCATCCAAGCTCCTCCTCTTCTCCAAGATGGATGAATAAGTGCCTAAAGACTTCCCCACAACCCATACTTATACCAATCTAAGCCACAAGTAGGCCGAGAACACAACTTAAATACAAATAGATAAATTAAATGCCATAGGTCAACCAACAACAACAATTAAAAGCCCAAAATTGATGTCTTAGTAAAATCATGATATCTCCTAGTTCCAAATGAATTAGAACTCGTGCTTCGAATCATAGGTAGAAATCTAAGACTTCTTCAATCTCTACATGTTTCATTCTCTAAAACATTGTGAAATATTATTTATATGGGCTAAAATAGACACCAAATTTCCATAGCATGCCGAGCTCCAAAGACCATGCCATGCTCCATAGACCATGCTGAGTTCCAAGACCATGTCAAGCTCCAAAGACCATGCCAAGCAACCAAAGACCATGCTAAGCTCCAAGACCATGCTGAGCTCCCAGACCATGTTGAGCTCCAAAGACCATGTCGAGTCCCATAGACCATGTTGAGCTCCTAGACCATACACCTACCAAAGAAACTACCCAGCCTTCTCCCATGAACTCCAAAGTAGTCATCAAGCAAACCCCAAGTAAATAGAAAAGTGTTTCCCACACTTTGATTCCAAAAGAAAGATCAACAACCAACTTCATCTTCACCAAAGGCTTCCAATCCAATAGGGACAAGAAAACAAATCTACACATCACCCACATTTGCATCATTATGTCAAACACCAAAATCACAGCCACCTAATCAACATGCTCACTCCAAGGAACAAACTGAACATAATGCTTCATTAGAAAATCCTCATGCACATCAATAACTAGTGAATCCACACCAGAAATAACCAACTCCACATTAGTATCAATATGAAGATTTCCATCAATACATGAAAAACTCATAACATCGACAATCTCATTGCTCACAACAAGATGCTCTGCAATATACAACTCATCACCAACAACAACCAGATCATCCACAACCAAGTGTTCTACAATTTACATGTTAGACCCAATCAACTAATCATGAAAACCAACCTCTATCCCAACATCAACAAGGATAGGAATATCTTTAGCAACAACCTCTAGGTGCTTTGCAAGTTCTGTATCAGACTCCACAATCTGATCAACAAAACCAAACTCTTCCACCTCAACATTGGTATGCCATCTTCTCTCACAAACAAGTCTCTTAAATATACAAACAACTCTCTTCCAAATTTATTGACTCTAGCTCCACAAGAATCTATAGAATTCCTTCCTCATCTTGTCCTTAGCTGAACTATTTTCAAAATAATCAACCTCCTTATCTCGATCAGCCAAAATATCATCAAACCAAGTAGACATCTCAAAAAAATTCCTCTCCACTATATCATGGAGTTTTGCAATCATCTCAAGGTCCAATTCTCTCAAGGCCATCTCCCAAGATCTTCATAAACCCTCTACAAAAATCCCTCCCACACTCATTGTGATAACCTTGAATTGTTTGCAAGTTAGATTGCAACACGCCACCTTGCATGAAAAATCAAGAACCACATCACAAGTCTAGGACCATGGATCTGCAATCCACAACTCTCTATGATCATGCCTCAACAAGATTAGTATTCCATCTTTGCATCCATCGATCCATCTGTAAGCCCTTTGCAATTACAAGTTAGAACCATGATCTTCCACCTTGCAACTAAGAGATCTAGGACTCTAGAAAGAAAACCCACCACTAGATAAGATCAACTCAGATCTGCTTCTCCAATCTAAGTCTTGGTGTAAACTGCCCTGGCTTTGGCAATTTGTCTACAAACTCAGGAACAACCTTTTCTTTGATACCACTTAAGACAGTGCAAGGTAGGAGAACCCCCAAAGGAGATGTCCTAGCCCCCAGCTATACAACCATGTAGTAAAAACACAACAACAAGAAGTAATAACACAAGATCTGATACCAAATCACAACTCTTTATTTATAAAATAATTGTTGCATGCAATGTGTTGAGCTATAAGGCCTTCCCAGTTATGGCCAAATCCAATAGCAATTACAATAATAGTTCTACAAGATCCCTCAAGATCTGATCCAAACCCTAGCTAGTCTAGATCCACACTTTGGTAGAAACCTCCAAGGAAGATCTCCACTTTTGCTCATAAGCCCACCAATCAATCTTCTTGTTTCCAAGCTGCAACTACTAGCCCTTCTCAAAATTCATTCTTCAAAGCTCCTCTTCTCCACTATGGATGAATAAATGCCTAAAGAATTCCCCACAACCCATACTTATACAATCTAAGCCACAAGTTAGCCTAGAACACAAATTAAATACAAAACATATATTAAATGCCACAAGTCAGCCAACAACAACAATTAAATGGCCAAAATTGATGTCTTAGTAAAATAATGATATCTCCTAGCTCTAAGTGAATTAGAACTCGTGCTTTGAATCATAGGTAGCAATTTAGGACTTCTTCTATCCATAAAATTTTCATCCTCTAACTCGTTATGGAAAATTATTTACATGGCCTGAAATAGACACCAAATTTCCAGACCATGCAAAGAAACCAAAGACCATGTCGAGCTCCAAGACCACGTTGAGCTCCAAGATCATGCCAAGCTCCAAGACCATGATGAGCTCCAAAGACCATGTCAAGCTCCATAGACCATGCTGAGATCCATAGACCATGCCAAGCAATGAAAGACCATGTTGAACTCCATAGACCATGTCAAGATCCCAGACGATGTTGAACTCCAAAGACCATGTCAAGTCCCATAGACCATTCTAAGCTCCTAGACCATGCACCTACCAAAGCAACTATCAAGCCTCCTCCCATGATCTCCAAAGTAGTCACCAAGAAAACCCTAAGATGTAACTGCATCAATAAGGTTTCTAAATCCTCTAAACTTAGTGTATGTCTTTGTAAAGTTGTGTTAGTATATTACATTCTAGGTTGTAATCAGAAACAACTGAAGGGTTTCTTGCTATGTTCTTCCCTTCACGATCCATTGAACTAACTTTACACACACACAAACACACACACTTGCATACCACTTTTTGCCAAAAGAAAAAATGAAAGATGAGGTTTTTTTTTTGGATTATGAAAGTAGTAGGATGATCATTGACTATGTTTTCTAAGCACTTACCTTTACTACATATTTCCCTTTTTATACAATGCAATGAGCGCTGAGCTTTAATTTTTTGGGTTGCAAATTACAAAAAAGTGTGATCATTCCTATGTATGCCATGCAAAAACTATTGTTTTTCTTGAAGTTTCTCATAATGGCAATGACCTTAACTAGTTTTGAAAGAAATCAAGTTAATGATTCTTGTGGGTTCTATGGAATTGTAATAAATTATAAATTTTGGATTTGTTATTTTTTATCATACACATATAGATATATGAAATATGTGCAAAAATCATAACAAACAAAAATTAGAACCTTCAAAATCATTTATTAAATATGGTATTCCAATGTTGGCAACAAGTGCTTGCATTCACAAAAGAAAATCATTATTAGATATTGTGCATTGTTCAATCTTCTCAAAGAAATGCAGTGAAAATCTATTATTTGTTGTCAATGCATTAGCCAATGATTGGGCCATGAATAATCATAAAGCATGCGCATCAAACCAACTATTAACCAAGAAAGCTACTACACCAAACATGCTTTCACCACATGTCATGACAAATGCAAGAAAGTGATCTAGACCAATTTTTATAAAATTGTGAACATTTTCATTCTAGATTTTGGTTACATCACAATATACAGTTAGCATTTGTGTCTCTATATTTTTTAATGCATTTCATGTGCTTGTTCTTGAGAAGATTGGTTCATAGTTCCCAACTAATGGATTAACATCATGAAAAAGAATAGATACTTTGGTGCTTGTTTCATTTTTTTTGAAATGTAAATATGACTTTTTGCTATTAGAGACCAACTGCATATTTGTATGTTCAACCAACGTACCAGCCATTGGATACAAAATGTATCACCCTAAAGACCAACCTCATCAACTATGTTAACCTTAGTAGATGAAAGTCTAATTCTATGCAAGTATGTGGTCTTATCATTTACCTTATGCAAATCATACAAAATTTTTGGGTGTAACTCATTTTGAAATTAATTCAAAGCTATAGTACAACCATTATGAAGACAATGAAAGCAATGGTCTACAAGCCCATTGTGGAGTTGAGTTGGTGTATAGAGACAATGAAGCAAAATATGTACTGTATCAAAAAAAAGTCACCAACCTTGAAATTAAATGAATGTGTTCGAAAGCAATGGACATTGTTTAGGGTGTCAAAAAATTGAAACTATTTGTGATTGTTCATTTTCTTTATATGTTTTGACTATAATTGGATTTTGTAGGACTTGTCATAGCTTTTGACAACTCTTTTGAAATGGTTTTTTGCATTTCTTTGATGATGGAATATAAAATTGTAAAAGTAGTAATTTAAATAAGACAAAAAAGAAACTATAAATCAATAAGAAAATAAATATATTTAGAATTTTGCTTCAAAAATTTGTTAAAAAAATATAACTCACCTTGCTGAATGACTTACTAGATTTGTTAAATTTAATGTGTAGTGAAGGTCCTGCAAGACAAATGAGAATAATTTTCAAAATTTGAGTTATATACTACTTCATACATTGATCATGGCAAAATAAAGTTCAACTACTCCACCGTGATTTGAGTTTGTGTAAAGCGCAAATTTAAAATTTGTTTGATTTTGTGAGAGAAATAAAATCTACTTAAAAAGAACTATTGTAATCTTTTCTCACAAATAATACATGATGTTTAATAGTTACAAATAAATTCAAATAAAACACAATATAAGTACTGCATTTGTTTATAATATGTCAATTTTTTGAATCACAAATAAAATTCCAAAATACATGGAAGCTATTTATGCCCATTTAGGCAGTAGGTAGACCACCTATATTTAGTTTCAATTAATCCAAATGATTTAACCTCAATTTAAGAAAATGATACTATCTTTATTATTTAGATTTTCATACTAAGATTACCTTTTGGGCAACACCGATGATAGATTATATACTATCATGTTTTGAATCATGTCTCAAGGTAAGATTATATTTGTCAAGGTAAAATGGAATAATTTCTTTTGACATGGAGTATTCTTTATGGAAACAACATTTTTTGAAGTTTGGAGAACCACGAATGCAAATACTTGTGCTAGATGCAATTGGAGCATATAGATTATAGACATGTTTTACTTGTGCTTGCTTTGGGTTCAGGGTGGCATGTTGGTTTTCTTGAACACTGTAATCCTCTTCATATACCTTATCTGTATGTGGCTCAATTTTAGCACACCACTTAAGTTCATTACCATATCATGCCATTGATTGGTTGGCATCTTTCTATGCTTATTGTAAAGATTAAAATACATATAAATGGTTGATGTTGACATGCAAGAAAATTATCATGTAGGAAGGGGGCCCATTGAAAGAAGAATATTATGCTATAGGATAAATTATAATTTTGTGAAAGATAATCTAAGGCCTTACTTTTAAAATTTAGACATAAGAGGGTTTGTTTGGGGTGAGGTTGGATGCTTCCACCACTAGCTTCCTAAATATTGTTGAGATAATCTGTGTTGCACACATTGCATGATATTTTTATATTGTATTATTTAATTTTATTATGTAATGTTGCACCTAAATGAATGTGCAACATGTAAGGATTCCCATGGGATATACTTAATTAGTTGTATTGTGACATTGTGATAATATTTCATGTAATTATTTAATATCGGGGAAAAAAAAAAATTTCTAATATTAAATGTGGGGTCAATGGGTTAGGTGGCACATGGGTTATGTAATACCAGTTGGTAGTTTTGTGGGACTAGCTACTATTTAAGCAACCACAAGGGTAGTTGTTCATATGAGAAGGTAGAAGGCAAAAAGACAAGAATTGAGTTGAACAAGGCTAAATAGGTTAGCCAAGGGAGCATTTGTGGTTGGAATCATGACATGGGATGTGTGGATTCATGCTTGTTCACATGGATTCCTTGGTTATGGCTATGGTTTTACAGGATTCCATGGTTGTATTGTAATTGTAATTTTTGTTGAATAATACATGGTGATGGATGTTTTTGGAGGCTAGGTTTTTCCCTTAATGAGGATTTCCTAAGGTATATCTCGTGTCACATTTTTGTGGGTATTTTGTCTATTCTCTTGCACGTAAATTTTAATTACATATTTGTTTCAGATCTATTATGGATTATGTGGAAACTATTATATTCTTTGTTGTAAGTTTCCTTACAAGTGGTACTAGAGCTATGGTTTTGTTGTTGTGACCCTAGATTGAATCCATGAGAATGCATAAGAGGATAAAAGAAAGGGCAAGATATATTAGTTGTTTATTGTAGATCTAAGGGTTTTGGATTTTTTGTTATGACGAGATGCTAAAATATTTTGGGCATGTGAGATTATTAGTCAAATAGATTTTTTGGTTGTTTCATTTAAATGAGGGTTTTAGGGTGAACTTGTAGAAATGACCTCCTGGGTAAAAATAGACCTCACCATTGGATCCGGTTTGATGTTTCCATAAATTTTGATATATAATATGCCCTACTTTGGCCATTTTTAGAGGAAATGAAAAAGTTTTTTAGTTTTAGCCTATGATGGCTATCAAATTTAATCTCGTTGAAATTTTTTTCACAAAAAAAAATCACAATGAGAATGGTAAAAAAACTATCTTAGTAAAACAACAATAAATTTCTTTTAGGATATCAGATTTCAGAGTTCTTACAGGTGTTGGAAAGCTAATGCAGAGCACTACAACTTTCTATAGGTTTGATTTTGTAATTTTGATATTTTGTTAGGTTTTTTTTATGTAAATAAGTTTTTACTTATTACATTTTACTTAAGTTTACTTAGGTCAATGCATTATTTTATTATTATGCATTATTTTATTATTTCTTACGTGAGACGCTTAGGATTTTGCATACTCTTATGAGTTGTCATGTTGACAACATTGGAGTAAGCAACTCAAATTCAACACATGGTGTCTACAACATTGGAGTTTGCATAATTAACTGAGTTGTCATGTAGACAACATAGTTATTCACACTCCTATTTTAGCACATGCTGTGTAGACAACATAGTTATTCACACTCCTATTTTAGCACATGATGTGTAGACAACATAGTTATTCACACTCCTAATTTAGCACATGGTGTCTACAACATAATTTTGCGTGCTACACCTTTGTAGGCTTATCCTCTCATCATCTCACTTAATCCTATGCTTAATGAAGGAAATCACACCTGGTGGACATGTGTCTGGTTTAATGACTTATCATGTTGCTGATTCCTAGGCATTTAAGATGCTTTATATACAAGCACTCCTACTGTACTTTTACATTAAATTGAATATCAATGACATTGAATTGAATATCATATCATCATTTTTATCATACTCTTTTGGTCTACTATTGTGTTTGTGCTTGAGTTCCATGATCTTGGGTGATTTTTCCCTAAGGAAAATTCTTACATAGTATCAAAGCTTGGGAACATTCTCTTCACATAGCTATTTGAGACTATTCTTGCTTCAGTACATTCACCCAAGACTAGAGAATCTGTAGAAATTAGGAGCATTCAGAGCCAAATAGGACCTCACCATTGCATTTGAAACATCAATTCAGTGAAAATTGACTATAAATTCACCTATATTAGGCCATAATCAAAATTGAGACATTTTTTTCGCAAACTAGAACCCAAATGACCAATTTGCAAAATTGGTATGATCATTTAAGATCTCTGAATTTAAATTTTAGATTTACATATTTTATCGTTGGAATCTTTACTATTTTTTTGGGTCTACATTATTTTCCAGAATTTTTTTGGCCAACAGGCCAGTAGGAGAAATTTTTTGCTAGCAAAGATTAGAGCTTGTTGGTGCTAATTATATATTGGCATCATATTCAAAAGGTCAAAAAACCACCAAATTGACTTTTTTTTAATCAAAATCGGACATTTGAGGTGAAATATAGAGTAAATTTTTCTTTGGAGGTGCGATAGTGGCGATTTAAGAAAAATAATAACAGAGGTGATTTTCAAACAACGATATCTCCCTCATACATACTCCTTTTTTTGAGCAATCCTTTTTGTTTTGGGATAGAAATTCATGATCTACACATTGGTGTAGCTAGTTTGAGATATCTGTTCTTGAATATTTTTGCAACTCATAAATTCCAATTTTTGCCACTTCAAATTCTTAGTGCAGGCTCATCTGGACACATAGTCAGGTTCCCCTTTTTTTGAAAGTGCATAATATTTTGTCTACTTTCTAGATCTACAATCAGATTATAGGCTTGTGTGGACAAAAATAATACTTTCAAAAATATGCCCTAAATTGACAAGTGGCTATAAAGTGTCTGAATCATCCATTGGGGGGGTTTCTTTGATTATCTCTTTCATTTTGATGGGCTGCTTACATTCATTGATCTCATGTAGGAGTTTTGACACACACATTAGTGAATTAGACCTCCTTTGACAAAAAAAACTATAAAAAATGGAGTGCTTTAATCATTGATCATCTACGAAGTGAGCATAAGGAAGTATTTCCTTATTTATGTTCCAAAAAATTGATCTCTGACACTGAATAACACCACTTGTTAACAAATTTTTGGATATCATTATACTCAATATTATTTCTAATTGTTGGCATGTCATTAAAAAGCTCATTCACCCTTATGATATCTGGATGGCTCTTTGGAAACATTATGGAGATCCCACAGTTCCTCCTTTTCCAGAAGACATTATATCTTTAGTCACTTTAGCTATGGTTGCTTCCACTCTAGATGAGATCCAACCTCCTGATGCTCCTATTGATACTACTAATCCAATTCTAGCCATAGATGCTTCTAATTCAGTGCAGCAAGAAATACTATGTGTTTCTACTTCAACTTCATGGGACAGCTTGCTTCCAAATATTGTAGGTTTTTTTATGGAGTCTCACATTGAAGATGTGGAAGACATCATCGATGATATTCATCTTCTCTTTGTTGAGGTGAATAGTTCATCCATTGTTATAGTGATAGGTCGAACACAATAGGGTACACCTTGTCTTCCAACTCCAACATCAGCAGATGACTTCTTGACAGATATTTTAAGTTTATTCTTGGAGTCACACATAGGAGATTTGGGAGATATATTGATGATCTATATCTTCTCTTTGCTAAAGAAGATCCTTCTCTAGTTGTTGTGAGGGCTCACTCTGACCCTCTTGTCCATTCTCTACATGATCAGTCTTCACAGGTTGATGTGATTATGGATTCCTATGTACAATAGTTGCAGGAGGTCTCTTTATCATTTGAGGGGATAGTAGGTTCCTTGGGATAGGTTCTGCATCCATCCTTGCTAGATCTACATTTTTTCTTTTTAGCAGTATTGGAAGGGACGACCATCAACGTCGACATAGGGACAATTGAGTAGGTTTCAAAGACATCATTCATCATCAATATTCTTTCTACACATAGGGGAAGCATCTCACCTGTACATCTGCCATTGTTTCTTCCAAAGGGGAGGAACATTATTTAGCATTCCTAGATCAACTTCTACATTGGAGTAGCTATCATTGATCAACACACTACATTTGGGGGGAACTACCTTGTCTCCTTCTTCTTCTCTTTTATGGGGAGGACTTTTTCTTCTTATGGGGTTTTTTCCTTCTCTTTTGCATATACTTGATTTATGTCATAATGAGGGGGCCTTGATTACTCCATCCATCCATGCATCTTGTCTTTTCATCTCTCTTTTTGGGGGAGAGTTTTTCCCATGAGGTTTTCCCTCTTTCTTTGCTTTATGACAGATTGTATTTTATTTTGTACGTGGGTACCTAACACAACCTTGTAGCTGGGACCCATTATTCATTTCATCCTATCTTTTGTAAGCTTAAGTGCATTCCCCTAAATTGCACTTAAGGGGGGTGTTGGTGTAAATAAGTATTTACTTATTACACTTTACTTAAGTTTACTTAGGTCAATGTATCATTTTATTATTATGCATTATTTTATTACTTCTTACGTGAGACACTTAGGAGTTTGTGTACTTTTATGAGTTATCATGTTGATAACACTAGAGTAAGAAACTCTAATTTAACACATGGTTTCTACAACACTAGAGTTTTCATAGTTAATTGAGTTGTCATGTCAACAACATAGTTATTCACACTCCTATTTTAGCACATGGTGTCTACAACATAATTTTACATGCTACACCTTTGTAGGCTTATCCTCTCATCATCATACTTACTCCTATGCTTAATGGAGAATAACCACACCTGGTGAAAATGTGCTTGGTTATGTGACTTATCATGTTGCTGATTCGTAGGCATTCTAGAAGCATTCTAGAGGCCTTCATATACAGTTACTCCTAGTGTAATTTTACATTGAGTTGAATATCAATAACATTGAATTGAATATCATATTGTCATTCTGATCATACTCTTTTGGTCTACTCTTGTGGTTGTGCTTGAGTTCCTTGATCTTGGGTGATTTTTCCCTAAGGTAAATTCTTATAGTTTAAGATCCTAAAAGTTTGATATTGTTTATTTGGAGCATAGATTAGGGCATAACTTGGGCATATAGAGTCAAATTTTAGATTTCAAGTAGTCAACAAAAAGATCTTGGAAAGCTCTACACATTGGTTCAGATTTGGTGCTAGTTTGGCATCATTTATTTGGTGATATATTGATCTGAATGATTTATGATACATATTGACTATAGTAACATTGTAATTTTATGACATTGTATATTTTAGAGATTTGGATTTAATGTCATTGTATACTCAGTTCATATTTCAAATTGGTCTCATGATGATATGGTTATCAATATTTGATTTGGATATGTATGATTTTTTGGGTCTACAAATTGTGTAGTGTTGTAAGTAGTGTATACTTATAGGTTGCATTTATAGCTTGGTTATGGGTTGTCTTTTCCCATTGATCTTTCATTATTGATGCATATTTAGATTCGTGGCTTGGATTTTGGTTGTTCATGCCCTAAGTCACATGATTTTCTAATTTTTTCTTCATGTAGAAAGGGTGAGATGTTGTTACTCGATACATTCATGGTGGAGGATTGTGGTTGATTGTTTTATGTTGATAGGTTGGACATATTAAGAGTCACATATTTGGTTCATCGATGTGATAACAATGTCATGGATTTTGGCAAGCCATGATTGAATATACAGGTACATCCTTGATGTTCATTAGTTTGGATTCTTAATTTGGTTATGGTTGTATATCTTCTTGGTTGAGGATCATGGGTATTTGGTTTCTTTTGAGGAGTTCATGATGTGTACTTTGAATTCTTTGATGGTTTGATGTCTTGATTCATTCTCATGGTTAGAGAATAGGTTTTTCATTATGATGCCATGGATAGCTTGGATACATGGTAACTTAGTGGGATCTTGTAATAGTGATGAGGTGGCAATGTAGGATTAGTTCCTAGTTTGGTTTGTATCTTATTTTGTATCTTCTTCATTTGACTTGATACTAACACTTCAGTTGTGTGAGTGTAGACCTAGAAGATCTCCATGTAGGAGATAGATTTTATGATGTCATAGGTGACTTGGTACCACAGTTGAGTAAGCATTTTTTGGAATTGATATATTTATTGAGTGTTTGTAGGTGTTGGAGGTTTGTCTTAGATCTTGTTGCTATAGAAGTGCCTTTGACATTTTCATGGTGCACTTGTTATCTCCATAGTGTGTGAAGATGGTTAGGTCTTCAGGACTCGCGAGGTTCTTGGTTATCTTCGTGGTGTGTGGAGATGGTTCTTCATGGCATGTAGAGATGGTTTCTTCATGTCGGTGGAGATGGTTGCATCTTGAGAACTTATAGGGTTCTTGGTAAAGGTGTGCTTTATGCTTTCATTTGACATGTTATCCTTGGTGTGAGAATGGTTTCATTATTATGTCATGGTATACTCTTGATATGCATTTAGAGTTTTGACATGTTATGGTATGTTCTTATGGAACATGTTATCTCTTTGGTTGAGATGGCTAGATCATGTTGTCATGTTTATGTTCCTAAGGCCATGGTTGAAACTTTGGTTTAGTTTATTTGTATTGAGTTCATTGATCATAAATTGGATACTTCATGATATTTCTATGTTGCATTTGAAGTTGGCATGGATTGATTGGTTATAGGTGCTCATGGATACTTAGACATAGTGGGGATGTTGATTAGAGAAGTATTTTTTGGGATGGTTGATGGTTTCAATGGGAAGTCTGAGGGGCATTCACATTATATGGACTTGAGAGGAGATTGTTCTAATTAGTCTTGGTTGGATATTTAGATATCTCGATGAGCATTCTCATTCCCCACTCTTGGTCTACTCAACGATTTTCTACTTGAGAGGTATAGCCAATTGTTTCTCTCAGGTGCATTATGTTTATGCTTGTCTTTCATGGATATGGATCTTGAACTATGGTACATGAGTTAGTTCTGGAAGGTTCATTTGAGAGATACTTTAACATTTTTTTATCTCCTTGTGCATATGTTGTTATGTTGGTTATGTTTGGAAAATGGTTTTGTATTTGGCCTATTCCTTGGTTTAGGAATTGTTATTCCTCAAGTTAGGAATATTTTATGAGTTTGATCTTCTTGTGAGATGCTTACATCTATGATTAGTTATATGGTAGGGTTTAGGTGTTGTGGCTTCTTGTTTGGGGTTTTATGGAGGAGATCATACTTGCACAATTTACATCTAGAGGTGTGTGTACAAGGATATGATACAGGTTATGATTTGCATGGTTTATCTTTGGTCTTGGTTATCTTCTTGGATGTTAAATTTCACTTACATTGGATTTGAGATTGGTTAGACATTGTGATCACTAGCTTGTGCTCATGTATGTCATGTGAGAGATGACATGGTTATTACTTTATCTCTTTCCTTTGTTGGTTGTTTAGAATTTGGGAGAGTTTTAGAGACTTCTTATGAGAGTTGTTCTTGTAGTTTATTGACTTATATATTGTGGATGTCCTTGATAGTACACAGACTCACTTCTTTGAGATGTTGTGAGTGGATTGGTTGTAGATTTGACATTATCTTTTGTAGTGGGAGCTTCTTGGTATATATGTGGTAGGTATTGCTCTTGAGGCTTGTGATTACAGGTTATAGATTGGATATGTTGATGATGTGAGATTCACTTGGTATACCTTTGAAGGTATGGATAGTTGGATGAGTTGGCACTTGTTGTGGGTGTTATTTCAGCTATGGATATTTTGGTAAGTATGGATACATGTGATTACCTTTGGATAATATTTTTGTGCTTGGTATTTCAGTTGGTATATGATTTGATGATCTTCTAATGCTACAGGTTGGGTGGCTTTCTTTTTGGATGGCTTCTATGTATGTTTAGTGGCAGTAGCATAATAGGAGGTGAGATTATTCATGTTTGATATGGTGAATACTTTAATTTTGTTGTGGACACTAGGATGGAGCACTTCATGTACTTTGATCCATGATGATGGATGTGCTAGGAGGGATTGTTACTTTTGTTCATTTATGTGGCTACAGATTGGCCCTATGCAATGTATACAACAAGTGAGGGATTGTTGAGATAATGGGTGTTGCACATATTGCATAGTATTTTTATATTGTATTATTTTATTTTATTATGTAACATTGCACCTAAATGGATGTGCAACATGTAAAGATTCTCATAAGATATACTTGATGAGTTGTATGATAACATTGTGATAATATTTCATGTAATTATTTAATATTGGGGAAAAAAATGAATTTCCAATATTAAATGTGGGGTTAATGGGTTAAGTAGCACATGGTTTATGTAATACCACTTGGTGGTTTTGTGGGACTTGCTACTATGTAAGCAGCCACAAGGGTAGTTGTTGGTATGAGAAGATAGAAGGCAAAAATACAAGAGTTAAGAGGGACAAGGCTTGACAGGTTAGCCAAGGGAACATTTGTGAAGGTTGCAAGCATGGCATGGGACGTGTGGATTCATGCTTGTTCACACAGATTGCTTGGTTGCAGCTAAGGCATTGAAGGCTTCCATGGTTGTATTGCAATGGTATTTTTTGCTAAATAATACATGGTGATGGATGCTTTTGGAGGCTAGTTTTTTCCCTCAATGAAGGTTCCCCAGGGTATATCTTGTGTCACATTTTTGTGTGTATGTTGTTTATTTTCTGATTTTAGATCTATTATGGGTTATATGGAAACAATTATATTCTTTCTTGCAACTTTCCTTACAAATATTTTATTCCAGATCTTATTGGTCTATAGTTTGTAAATTCTTGTCAATAGCTATATAGTTGTAGGTTTTATTGTAGATTAGCATTCATTCTTTCTAACGGTATCATGAAAACTTCTAACTTCCTTATATTTTCCATCTTAAAGTTTGAGATTTCCCTTTGTTACAAAATCTATGCTTCCATGTAGATATGAATGCTCCTAAAATTTTTGAATGACACCCACTAGGATATTTGGGGAAGCTCCACTTATTGGGACCGCTACTTAAGAGCATCATATGGTTTTGTTAAATTATGAAGGCTATAAATTTTTGCATTCACTTCTCTATTTGAGTCGTAGTTTCAATTTTTGGGCCTAAATTGTCAATTGATGCATAGGCATGTCATGGATTATTATTTTCGTTCCTTGGCCCGAGTATAGAATATAAGATATTTAGTAGAATGGTCAAAATATCAATAGTGGCTAATTTTTAAAATAACTTCATATCTATTTAAAATTTTAATTATAGAGCTTGTAACACAATTGTTGATTAGCATGGCATCTTAAAAAATTATTAGCACTAAAAGGAAATTCCCACTAGTTTTGTAATATTTCAAAATTATTACAAAATCTATTTGACCATGTACTATTGGAAGCTACTAATTTATTTGACCAATATCTACTAAGACATTTAAGGAAGCTACACTCATGGGACTGCTAATTAAGAGTGTATTTATGATATTGTTGAAGAAATGTTTATCATGAAGGCTACACAATTTCACATTCATCTCTCTTTTTGAAGTATATTTTTAGTCTTTGGGCATGAATTGGAAATTGATGCTTTAGTATGTCATGGATTCTTATTTTTATTGCTTGTCCCAAGTATAAAATATATGAGATAAGTAAATACCAAATGTAATAGAAAATTAATAGTTGGATTAATTGTTTAAAAACTACATGTATGGGACAAATTTAATTCATCTAATAGAGAAATTTTCATGAATTAAAATGACAAGATTAACCTAGAGAAATTCTAAATAGGGGAAAACTACAACATGAGAGAGCTTTTTTTCTCTTTACTCCAATATGCTTCAGTTGAATTTAGTTGTTTTTGGAGAGGCAATTTTGAAAAAGCCAATAAAAAAGAAGTGAGAAGTGAGAAGTTGTTTTTGCAATTTAAGGAAGTTGGCCTAATAATTATATCTAGGACAATAGTAGAGTAGGATATCCAGTTGCTACCAGAATGTCTGCACCCTAACATGGTCTCTATAAACAATTTCTAATCAAAGCAAATGGACCAATAAAGTAGATTTGCAACTTTTGGTAGGTCAAGGTGTAAAATATGTCTTATTGCTTCACCAATTATTGCATTCATAATTAGATTGATGAGATATTATAGCTAATATTGAAGACAAGGACTATGAATAGATCATAATCAAGGTGTATATTAGATATCATTTTATTACTATCAGTGATAGGAAGCATTAATTATGTAGTACACTCTATACTAGATATATTAGATATGGATTTAAAATATTGGGCATAACTTCCACCTCATAACCCAATTAAAAATAACTAGGTAGTACAAGTATAACAATATAAGATTTTAAGACTTTTCTAACAAGGGACATTACATAAAGGAAATAGAAACATGTTTACAAATTTAGTATCAAAGTCTTGGCTAATAACTGGAGCTACATGGATCAACAGATGAAGTTTTCAAGTCTAGCACTTAGGTTCAACAAAATAGAATAAGAAGATAATTTGTGCAAGTGAAAATTAATGAAAGAAGAATAGCTAAAGAAAATGAAATCTAAAACGAAAATTCTATGTCCAAATTCTAGACAGAATGATATTGTTTTGACTAGGTTCCTATGCCTAAGTTCTAACAACACCTTGCATTCCTTGCTGAAGCTCTCACTTGCTTCCTCATTTTGCAAATTGAGAAGCTTGAAATGAAAGCATTAGATTTGGTTGACCTAGATTGTAAGATTTCTGAAACCATGAATCTTATCACACAATTTAGATAGGGATCTTGATTTTTTTATTGGAAAGACTGAAAATAGTACATAGGGAAGGTCAGGAAAGGAATTTATGAGAGGAATAACAAAACACCCCTATAGAAAAAGGTGTTGGTAAAGGTTGTTCTTTATGTTCAAAATAGGTTCAACCTGTCTCACACTTGATCAATGAACCTACCAATAGAAATCCCCTTTTAGAATAAGATATTGGCAAAGGCTATTCTTTATGGCCTAGATAGATTCAAGCTGTGTGGTTGTTGAGAATTTACACCTTAAAAAAATTAAAAATTAAAGACACAAAAAGGAATATAAATATTTCTAAGTTTAAATATTTTAGGATTCTTTTATGGGAAACATAAATTGACCGAGGACACACTTGCCTATATGTTGCAACAGTTCCACAAATTGCAGCGGGGTTCCAAAGTCATAAATTGTCATTTGCCTTATGATTGATGTTGTCTATGTAACTAAGAAAAATTGAAACAATTAAAAAAATTGTTTCATTATTTTGATTTAAAAAAAGAGAGACAACTATTTAAATATATTTGGAAATCAAATATATTTTGGATAAAGAAATAATTCAAAAAGATCAACCATAACAAGAGATGAACAATGTCACTGTGGATTACTTCACATGGATATCAAGATCTTCAAGTGGGATTTTCAAATAGATTTTCCTATATATAATTGTTATTAGTTAATTGACAAAGAAGTTATGAAAACATAAAGTGCATAAATCTGTGGAAAATAACAAACTACACTTGGACATATAAGAACTAATTTACATACACCAAATTTGTCGAGGACACGTCAACGACTATGTCTTTATATCCTTTGTATCGACACAACACGACCAATAAAGTAATTATTTAAAAAAAATTAAAATTAAAAGTTTGTAAGCTTACTAAAATTTTAGTTTGTATAAATTTGTAAATTATAAATAATTATTTTGATGAAATTATTTAGAAAATGGTATATAATAATTAAAACTAATAAATAATACAACAATTAAAATATTGATATATATAATTCAAAATGAATAATAGATGATATATGAATAATTTGTAATTTTTAAAAATATTTTAATTTTAAAAAATAGTTAGCATTAATATTTAAGTTCTATGAATAAAATATGTATAAATGCTATCCACAATATACATTAACAACTAATTATTAAATAAATAAATAAAACTCATAATACCTTATAAGACAATATGTATTATTATATACTGAAAATATAAGAGTACATGAAATAGGAAATAATTAAATATTAGTAAAATTAACACATATATTAGCAATAAAGTATTTAAAAAATTATAATTAAATGTTTGAAGAAGTCAATTTTATTTTTTTTAAATATTGATATATAAAATTTAAAATTTGAAATTTCTAAATATTCATTAAAAAAAGAATGAAAACAAACAAGAAAATATGGAACAACCAATCAAAGAATTGTTTAATCTTAAAAAAAAAATAGTTTAATAAAAAATGTAAAGATGAATTATATATTTAGTTATGTATTCAGTTTTTCAAAATCGTAAAATTAATAGCTATTGAAAATCTGAAACTTCAAAATATTCATAAAAAAGGAGAATTAAACAAAGAGAAAATATAGAATAACCAATCAAAGAATTGTTTAATCTTAAAAAATAGTTTAATAAAAAAATTGTAGAGATGAACTATGTATTAGTTATGTATTCGACTTTTCAAGATGGTAAAATTAATACCTATAATGAGCCCAAAAAAACAAAAAGTCTCCAGAGACTAATAACGATAACATCCAAATGTCTCAATTAATATTTTTATACAAATGAAAACTAATTGCAAGAGACTCCCCATGTAAGCATAAAGTCTAATCTACCAAACAATGCACGAAGAAAACTCATCCCACGATCTACAAGTTGTCTCTACCTCTTCCCAACTATCTAGTAAAAAGATTTATTTCTCCATTAAATAATTATGAAGATTTGAGCAGATAAACATACATCATATTTTAAGCATGATGACCGGTCTAAGTTTCGTCGTTTGTACACCAACTGGATGGCATATGCTCTGGCGCCACAGTTAGGCCCTCTCCCTTATCTTCCAGGAAAGCTAGACTCAATATATACCTTCCAGCACATAGCTCTCATTTCATTATCTGCCTGTAGTCATATTCCTCATTTGAAATAAATACCATGGCGACAATGCAAAAATTGTCACCTAGTGATGGAGATATGATCACCATTCTTAGCATTGACGGAGGAGGTGTTCGGGGTATTATTCCTGCAACTATACTTGAATTTCTAGAGGCAGAGCTTCAGGTATTATTTATTTCTATCTGATCAAACCCATTACTTTTATAGAATTATTTCTATTGTTAAGGCCTTGTTTCTAATGAAATCAATTTACGTCTTTTGATAGAAACTGGATGGCCCAAGCGTCAGATTAGCAGATTATTTCGACGTCATTGCGGGAACAAGCACAGGAGGTCTCGTTACTGCACTGTTAACTTCTCCAAACAAAGAGAACAGACCACTCTTTGCGGCTAAGGACGTTAAACAGTTCTATTTGGACCAATCCAGTTCAATTTTCCCAACCAGAAAGTAAGTTCCTTAAATTTCTGAGCACTCTCATTTGGTAGAGTAAGAGGTCAAATAAAAGCGTATAGGCGACTAAGTTTTTGAATGGATCTTTTTCTAGGGGCTTTTGGGGATGGTTGCATTCAATTTATGCTTTTTTCAAAGGCCCGAAATATAGTGGTCGTTATCTGCACAATCTTGTCAAAGAATTAGTGGGTGAAATTCGACTGCACCAACTACTAACTAATGTAGTGATCCCAACCTATGATAGCAATTTGCAGCAGCCCATAATTTTCTCTACTTTTGAGGTACTTTTTTCCTTCTTTCCTTAGATTCTCTTAATACTTGTTTTCTTTAGATGAATAGATCGTCATGCACCACTAAATGGGTTTTGAATTTGAATTTGCATTTTTCCATCCCATTTCTCATCCTATATTTCCAATCATAACATATGGTGAAGGTGGTTAAAAAGTGTAAGGAAATGAGATTGGAAAAGTAGAGCGAGCATAATTAGGGATGATTTTTTGTAGTTAAATATATTTGAGTTGGAGTAGCATTGAGATGGGTGATATTTAAAGAGAAGTCTTGGTATTTCAACTCTATGAACATCGCCAAAATGTAATGAATACTAAGAGTTTCATTTATTCTCATAAAAGATAGATTCTTGTGAATTGCTACTTATTAAATATAGATCAATGACTAGAATTACTTTCACAATTGAATTTTGATAAAAATATTACAATTTTACTTCTATGAAAACATATCCTTCTAATCAGCACACAAAATGTTGAATTCTGATAAAGATGAAAATTATGAAAGGTGATCATAACTAAATTAATGCTAGAAATAACTAAATGACACAGTTTGTAAATATTTCCTACAGGCTAGAGACGATGTCTCAAAAGATGCATATTTATCAGATATATGCATTGGTACTTCTGCTGCCCCAACATATCTACCTGCCCACTATTTTGAAACAAAATATCCATCCGGAGAAATCAGAGAATTCAACCTCATAGATGGAGGAGTGGCTGCTAACAATCCAGTAATACTTCGTTTATTGTGCTTCATATATACTTGTTGACTACTGCTTAACCACAACCAATTACTAATGTTCTCAACTCTACTTTGGAAAAAAATTAAAAAACTTGCAGACTTTACTTGCTATGAACGCAATGACAAAGGAGTCCATTAACAATCCCCAAGAATGGGTGCCCTTAAGCAAATCAAAGGTGATTCAATCAAAGGAATTTATGCTATCTTGCCTCAGTGAATGCATGAACATTTATTAACGGCTAGTATTTTTTCAATCAGGACAAGAGAAATACGTTAATTCTATCAATTGGGACTGGATACAAAACAGCATCGTACAAAGCCAGTGATGTTGCAAAGTGGGGACTTATAGGGTGGCTCCGTCAGAAAGACACGGTGCCAATAATAGACACTTTTATGCAATCGAGTTCAGATATGGTGGACATTCATTCTGCCTTGCTCTTCCAAACCTTTCGTTCGGAAGAAAACTATCTCAGAATTCAGGTATATTCATCTGTAGAAGCTCTATACCCATTTACTTCTACACCCATTTATTTTACAGTAATGTTGCCGCTAACATTATTTTATCATAGGCAAACGAATTAATGGGAGATACAGCCTCTGTTGATATCTCCACTAAGAAAAACCTTGAAGATCTTGAAGACATTGGGAAAGAGCTCTTGAAAAAGTATGTTGCCAGAGTGGATATACAGACGGGGTTGTATGTTCAAGTTTATAACGAGGGCACCAATAGCGATGCGTTGATCAGGTAAACACCATAATTATTGTTCTTGTTAATTCCATTCCATGATTAATTTGAATATTAATGGTGGTTAGTTGACTTATGAACAGGTTTGCTAAGCAACTCTCGAACGAAAGAAAGTTGCGAGAAATCACGCGATCTTCTGCTCATAATCCTGTGTAAACAATCTAATCATCCGTGGAAACTCTAACGCAGCCACGTGATCCATGATGCTGTCAATTCAATTTTTAAATCTCTGTGTTTGTTTTTAATTTGAGATTCAAGAACGTGTGAAGGCCTATTCCTTTTCTTCCGGATCTTGTTTAATCCTGCCGCACAATTGGGTTTATTGTCTCTTCAAAATCAATTTATCGTAATGAAAATTAAGGCACACGCCTTAATAAAGTACTTTAATGGTTTGTATAAATATTTGCTTGAATCGAAATCAACTTATACGATTCAATAAAAGTATAAACTTTTTTTTTTTCAATTTTATATTATAATTAATTAATAATAATTATGTCGATTAGAACTTAATCAATTTATTCTTCTAAGAAATAAATATTTGTAAATTCAAAATGGTATTAGTTATTTTTGGCCAGCCTTAAACATCACACACTAAGGAAGAAATTAAGCCTGGAAAAATAAGTCAAATTTTGACTATTTAACACTTTTGCACCAGGAATCAAGCCTTAGTGTGTGATGTTTAAGTCGTTCGATTATTTTTCTAATATTTCACGAGTTACATTTAGTGGAAAGATAATTTTATGGTTTCTCTTTATTATTTAGATTAAAGTTCAACTCAATATTTAAGTAAAATAATTATACAATAATTTAGGAAAATAACTATATAATATTTTTTTTTCAACTATAACATTTATTTAATTATGATTTTTTATTATGTCATATCTATTTGAAATGACATCAAATCATATCCATTAAAGCATATCAATTTCTAGAAAATTAAATGTGATATGCTTTTATGGAAACTTCTTCAAAGATAAAGTCTTCCTTTCACACAAATTCTTAATTCATAGTATAAAAGAATTTATCAATCCACTAAACCATTCTTCAAACTATCTAACACTTCAACATTGATACTAATCACTCTAGAGCTCCAACACACAATAAATGCCACTCACAACCTAAACACATTTACCTCTTGGTATTTTAATTTTGGTTGTTGTTTACAAGAAGTGACACATATTCCTCAATTAATGTTTCATAGATATTATTTATGGAGTACATATATTTAATAGATAAGGCAAGTTTGTAAATACAACTAATCCTAATCCTTGTTGCAAATATGTTGAAAATTATGGTGATGGAACAATAATTCAAATCTAGTTACGAGTATATCTCGTGTGTTGAACACCACACACATGTGCACATATGTGCATACACAAATATGCATATGTATACATACATATACATGCATACATATGCATACATGTGGATATGTGCTCATACTAATGAACAACCAAAAACATCTCATATGATCCATACACAATTATACAAATGAAAAATTGTATAATATGATTATTATGGTTTGAATTAGATTGATATCATGTTTCTATATATATAAAAGCCGCAGGTATAACTTCTCACAACCACCAATAACAAACAATATAATAATTATGTATTCTTATGTAATAAACTAAACTTTGATGTAATAATTTGACATTTTCACTCTATTGCATCATTCTAATCAATGATAGATCATTGGACAATTGTGAACTCAACTCTTCTAAATAATTTAATGAAATATCTTCATTAATCCTTCTCACTCATATAAGAAATTCTAGATGCATTGTATCAATGAATCTCTTGACAATAGAACATGCAAACATTTTCACAATAGGAGAGAACATAAAGTACCCAAATTTTTGTACATGTGGGAACAAAAAACATATAAAATTATGGATCTCATTAGAGTGTATCAAATATCTTTGCAATATTTCTCACGAGACAAAACTATTAGGTGTGAATTTGCATCTCTTTAGATGCCCAAAATGATAAGTCTATTATTCAAAATCATAAGTTTACATTAACATAATAAATATACTCAGAAAAAATATTAACCATGTACTCATTTATTAATTGACACTCAAAGAAATATAGAAATGACAACCCCTCTCCTTTCTTCAAGAACAAATAAGGAAAATAGGTTCTTTTCATATAGCAAATCATCTCTAGGCAAGAAGATAGCCTAGGATGAAACATAATATCATGTATCTATTTCCTCGAACATCCAATACAAATTATCCTATAACTGCCTACGATAAACATATTTATCATAATGCAACTAAAATACAAATATTTGTTTGCAAGCTTGTTGAAATCCATAAGTAATTCTTTTTTCTTATATAAATTTTGCAAAAATAAATAAATTACCCATACAAATGACTTTGTGTGATAATATCTTTTACATTTTATTGTATTATTTCTTGACACAAAACATTAACAAAAGAAAATTCAATGAAACCTATCTTTTGAATGATTTCAAAAATTCACCTTAATAAGATGTCTCATAGCATATTATAAAAACCATAATAAGATTTAATTGTTTTAATTTTTTATTTTTTATTTTATGCCTTGAAATTATAATTAAAGGTTGTAGCTCCATCCTTAGCAAGTGGTGTCATGGTGATGGTAAAGTCACTTCCTTACAAAAATTTTGCGCCTCTCAAAATTTTAAGGTCTTAAATAATTATAATGAATATAAGAAACACTAGTTAAAGTGATATGGGTAAAGGGTAGCTCCCTCATAGAATTCTCACTAAAAGTGAGATTACATACCATAATGCCTCACCATTAGCATTATAACCAAGGCTTTATTGTTGGATGGGTTTTTGAAAAGTAAAAAGGAATGTGAACTAAAAAGGCTACATATACATATGAATGAATTTAGTTCATATTAAATTCAAATATCAACAAATCTATTTATAATATAAAACATTAGGAACCTCTAATTTTTTTTTCAACTTTTCTATTCTCAGTTCATGCCATACATTATCTAGCATTACGTCTTGCCTCTTTATTTTCACAATAACTCTATCATATCAATCATCTGTACATCCTTAAAAACATGTATTTATGTATGTATCATATGTATATAAACCAATCAAATTCAATAAAATTGAATGTCAAAGAAAAAAGGTTGTTAATATACTTGTCTCCATTGATCAACATGTTGACCTCAAATACAATTATCGAAGAAAAAAATTACCAACATATATTCTTCCAAAAGTCAAGATCACATGAAATAATCAACAAAGTAAACAAAAATCCAAGAAAATAGTTCGATAACATAACTTAATTTTGGACGTGAATATCAGGGTATCATTTCAAAACAAAAGTGAAGCACAAAGTCATCATTGTCGTACCCAAAAAAAGATACATCTACACCATTTAAAAATTCTTGAACTACATGACTTTATCTTTAAATTTAATGTGTGTGGTATAATAGTTCTCAAATCTATAATTATAGTTATTAGGGTTGCATATACACCTAAACTTATCGAAACACAATATTGTTTGTTATATACAAACCAAAAAAATCAACCATTAAGATAAATAATTATTCATGCTATCATTGTTGGTTTTTAGAGAAATTCATTGTCAAGCTCCAAAAAATTTACTCGTCTTATCTTCCACTACATTGTGTACAATTTATTTTGTAATCTATTTATTCTGTCTTGAGTAAACCACCAAAATTGACAATAAAAATCATCCACATTGTAATGTAATCACCATATCTCCAAAAATCAATTTATTTCCATACTTGATCTATTTTAATCACCATGTTTCACATCAATGAAAAATAAATGCATGATTTAAACAAGGGCTATGCGTAGCACTAGTCCTTGCCTTCAGTGGGATTGGGTAAACTTGAGTAAGGTGAATGGATAAAAAAGGAGTACTACATTATATGATATGGAAAGACTATTTCCATATATTAGCTATGGAGCAACACATTTATGAAAATCGGAGTGGAAGATCATGTATGGGAATCAACTACCTACTGATGTATTTGGTTATGCTTCCAGTTCAACTATTTCACTGACTAGATCTACTAAATATTGCTTTGCATATGCTGCTATTGGATCTACTAGTGTTGGTGCATACATAGAATTGGTTCTTTAAGTCATGGCTCTCGCTGAAATTCTAAGGTCAACATCTAGAGAGGATTATTGAGCTATAGACTCTTCCTTCTTCAATTGAGTTGAATACTTCAGTTTTGAGCACCTCAATTTTGGATTCTTTAGGAATTTCTATAAATATTCCTTCAATAAGTACAATATCAATTTTTACAACAAGTCCTATCATGTCTACTATTATTTCTATTCCGAGTACACAAGTAATAAGTGTAAGGATAGTTGAGCCCAAGGTTCAATTGAGCACAAAATTCTTTAGTAAAGGAAAAGAGATGGAGGAAGAAATTGATTTAGAAGAGTAAATTGTAATCTCAAATTGGGACATTTCCAAGCTTACTCTAGACCAAATGCAATCATTTGCTAAACTCCTCCAGATGAAGGCTAAACAACAAAGACTAAGAGAGGAAAGAAATAACAAATTTAAAATAATTGAAGATGCAAAGTATATTTTTGCAAAGGCCATAGGTATTGAGGTTGATTCTTCACAACCAATTTTGTATTAGCTCATAGAGGTAGTACATAAATTTAATGAAGACACTGAGGGACAAGATAAGCTAGTGCAAAAGGTAGAAAAGAAGTTTGATAATAAAGTGTTGGAGCACATTGCTCAACAAATAGCTATTTATCAAGTAGAACTTTCTACAATTTTGGGTAGTTTAGAAGCATCTTTTACAAATGTGTCATCACTTTTTGGAAAGCTATGTGATGTTTTAGAGATTACCAAGGAAATAAAAGACAGATTTTCCAAAGATGAAGATCTCAAAGCTAGCAATCAATAGTTGCAACTTGACCCTAGTTCAAGCTTTGCACATTTCCAAAAGATAAGATTTTTGTCAAATATGCAAGCAGAATTGCTCAGAGAAGAAGCAAGGATAAGATCCACATTGCTAGATATATAGAATATGATTCTTCCCATCATGGACGCACTATAGAAGCACATTATACATTCAAAAACTCTTATCCATGACAATAACTTCTCCATAGCAAACCATATGATAGAATTGTTAGCAGAAGTACAAATTGCACTTCACACATGTAAGGTCCTTCAAGATATTTGGGATAAAACTTTGGCAATCATTATTAAGGTACATTCAAATTTTTTATCTCATTTTGGTGTTACAATATAAATAAATATAATAAATCTTTTGCATTAATGTCAAAAAGGGGGGAAATGTGTACAGAAAGATATGTTGTATATAACAAAAGGATGTATAGTATATTATAGGAAAGAACCTTTCCATCTATAGATATATATCTTACAAAATAAATTTTGAAAAAATTATAAAAAATAGTATACTCTACCAAGCTAGTGTCACATGATGATGGATAAAAGGTATTCAAGAAACATTTTGAATTCTGTTTTGGTTGATAAGTGTTTTTGTCACTAATGCCAAAGGGGGAAATTGTTGACATATTAGTTAGATTTTTTATTAGTGACACACACATATTTAGATCATATATATCTACGGAGCTTATTGTACAACTAATAGTTTATGCCAAGCATTTCAGTTGTTTCTAAGTTCTACAGTTGCTACCAAGTCATTTGGACAAATTCTAGTGGTTACTAAGTAGTTGCAGTTACAGTGAAGATTAGCAGTGTAAACTGTGCATCTCAGTGTATGCCAAGTTGTGCAGTATTTACTGAGTTCACCATTTGTGTGATATGAGTCTAGTGTTAACTGAGCCACTCAATGTTAACCAAGTGACTTAGTATATATTAAGTTCAAAGTGATAGTATTTACCAAGTCTTTCTATGGTAAACAAGTGATTCAGTTTATATGATGAGTTTCATAGTATCTACCGAATCACCAGCGGAGACCGAGTTCAAGGCTACTTTGAAGTGATCAATATGGACTGAGATTCTATGTCTATCAAGTGCATAATGATGCCAAGAATTGATAGTGGATGTCGAGTATCAGAACCTCACAGAGTCAGTCTTCAAAATCTAAATGTCTTCATTTAGGCTGACTTTGTAATATTTGTGTAAACTTGTATTGTGTCCAACTTTGTAATTTGTATAATTGGATTGGTATACATGTAATGTATTGTATCATATCCAAGCAGGATGAAGGAATGTGAATGTAATGTAATTGAATATAATTAGAGAAGAGTAGAAAGAGTGAATTACAAAGGCTACAATAGTATAAGGAGCAACAAAGTGATATCTATCAAAACAAGGTTATTAGTACTTAAAGGAATCTCATTTAGCAAATCAAGTTGTAGATTAGAGATCATCTACTATTTCATCCTAATAGGTGGATCAATCAAATCCTTTAACAAGGTAAAGCTAACAGTCTTTTGTAAATCTCTTTATCGAGTGCATAATTCATTGTATGTTTGTAAATCCTTTCACAAGGTGGACCTAGCAGTCCTTATTGCTCCTAGTAGGGTAGATCATCATAAGTGATCAATGTAAGCTTTAACAAGCTACCTTTATACTATAGTACTAAAGTTTGTGGGTATCATCCCCACCTTAGTTTTACTTTCTATTTGGAAGGTTTTTGGGTCACCAAATATTTGTGTCAAAGTGTTATGAATGCTTTTATATTTTCAGTTTCTTATGCATGCAATTAGATCAGATTATATGTGATAGATTAAATGCTAATTGGATTGTTGCACTAACAGTTGAAATTGTAAAAGTCTTAGAAGTTACTAATTCACCCCTCCCCTCTCAAGAACTTAGCATAGTCTTGAATATTTCCAACAATTAGTATCAAAGCATTTTGATTCTCAGGAGAAAAGCTTAACAACTTGAGCAAAGATCAAGGCCATAGAAATATTCAGACCTGACAAGCTATTGACAATGAGAAGCTAGATTTGGAAATGGTCATAGCCCAACTCAAGAAAGTAGAGGAGCAACTCTCTCAATCTCTAGAAAGAAGAAAATAATTTGCAATTCAAATGAATGATCATCTCTATATTGAAGAAAGAATTGGAGACCTTCACTCAAGTAATTCAAATGAAGTCGATGAAGCAATCCAGGAACTCCTAGAAAAGAATGGTTCCCTACAAGAAGAAGTAAGAAAACTAAGAAGAGAAAAAGAAATTTAGTCAGTAAGGTTATGTGAAATCATGGAGCAGAAACACAAGATAAAAGAAGAGATAGATGGAAGGAATAATGAAATTCAGAACCAATCTCTTCAACAAGAAGATCTTATTGATTAACTCTCCAATGCAAATGAGGAAATCATGAGCCTAAGATTTGAAAATGAAAGAATAAGAAATGATATAAACTCTAAAATAAAAATTAATGAAAGATTGAGAAATGATCTAAACTCTGAAAGGAAAATCAATGAAAGAATGATGAAATCTCAAGTAGAAATGAATCAATTGAATGAACAAAATCTCTATAGACAAAAAAGAAGTAGGAACTGGATATACAAAAGAAGTAGAATCATCCAAGCAAAGAGCTCAAAAGAATCAAAGACCTACTTGCAATCACTATGGTAAGATAGGTCATACATCAAATAAATGTTGGAGCAATGGAAAAGCAAAATTCAATGGAAAGTACTATAATTGCAATCAGCATGGTCACAAGGCTAATGAATGCGAAGAGAAACCAAAATTTGAAGGCAAATGTCACAAATATAAGAAACATGGACAAAAGTCATCAGAATGCAAAACCAAGATGTTAAATCCAACTGAGCAAATTGTAAAAGCAATATTTGGTTGGGACTACAACACTTGGTGTAGATGCCATTATTGTGGAGAATTTGAACACATTGGAATAAATTGCATAAAGCATCATTTGAAGAAAAGAGATACTACCAAAAGATGTTTCAATTGTATAGAACTTGGTCATCTTGCCAAGAACTGCATGAATACTAGTAGAAATGAAGATGAGAAGAAGCTAAAGGCTAATAATATCTAAAAATAGATGAGATAGAAATAGGTTCCAAAGTCTACCAAGGATACAAGTCCAAGTGGTGATGATCAAGTCACTCAAGAATTAGGTAACTCTACCATTTCTACTTAAGTTCTCAAAGGAGAAACTGGAACTATGCTATTAAAGAAGACATCCAAAATAGTTCCAGATTGAAAGAACAAAATGATCCAAATTTGTATTCAAGATACAAAGGGATTAGTGTCTACTGAGTTACCTTCTCTACCGAGTGAGGTTGGGTCATTGAATCTATAGAGAAAGATCGAGAGTGATGAAGATGTATATGGTTACTAAGTCATGAAGACTTTGTCGAGTGTTCAATGCAAAGTAATGGGTGACAATCTGTGAAATATGATGTCAATCGATCTACCTTTCATATTGAGCATTTATGGAAATTTTTTTAACAAAATACATGAAATCGAAGTCATTTCTTACCATGAAATTTTGAGTGCTGTTGCTAAAGTATGATCTTCAGAGCTTCCAAGTGACTTGAGTGAATTTTTAGTGAAAGTTTTCAAATTCTCTCAAACCCAATTGAGTGATAATGGAATCTAGTAGAAATGAGGTTAAGTGTGGTTCAGACATGTTGGTTCATGGAGTGGAATGGAAGGCATTAGATTTCTAGCTCACCCCTACAATCGCTGAAACCCTAGATCCCTAGATAAGTTGTGTGTTAATGGAGTTTTGAAACCAAAGCACCAACACTTAGAAACACAAGGGTTAACTAACATCCCTCACATGCCCCATTAATTTTAAGTTAAATGGATTGGGTTTATCCTCAGTCGGGTGCATAATGGTGAGTTGTGGTTGGAACAACTAGTGTTGATCATAAAGAAGATGATTAATCAAATCATTGGCCTCCCAATGCTAGCCAAAGGAAAAATGACAAAAAATGTAGGTTGGGCTGAACTTGGAAAGAAAACCCTAGCAAAATGGGATGGCAGAGGAATGAAAATTAGCAGTGTTTCAGATATAGAGTTGAAATTTGGTATTCACATCATTGTGCATAAGATATATAGCTCTAGAATTTGAACAATGTATCATGTAAAGCTATGGTCTTGGCATACAAGGTGGTAAAGAACAATTTATCATTTGACCATGCTAAGCTATTGTTGAAATAGTTCAACAAGAATATAGAAAGCATAAGGACATCAAAGAGTAACCTGTATAAGTTTGGTTCCTTGTTAACTTGTCTATTCTTTTATGTTCAGAAGTTCTTCCCTTCAAAAGACACTATTGTTTAGAGAAAAAATGTAACTGTGTTATATCAGATAAATGAGGTTGTTGCGAAAATGGCTGAAAACTATAATAGTATCATGGATAATTACTTCAATGCATTTAAGGAGAAAATGAACAATAGATATTGAATCCCCAAGAAACTAGTTGAAGATTATATGGATGATGTATGTTTCATGGTGGATTGTGACAAAGTCTACATTTAGGTAGTTAAGCCTAGAATTGCACAGGTAAAACCTCTTGGATATGAGGTTAATATTGATGAAACAAAATATATCATTGAAGAACTTGTCAATGAGCTAGTTGATCCTAAGGCTACATATTTTGGCACATATGATGAAGAAAAAGCTAGGATTGAACTTGAAATAAAGCTCACTCAAGTGGTCAACAAAGGAAAAAAAAGGATTGCTAAATTGAAAACCAATTCAACCCTTTTGTTAACTGAGGGAAAAGGTGAAGACGAGGAAGCAGAGGATGTGGAAGTAGCGGAGGAGGCAGAATCTAAGGAAGAAGAGTCATTAAAGAAGAAAGGCAAGGTGAATATCACCAAGCCACCAAAGCCATCTACTGTATTATTGATAAGAAGGTTCTCCAAGAAGAAATCTAACAAAGAAGGAGTAGACATTGTATTCAAAAAACCTCCACCCACCTTCCAAGATAGATTGAAAGATTTGGAAGCAAGAGCCAGAATAACAAACTTCAAATCATTAAAATATGAAATCATGATAGTAGAGGAGTAGAAGCAAATAGAAGACCTGGTGATGGATAATATGAGAAAATGGAAATACTCACTAGACCAGCTTGCTTCTCAAATTCTTAATGATTTTTTGGAGAAATTAAAGCTAAGATGGGAATTTTCGATGCAAACTATAAAAGACATATATGGGAAAACCTTGAAGTAGCTAATACTGAGTATATTAGATGTTGATATAAAAGATTCATTGATGAAAAATGAAGAAAAAATGACTCTAAAATTTAGTACTTGCTTAATTTCAATGAAAGATATTGAACATGTTGTAAAGAATGCAACAAACACTTTGAAGAATATCTATCTTTTGTGCAAACCAAGTGATTTTCCAGTTGATGTTAAAGATGATGATGCTAATAAAGAGGATAAGTTGAACGATGAAGAATAAAATGTTGCAAAAGCAACTCATTTTGACAATGAAGAAGATGAAGAGGAGCAAAGGCAAGATGCTATTGAGGAAGCAAAGAAAGATGATGGGGAAACTGATCCAGTTAAGATAGCTACAATAGTTATTGCTTCACTTCCACACTCCCCAAGAAAACTAGCAACAACATCAAGTGTGGAGACAACCCTAGCAAGTTTGATTGTGACCACCAGTGCCAACCCAAATGTAATGACCCTTTCCAATAGGCCAGTAAAAAAAACCCTAAATTTAATACACTGTTGAAAGTATATTGCTGAATAAAAGAAATAATAGTGCCAATGTATTCATTCAATGAAAAACCAAATATTTTTACAAATGATATGGAAATTTTTGGCACCAAAACATTATGACATGGAACATTACAGAGAAACCCTAACTGGTTGTATACAATTGAGAACTTGTCGCAACTACAAATTGAAAAGAACCTAAATTGATCAAATGGTGGAGATTGAATGCTAAAGATAATATGATGAAAGTGCAACTCCAACTGAAACTCCAAACTAGCAATTAAGCACAAGTGAAAGGACTGAAATATCCTTCCCACAGTTGCAATAATTCAGGTGATCTTTCACACCCTCAAAATTGCATACCAATTGAGAGTTTTTGTTGTCAATGGCCAATTGTGACTACTTGCAGAAACCCTAGGCTCCACAATGCACATCAAAAAAAAGAAATAATAAATCTCGATGATAGGCAATGAACCCTCAATGCCTATTTATTCTTTTTTCCTCGATAGGCCAGCCTCCTTTTTAATTTTTTCTCCGCTTCTTCCAGCAACCTCTAGAAGATTTTTTATTTAATATATAAAGTTACCTTGTAATATATATATATATATATATATTGATAACTTTATAATTAACTCCTCCAAAAAAATGGGACATTAAACCAAATGTCCAGTCACTCTTTGCTCCTACTCAGCTTAGTACGTTGCTAGGAAGTGACCTCCACTTCATCTACCAAGCTATAGACTTTTCCTTCTTCAGCCAAGTTGGCTACTTCAATTTTGAGCACATCAATTTTGGATTCTTTAGGTATTTCTATAAATATTCCATCAATAAGTATAGTGTTAGTTTTTATAGCAAGTCTTAGCAAGTCTATTATTATTTCTATTCTAGGTACACAAGCAATAAGTGTAAGGACAATTGAGCTGAAGGTTCAACCAAGCACAAATTTTTTTAGTAAAGGAAAAGAGATGGGGGAAGAAATTGATTTAGATGAGGAAATTGTAATTCGAAATTGGGACATTTCTAAGCTTACTCTAGACCAAATATAGTCATTTGGTGAACTCCTCCAGAAGAAGGCTAAATAGCAAAGACTAAGAGAGGAAAGAGATCAGGAATTTAAAATAATTAAAGATGCAAAGAACATCTTGGTAGAGGCCATAGGTATTGAGGTTGATTCTTCACAACCAATTTTATATTAGCTAGCAGAGGCATTACAAAAATGTAATGAAGATACTGTGGGACAAGATAAGCTAGTGCAGAGGGTAGAAAAAAAGTTTGATAATAAAGTGTTAGAGCACATTGTTCAACAAATAGCTATCTATCAAGTAGAACTTTCTACAATTTTGGGTAGTTTAGAAGAATCTTGTACAAAAGTGTCATCACTTTTTGGAAAGCTATGTAATTTTTTTGAGTTTACCAAGGAAATAAAGGACAAATTGTCTAAAATAGATGAAGATCTCAAAGCTAGCACTCATTAGTTGCAACTTGACCCTAGTTCAAGCTCTACACATTTCCAAAAGATAAGATTTTTGTTAGATATGTGAACAAAATTGCTCAGAGAAGATGGAAGGATAAGATCCACATCGATAGAAATATAGAATATGATTCTTCCCATCATGGATGCACTACAGAAGCACATTGTACATTCAAAAACTCTCATCTATGACAATAACTTTTTCATAGCAGACCATATGATAAAATTGTTAGTAGAAGTACAAATTGCACTTCACACATGTAAGGTCTTGCAAGACAATTGGGATAAAACTTTGGCAAACATTTTTAAGGTACAGTCAATTTTTTTTTATCTCATGTTGGTGTTACTATGTAAAGAAATAGAATAAATCTTTGGCATTAATGTCAAAAAGGGAGAGAAAGATACATGTTATGGGGGAGAAAGTGTAATAAGTTGAAAAATCAATGGGGGAGTAAGATATGTACAGAAAGATATGTTGTATATAACAAAAATATGTATAGTATATTGTATGAAAGAACCTTTCCATGTACATATATATATCTTACAGAATATATTTTGAAAAAAATCTAAAAAATAGAATACTCTACTGAGCTAGTTGTATATACTACTTTAGTATGTTAGAAACACTAAATTAAAACAATCAAAAAGTATTTGCATACTAATTTAACATAACTTCATGAAAGACAAAGTGAAGTCCTCAAATGAGAATATGAGCCATGAATAGGCTCTCTAAATGAGGATGATCACTTGATATAGATGTGTGTATAATAGCTAAGATGGCTTGATTATGTATGTATGCTCAAATGCTCGAATGGGCTTCAATGGAGGATTTTTGATAGATTTTGGTGAATGGATTTGATGTAAAAATGGCTTCTCAAAATGACATTATGGCTTTTCTTTCTAGATTGTGTTAAAATGGCTTGGGAGAGGATTCTTTAAATAGGAAAACAGCTTGAGGGATCAAGGGCTAGGATGCAAGGATGGGAGAAAGCTTATGGAAGGTTTAGATCGAATGAGGGGAGAGCACATGGATTGTGCTTCCTTATAGCCAATTAGGGAGTGACACATGTCACAGGGTCATTAGTTAGAGCAAGAGGGGTTGAGGGGTCAACAAAGGAGGCTCAAAGCTCATAAAGACCCTCATAATGGCTTGTTAGAGCAATAAATGGGCTTGTAAGAGTCATTTATGGCTTTGTGGGCTTCATAAAATTTTATGGTTGGGATATTTGTAAGAGAGTTGAGATATTTTGACTTGGGTTGGATTAAGAAAGTCTTAAGCTTGACTTAGGAATGTACAAATGATTAAGGCTTGGATTAGGCTTGGGTTAAGATTAGATTAGGCTTGTTAGAGATGGGCAAGTGGATGGCATTTAATGAGGGTGAGTGAAGGAGGAGATATTTGTTAACTTTGGCTTGGGTTAGCAAGTCTTAACCCATGTTTAGGGAATGTGACAAGGTTAGGAGGGGATTAGGATTAGGATTAAAGATAAAGATTGACATCTTCTAGAAGAGTCTAGGCTTTGGATGAGGATGAAGACTTTCTAGAAGAGTATAGAACTTCTTAGAACGAGGAAAAAAAAGGTTTTTTAGAAAATAAATAAAGTTTTATTTATTTCAAGGGTTTGGGTTGAGGAGATATTTATTAAAATATTTTTAATAAACATGAGGATTAATATTTAATCTTAATTAAATATTTTGAGTTGAGATTAGGGATAGAAAATGATGGGATTAGCCTTTAATCAAAATTGAAGAAAGATTAGAAGATTTTGGAAGAGGTTAGTCGGTCTTAAGGAAATTGGCCAAGTTTTGGACAAAAAACAAATTATTTATTTATTTTAAAATTTTCGGTCAATTTATTTATTAAATAATTAATAAATAAAGAAATAATGTTTAAATAAGATTTAAACATTTTTGGGAGGGATTCCTTAATTAAATATTTTTAATTAAGATAAAGGGATTTAATGACATAAAAAATTAATTAATTAATTAATTAAGTAAATAATTAATTAATGATGATGTCATTAGGGACTTTTTTCAGAAAGTAAATTTTTTTTATTTTCTAAAGGATTTTTAGGTGTCTACACTAGTATCACATCATGATGGATAAAAGGTATTCATAAAACTTTTTGAATTTAGTTTTGGCTAATAAGTTTTTTTGTCACTAATGCCAAAGGGGGAGATTGTTGACATATCAATCAAGGTTTTTATTAGTGACACACACATATTTAGATCGTATATAGCTACCGATCTTATTATACAACTAATAATGTTTGCCAAGCATTTCAATTGTTTCTAAGTTCTATAGTTGCTACTGGGTCCTTTGCACAAATCCTAGTGGTTACCAAGTAGTTGCAGTTATAGTGAAGATCAACAGTGTAAACCATGTATCTTACTGTATGCCATGTATACCAATGTAAACCAAGCTTTGCAATGCTCACCGAGTTTGTGGTTTATTGGATACGAGTCCAGTGTTAGTCGAGCCACTCAGTGTTAACCAAGTGACTTAGTTTTTACCGAGTCTTGCAATGGTAAACAAGTGATTTAGCTTATATGATGACTTTCATGGTATCTACCGAGTCACTAGTGCAGACCGAGTTCAAGAATACTTTGAAGTGATTAGTATGGACTGAGCTTCTATGTCTACTACATGCCGTTGGTCTCATATTGGTTTTGACAATTGAGTGTCAACACACTTAAGACAATTCTAAGGTTGATGTTGTGTATAATATAGATGCCATGCTATAGTACGTAATGAGCCAAAAGTTCAACAAGTGTCGAGTGAACTTCAAGTGCCAAGAAAGTTTCATGTGTCGAGTGACAAGTGATGTCGAGTCACTATAGGTGCCGAGAAAAGTATAGATACTAAGTGAGACACAATTAGTATAGGAGCTGAGCAAGACAAAATCCTATATGTTTTGAGTATCAGCAATCCGTAAGTGTTGATTAGCACAAAATCAACATATGAGTTTGTCCCTTCACAAACTTAGATGTAAACTATTTTTGAGCCGACTCAAGATGAATCTCAAAGAATCTAAGAAATAAGATTGAATCTATTACATTCCCTATGTAATCAGCATGTAGTCAATCAAAAAAATGGAGAAAGCATGCAACCAGTAAGAAAAGTGTAAATATTTGAGCGAGAAAAGACGGATGAATATTGATCATAGATTCATACCTAACCTTAAGTCTTGAAGCCTTTAAAAGGTGGTCGATACCCAATAATTTAGAGAGAGAGAGAGAGAGAGAGAGAGAGAGAGAGAGAGAGAGAGAGAGAGAGAGAGAGAGAGAGAGAGAGAGAGAGTCGTGTGGAAGTGTAAGAGATCATGTGGGAATGCATGAGTGAATGATAGTGAAGTTTTGAAAGGGCTGTGAAGACTTAGAGGAGGAACAAAACTACAGAATCCAGTTGGTTAGAATAGAGCATCAGCACAACAAATAGAGAGTTATCAGATCAAGAAGGATTATATTAGATTGGACAGAACAAGGGTCCAAAATCAGCAATTAAAGATTGTATGTCATCAAATCAATACATTTTACTATACTTTTTAACCATTGTATTAGGAGAATGAAAATCATATGATGATAGGTTGGTTTAGTAGCCATAGTGTAAATCCTTAATAGGGTAGGCCTTTCATAGGGCATACCATTGTTGATGGTCAAACTTTGTAACCTTAACTTGTTACATATTGCTACAGTGATAATTTGTGGGCATCATCCCGACCTCAATTTTACCTTCTCATTTTGGAGGGTTTTTGGGTGACCAAAATCTTATGTTATCTATTTTCATGCATGTCTTTACTTTCATGTTAATTAGATGTGTTAGATGCATGTGAATAATCTTAGTTAAAAGTTTTAGAGGATAAAGTTTGTTACTTTTGATTCACCAACCCCACCCCCCCAGAAGTAAATCTTCCCACCTATAAATTCCAACACGTGCATGATGATGTTGAGCATTGATAGTGGATGCCAAGTATTAGAACCTCATAGAGTTAGTCTTCAAAACTTGAGTGTCTTCATTTGGGCCGACTTTGTAAGATTTGCGTAAACTTTTATTGTGGCCGACTTTTTAATTTTTATAATTGGATTGGTGTATATGTAATGTATTAGATCATATCCAAGCAAGATGAAGGAATGCAAATGCAATGTAATCCAATATAATTAGAGAAGAGAAAAAGGAGTGAATTACAAAGGCTACAACAGTATAAGAAGTGGCAAAGTCATATCTATCATAGCAAGGTGATTAGTACTTAAAGGAATCTCATTTAGCAAACCAAGTTGCAGATCGTATATCATTTACTATTTTATCCTAATAGGTGGATCAGTCAAATCCTTTAACAAGGTAGACCTAACAACCTTTTGTAAATATCTTTATTGAGTGCATACTTCATTGTATGTTTGTAAATTCTTTCACAAGGTGGACCTAGCAGTTGTTATTGCTCCTAACAAGGCATATCATCATAAGTGATTAATGTAAGCTTTAACATGCTAACTTTATACTGCAGTACTAAAGTTTGTGGGTATCATCTCCACCCTAGTTTTACTTTCTATTTGGAAGGTTTCTAGGTCACCAAATCTTTGTGTCGAAGTGTTATGAATTCTTTCAAATTTTTAGTTTCTTATGCATGTAACTAGATCAGATTATATGTGATGGATTAAATGCTAATTGGATTGTTGGACTAAGTGTTGAAATTGTAAAAGTCTTAGAAGTTACTAATTTACCCCTCCCCTCTTAGTAACTTAGCATAGTCTTGAATATTTCCAATAGTTATCTATTTATTTAGTCTTGAGTGAACCACCAAAATTGACAATAACAATCATCCATGTAATGTAGTCACCATATCTCCAAGAATCAATTTATTTCCATACTTGATCTATTTTAATCACCATGTTTCACATCAATAAAAATTAAATGGATGATTTAAACAAGGGCTGCATATAGCACTAGTCCTTGCCTTCAGTGGGATTGGGTAGATGTGAGTAAGGTGAATTGATAAAAGAGGAGTACTACATTATATGATATGGAAAGATTGTTGCCATATATCAGCTATGGAGCAACACGTTGATGAAAATTGAACTAGAAGATCATGTATGGGAATCAACTACCTACTAGTGTATTTGGTTGTGCTTCCAGTTCAACTATTTCACTGACTAGATCTACTAAATATTGCTTTGCATATGCTGCTATTGGATCTACTAGTGTTGGTGAGTACAAAGAATTGGTTCTTTAAGTCATGGCTCTCGCTAGAATTCTAAGGGCAACATCTAGAGAGGATTATATGAGCATATAGATAGGCACAAACACTAGTAGAATTAGATTTAGGTCCAAGGCTCATTTAATCTCCAAATAGGTAAACTACTTGGCCTCTATGTGTTGAGCTGATTTTTCATCAGTATTAATATTGTTGAACATCAATGTCCAACATGTTTAGGTTGGGAAATCCTATACAAAAAATATTTTAATTATAAGGCTTCTTGTGTTGTGCTGAATTATTTAATATATATGTATGTATGTATATGTATATATATTTCTATGTCATATCCATTTGTGATTCTCCTATGATATTGTCTTTATACATCATGTTGGCTGTGAAGATACATTGATGCTTAGTATGTTATACTTCTAGATTGAGAATTATACATTTCTATTATTTTTTTCATGTATGAGTGCTTCTGGTGTTTGTGGTTGTCTCGATGCATTTAACCATTTTAACATAATAAAAATGAGAGAGAAATAGACAGAGGCAGGGAGAGCATACCAAATTGCTATTGTATTTCTCCAAGTGAAGGACCTTGATGGCAAAAATCCCATTGTAAGGAATACAAAGAGCTCGATGGACTATTGCACTGACACCTTGTACCACTCCCTCATAAATTTTGTAAGTAATGGAAAAAATTTCCCCATTTTCTGAGTCATGATTTCTAGAACCTGGAGACTTATTTAAATCTAAAGAAACCCAATGAACATCATTCTTCAGACTCCGAATATTACCTGGTATTAGAAATACACGTTAAAAGACCTTTTTTGATGCTGGATATTACAAGAACCATCCAGACTACAAATCAATTCCCTTACATTTAATCTAATAAAATAGAAATGAATCTTTTCATCCATTCATAATAAACAATGGGAAGTCATGTTATTACAAACCTGGTCAGGAATCGCTGGAAAAAGAGAACAAACAACCAAAAATAATCGCCCATAAATTTCATTCAAGATGCATACATTTTTCAGTTAATGATAGTTAACCTGACATTCCACGGAAAGGTTAACTGCGTGAACCTGTCGTGATAATGATCCTCAAATTTCACAAGGAACTTCTTGATAATTACTGATTAAATCTTACAAGAGATTATCTGATTCCAATTTGTTCTCCATTCTGTTCAATAGTTGCCTCTTTTCAGTATCATAATTCACTGAACAAACAACATGTCCATCAATACAACATTCACTCCTCAATCATACATATGATGAAACGTTTTTGTTAAAGGTAATATCCTATATTTTCCTCTGTGAAATTAAATCTAGAAGAATTTCTGACAAAACCATGCCAGTGATTTAATTCCAAATTTAGCTGCAGAATACTTGAAAGAAAAACAAGGCCTCTGCACTAAAAAAATTTGAAACATGGAATATATATAGAGAGAGACAGAGATTAAGCATAACACAATGGACAGGATTACATCATCATTACCCAAAAATTATCATGCCAATTAAGGCTAGCTGAATTCGCCATTTTGCATTGTGCCGTTATTTTAGTCACTCTACTCAAAGATCACCACTTCTGTAGCTAACTACAAATACTAGCAGGATTCTTATAGGAAGCCACAAAGAAAAGAATCATTGATGTTTATATTGTATTTAAAATTTATTGAATTATTGAAAAAAATGTTGTTTGCAGAATGATTGATCTTGTTAAAACATACCAAGCGGAATAAGTCTCTTAAACTGAAAGGAACAAAATGCAAGTTTGATTTACATTGAGGCAACCGTAAATAGAAGTTGATGATAAATGAAATGAGTATAAGGAATAATAATAGCGAATAAATTATCGATAATATACTCCCTTAAACTTTTCCAGATATGTTAAATAATATTTTTTTTGTTTAGGGACGACGGTAAAATTTTACAAATTTCATAAATAATTGCCATCTTTTTAGGAAGAAATGTAACTTGAGCAGAATAGGAATTTGCATTCAACGAGCAATAGAATTAAACAAAAAGTCAGTTCAAATGAGAGATAGAGTTATTTCTAGTTTCCAAAAAGATTGAGAATGGACGTCAAAAAAAATTAGAAATTATATATCACGAACTAGACAGTGTCAAAAATGGTTTCATAAAGCTCACCTATCGAACATAACTAAGCTGGACTACAAACTTGTACTTCTAAGAAAATTAAGATGTTTTACATAGGCTTAAATTTAGGTCAGTGACACTAACAATCAAACAAACCGAAGTAGGAAGAATAAGGCATTGGAATTGGAGAAATTCAGGGCCACATTACTTCACACAAAGGAACAGAAGACAACATGTGCCATTATATAACACAAAATACTTAATGGCTAGCACTTCTTATTCCAACCAATCTATTCAAAAAAATTCAAGATTACTTTTCCATTAGCTTTGATACCACTTGCCAGAGGTGGATGGAGTGGATAAAAGATAAACACTGACTAAAAGATAAGCATTCAATTCAATATGTAAAATACAAAGACTTATCACAATGTGCTACAACACTTCATGCATAACTAAAATCTATTACAAGTCCTCTATACATAATACCTCTATTTATAGAGATATAATAACTCTCTAGAATATCAAACACATGTATTACATGACATATAATATTAGTAGATATCAATAAATATAGGCAGCTACTGGTAGTTAAAGACTAATTTTGAAACAACGTTGGGCAATTGAATGCAACCTTTTGTCTATTGTTGATGGTGAGCTGTTGTGGGCTATGGATGGTTCAAAAATGGCAAGCTGGTGGAGAAATTAATATCCACCAACAAAATAAATGTTGAATTTCATTGAAATTGAAACTTTCCCAGATTAGAACTTTTCATTTTGAGTTCATCCAAAAATAGATCGCTCAAGATGCACAAGCACAAATTCAAAATCTATTAATGAGAAAATAAGTACAAGAGCTAAAAGTAGAGGCTTGCATGGATTTAAATTAATATGACACCATCTTCAATCCCTGGGCATCTTATTCCATGCACAATTCAGTATCAAGAGGGACATGGCCAATGTTGAATGTAGTGAAACCTACCAAAGCTAATTGCAACTCCTGTGAACTAGGACATAATATTGATTCTTTGTGATGAATTTGAAAATTCATATGAATGCAATGTAGGCACCTTCCATTTGTGGCCATGTCTATGTCGGGATCAAAACAACAATTTTAAAATAAATTTTAATTTAAGATATAAATTTAAAATAATTTTTAATGTAAATTTTAAAAATAATAAAATGTTGATTTGATGCCAGCATAGATATTGGCTCCATTTTTTATATTAGGCACATGAAAATAACTCTTGGATAACTTGCCAATAAACCCATGGAGAACACCAATATTAAGGAAGTATGCAAAGTCACGTACAATGTGTTGTGTAGAGAACAAGTTTCCACTTTTCGAGAAGGATATTTTTGGCTAAATTTTATGCCCATAACAAAACAAAAAAAGACCACTAAAATGGATGAGAAACAATGAGATGTTATAGCAATTATATATTTCCGTATTAACTTTAGTCTACTTAAGCTAAACTTTAGGCATCTAATAATTAAGTTATTTTATTAATTATTATGATGCAACTTAGGTTAGACCTTTTTAAGGTTGTGATCTCTTTTATAAGGACAATCTCTCTTTGTAGTTATTGATTGATTCACTTTTGATAATAGTAATCTTTTTTTCCTCATCAAGTATATCTCATTTATGGATATGAGATTTCTAGCCTCCATAGCTTTTGCTCCTCTCTTTCTTTAATAGGTGTTTGCATGTAGGTGACTCCTGAGAGCTGTGAGGTTGATCTTTCATCAACATCAACATGGTGTTAGAGCTCTAGATCTTGATGCCCCTATTCTATTTGTGAGAGATTTGAAATTGGTTTTTAAATTTGAACTTTTCACATTTTTTTATTGGATTTGGGGCGGTCATCTAATTTTTGATGAACTTTGAGCCAAAATGAACATCACTGTTGAGCTTAGAATACTTGAAAATCTTCATTTCCATATAAAATACATCCAGCTTGGACATTTTTGAAATCAAAGGTTAAATTGTTTTAGCCCAAAGTCATATGGTCTTGGGCTCGAAAATCAAAAAAGATAATTTTTTATTATTTTAATGAAAAAGTATTGGCCTTTATTGTTTTGATTAAGTAAAAAAGGTTTTAAAGACCTAAAACCTTTACATCAACAGAAGTCTAGAGATAAGCAAGAGAAAAGAACAACAAAGAAAAGTATCCAAAAACAACATGAGATAGACCTCCAACAAAAACATTCAACAGGTCACATAAGACATAGATGGATAAAACAACAAAAGTAGAACAAAGGAACAACAATCGACTAGCTAAGAAGTTTTTATTAGCTCAACATCCTGATCCACTAGAGTTTGCATGTTTTCAATAGAAACCTTCACCTCATCCTTCTTACTAATTTCCTCATTCTTCTTAGAGTGAGCATAGGTATGTTTACTTGGTCCCTGAGTATCAGCCCCCGGAGGGGAATTCTAGCCCTTATCAGGCTCATTCCTCTTCAAGAGAATACTCACATTGTCCACCAGTTATTTGACTAGTTTATCCATATTACCTAGCCTAGTTTCTAGTTTGGACACCTTCCCTTGAATGCTGCTAATATCCTTATCCATGACCCTTTTTTTTGATTCAATCAATGGAATCTTATGCATGAGACTTTTCACTTCTTTAGCATTCCCTATAACCTCTGAAAGCTTCTCAATATATTAGCCTAATGTTTTCTCCCATCTAGAAGTTTTGCTCAGTTGTTCCATTTCCTTACCTAGTAGTTGCATTTGATGCTCGAGGATACCAATATCCTTCAGAATAGAACCTATCTGTCCAAATGAACCCTTAGAAGACCATCACCCACCTTCGACTTTATCACCCAAATCTAACATATGCCCATGTTCTTTGTCATCCTCATTGTTTGATTCCCCATTCTTCTTCGTATTATACCTATCCTCCTGTCACCTTAAGGATTTTCTTTTCCTCTCCAACTATTGAGCCAGAGGCTTATCATTAGAAGGAGAGACCTTCTCATCTTGACAGCCTTTACCCTTTCCTTTTCCTCCACTCCTCTTATTGTAATGGTCTCTGACAATTTCCTCCACAAAGTCACTTTCCCAGTCTTAGTTAGAATCATCATCCTCAACAATCTTTTTCTTCTTTTTTGAGCTTCCACCTGAGACCTTTTTCAAGCTTACCAAACCCCCTTTAGCTTCATCTTGAGTCTCACAATCATAGCCCTTTTCTTGAATACTCCCTTCTGTATCCTGATTAGCCCCTTTCAAAGTCCTGAGTTTCAAAACTTTTTTAGATTTTAACAAATTCATAATCAAAACCATGAGACCGACATGGCAAACATACTCTCCATTCGGGTCATTTTGGATGGCCTAGGTAGAAATACTAAGAGACTACAGAAGATAAGAAGGAAAATTCATCCTAACATCATGTTAGAAATGATTTTTCAACATAAATTGATAACCATACAATTTTGTAAATCTCCCATCTAGAGTCAAGTATTCCATAATCACAAAGAGCACAAAATGCCAAGGATGAGAAATAGAGGTTGGGTTATAATACGAGTTACCTATTTTAACCAGACAATTTCTCTCCTGTTCTATCTCCACAAAGTCATCAATAGCCTTATTTGAGAGCTTCCTTTCCCTATATAAATTTATCCCATCCATATCCAACCCTGTAGCCTCCGTAATGACCTCTTTGGTAACATCCATATGTTAGTTCCCGACCATCACAGAGCCATCCTTCCATGATTTAATGAATTGGTGTATAATTGCATGGTTATTTCCTCTAAGCCTTTCCATGTAACCAGTGAAATTGCCATATCTTAGAATGTCCCACACCTCCAGCTTGTTCTTCTACTCTATGCAGCTAGGCAGCTGCACCCTTTTCCTCTTTCCCCCATAATCTCTATGCTGAATTCACTGGTTTTCTTTCACTAAAAACCCCAGAACTCTCTGCGAACACCACTTCCAAAAAGAGGGAAGGAAGAAACAACCCAAAATCTATGTGAAATGTCCAACTTTCTAAAAATTATAACCCACCTCACTCCAAAGGAGTTAATCTCATAATTCGCTGACAGCATCATAATTAAAGAATTTTTGCCGAGATCTCCATTTGTCATGCTTAACATGATCGCGGCCATCTGGAGGTAAGGTATCATATGACTCCCAAATGATTTTATGATCACTTGAACATGCCACATTCAAAGCCCAATCGGTTAAACCATTGGCTTCTCTTTAGTTATGGGATATAATGCAGGGTTGGAACAAATTAATAATGTTAATAGCCTTGGAAATAATATTACTAATAGTCCACGAAGGTGGATTAATTTTATTTAAACAATTAATGATGTTGAGGGAGTTTCCTTCAATCCATATATTCTTCAAATTCATACCTCTAGCATGAATAAGACTATGAAGAGCAGTAGAAGCTTTAGGAACATGATTAGTTTGACTCCCTAAAGGTATAGCCATGCCACCAACAAAGTCACCATTAGAATTTCTAATAACAACTCCACATCTTGTAGTGCCTAAGTTCCCTTTCAAGACCTCATCAAAGTTAATCTTAAACCAATTCACGAGAGGACAATCCTATCCAGCATTGTCCCTTGGGTTAGGATCCTTTATACTCATACTCAAACTCCTTATATTACAATTTTTAAGCACCCCATCTTCCCATTCATTACAAGGTTGCTATCTAGAACCATAAATTTTAGTGTTTTCAATCAAAAGAACGTTGATTTTGTGGAAAACCTGAGTAGGATTGGAATCCACCCCTCTAAATATCTTATCATTGCGCTCCTTCCAGATGCCCCAACACAGGTAAGGAAGGATAAAGTACCACAATTTAATAATCAAAGCATTCTTGGAAGGAGCCTTCCAACTAGAAAACGACGGCTAGATGGTAGCATGGGAAACCCAATCCACATTCACTAAACTCCAAATTTTATCCCAAACCTTCTTTGTAAAGGGACAATGAAACCTAATGTGATCCACCAATTCCCCATCATTCTTCCAAAGAACACATCAATTAACAATGATAAAGTAACTCTTCTTAAGATTATCAATAGTTAATATTTTGTTCTGCAAAAGAATCCAAAAGAAGATATTAACTTTGGGAGTCAAACTTTTCACCCATGCCAAAGCCCAACAAGGTTCATCATGATCATCAAAAGAGTTAGCAAAGGCTGAGGCAATAAAGTACATACCACTGGGATTAGATTTCCAGATCAAAACATCCTCTTCATGGTTAACAAAGAAAGCATTCAAGCACTTAGCAAGCTCAGCCAAATTTTGATCCACCCAAAGAAGATTCACTCACAAATTATCCTCCTAATAATCACTCACAAAAGTACCATACTGATTCTTGCACTACTCCATATACCCATTCCACCTTGGATCATCACAAAGAGGGTAATATAGGATCTAAATGTCTTCCCAAAAAAGAACTTCCCTTCCATTTCCCATATTCCATTTAATCCCTCTCCTTAAATATGTTTAAATTTTTCAACATTCTTCCAAACCAGAGAACCCCCTTGATCAACATCAAAAGAAAGAAAGTGTTGAAAATCAAAGTGGACCCTATTATATTTATCAGCTCAATTATTCCTCCATTCCCCCTCTTCCTTGTGCCATCTCCAAAATAATTTAGCTAGTAAGAGTTCATTCATAGTTAAAATCCTTCACAAACCAAGCCCTCCCTCCCACCTGGGAATACACACATTCTCCCAAGCAATAAGAGGAAGTCTTTTTTTAGTCTCCATACCTATCCACAAGAAAGTCTTCTAAATTTTCTCAATAGCAAGGCAAAGCTTTCTCAAAATTTTGAAAACACTCAAAGCATAAAGAAAGACAATTTGAAGGATAGATTTTAAAACAATAACCTTCCCATCTTGACTGAGGAGAGAGCCCCTCCAACTAGCAAGTTTCAAATGTATTTTATCAATTAGCGAGTTCCAAAAACTGTCAGGAGGAGTTAAGCCCAAAGGTAAACGCAAATAGGTTCTAGGCAAAGATCCACTCTCACAACCAATAATCCTTTTAATCTTTATTTGTCTTTCCTCACTAACATTGATAAAGTAAATCACACCTTTACTCTAGTTTATGGTTTGACCAGTAGCCATACCATAATCAATCAACACCACCTTAATTCTCCTAGCATTCCTCACCAAAGCCTCCCCCATGACAATAGAATCATCAAAAAAAATTTGGTGTGAACATACAAGGGAAGAGGAAGAAATGTTGAGGCCCACAAAATCCCCTTTCACCACCATATTATTCACAAATCTCCCCAAGCATTTAGCCAAGATAAAAAAAAGAATAGGAGAGATCAGGTCCCCCTATCTAAGGCCCCTAGAATCCTTAAAGAAGGAAGTAGGGGAACCATTAACAAGCACCAAGGAAGAAGCCAAGGAAACTAACATGAAGATAAGGTCCCTGAATCTTTCTTTAAAGCCAAATGCTTCCAAGCCCCTGAGAAGGAAATTCTAGTCCACTCTGTCATAGGCTTTAGAGAGATCAAGCTTAAGAAGAAACCCTTCCTTCTTAGACATCAAAAGAGAATGTATATTTTCATGAACAAATATGATGGAATCCAATATCTATCTACTCAAAACAAACCCATTTTGCTACCTTGAGTTGATAACCAGAAGAAGGCAAAGAATTCTAAGAGTAATAACTTTAGAAATGATCTTATAAAAAGAATTACTCAAACTGATAGGCCTAAACTGATCCATTCTATTAGCACCCAACTTCTTAGGAATAAGGGCAATAAAGGTCCCATTTAATTCTCTAAGGATGTTTCTGGTGGCAAAAAATTCCTTCACACCATTACAAACATCAGTTCCAATGATATACCAATATTTATGAAAGAACAAAAGAGGAAACCCATCTAGACCGGGGGCTTTACTACCCTCAAAAGATAAAAAAGCCTTAGAAATATCATCTGAAGAAGGAATGGAAGTAAGGGATAAATTTTGGGCCTCTGAGATGCAGGAAGGAATTCTCTCTGGGAACATTTTCTACTTATCTAAATTCAAATCAAGCTCACATTGTAGCAAGCTACCAAAGAACTCCACGGCCTCCCTTTTGATAATCTATTGATTATCAGTCAAACCTCCATCCATATTGAGTTTTTAAATTCTATTAACCATCCTATGCTTTAAGGTTTTCAAATGAAAGAACTTGGTGTTCTGATCTCCTTCCTTCAAAAAGACCTTTTGGGAATGTTGTCTCCAAAACATCTCCTCCTTGGTAATAAGATCGTGAAGTTCAACCAGTTTGCTACTTTCCTCTTCCCTAAAGACCACCTCATAACCCTCAACCTAAATCGTATCTTGAATTTCTTTAAGCTCCTACACAATCTTTTTTTTGTTCTCAAAAATGTTGCCAACGTTATGTTTATTCCATATCGTAATATTCTTCTAGACATTTTTCAATTTGGCAACCACTCTAAACATAGCTATACTCTCAACTTCGATATCCCACCACTCCTTTATGAGGCTCTCCAAATTAGGATGAAGAGTACACATTTTTTCAAATCAGAAAGGAAAATTCTTATGAAAATTAGTTTTATCAGTAGCAAAGAAAATAGGGTAGTGATCCGATCCCACACAAAAATGAGCATTGAGTGCACATTTGTAATTTAGAAACCAATCATTAATGATAAGAGCATGATCCAACCTAACTTGAATAAGATCCTTACCAACTCTTCTATTCATCCATATGTACTCAATCCCATGTAAATCAAGGTCATGGAGAAGATGAAGATCAATAAAGTTCATTAGATCTAATCTATTATCCAGATTGGTATGATTACCTCCCCATTTTTCAGATTCCTGTAAAGGGGTATTGAAGTCCCCTATAACCAACTAGTTATCCTTAGCAAAAATCTTTCTCTTATTAGAAATTTCTTCCCACAATTCCTTCCTCCCCCATTTGGAATTAGGGGAATAAATGTTAGTAAGGACCCAACTAAAATTGTCTTTTGAATTAAAAAAATGAACATTCATCATATTTATGCTTTGATAAATGAGTTCCCCCTAAATCCATTTGTTAATCCAAAAAACAACCATACCACCTGATGCTCCTTTATAATCACTACCAATAATCTTTCCTACGTTAAAAATAGAAAGGATTTCCACCTTATCCTTGCACATCTTAGTTTCTTAATAACAAAAATGTCTCACCTATTATCCCTAATCATATTTTTCAATATGTCATGTTGATGAGGGTTATTAAGCCCTCGAATATTCCAAGAAATTACCTTCATAATGTAAGAAAATGTTTTGATTCAAGGATGGTTCTCTAACTGCCATCAGCAATGCTCCTGTTAGCCTCAACTATTCTTTTGTGTAGATCAAAAGGTCTTCCAACTAAAGATGGAGAAGACCCAAAATCACCATTCTTGAAAGTGGCTCCACCATTCTTAGATGAAGAACCATGTTTACCCTTAAAAAGTTTTGAATCCCCATTTTTGGAATCAACTTTGGATCCTTTCTTATTATGTTTCACTAGAGTAGAGTCCTCATCTTCTTTACTACCTTTCTTCCTACCTTTAGACTATTTCTCAACTACATTCCAATTGGCGTTAGAGCTATCCTTTTCCCATACTACTTCCTAAACATGAGAATTAGTAATAAGGTCCTCAACTTCACCACTAACAAAGTTACCATCCTTCATCATGGGATCCAAGGCTTTTTGTACTGAATGAAAAGGAAAACCTATCTCCTTTTGAGATCCTTCTTCAATAGAAACCCTACCCTCCTTAGAAATATTCACCATATCTTCCTAATTCCTTTGCAAGTTGTCACTATTAGGAATCTCTGATAGGACTTGGGTAGAGGTGATCACACTAGACTCCTTCTCCAAAGGTGAGACAACACCAAGATCTTGAGGGGGAGCATTAGTCTTAGGAGGTTCACTGGAATCCTCCACAAGATTAGATTGGTCCTTTTGGGGGAATCGACACATCAACATCCACCCCTGTACCCTTAGAGAGATCTTTCTTCACCCATACTTTCTTAATCTTCTTAGCCTTCCCATTCATACAAGGACATTGGTTAGCCTGATGACTAGCTTTCTTGCAATGGAAGCAAGCAAAAGGGATAGATTCATACTCAATCCTTTAGTCCCAAATACCAAGTTTAGATTTCAAAGAGATAGATTCGAGAAGATCCACACCACAGGAAACCCCAACACAAAATTTGGCATAGCTCAGTCTCCTCCTAGAAATAGTCACATGATCTAAAGAGAGGAGTTCCCCAAAAGTATTAGCAATTCCCTTGAACACATCTTCCACCCAGAACTCAAGAGGGAGGCCATGTAGTTCCACCAAGATAGGCACTTGAATAGTAGAATCATCAAGAAGGTAAAGGTTGGGGGTCCATTTCTATAACAACAGGGTATGTCTCCCCGTAACCCAAGGACTGCAACAGAGGATATCCTGCTTATCCTCCTCACAAGAAAAGCAAAAGGAAAGACAACCCTTACCCATCACTAAGATATCAACATGGCCCTTCAAATACCATTTTTTTCAAGAAAATCTTGCGCATCTTCAATATTGATTCTAGGTCCAATGAAATGCCCAACCAAAGTAGTGTTCATATAGGAAATATTTCTATCAATAATCTGATCAAGGATCTCGATAGAGAACTTACCTTTATCCTTCATAGAAATATCTTTAACCAACTGGAAAGCAGACTTTCCTGTAGGTTGTATCCCAAATAAATTGGACCATTTTTTAATCTACCTAGGCCCCCCTCTCGAGTTTGCCAAAAACCTACCATCACCAGCATCCCAAGAATCAACATCTCTAGATTCGATAAGGGAATCCCTAGAACACTCACCAAGTATAGAGGAATTCAAATTTTGATTCCCACCTGAACAATCCCTACTCCCGTTCACCATCACTCAAAGCTCATCAAACCCACATTGGTCTTTATTGTTCTTATTGAACAATTTTTATTTTTGCATACATAGTTCTTGCATTTTCCTTTGTAAAATAGGGAGGCATTGGCAATTCATGAAAAAGAGAAGGAATTTTTTTAGGAAGGCTTCCACCACTTGTAGGTCTGTACATATAGGTCTATTAGACCTAAGAGCCTATCTATTCTCAAGACCTATGATAGTTTTGATTGAAGGTGTTCTTGCTCTTTCAGCCCACCTCACTAAGTGTGACCATCCATGCATGGGCGTAGGTACTATAGACCCCACTTGTCACATCACCCATGACAGTCTCTTGGGTTGTGTCAGTACCTCTTGTTCTTTAGAGATAGTGCCAAATCTATGAATTACACTATTTTTGGGAGCAAGTTTTATTGGAGGTGATTCTATGAACCTCCATTTGGAAAGAGGAGGGTGCATGATTTTTGGATGAGAATTTTTTAAAGGATTTGGTGTTGCTTCCCATGCACCATGCCCCTCTCACCTTCTTCTCCACATATGCACATTGATTGTGTGGTGACTTGTATGATTTTAAGATAGTTTCTTGACCAATGGTGGATAGATACAAGCCTTTTTGGCCTCCCCCTTTAGCGATTGGTGATTGATGTGGGCCTCAAGACCTTCCTTTGTCAGCAAAGCATTTTGGCCTTTGCTCAAAGCCTTAAATTATTCTCCCTATTTCATTGCGGGTTAATTTTCTCCAAATATTTGGCAGCTTTATCACCCGTGACTATGGTTTTGGATTTTCCATTGTGCCTTTTGGATTCCAAAGGTAGTTATGAGAAGCTTGTGACTTTTGTTCAATGTGGATTGTTGACCCCCATGCAGTGTCCTAGGCTCCCAAATTCCTTGGCCTACGCAAAGTCACCTTCTTGCATGGAGACATGACCCCTGCCAATCTCTGTTAGTTTGTCTAGATGGTGCAATGATTTTTGAGAGACACCACTCTTTTCTTGGCCCATGCAAAATTTGAATTTTGGACCGTGCATGGTATTTTTATTGGAATATGCAGTTGGAGGACTTTTACATACCTACACTATTAGACCTCCATGGGATCCTTGCCCTATTTTTTTCCCACTTTGACCTTTTCAATGGTGGTTGGGGTAGTTTGTAGCATATGAAACAAGGCTATGGTTTGTCATTTGGTAAGAAATTTCATGTTTTCGTATTTGATTCCTCATGTGCATCCGCCATAGGAGAGGTAATCAGATGTGTTGGTTTTGATCCCATTGTTCTAGACATGCCAAAGTGCATCCAAGCTCTTCATTACTTAGCTATGGCTTGGGACTGATTGCATGGTGCTTTCCAAATTTCAAATATTTATTGACCTTTGAATAGATGGTTTTTTCCACATGTTTGATCAACATTTGTTTCCAAGAAAAGTTATTTTAATAAAACATTTTTAGCACACAATTTTTTTGTGGGCACTAGAATATTCTAACTCCAGCATCTTATTTTGGGTGAACTATTTTTTTCCCATCAACTTAGTCATTTTTAGGAATTTTTTTGCCTTGATGGTCATTTGATCGTCAAATTTATGCTCATCATCTACTGACATTAGCATTGCATCAACAATCCTATCACTTCTTCTAGCTATGTTTGGACCTACCTTCACATTTTTTTCTCATATCTAAGACATACATGCCCCTTTTTCTACAAACAATATATTTCCGAGAAAATGGTTTTGTGGCCATCATAATGGTATAGGTGATTTTTAGTTTTGATGCTTATTTGATGTATTTTATGCTGTCAAATTCAGGATTTCCATTTTGTGCTTTGGGAGACATATTTGAGCATCTAGTTTCCAATTTAGGAATTATTTAAATCATTGGAAAGGTCTGTTAGAGCTCTTTCCATTTATTCTAGTTATTTTTCCAGATCATGCTCCAAGCACATTCTATTCAATTTTTTGCATCTATGCATTCTAGTGGATATCTTGGTTGTTTTAGGCCCAAGGATCAATTTTTTTGCTTTAGATGATTCATCATGACTTGTACTATTTATTATATTAGTCTTATATCTCTTCTAGTCTATTTAGACATCATTTGTATGAATTTTTGCAAATGCACTGCGATAAAGTGCCATATTCTATCTATATTTTCATTTAAGTTGGTTTTCTTTATTTTTCTTTTTGATTCGAGCAGTTTCATCTGAGGACACTCATGTAGATTATTTTATTCTTGGGATTCATCATATCTTGTACCTTATTTTACATGAAAGTTACTCATGATTAAAGTTCCATGGAGGGTTGATGTTTAGTCTTTGTTTTCCATCTTCCTTTTTCCAGTGAGTTTCTCTTTTATCACATTAGCCTCATGATGCGTTTGAGATTGATCACCTTAGTACACACATATGTACTCTTTTGTGCATATTGATTGTATTTACTTGATAATATTGTTCTTTTGGCCCACCTTTCTAGTTGCCTATCACTTCACTCTTGTCTGCATTGGGGGGGTTGGGGTTCTTCTATTGTTTCTCATCCTTCCTTGGTTTGATGGAGTGAGCTATGTATTCAATATTTGTTCCTATGTACTAAGAAGATGAAATGGCTGTGTACCTATGCATTTTAATGAGATGGATCATTTACCATATAGACACTCCTCTTTTTGTTCCTACTTTGGTTGCAACCTTCCATGTTTGACTGATCAACTCTTCAGGCTTTAGTGTTTCATGCCATCTAAATCTTTGAGTTTTTTTGTTTTCCTTTGTGTGCCTCTTGATTTGACATAGATTATAGTCTTCTCTACATGGTCAGGTTCTATTTCAGTGGAGGTTCTTTAGATCAACAATTACTTTTGATAGAGCTTTGTAGCTTCTACATGCTTCAGTGATGCTCTTCATGATCATATTTTGTTCCTATCTTTTGGGACATTCCCTATTTTGGAGGTTTCTTCATTACTTCACTTGTTTCTTTTCAGCATTATTTCCATCTCTTTTTGGAGTAGGGTTTTTCTGATGTGGTTTTCTCAATTTCTCCTCTTTTTAGAAATTTGGTTGTGCTTGGGTACCTCATTTATGCTCTACAAAAATGTATATAATATCTCTATAGTACTTTCTTTCTAGCTTCAAGAATAAATTACTATTGAAATTAAATATGGTAAAACATCACCTTCTAATAATAGGTTGAATTATGAAATATTACCAACACATCGAAGTGTAACTTTATAATCTCCATCTTAGTTGCCAAATTATGTAGATCTTCATTTTAATAGGCCTTGTTAGTCCTTACCTTATAGATAAGGCAGGGAACTTATGTTCCCAGATTCTCATTTGCTTTATTTTTGTGAATCAAATAAATCTCGTATGTTAAGGTTTTTGTTGCAGTTATTTAAACATTAATTTTCATCCAAATTTTTAAATTTTGTGATTGATGCCTAACTATTTTCCTAGGGTTTGGGGTATTTATAAATGAAAAGATCTGATCAAAGGACATCTATATGTAGAGACTTCACTTTTAACAAGTGGACAATGAAAGGATAAATAAGAATTAAATGCACTTACTAGAAGGACAATGAACATATAGGAAAAAGTTGAAAGTATTTATGTTTGCAGTGGTACTTAGTGGCTAGAGATTTTTGTTAATGAAGTTTTTTTTGTAGAAATAAGGTGTCAGGTATGGAAGGAGTTGTGATAATCTAGTTATGCTGAAATGATTCATATAAATAAATTATCATTTATATTTTTGGATCAAGATACAATTAGGTAAGAGGAGATTTTACATCTACTTGTAAAGTGCTAATGGAAGGATCAGTCACTGAATCATTTTGATAGGTGATATAGGGTAAATATCTGGATAGAGTAGTCCTAACAATTTTTTTTATATATCTCCTAACATAGTGGTTACTTAATTGTGAGTTCAAATCCTTTAATCAAGGTGAGAACTAATAGTCTTGTATGCCTTTAGTAGGGAAGACCTCTCACAAGGTAGATCATAGATTATGATCAAACATTTGTAGCCATAATTGGCCACACTTTATTGCTGCAGTAGTGAAAATTTGTGGGTGTCATCTCCACTCTAGTTTTACCTTCTTTTTTGAGGGTTTCTAGGTAACCAAAATCTTTTGTGTTGTGTGTTATATTACATTATGCTATGGATGTGATGCATAGTTACATATTTCAGTTTATATGTTTTTATAGTAAAAGTTTTAAGTACTAATTCACCCCTCCTCTCATAACTTACTTTCTTATTTAGATTTCCAACAATTGATATCAAAGCTAAGTTCTCTAGAAAGAAAAGGTTGATAGATTGAGAGATAAGATCTTGAAGATGGAAGCCTACAAATTGGAAAAGATTATTGAGAACCAGAAGATTGAAATATGGTTTGTCCTACATCAATTGAAAGATGCAAGAGATGAACTACATCAATCTTTAAAGAGAAGAAAGGATATGGCCATTTGGCAACATGACACTCAATATTAAGAAGAAGATACTACAAAATTGTTTTGAAGACAAGGACTCTAGAGAATTTTATGCAACAATTGTAGATCTAATGGAAAAGAGCAATGCTATAAATGAAGAAGTCAAGAGTCTAAAAAGAGAACAATAAGCTCATCTAGTAATGTTCTTTGAGATATCTAAACTGAAAAAGAAAGCTGAAGAATATAACATCATGATTGAAGAAGATCAAATTTTACTGGCAAATAGACTTGAGGAGAAGTCATGCCAAATGTACAAAAAATTACAAACACTCAACTCGATTTAATGAATAAACTAATGCTTGCAAATAAAAAATTGAATAGGAAAGAGATTGAGATTGCAACTTTGAAATCATAGAATGATCTACTATAGAATGAATATAAAATAGAGAGAAAAGTTTAATAAGCCTAGTGAAGCCATAAAGTACTTTGAAAAATTGACAGAAACACCAAGATCAAATGGTGATACTGCTGGATTATGATATTCTACTACTAAGGAAGGAGAATAATATAAAAGTAGTGAATAAAGGAGTAATAAGGGAAAGTTCAACAAAAGCACTTGCCATCATTATGGAAAATTAGGTCACACAAAAAATATCTACAAGAGTAAAACTAGTAATCAAAAGCCTAAACATAAATACATTGGATACGTCTATAACTGCAACAAGAAAGGACATGAGGCACATGAATACTAGACCAATACCATTAACACAAAAAAATTTGAAGGATATTGTTACAAATGTTAGAAGTGTGGACACAAAGTATATGAATACAGATCTAAACCTAAGTGGACATCACACAAGAAAACAAAGGTACATCATCATGGGAATTCTTACAATTAGGATTACAATATGATGTAGGAGTATAGAAATTTTATTTTTGTGGAGCTATAATTTTCATAGTCAGGGAATTTTTTGAGACACATTGGGGAACCTTTTCCTATGTGTGCATAGAGATTGGAGTTATCAGGTTAAAGTTTTAGTTGTTTTTACCTTACTGCCAGAGTTGTATTTTCTAGTTTATGCATGTCTGTTGTGGGCAATGTAATTGATTTTGTGCAATGATTTAGAGGCAGAAAATTTAATGGATTTAAGGGGGGCTAGATTAATATATATGGTATAAGGAACATATCTTAATTTATCATGGTTTGGGAGATATGGCCATTTTTCTAATGAATCAACTTTCTACCAGTTTTGTGACAAGTTTCTATGCATGACTTTCGGGATGGATACATAGTTCTCCATGAGGAATAAAAATTTGCACACATAAGGGGTTGTAGAGGACATAAACTACTACCTTATTTTCAAAGAACAAGTTCTACTTCTATCAGACCTAGAATATATCATGATTTTGGTCAGGTATTAATTTTTGGATCGTTTCGCATGAAACATGTTATATAAAAAGATATTGATCTTGTGGTGGATTGGTATTTCTAGAGTCCTAGGTTATGGTGTGGTAGATTGTGTTCTAACTCACAAAAAATACAAGGTTGTCACAAGGAGCATGGGAAGGATTTGTTGTTGAGGGTTTGTGGAGATCTTAGAAGATGGCTCTAAGAGGATTGGACTTAGAGATGATTGCAAATCTCTATGATGTGGTGGAGAGGAGGTTTTTTGAGATGTCTACTTAGTTTGAAGCTAGTTTGGTTGATTGATCAAAGGAGGTATCTTCTTGATTTGAAGCTAGTTTAGTTGATTAAGATAAGGAGGTGTTTTCTTGGTTTGAGGCTAGTTTGGCTGATCGAGTTAAGGATGAGATTTGGTGGGAATTCCATAGAGCTTTTTGGAGTTGGAGTCTACCAATCTAGAAGAAATTTTTTTGGCTAGTTAAGAGACTTGTTCAAGAGAGAAGATGACATAGCAAGGTCAAGAAGGAAGAAGTTGGTTTTGTTGACCATTTTGTAGAGTTTGATGTGAAACTTACAAAGCAAGTTGAGGCTATTACTAAGGATATTACTAGCCTTGTTGATGCTAGGATAGAGATTAGTCTTAATGATGAGTTGGTTGAGTTTGACATGGAAATTGTAGAGAACTTGGTCATGGATAATTAGGTTGCTATTGGTGATGAGTTACTTGTTGTAGACAATCTTCTTGTGAGAAATGAGATTGTTGATTATGATGATTTACCTATGAATGAGGATTTGCATATGGTTGTTGATATGGATTTTAATTTTTTTTTTTGCTAGTTTGATGTTGCTACTGTGGACTCACTAGCTACTGATTTAGTTTTAGATCAACATGATACTATAGATCTATGTGTTCCTGATTTTCCTATGGTTGACATGATTAAAGATTTAAATGTTGTTCTTATTGGGAATTTGAAATTACATGTTTTTGAATTTGTTTTGGAGTTACATTATATTTCTAACATGAAGTACATGTTTGAGGATATTGCTATTGCTGGTTGTCATCAGTTGTAGAGATTCTTGGTCAAGCATTATGTTCAACTTGTTTTTGGGAGTGAGCATGTTGATTGGGTTACCAAGATTCAATTGATTCTGATGTTTCAATGGATGCAGCATAGATGGTTGATTTTTATATTTTTTTTATTGACTTTGATGAAGTGGAAGCCTTTGGTAAAGATAATTTTTTTTGTAGATCTTTCTTTGGGCATCAAAGTATGTGACATACTTTTCTATTTACCTAGGGAGTCTGATGTAGGAGTATCAATCTTGGATTTTGGTAGAGTTATGATTTTCATAGTTAATTATGTGTTGGCAAAACATTGGGGAACCTTTTCCTATTTTTGCATTGAGATTGGAGTTATCATGTTAAAGTTTGAGCCATTTTTACCTTGTTGTTGGAGCTGTATGTTTTGGTTTTTGCATGCCTTTTGTGGTTAGCATAACTAATTTTTTGAAATTATTTGGAGGATAAAATTTTTAGATATTTAAGAGAACTTATATTTATATCTATGGTCCAAGGAACAAGTTCTAATTTTTCATTGTTTGGGAGATATGGCCATTTTTGTATCCCATCAATTTTCCTCTTACTTGTCTTTTAATTCCTCTTCCAATGTAGAAATTATTGAATTCATTGGAGATGAATTCACTACCTTTGTCTAATCGTAAACATTTAAACTTAATTCATATTTCTTTTTCTATTCTTGCTAGATACCACTTGAATTTTTGAAAGGCTTGTAATGTTTCTTTTAGATAAATTACAATCATTATTCTAGAATATTCATCAACAAAAAGAATGAAAAAATTTTCTCCATTGTAACTCTCTATTCCAATTGGTCCATATAAGTATGTATGAACAATTTCTAAGACTTCTTCTTATTGATAGTTTTTGTTTTTAAAACTAGTCTTTCCCACCTTACCAATTTAGTAATTCTTTCTTAAATCCATATCAGGCGTCTTCAAACTAGGAATTCCTCTTACTCTTTTATGTTTTCTTATCTTGACTAGATTATCAAAGTTTACATGACATAGCCTTTTGTGTCATAACCATATTTCTTCTACTTGAGCAATAAAACATGAACAATTACTGAGATCAAGATAAAATAGATTACCTTTTGTTTGCTTGCCAAATCCAACCAAATTTCCTTTTCCATCTAGTAGTTTGGCCTATCCATTCATCAACTCTACCTTGAATCCAATGTTATTCAACTATGTCACACTTAATAGATTATGCTTTAGTCCTTCAACCCAATAAGAATTGTCACATACAAGTCCTTTAGTCAATGAAATACATCCTTTTCCTTTTATTTTACAAGGTTCATTGTTTCCAAATCTCACACTACCTCCATCATAATATTCCATGTGCTCAAATTTTGTATTGTCTCTAGTCATATGATGTGAACAACCAATGTCAATAATCCATTTATCGTTCTTTCTAACATGAGAGATAAGTGCCATCATATCACCTTCATCATTAGATTCATCATTTACAACAATCTAAACCATTTCATATTTACTGTTATCAGAATCTTTAGCTATAAAACAAGATTTATTACCTTTGTTCTTGTAGTTCTTTGAATCCTTCTTGTGTTTGTGCTTATTGATTTTTTTTCAATCTTTGATTTCCTTATTTGGACACCTTGCAGCAATTTGACCAACTTCTTTAGAAGAAAAGTAGATCAAAGGAACTTTACCTTTGTACTTTCCTCTACCTTTAGAATACTTCCTTGCAAGTAGGTCTTCAACAACTTCAAGATCACTATCTAAGCTTTCTTCTGATTCTTCTTCTTCACTTCCTAATTAACTAGACTGTGATTTCTTACCCTTTTCTTTGAGTGTGAGTTTAGCTTTAAAAGAAGATTCAATAACCTTTGAACTAGGAACATAGTTATCAAAGTTATCGAACTGAAAATCTGTCAATCTTCTAACTAGAGCATCGGAAGATATTTTTTTATTTGGAACACATCTCATTTATTGAATAGAAAATACTCTAATTGCATAAATAGGAAGAAGAGTTATAAGTACCTTGCTTACAACTATTTTCTTTTCAATGTCTCCTCTAGATGCTTTGATTGCACTTACACTTGCTTTGATCCTTTCCACATATTTCAGAATGTTCTCATTTTCTCTCATTTTCATCTGATCAAAATGGCCTCTAATACTTTCAGCCTTAGCCCTTCTTACATTTTCATCTCCTCCATATATTTCTTTTAGTTTGATCCACATCTCATGAGCTATCTTGCAGACTTTGACTTCATCAAATTTAGCATAACTAAGTGCAAATGCAATATCAATCATCATAATATTATGATTCTTCTTTTTAGCAATATCTTCAATAGATAATGTTCTGATGGGAGTCTTGTATTTAGTATCAAGATGTTTTCATCCTATGTCACTAACAGTTGCCAAGTGTAACTTTATAATTCCTTGCCATGCTAAAAAATTATCTCTGTTTAGCTTGGGGATCTCTCTTCTATAAGACAACCTAATCTTTAGGTTAGGTCCTTGAAACCTTCTCTACAAGCACCAAAAGCTTTGATACCAATTTTTGTAAATATAAGAGTAATTGAGAGGGGAGGGGTGAATTAGTTACTACTAAAATAAATCATAGATCCCTTAGATGTCAACACAAAATACAAACTGAAAACTGAATACTATTGATGCTCGATAAAAATACATAAAATACTATAGCTTGGTAATTACTAAATATGCTCAATAAATGCTTAACATACAAATTGTAGATGTTATCTATGATTACTATTACTTAAACTTAGCTGAAAACACATAAAATAATATAGCACGAACACATTGGACACCACGATTTAACATGGAAACCCAATTTGGGAAAAACCACCAATTGCAACTAGTTACTATTTTCACTCTTCTAAAGTGAGCTCTATTAGGAACCAACCCTATTAAAGGTTACAAAACACATTATTAGGTGTGACCTTGTTAAAGGATTTAATCACCTTATTAGGAGTGGCCTTGTTAGAGGTCTTGAGACAATTGAATAGAACTGCCATCTTATTAGAGGATTTACAAATATATTAAGCCAACTCTGTTAAGAGATTTAGATCACTACTACAATGGTTAGAATGTAACACTGAGATGATCTGATTTGAATGCAACTGAATTTCTAATTATAGATCTTTGTTCTAGCTTGTACTTGATCCTTCTAGATTGAATATAGCTTTTCTACTCCTTAAGGATATTCTGCTTATCCTTCAAATTCATTTCCTCTCTTCATCATTAAATCTTTAATAAAATATTCATTTCCTACACTCTTTGAAATCACAACTTGACCTTGTACTTATATCTTTCATATTGTCAAGTCAGCTCAAATACAACTTAGAATAGTTAATATTCATCACCTTAGTCAGTTGGAATCAATAAGATAAATCAATTAAGCTTAATATGCTAGAATGAGAAAATCTTTTGTTATCTAGCCTAGCTATATAGTAAATAACCCATAAATGATTTCTTGTGTTAACCTATAGAACCTCAGTTAACACTGCAAACTTGCCAAAATTGTTTGGAAATTGAGTGAGTTTGGTTAGCACTAGTTCCATCCAACTTTCCTTCAACACCTGAGTGGACTCAATAGACACTACTTTATGAACTAGGCAATCATAGGAATACTTAGTAGACACAAAAAACTATCCTCACTGCCTAAGTGAGCTCAACATATACTGATTGATAATGATATGGCATTTGTGTAACATCAAAGACAATACATAATTAATCAATTGTATCCAACATTATTGAGTCAGCCTTGAGGCTTTCTCAATTTATAATAATAATATAGGATATCCTTAATATATTACAATACATGTTTTATTATGACTATAGACTTTTTCAAGATTATCAACAAATTATTTGCACATAGTCTTCATAAATTTACATACATTGATCATCTGATTATACCCTCTTAATCAAAGGATCTCTATCATTCTTCCACCTTTGTGTAACTCAACCAATTCCATCTTCTGAGGAGATAAAATCAAAAAATCATCATTTGCTTTGCAGGAACACTATTTGAAAGCTATCTTTAATACATCCTTCAATGTAACTCAAACTAGTCTTAATATATCAATATGTACTCATAGATGTATCATCTAAACATATGAATGAACATGTCCTCAAGTGTATGTAAGCTAATATTTAGTCCTTGAACTATGGTAATTACTTCTTCCTCTATAATTTTTCTAGTCTTCATATAATAATAAGTATGTTGATATCAATGAAAAACTCTATCATGATTGTAACACATAAGCGCTAAACTATGTCTCCAACAATTCTAATATACTCCCCTATATGAATACCATCATAATTCTTCCTAACAATATCCACCTTTCATATTGATGGAAATATATAAGATGAAAAAATCTAAGTTCCATGATTAATAAATATATCTTTCCCTCATCTTTCTTTTCTCCCCAATTCATGATGTTCATGTATGTAAACATACATCTCACTATTAGACAGGTTGTAAAGAGTTTTTCATGTTCAAATCATAGCCACACAATAAACAACACGCATATGGAAGGTGTTCATCTCTCAAATACATAATTTTCTCTCCTCCAATGATATTAATTATGCGTTACTCTCTACAAAGGATTTATTTCATGTAAATATCTCTACCCCCTATTGAAATTAATGACAAATGTATTAGTATTTCAATTCTCTAAGTTCAATCATTTCCAAAACAAATTGTTAAACCTCAAGTGTCCAAAGATACTTTTAAATACCAATACCAAGAGTCCTTAATGACTTGGCTCAAACAAGGATACTCCCCCATAGGATAAGCATCAAGCATCCAATCTAGGTAAAATATATAGTGCTTTGATACTAATTGGACTGATGTAATCTTTGCATTAATTTTTCTGAATTAGGTTCAGGAATAACCTCAAGCATACCTCTCAATTACTCAAATGTGACCTTAACTAAAAGTTTTGTGAATATATCTGCTATCTACTCCTTTGTGTTCACATAATCCAATATGATTTCTTTCTTTGCTACCTTTTCTCTCAAAAAGTGATATTTAACTAAAATGTGCTTTGTCATTAAATATAAAACTAGATTCTTTCACATACTTACTGCACTTGTATCATCACAATGTATGATAATAGGGTCTCTAAACTCAATTCCAATGTCTTTCAGAATATCCAATTGATCTAATTACAATTATTTTCTACTGCAACACACTTTGTTTCTTATGTACTTTATGAAATGCAATCATGTTTCTTTCTTAGGAAAGAAACAAATCTTACTCCAAACAAGATACTCCACCACTAGTGTTTTTTTGATCATCTACATTGTTGCATACAATTGATTCATTTTGTATTGTCTTTAATGTCAAAAAAATGTCATATCATTATCAGTCAGTATATGTTGAGCTTACTCAAGCAGTAAATATAGTTTTCTATGTCTACCAAGTGTTCCTCTAATTGCCTAGTTCAAAAGGTAGTGCCTACTGAGTTCACTCGATCGTCAAAGGAAAGTATGTAGAAGATGAGTGTTAATCGAGCTCACTCAGTTAATGAGGGAAAGTTGGATGGAATCAGTGCTAACTGAGCTCACTCAGTTACCAAAGGATTTTCATGAGTTTTAGTGTTAACCAAGCTTCTATTGGTTAACAAAGAAAATCCTTTCTAAGTTAGTTTCTACTGAGCTAGGTCAGCTAATGAAGGGTTTCCTTATTTTGGCATATTACACTTAATTGATTCATCTATTGATTCCAGCTGACTTAGGTGATGAATATTAATTATTCTAAGTTTTATTTGAGCCAACTTGACAAAGTGGAAGATATAAGTATAAGTTCAAGTTGTGATTTCAAAGTGTGAGAAGATGTAAGTATGAAGATGTTATTGAAGATTTAAAGATGAAAAGAGGAAGCAAATTTGAAGGATAAGAAGAATATCCATGTAGGGAAAAAAGCTATATTTGATTAGGAAAGGATTAAGTACAAACCAAAATAGAGATATGTAATCAGGAATTTAGTTAAATTCAAATTAGGTCATCTCATTGTTACTCCCTAACCATTGTAGTGGTGATCTAAATCTCCTAACAGAGTTTCCTTACTAGTTATTTGCAAATCCTCTAACAAGGTGGTAGTTCTATTGAATTTTCTAAAGACCTCTTATAAGGCCACTCCTAATAGGGTTATTAAATCATCTAATAGTGTCACACCTAACACTATGCTTTGTAACCTTTAATAGGGTTGGCTCCTAACAAGGCTCACTTTAGAAGAGTGAAAATAGTAACTAGTTGTAATTGGTGGTTTTTCCCAAATTGGGTTTCCATGTTAAATCCTCGTGTAAATGTGTTCATGCTATTTTCTTTTATGTGTTTACAACTAAGTTAAAATAATGGTAATCATAGATAACATCTAAAGTATATATGTTAAGTATTTACCAAGTTACAACATTTTGTATGTGTTTACCAAGCTTCAACAATATTTAGTTCTCAGTTTGCATTTTTATATTGACATCTAAGGGATCTAAAATTTATTTTAGTAGTAACATATTCACCCCTTCCCTCTTAGTTACTCTTATATTTTCAACAATTGTTATTAGAGCTTTTTATGCTTGTAGAGAAGGTTTCATGGGCCTAAGCTAATGATTAGGATGTCTTACAGAAGAGAGATCCCCAAGCTGAACATAGACAATTTTACAACATGGCATGGACTTATGAGGTTACACTTGGCTACCATCAGTGACTTGAGATGGAAGTATATTAATACTAAATACAAGACTCCCACTAGAACATTATCTATTGAAAATATTTTTTAAAAGAAGAATCATAATATCATGATGATTGATATTGCATATGCTCTTAGTTATGCTAAATTTGATGAAGTCAAAGATTGTAGGACAGCTCATGAGATGTGGATCAAGCTGAAAGATACATATGGAGGATATGATAATGTAAGAAGAGCTAAGGCTGAAAGTCTTAGAGTTTATTTTGATCAAATTAAAATGAGAGAAGATGAGAACATCGCAAAATATGTGGCAAGGATCCAAGCAAGTGTAAGTGAATTCAACGCATCTAGAGGAGACATTGAAGAAAAAACAAATGTAAGAAAACCTGTATTTAGAACTCTTCTTCCCATTTATCCAATTAGCATGTCTACTATTCAAGAGATGAGATGTGATCCAAATAATAAAATATCTTTGGATTCTCTAGTTGGAAGATTGACAACTTTTGAGTTAGATAACTTTGATAACTATGTTCCTAGTTCAAGGGTTATTGAATATGCTTTTAAAGCTAAACTCTCACTCAAAGAAAAGGGTTAGAAATCTAGATCTAGTCAATCAATAAGTATAGAAGAAGGAGCATCAAAAGAATTTTTAGACAATGATCTTGAAGTTGTTGAAGCCCTACTTGTAAGGAAGTATTCCAAAGGAAGAGGAAAATGAAAAGGTAAATTCCTTTGATCTACTTTTCCTATAAAAAAATTTGTCACATTGCTACTAGGTGTTCAAATAAGGAAATCAAAGATGAAAAGGAAAGAAATAAGAATAAAGGAAAGAAGGATTCCAAGAACTAAAAGAACTACAAGGAAAAAGGTAATAAATATTTTTTTATAGCTAAAGATTCTAATAACAGTGAAGATGAAATGGTATATATTGTTGTGAAAGATGAATATGATGATGAAGGAGATAAGATGACACTTATATCTCATGTTAGCGAAAATGATACATGGATTAATAATAGTGGTTTTTCACATCATATGACTAGAGATAAAACAAAATTTGAGCACATGGAATATTATGATGGAGGTAGTTTGAGATTTGGAAACAATGAACTTTGTAACATAAAAGGACAAGGATGTACTTCATTGACTAAAGAACTTGTACATGATAATGCTTAGTGGGTTGGATGACTAAAGAATAATCTATTGAGTGTGGCATAGTTGAATAACATTGGATTCAAGGTAGAATTCATGAATGGATAGGCCAAACTACTAGATCAAATGGGAAATCTAGTTGTATCTAGCAAGTAAACAAAAGGTAATATATTTTATCTTGATCTCAGTGATTGTTCATGTTTTATTACTCAAGTAGAAGAAAGTTGGTTATGGTACAAAAGGCTATGCCATGTAAAATTTGATAATCTAGTTAAGATAAGAAAACATAAAAGAGTAAGAGGTATTCCTAGTTTGAAGAAACTTGATATGGGTCTATGCAAGAATTGCCAAATTGTTAAGATGGGCAAGGCTAGTTTCAGAAGAAAAAACTATCAGTCAGAAGAATTCTTGGAAATTCTTCATATAGGCTTATGTGGACCTATTGGAATAGGAAGTTATAGTGGAGAAAATTTTTTCATTCTCTTTGATGATTACTATTCTAGAATGATGACTGTAATGTATCTAAAATAAAAATAAGAAGCCTTTCAAAAATTCAAGTGGTATCTAGCAAGAGTAGAAAAGGAAACTAGAAAGAGTTTGAAATAATGAAGATCAGAAAGAGGTGGTGAATTTATCTCCAATGAATTCAATAACTTATGCATTGAAAGAAGAAATGAAAAGACAAGTATCAACTCTTAGTACACCATAGTAGAATGGTATTGCTAAAAGAAGAGATGGATTTATCATGGATTGTGCAAGAATGCTAATGATTGAAAAGAATGTTGCTCTCCAATACTAGAAGGAAGCTATCAGCACTATAGTTCATACCTTGAAGAGAGTCAAGTTGAAGAAAGATTCAAACAAAACTCCTTATCAGCTATGGTATGACTACAAACCTAATATTAGTTACTTGAAAGTGTTTGGCAACAATTGTTGTATATTGAAAGAATCTAGAAAAGGAAAATTTAATAGAAAAGGTGATGTAGGCATATTTCTAGGATACTCCTATAGAAGTAAAGCATACAAATGTTTGAACTTGTCTACTCATAAAATTATAGAAAGTGCACATGTTAGAACTGATGAGTTTGGAGAAAAGAATTAAGAAGAAAGCAATAAGGAGCCAATGGATTATAGAAGATTTTTTTAATATGCACCTGATACCCTGCCAAATCTATTTGAAAGAAAGGAAGCTTCATCTCATGAGTCCCCAAAATCTCCAATAGTTACTGAGTTGCAGACAATGCAACCTGAGTTAAAGTTTGAATGATCCAAGTCATAGTTAGAGGGGACCAAGCTATTTTAAACCAAATCTAAAGCAATCAATTCATAGATAGAAGGACCTAAGCTTGAAACTAAAATTCATGATAAATATGGTGGAACTCATTCAAAGCCCAAAGAGCCTATGTTACCAAGATATGTCAAAAGGCATCATGCACCTGATCAGATCATTGGAGACAATTCAGATGGAACAATGACAAGAAGAAAATTGAAAGGTGCATGTTTACTTGCTAAATTTGAACCTAGAAATGTTAAAGATTCTCTAGATAGTGAAAGTTGGATTGAAGAAATGAACATTTTAAGAGATAGAACAAATAGAAAAGAACAAAAATTGGACTCTTGTTCCTAGACCCAAGGATAAAAATGTAATTGGTAGAAAGTGGGTATTCAAAAATAAGCTAAATGAAGATAGAAAAGTTTCAAGAAACAAAGAAAAATTGGTGTGTAAAGGCTATTCTCAAGAAGAAGGTATTGACAATGGTGAGACTTTTGCTCCTGTGGCAAGACTAGAAGGTGTTAGAACTTTACTAGCATATGCAACCCATAAAAGATTTAAAGTGAATCAAATGGATTTTAAATCTACATTCTTGAATGGAATTCTTGATGAGGAAGTCTACATTGAACAATCAGAAGTTTTTGTACATCTTAATAAAAGAGACATGGTTTGCAAGTTACACAAAGCATTATATGGCCTCAAGCAAGCTCCAAAAGCTTGGTATGAAAGACTTCATAATTACTTGGTATAGATTGGTTTTCAAAGGATAAATAATAGAAATAGTTTGTATATGAAGGAAAGACCAGACAAGAAGATTGTGTTGCTAGAAATATTTGTTGATGATACTCTATTTATAGGAAATGATGACTTATGTAAAGCATTTTTAGGAGAAATGAGTAAAGAATTTGAGATGTCTATGCTTGGTGAGATAAAATTCTTTGTTGGATTATAGATACAACATAACAAAAATGGTATCTACATCATTCAATCTAAATATATCAAGAAGATAATAAAGAAATTTGGAATGGAAGATTCAAGACCAGTTGGAACCCCTATGTCTACTAGACATAAGCTTTCAAAGAATGATGATTCCAAAGAAGTAGATCAGATCACATATAGATTAATGATTGGAAAATTGTAGTATGTAGTACACACAAGACTTGATATTTCTCTAGTAGCTAAAATAGTGGCAAGATTCTTAGAAAATCCAAAGGAAAATTAGATGATGGCAATCAAGAGAATCATGAAATATCTAAAAGGTACTAAAGACTATGGCTTATGGTATAAACTTGGATGCAATTTAGACTTGAAAGTAGTTACTCTACTGATTGGGTAGGAAGTATTGATGACAAAAAAAATACTAGTGGTAGAGAATTCTTTCTTGGTAAAAGACTAGTGTCTTAGACAAACAAGAATCAAAATTATACATCTCAATCCACAACAGAGGCAAAATATGTGGTAGAAGCAGTTAATTGTTCTAACATTGTTTGGTTCAAACAATTTTTGGAAGGAATGGAGATAGAGATCAAGGATCCAATAATCATATACTGTGATAATACCAATACAATCAATATATCAAATAATCTAGTGATGCATACTAAAACAAAACACATTGCTATAAAATATCACTTCTTAAGAGAGTTGGTACAAGAGAAAGAAGTTAGATTGGAATATGTTAATACAAAGGAATATATTATAGATATATTCACCAAACCATTACCTAAGGATGCATTTTTGTATCTAAGAGGTAAGATAGGGGTCATTCCCCTATTTGAAGTTTAGTAAATAAAGTTTAGTGATACATCAAAAAGAGCTAAGTTGGTGCAAATTTGGAAAGGGCATATTGCAAATGAATTAGTACTTAAGGTACATTAGTATTTATAGAATTATTGTCTTTGGAATGTGTTGTCAAAGAGGTATAAGTTTACTATCATATCTCTAAGAAATTCTTGGAACCAAAATAAAGTGAGGAACAAAAGAACTAAAGCAGGAGAAGTTTTCCAAAGAAGGAGAATTTTTTTGTAAGAGGGTAAAAGTTCTAAATGAACTTGGAAAGAAATTTTTATAGATAGAGAAATAATTCAGTGAAAGGAAGAGTTCATACAAACAGATAGAGTTCTACAAGAACTAATCCAAAATTTCATTATGCTATGACATGAGGTGTTGCCATCAATGCCAAAGAGGGAGATTCTTGGATACAACTGATTAATTATGTAATATCATCGATGTTACACAAATGTCATATCATTATTAGTTAGTATATGCTAAGCTCACTTGGGTAGTAAAGACATTTTTTGTGTCTATCAAACGTTCTTGTGATTGCCTAGTTCAAAAGGTAGTGTCTACTAAGTTCACTTGGTCATGAAAGGAAAGTATGCAAAAAATGAGTGTTAATCGAGCTCACTCAGTTAATGAAGTAAAGTTGGATGGAAGTAGTGCTAACTGAGCTCACTTAGTACCAAAGGATTTTCATGAGTTTGCAGTGTCAACGAAGCTTATGTTGGTTAACAAAGGAAATCATTTATGAGTTAGTTTCTACCAAGCTTTGTTGGCTAATGAAGGATTTTCTTGTTTTGACATATTAAGCTTAATTGATTTATTCATTGATTCTTGTTGACTAAGGTGACAAATATTAATTATTCTGAGTTGTATTTGAGCCAACTTGAAAAAGTGAAAGATATAAGTATAAGGTCAAGATATGATTTCAAAGTGTGAGAAGATGTGCAAGTATGAAGATGTTATTGAATATTTAAAGATGAGAAGAGCAAGTGAATTTGAAAGATAAGCATAATATCCTTGTGGAGTAGAAAAGTTATATTTGACTAGGAAAGGATCAAGCACATGCCATAAAAGATATTTGTAATTAGCAATTTAGTTGCATTTAAATCAGGTCATCTTATTGTTACTCTCTAACCATTGTAGCAATGATCTAAATCTCCTAATAGAGTTGGCTTAACAACTATTTGCAAATCCTCTAACAATGTGATAGTTCTATTGAATTATCAAAAGATCGCTAACAAGGCTACTCCTAATAGGGTGATTAAATCTTATAATAGGGTCACACCTAAGAGTGTTTTTTGTAACCTTTAATAGGGTTGTCTCCTAATAGGGCATGCTCTGAAGAGTGAAAATAATTAGTTGCAATTGCTGGTTTTTCCCAAATTGGGTTTCCACGTTAAATCCTAGTGTCAAATGTGTCCATGCTATTTTCTTTTATGTTTTTGTAACTAAGTTAAAGTAATGGTAATCATAGATAACATCTAAAGTTTATATGTTAAGCATTTACCAAGTTATGACATTTTGTATGTGTTTATCGAGATTTAGTAGTATTTAGTTTTTAGTTTGCATTTTTGTATTGACATCTAAGGGATATAAGATTCATTTTAGTAGTAACTAATTCACCCTACCCCTCTCAGTTACTCCTCTTATATTTCTAACCCTAGAGTTCCTGCCCAGTTAGAACTAGTGTATGCACATAAGGTAAAATCATATGATATATCATACTATAGGTCATAATAAGGTGTTCCTTTCAAATATCTAAATATCATTTTTACTACTACATAGTGTCTCTCTTTAGAATCTACCTAAAATCTTGCTACAATTGTAACTACATTAGCCATATCAAGTCTATTATGTGTCAAATATTGTAGCCCACCAATCATAGGTTTATACTTCTTCTATTTTAGACTAGGGGATTCATCTCTTCTATATAAATTACATCCCATTACCTTAGGTGTTCCAATAGGTTTACAAATTTCTAATCCAAATATTTTAAGAAAATATTTGAGATACTTAGCTTGTGATATGAAAATGACATCTTCACTTTTTGTAATCTACAATCACAATAAGTATTTCATTTCTCCAATTATAATCATCTAAAATTCTTTTGGAAATGTCCTACTATATTCATTATTACATTCAAAGATAATGTCATCCAAAAACATTACAACAATTTGAAATCCATCTTCATTCTTTCTTAGACATAAATTACTATTAGCATTAACTTTTACAAATCTAAAATTTGTCAAATTTTTATCCAATATTTCAACATAGGCTTTAGGTGCTTGTTTCAGCCCAAATTGACTTCTTTAATCTAAAAACCATTTCCTTCTCATCTATTAGAGGAAAACTCTCAAGTTTCTCAATATATACCTCCTCTTCAAGTTCTCCATTTAGAAAAGATTGCTTGACATTCATTCAATAGAATTTTAAGTTCTTGATAGCTACATATGCCAAAAATATTCTTACTATTTCTAATCTAGCAAAATGTGCAAAAGTTTCTTCAAAATCAATTCCTTCTTGTTATGGATATCCTTTACAAATTAATCTTTCTTTGTTCCTCATAGCTATTGAAATTTGATTGAAAAGATCATTGAAAAGAGATATTGCTAAGAGGGAGATTGTTGAAGAAGACTATGTGTTTCAATCATTGTTTTGTCACTGATGTCAAACTTGCTATCTACTATTAAGACAACTACTTATAAGATTCAAGCACTATCACTTAGTTGATTGATAAAGATGATTCGATCAATAAGAGGTAACAATAACACCTAGAGAAAATGTTGAGTTATGATAATGTAATGAAGTAGATACATTGTATCCTACCTAACCCATCCACAATCCTAATTTGGATAATGGATAATGAGAAAGAAATATTGTAATTTATTATTTATAGGAATGCTTGGTCATGAAGAAAAACAGGTTGGTGTCATGTGCAAGAACCTAAGGAGGAGAAGGAATTAAGGGTTTTTCTTCATCAAGTGACCCAAGAGAAGAGTTTTCAATGACATGTTCAGCAAGAAGGCTTAAGGAGATGAATGGTTGAAGAGTGAACAAGCTATACAGGCTGCAAAGTATGAATGCCTAGTAGAATTGAAGAATGAACAAAAATTTGTAATCTACAAGAGAATTTGTAAGTTGTATCAGATAAAAGTTCTATTGTTACTCTATAACAATTGTATTAGTCTAGGGTAAATCCTTTGGAGTAAGGTTGAGGTAGTGCCATTAGAAAATCCTTTAACCAGGTGGCATTCCAAGCGAATGGCCTAAAGTCCTCTAATAAGGCTCACTTTTAATAGGGTGATTGAATTCCATTAACTGAGTCACATTTAATAGTGTGTATTGTAGCTTTTATCAGGGTTGGCCTTGTTAATGTAAATAACTATCATTTACAGTTTACTTGGGATAAATGCATTATTTTATTATTTATTAGGTTAGAAACCTAGGATTTTGTGTACTCATATGAGTTGTCTTGTTGACAAAATAGGAGTAAGAAACTCTACTTTAGCACATGGTGTCTACAACACTAGAATTTGCACAAACAACTAAGTCATCATGTAGACTACACAGTTGTTCACACTATTATTTTAGCACATGTTATCTACAACATAATTTTACATGCTACACCTTTGTAGCCTTATCCTCTCATCATCACACTAACTCCTATGCTTAATGGAGGATAACCCACACCTAGTGGACATGTGCTTGGTTGTAAGAATTATCATGTTGCTAACTCATAGGCATTCTACATGCATCATAGAGGCCTTTATATATAGGCACCTCTAGTGTACTATATAATCAATTACAATAATTTGAATTGAATATCATATTGTTATTCTGATTATACTCTGTTGGTCTTTTATCCTAGTTATTGTGCTTCTTGGTCTTGGGTGAATTTTTCCCTAAGGAAAATTCTTACATGGTATCAGAGCCATAGAGGCATCTTTTTATAGCCATCGGAGACCGATCTTTGCTTTTCCTCTTTGAGGAAACCTCAACTTAGAACTAGAGTATTTGTAGATATTTGGAGTGTTTAGAGCCAATGTAGACCTCACCATTACATCTAGAGTGTCAATTTAGTGAAAATCAACTATAAAATCTCCTATATTGGGCAATAGTCAAATTAGAGGCAAATTTATTTTTTCAAACCAATACCTGAAGGCCCATTTTGCAAGTTCAATATGGTCATTTATTAGATTTGATTAATTCATTTTCTAGATCTAAATTTTATTTTTCTCTACAATTTTTCATCTGTAATTAAAAAATAAAATTAGGCCTAATGGGTCTGTAGAGATTTTTTTTTGCAGGAATTGAGTGGTGAAATCTTGTACCCTGTAGGTGGAATATTCTTAGAGAGTCTAAAATATTTCATTTATTAAGCATCTCACAAAATATTTCCAATGCATATTTTAACTGGCAACATCAATCAAATTCTAGCCAATTACCCTACAAATTCTTGGTGATCGACATTCAAGATTCGATGAATATTCAACATAACCATCCTACCAGCACATTGCAAAATCTAGTGGAGCATATTCAATAGTGGCTCACATATTTTTTTAAAACTGTAGTGCTTTGTATTTTAAATATACAAATCCCCCCACATAATGCATGTGGGACTATTTCCCCTTTTTTGATGACATTGACAAAACATCGGAGGTAATTACATTACACCATCAGTGGCTAGAAATCCATTACCAATTATCTGCAAGCTTTTTCTAGCAATAAGATAGGCCCCACTAGGATCACAAACTATCACATGTGGCACCACCTAGGTTTCCCACATGGTGTTTGACAACCTCCTTCACCACGACAATATGGAAGTCACCTCATTGATGTCAACATGGAGTGCCAACAGTGCTAGCCTGCCACATATGCTTATGTCCATGTCAGCACACACAAAAATAGACATCAGCCCATTCAGTATGTTCAATCAGTTGGACACATCATCCTTATCCATACATGACTGTACACTACTAATTTCAACAATGATGTCACCTAGGGGGCCAATTTTCTCCTAACATCATCATTTTGTTGTGTTAAAATTGATGGTTATCTAACCATCATCCATAGGCCAAATAGAACTACTGCAATGGTCATTTGGATGTCAGATTTAACCTTGTGTTTTGCTGATCAGAACCCTCTTTGGATTCATTTTTGATTTTATAGTCTGACTTTGGGAGGCCATATCTTAGTCATCTGAGCTCCAAATCAGGTGCAAGTTTTTTGATTTTGGCTTGAATTTCCCGAACTTTTTAGTGGTGCCATTCTTTTCTAGTTTTTGTGCATAGATTTGTTAGAAATTGTAGCTTTTGGTGACTATACCTATCTAATCTAGTATTTTATAACTTCAGTTGCTCCATATGGGCGTATCTGGACTCCAAATCAAGTTCTATTTTTTTTTTGAAAGTGCATAATTTTTTTGTCTACTTTTTAGATCTTCAACTAGATTATAGGTTTGTGTGAACAAAAAATATCACTTTTAGAAATAGGTCCTTTCTTTGCTTTATATTGCTTCAAATTTGTTGGATTTCTAAGCTACATTGTAAAATTCTAGATTTGAACTATCCAAGGAGGTTGTAAACTAAAAATCAAAAGACCACTATGGTCAAAATTGACAAAGTGGCAAATTGTAATTACACTACTTATAAAGTGCCAAATCATGCATTGGGGGGGTTGATTAACTATTTTTATCTTTTGCGGGGTGCATACATTCATTGATCTCATGGAGAATTTTTGTTCCCCATGTTAGGGTGGTCTTAGACCAAGGTTGACAAAGAGGAACTATCAGAAATGAAATTCCTCACTCATTGATCATCTAAGGAGAGAACATCTAGAAGTATTTCCTTATTTATGTTCCAACAAACTAATCTCTTCCATTGGTTAGATAATTGATCTACCACATATTAACAAACTTTTAGATATCATTTATTTTAGTATCAATTCTAATATCTATAAAGTGATTGACAAGTTATGGTATACTTATGACATTTGGATGTCTTTAGGAATCATATGGAGATCCATGAGTCCCTCCATTTCCAAAGGAAATTCTATCTTTAGTCAGTTTAGTTATGGTTCCTCCAACTCTAGCTGAGATCCCACCTCCTGATAATTGTATTGATTCTACTTATCCAATTCTAGTGACAGATGCTTCTAATTCATTGTAGTAGGACATACTATGTCTTCCTTCTTTAGCTTCATGGGATGACTTCCTTCTAGATATTGTAGGGCTATTCATGGAGTCTCACATTGAAGATGTGGGAGACATCATTGATGACATCAACCACTTGAGCTTTCTTTTGAGACTAACTCGATTGTGGCTTCTTTACAACAGTTGGAGGAGGAATCTCTCACTTGGGTGAACCCACAATACTAGGTACCACTTTTGTGGGAGGAAGAAACTTCAAAAAAATGACAAATTTTCGCATCTCCATTTCTCGTACGTTCACGCGAACATGTTTCCGCCGAGTGTTCACGCGAACATATCGTGCCATGTTCATGCAAACAAGTACGCAACACATGTTCGTGCGAACATATATTGACAAAATTTCTGGCAGCTTAAAACGTCTTCTTCACTTTTCCAAATTCATTTTTACGGCGAGCATTGTTCATTGAGCGTTCGGGCAAACGTGTGACTTGAGAAACTTCCGTCGACATCATCTTCTCATTTTTGTTCTCATTTTCATTATCGGGTATGTCAAAATAATATTAATTTAATGTTTTCAACATTTTTTAAGTATTCTTTTTTATATTATCAAAATAGATTTTAATGTTTTCAATGCATTCTTTTTGTGTTTTTAAAACATATTTGAATGTTATATAGTTTTTAATAGTTTTGAAAATATATTTGAATGTTATTTACGTTTTTAATAGTTTATAAAACATATCTAAATGTTAATTTAATATTTTTATTGTTTATTTATATTAATTTAGAAAATAGAAAAATATTATGTAGAAAACATTAGAAAAAATAGTAAAAAATATGTAATATAAAATTTAGGGAAAACACTAGAAAACAAATTTTTAAAAAAATTACGAAAAAATTAGAGAATTTATAATTTAATATAAAATTTAAAAAAAAATTCATAAAAAAATATTTTAAAAAATTAGAAAATTTATAATTTAATATAAAATTTAGAAAACAAATAGTTAAAAATTAGAAAAAATTTTAAAAAGATTTTTAAAAAATTGAAAATTTAGAAAAAACATTAAAAAAATTAGAAAATTTAGAAAAAAATATTGCAAAAACATTACAAAATTTAGAAAAAAAATTACAAAAATATTAGAGAATTTATAATTTAATATAAAAATTTTTAAAAATATTAAAAAATAAATTTAAAAAAAATTAGAAAAAATATTAGAAAATTTATAATTTAATATAAAATTTAGAAAACAATTTTTTTTAAAAAATTGCAAAAACATTAGAAAAATTAGAATTTAATATAAAATTTAGAAAATAAACTTAGAAAAAACATTACAAAAACATTAGAAAATTTATAATTTAATATAAATTTTTAAAAACAAATTTAGAAAAAAAATAAGAAAAATGTTAGAAAATTTATAATAATATAAATTTTAGAAAAAAAATTTAAAAAAATATTAGAAAAATTATAGTTTTCAAATATTTAGAAAATAAATTTAGAAAAACATTAGAAAAAATATTTTTAAAAAAATTAGAAAAACATCACAAAATTTTAGAAGTCAAATATATATATATATATATATATATATATATATATATCTGTGTGTGTGTGTGTGTGTGTGTGTTAATGTTAAATGTAAATATGTCAAATTCAGTTTAATGTCTTAATCTTAAAAGTTTAATTAAATGACATATCTTAAGGGTCTAGATCCTGAATTGTACATGTAAAAATATAGATTAAAATGTATAATTTTTTATTTTGAACATAGATGTACATGTATATTTCTTCATGGTTAAAAGTAAATGTATGTACATATTTTTAATAAATTCACATATTTATATGTATAATTTGTGTATATGTTAACTATTGATCTTAATTTATCTTATAACTAAGTGTAATCAACTATATTTAATAACACATGTCTTAAGGGGAGATCCTAAATTATACATAAGAATGTAGATTAAAATGTATATTTTATTTCATAAATGTACATGTAAATATGTTCATGTGGTAGATATAGATGTACATACATATGTTTTCAATATTCATGTTTAAATGTACATATGTTATTATTTTTAATGTCTTAATAATTAGAAGTATATAATTAACTATATAATTCAATGACATGTCTTAAGGGGAGATCCTATATTATACATATATAAGAATGTAGATTAATTTTCATTTCTACCTATATGAATATAACATACATGTACATCCAAACCCTAACCCTAACCCTAACCTTGACCTTAAAATTTAATTTTTAAACCCAATATTATAAATGATAATAAATACACTAAATCATAATCTTGAACCAAATCATAAACTTCATATGCTAAGTTCCCTTATCCTAAATTCTTAACCATGGACTTTAATATTAACCCTTAAATTTAATGCTAGAAATTATGTAAGTTCGTGTAAACCCTAACAGTGTCATAAGGTCTTAAATCTTACCCTAAAATTGAGCCTAATTACACTAAAACCCTATTTGAAAACCTAATTGGAGCCTAACTTACATAAAATTAAAACAAGTTCACCCTAATCCTAAATTGTTAAAAATTACATTTGAGATACATGCACATACATGAAATATGACCCTTGTTTTAAATGATATATATGTAACCCAACTTGAAACCTAAACCTCGAAACATTATTTTTTTTATTTTAAAAAAAGGGGTAAAAATTTATTCAAATAAAACCAAATTACAGAAGGCCTCAGACCCAACCAACCAAAACACCAACCCAAAACCAATTACATTCTGTCATTTTCCACTAATTGCTCTAAAGTCCCAGCAAGATCAGCAGGAAGATCATCCCTAACAGAAATATCCCAACTAGCACCTTTCTCTGATGCCCATTTTTCCAAGACATCAACCACTCCATTCCATTCCCTAGGAATATGATAGAAAGAGATCCCATCCACAAAGCTACTCAAGTGGAGAATCTCTCTAACAATAGTGGCAATTTCCCAACTGCATTCATCCACTCTCCGGTTATTTATCGTATCACAACAATCTGAGAGTCAGACTCACACACCATTCTCCTCCAACCAAGAGAACAAGCCCACTCCATAGCCACCTTAATGGCCAAATCCTCCATCATTATTGGATTGAACTCCTTTCTGAATAGAGAATATGAAAATAACATTGTCATCTGCATCTCTCCCAATCCCCCCCACTCCAGCTAGTCCAGGATTCTCACGGGAGGAGCCATTAGTGTCAATCTTTAGGACTGCATCAGGAGGAAGACTCCATTTCCCCACTCTACAAACCTTCCTCTTTCGTGGCTGAGATCCCTTACTGCTACTAGTTCCAAACCCTTTATCCACTAATCCTAAATTCTTGATAATACGAGAATCACCAGGATCTACCGGCTCTGACATATCACATTTAGCAGAGATAGTCTCTTGAAGCCTAGTTAGGATCAACTGCCATAGTTTGGTGGCTCCCAAGTTGGAATTATAGAAGATCTAACGGTTACGCTCCAACCAAAGAGTCCACAGAATGAAAGAACCAATAGCCCAAGCCACCTGAAGGAATTAAGTTTTCGTAGGGGGTCTGCCAAGGCTGTCCCAAAATTTAATAAGAGATTCGGCATGAATACGGCTATGGCACCACGCCTCCCACCACTTATGCTAGATCTTTCTAGAGAGAAGACATAAGAAGAAAACATGAGAAACATCTTCCCCATCCAACATACATAGGGGATAGAAAGAGGGTCCCTGAAACCCTCTTCGCTGGAGATTATCCCAAGTAAGACACTTATTTTGCGCAACCAACCATAGAAAAAAATTACATTTCGGCCAAGAAAATTTATTCCAGACCTTCCTCCACTAGGGAACCACTTGAACTACATTACATTGGCTATCTAGCTGAGCATATCCCTAGGCCACAGTGAACTTACCTTTTGGGCAAGGACCCCAAGCCAGGATGTCTTTGTCTTTAGAAGAGCTGTAAAGCCTAGTAGAGAGAAGATGTGCCAGTTCAGCCCGAATCTCTGAGGAGCCCCCTATGGGCCAAATTTGTGGATCCTTCGAACTAGCCACCTCCATCAATCCACACCTCTGAACAGTCTTGAAGTGAGCTACCATGGTCTAACCTGCAGAAGAAAAAACTTGAAATAGAGGCAAAAGGTGGGGAAAACTGGAGATAATAGGAAGGTGGCCATCCCAAGAGTCCTGCCAGAATAACACACTTGACCCCTCATTACAGATCCAGAAAAGGCCATCCTTAATAAGAGGAGCACCCCTTTTAAGGGTGTCCCAAATAAAGGACCCCTTACCATTAAGCTCAAGTCTAGGAATATCCTGGACCTCCACTCCTAAGAAATACTTATGGGTCAGAATCTTGGCCCAATCTCGATCTTGATTCTTGCACCATCTCCAGTATAACTTTGTAGCAAGAGCTTTGACATCGAGAGCCATACATTTAAGGCCTAGACCCCCAAAAAACTTAGGCAAACAAACTGTGTCCCAGTTGAGTAAGCTCCATTTAGAGGATTGGAGATTGCCTGACCAAAGGAATTGTCGTGACAAAGCATCAAAATCTTTCAAAACTCCCACGGGAGGTGTTTGCACTAAACACCTCTAAATCGGAAGAGCCTGAATCACAGTCTTGAGCAGGGTAACCCTCCCAACAGATGAGAGCCACCTATGAGTCCAGTGACTCACTCTGCTAATAATATCAATCAAGAATTTCAAACCTTGAAACATTATCATTTAGGAGTAATATAAATAATTTATTAGGTACCCTTTAATTGAATTCTCTAATAATACCCTCCAAAATATAATAAAATCTTTGAATAAAAAATTAACTCTAACCATAACCAAACTCTCAACTTTAAAGTTATCTTATACTTATATGCAAATTAATCTAGGTCTAGATGTGTTACAGATTATCTAGGTCCATGATGTGTGATGTATGTTTAATTACATGTGTATAATTTTTAATGTTAAAAATAAAAAAGTATGTACAACAGACAATTTAGCTCTTCATACATTTTTATAGATATGGCTTCACATGATATGCTTGATGCGGCTTTTGGTGCAACACTTGATGTAGTTCCTACTGTGGCTCCTACTATGACACAGGTTGATGTGGTTCCTGTTGCAGATCTCGATATGGCTCCTCATGCAGCTCGTGGTGGGGCTCGTGCTACAACTTCTGGTGGGGCTCCTCGTGTATCTCAATGTAGGGTTCATCATGCAACTCATGTTATAGCTCCTGGTGCGGCTCATGTTCCAAGTCAGGTTGCACTTGCAGCTCCTGCTGGAGGTCCTGCTGCACCACCTTCACGCATCGATATTGATGCATTATTTTCATTTTTAGAGCATGAGGTTGCTAGACTGTAGCACTCTATATTGAGCTTTGATGATGGTGTTTATAGAGACATATGTACTACGATATGTAGGAGTTTACAGGATTTGACAGCTAGGTTTAGAGGTCACCATTCATTTACTCCTGCCATATTAGCTTCCATATCTAGGGAGCTTAGGGCTAAGGTTTCAGGAGATGCATCATTTGATGACGTCAAGAGGGTAGCCCCCAAATATGTCATTCAAAGAGAGTTATTTCCATCTTATGAGGGGACACAAGGTAGGGTGAGAGGCTACAGAGTCACACGATGCAAAGACCCTATTATTGCTAGCATGATCTATCCACAATTTTTAGCTGCATATGGTCGTTATCCTAATAATGACCAAATACCCCTTTATTTTGCACAACAGTTGTACGCTGAGTTCCGTATAGGTTTCAATGTCAACTACTTGGATATTCTTGATTATTACAGATAGGGGCGTGGCCGGGTGGTAGATCATGACTAGTACCGCAGTGTAGATCGTCTACCACCTACAGATCTTAGACATTTTGTTGGACCGAGGATGCCTCCTGTGATTCCTACACATGCGCCTATTGCAGATAGAGTTGTCATTGCTTCCCAAAGGGAAGCAATTGACACTATTGGGCACATTGCATCTGCAATAGCTAGTATCACATTAGATTCTATTGGTCATTATCTTCATAGTCGACGTCATCGTCCACTTGGTCGACCATCTTCACAGGCATCTAGTAGCACTTCAGGTGCCTCCTCTGATGATGCATATAGAGCTGCTGGGCTACCACTGCCAGGCGATATTCGTGGTCTTTCAAGACAGTAGACACATATGGATATGTCACTATATTTTTTGCAGGATATGTTGCACTTTATTAGCTATATTTCTGATACATAGAGGATTCTAGTACACGCGGTGATGGATGTCATTAGACAGCATCAGAGCCCCAACACAGTTCCATAGATACAGGCCGCCACACCAGTGACAGATGATACACCTGTGCATAGCTCACAACATTCAACACTAGACTCACGACACTCTACAGATGACTCGAGCATATGAGTTGGAGATGTCCATATCATAGCTGAGGGCCTTGATGATTTTGGTGAGCAGTTGCGAGGCCTATCTGAGATTGATACTAGTTCGACCCTGGGTCTTTCATCATACATGGACCTGTTATTCAGACCTGGTAGCACTAATTCTACACCAGATGTACTCATCCAGTTACACAATCCACTTCACTTAGATTTACTAGCAGTTGGACATGGAGTTTTAGGCTCAAGTGCATCAGTAGATGATATGATGGAGTCTGCTAATCATCCTCCACCTCCGGAGACCCAGGTACATATATAATTTATTTTTAATTTTAAATATAGATGAAATTAAAAAATATGTTCATTCATTGAAAATTTTAGTTTAGATATATATGCAGATATTTAATTTAATCTTTAACTGGTAATAAATCATGTAGGCACAGGTTGTTGAGCACATGGTTACACATACTGTTGGTTTAGGGCATCATATACATGAGAGAGATGATTCTATTGAGGCACCTGGTAGTGCTCAAGTACTTGAGTTTTAAATAGTTTGTTTAAAGTTATTTAAATATTTTGAAAACTAGATATATATCTATATATATGAAAATTTGTATTTAATTTGAATGTATATGTACATGATGCACGTATGTATATATATGTTTTAAAGATAGAACTCTAACACATGTATGTATATATATATATATATTTGCAGGGCTTGGTTGATGCGCCTCAGTGAGAGGATGTATAGGAGACTTGATCAGAGGGTCATTCTATTTGTATGCATCTTGAGGGGTCCTTCTAGTAGTAGATCAGATTTATATATTTTTTTTGATGCATATATATTGGAGGTCCAGTTTACATGTACACGTGTATTTCATTTCCTTGATGACATCCATGTACTTTCACTTTTTATTTGATTATTTAGTATTTTAGTGTTAGATACCATCACATGTACGTATATATGACTTTTTATATTTTTCTACATACGTATATTTACTCGAGATTTACAGTTTGCATTTCAGATACATAGAGATATATTAGATCTGTAGATGTTTATTCTTGAGACGTGTATATGTGTACAAGTTGATAAATGAATTTAAATTATTAAATTCATCCATGGTACAATTAATTTAAATTATTAAATTATATAATTTTTTAATAAACTAAATTTGATAATCAAGAACTTATGATCATACAATTAAAAATATATTTAATTCAAGATGAAATTCAATAGTTTGAAAAAAAGTTGATATTTAAGAATTGTAACATAGATAATGAAATTGTGTAAGTTCGAACTAACTTCTAGCCTATTTATATCGAGTTGTTAAATTATTAAATTCATCCATAGTACAATTAATATTATAGCTTTTTAAATAAACTAATGATAACTGAAACTCAGATATTCAGATTAAAAACACAATTTCACCAAAGTTGATATTTAGATTATTATAAAATAAATCTCAAAGGTCTAATCAACCATGATGTACACTTATAACATGCAATATTTTTTCATGATCTTCACTGTCTAGTCTCCACTTGCGACGTGCACGCTTAAGTTTGACTGGATGCAGACAAAGCCCTGTAGCAATGACCAGGTGGCTATATTGTAAAACTTTGTTGTCAGGTTGATAATCAACAAAGTGTATTCCATATTGGACTATTTTCTCTTGCTTCAAATATGTCCCCTCTATCACAACAGAACCTGTACCACAAATTTAAGTGTTTTAAAATTTGACAGATATGAAGTTACCTAAATATATATATATATTTAAATATATATGTGCATGTACATATGTATATGTATAATTTACCTATGGGGAACAACATTCCATCACTTTCTTCAGGGTCATATAACTTTGTCCTCTCTGCAGTACATCGCAATAAATAATAACTGACACATTCATGATTTGCAAGCTCAAAAATCATTGCAAAGACATCTCCCGCATAACAAGTATACATGAATGCATGTGTACAATATATATAAGACAGTTGAAATCGATAATTAAATAAAAACTTGAGATTAATTTTTATGACACTCACCCACTTTTACCAATCCAGAGATATGATTATAATCATCAGAAATCAATGGAATATCATCAAAATTTTCATCTTCTTTATCAAATTTATTAGTAACATCAAGTGGTACTGAAATCCATGCACCTGTATATCCACGTGTCTGATTGATGCATTCTTCATAGTTTTCATCAATGCAACTGTCACAAAAACATGAGTATTCTCTTGTCTTCAATGTCCAATTGCAATTATTGGTACTCATGACTGAATGTAAAGAACGTGTCTTTTCTATCCTCTTGCAACCATGCATGTTTTTTCTATTGACACCTGAAAGTTCGTTAAATTGAAAATATAGAAAAATTAAATTTAAACTTCAATGAATTCAAAAATAAAACTTAACAATAAAATTTTATAATTTAATCGTGCATAAAAGTTAAATAGATGTACACATCCATACCTGTTATCTCCCAGAAGACTCTATATGGTGTCTGTCGACTCATTGTTGATGATGTTCTGACCTCATCTAATGCAAAATGAGTCTTACACCATTCAACAACATCATGTGCATCATTTACATGAACTCCCTGATAATTCATTTGATATTTTTGCAAAGCACATTTGATGCAAGCTCCAACACCATCATGTTCACCTTTTCCATGACCACTCTCAAAGAAATTCCATATGTGTTTTATATTCTCATTGCGATGATATCTACACACTGCATAAAATGGTCTAGATGATTTAAACTGTGCGGCAAATCCATCAGACCAAACATAATGTTTATCAACATTTATGTTTCTTTCTTTCAAATAAGAAAAGAACATATTGAAGCAATGTTCTACATAGTGAATGTCATGTTCTTTATCATCACTTATATAAAAATGATATTCCTTTATAATTACTCGTGCTTGAACTATACTCTGAATACCATCCAAATCTAACTGTGCATGTCTATAAAAAACATGTACCATAATAGTGACCTGCTTATTAAAGTAATAATTTGATTGACTTGCTTTCTGATGAACAAATGAATAGTTTTCTGCAAAATCAACAACTGATACAATTTTTCCAAGTGGAAAATTATCTCTCAGAGTTTGAAACTGTTGTGCTTGCCACTTTACAAAAAATGCATCACAAATATAAGGTTGAATAAATTTCTTAAGTCTTTCCATAAATGTTAGAACAGGCAACTCCTCTTCAACATATTCCAACCTTTTTGTTTCTTTCCCCAACTTTGTTTCATTCTTGACATACTTGTAACTTTTGCAATTCAATATTTTTGTTACATCAATATTTTCAATTTTCAAAGGAAATAGAGCCAATTCACCACATGTTTCACATAATGCTTTGAAGCAATTTATTTGACCAGCTGGATCATCTATGTTGTCATACAAAATGGATGATATAAACTCACTTCTCCTACTAGGAGGAGCAACATGAAAACCATATGTGTCTTCTACAAACTTTCGAAATACCTGATAGTGGAGATCAAACTCAATATGATGACGAAAACAACACATTTCAAACACTTTGTTTGACCTCACAAAGTATGGCTTCAATTTTTCAAACAATGTTTGCCCAACTTTTACATTAGGATGTTGACTACAAAATGACACATATAACTCATGCTATGTTGTGTCCAACCAATGTTTTGTATGATGTTCATATTGACTAGGTGCAATCCTATGCCTGATAACATCTCTACTATTTGATGAAGGATGAGTGTTATCAATCCAAAATGATATGATTAATTTTTTTAATAACTCTTCAATCCTATCAGAATGAGGTGCTCTACACATGATTGCCCAATTTCCCTCCATAGTACTATCATCCACAATTAATCTTCTCTTAACATATTCTCTCATTGTTTTCCTACTAAAGCCCATTTCAGACGAAATTGAAGATATTTGTCTATTTTGGGTCATATTCTTACTTACAATAGACATCAACATCACTTTTCTTGCCATAGACTTATCTTTAGTTCGAGAGTGTTTTCCTATGTTTCTCAAACCTTGTTTAACATTTTCAATCAAATCAGTTTGCATGTTAGAAAATCTTCTCTTTTTGATGCTGTGTTTACACCTAACAATTTCAATGCCTCTTGCAACTTTTTTTGTGTAAGAAAAAGTGAAAGCAACTGAGCTTGTTCAAGTGTTTCCGTATTATCAAATTGAGTCATAATTTCTCTTATCTTCTTCTTCATTGACCTTCTCTCAGACAAACTTAATGGTTGAACACTAGCTGCAAGTTTTCTCAATTTATCTACATCCATTTTAAGTAAATGATCTAAATTCTTATGAGAAATACCATACTTTACAGATTGGACAATATTTAAGAGTTCATCCATACTAGTTCCTGCACTCGATCTTGACCCTTCTCTGATTTTTTTTACTATAATTTCTACAGGGACTGATCTTGAGCCTTCTCTAACATACATTATTTGAGATTCAACAAGGAAAGATTTTGACCCTTCTCCGACTTCTGTTATTTGAACCTCTGTAGGGACTGATCTTGAACCTTCTTCAACATTCATTGTTTGAGATTCCATAGGGAGTGTTCCTAACCTCTCTCCCATAGGCACTACTTGTACTTCTGTTGAGCCTTCCTCAACATTTCCTTCAGCTTGTTTAATTCGATGATAATGTGCCACAATTTTTTGAATATTTCTTTGTTTTGCTTCATCAGATCTTTTCCTTGCATATTTGTTTTGCCTTCCTCTCTTGTTTCCCATTATAAATCAAAAATAATAATAATTTATCCCTTGCCTCAAGATAAATTTCGTGCAGTAACCAGATAAAAAAATCACTGTATGAATTTGTCTGTCGCTGTCAGTACTTTTAAATTATTTGACAGAAATCAATAGAATGCAGCCGTCTGCAACAAGACATAAATATTTTTCATTATATGACTAAAATCTGTGAGTCGCATTCTTTACAAGTAGAAAAACACCAAATCCTTCTTAAGCCATCATTGAATCACAAAAAAATAACATGGTATGAATACTATAATGTTTGTTGTAAAAAATAATTTTTTCTTTCTTATAAAATATATAATTGTTTTGTCTCTTTAATTTTTTTGTTCTTATTGTAGGACTAGAAAAACGGGTTAAATGCATAATATACTATGAGAAATCACAAAACTCAATCAACATACAATAACACCCACTAGTCTACCATGAAATCCAAACTAATAAAAAAAAGTAAACACAAGGTTAGAAACCCCCGCTTTTATTTGTAGCTCCCATGTCCTTTTTTCTGCAAATGATGTAGCTCCAAAGTTTCTTAAAATGCAAATTTTGAGTGTTTTGAGTGATTTAGAGTGTTTCTTAAGGTCTTGGGTTGTAATGTAAGGTGTGGAAGTGTAGATTAGGGTTTTGGAACCTAGAATGAAACACCTAATTACCAAGTGCACCCTAAAACTACCAAGTGTGCCCTGAAACTACCAACTACGCCCATGAAGTGTGCAGTTGGTAAAACAGGGTTGCAGTTGATAAAAGAGGTCAAAATTTGATAATTAAGATGTGGGTATGCAAGATATGAGTGCTTTTTATATTATTAAGTGTTTAGGGATGTTATGCAATGTGAGGAAATGTTAAATCACCTAGGGTTTTGATATGAAAAGTACAAATGTCCTAGGGATGTTATGCAAGTGCAAATGCAAGGTGTCATTTTGAAGGTATGCAAGATGAAGATTATGATGTGTAAAATGAAGGTTAGGGTTATGTTTTGGACTTGGTAAGGATGTTAAAGGTAGGTGTACACAAAGTGGACTATGCAAGGGATGGTTTCCTAGGGTTGATAATGATGTTTAGGCTATGCAAAATGAGGATAGGTAATCAAGAAGACAAGTTGGTTGATGGACAATTTGATAGGGTTTGATAGTGAAAATAATGTTAGGGTTTGAAAAATGCAATATGAGGGGGATATGCCACTAGGGTAAGTCAAAAATGACATTTAGAAATATGATTATGCTAATGATAGCTCGGTATACATAAGGTTTTTTGAACTTAGGTGAAATCTTTACAAGGTATTAACCTAAGAGTTTATCGTTATGACAATAGACTTTGGATCTTGATCAAAAAAATGACAAAAAAAGATAAGATCAAAATGACAAAGCCAAATCTACCTTGACATAGGTAGCAGTTGGAAAGCTGGGCTAAAACTAAGGCAATTCTAAGAACTATGTTTTCCAAATTTTTTGTTGAAAAATGGGTCAAACTTTACTAGTGCCTCTATAGAGATGGAGAAAAGGCCCAATTGGTGAAGGGATTGAGAAGAAGAGGGATATGGAGATAAAAGGAAGAGATAAACAAAGATAGTGAGAATGAAATATATAACTAAGAGAAGGTAGAGAGGGAGATATAGGGATAGAGATGGATAAAGGGAGAGATGGAGAAGAAATATGGATATAGAGAAGAGGTGTATGTGGAGAAAAAAATGGATAGGTGATGAGAGAAGTGAAAGGGGTAGACAGAGATGGAGGGATGAATATAAAAATGAGACACAAGTAAATAGTGTTTGTGTGTGTGTGGGAGAGGGAGAGAGCAGTGAGGGAGAGACACATTGAAGGAGATAATTCGAAATGAATGCTCAAAATGATGTGTAGGACATCCGAAATGATGGTTAAATTAGTCAAGATGAGGGTTGGGTATGCAAAGATGCAAGATGGAAGATGCAAAGTGATAATTTTTGAGGTGAAATGCAAAGGATGCAAGCTTAAATGCTAATGATTGCAATGTGAATATGAGGGATACTAAAAAGGTGCTATATGAAGTCTATATGGTGCAAGTATGAGGCTCAAACTATGAAGAATGCAAGTGGATGCTATGCAAGAGTGAAATCTATGTTTTGCCAAGCATGCTTAGGAGCACAAGTTGCTATGTTTTCCAAGGTTTGAATGTATTGAACCAAAGTTTGTAATGTTTTGACAATGTTTGATATTTTGACAAGGTTTTGCAAATTTTCAAGGTGTAAATTTGAATTTTGGCTTTTATCTTGATTATGTTTTACACACACACAAGACACATTAAGACAAGAATAGCTGTTGTTAAAAGTGAACAGTCACACCACAACCTAGGCTTTAGGACTGTATCCACTGAATTCCTACTTGAACCAAAGTTTAGCCACGCTTATCTAGAGTTGACAACTTAGGACCTTGGCACCACAGGCTCCCCCTTATAGCACACTCACTTCTCGGGGCTACCAAGATCCACTTCCCAAGGGGCATGACTTCCCAAGGGATTGTTGTCTCTACTAAGGACTGCGAGAATGTAGGATGTCTTCACGGGCATGGGTGACCCCTTGAGCCAGTGGATAGAAAGGATTTTGGCCACTAAAAATTGGTTTTTAGTAAGGGCATTCTGTTCAGCAAGTGAGTGATAAACTTCCTCAGAAGGTCTCCCAGCCCCGAGAATCGGGGTTTGACACACCACAAGGATACTGGAGGAGAGCTATCACTCAACAATACTGCCGACATGGCTTTCACAGTAATCGAGTTTTATCTAGTGGCTGGAATGTTGACCTAGATTTTGGCCTATTACCGCTCTGAGGTCATCCCTTGGCATACCCAATATCGAGTATCTTGGTCCAAGGTAGGCCTCCTATAGAAGTTACATGGATTTCTCTTACACCCAAGATCCACGAATGGCGAGGGGAGAGGATACGTCCAATGCAACTCCTAGGGATTTAAACACTATAAATATGTTAGGCGGAAAATAAAAAGTTCATTTTAAGCACCAAACGAAGTGTTATTTAATCTAATAAATCCACACACATGGTTTTGACAAACACACAATGGTCTTTGACAACGTCCTACAAAGCGAACATTAGTAGTTTGTCATGATCACGTCTTCATTCCAAAATCGCCACATGCTGCAAGGAGACCATTAGTAACATAAAATCATCTAATCTATGTTCTAGAAGGAAATGAAAACCTTAGATTATTTCTTTATAGAAATTGAGAATTCATAAAGAGTTATGACACATTTATTTTTATCGAATGAATTTGATTTGAAAATAAAATAAAATATTTTTTTATTAATTCAAGTTATAAATTGAAAAATTCAATTAAATGTGAATGAAGATAAGAAATATTAGTGAAATCGTGAACGAAGATAGGAAGAATATTAATTTGCAAATATTGAGAAATCTCTCACCTACCTTCGATTTATCTATGGACAAAATTCGTGGCAAAGATAGGCCTGCAATGCACTATCAGGTTGATACTAAATATGGAGATTGATGGCACAAAATGACGTCTATAATGAAAATTTGCAATCAATGATTGAAACGTGAGACATGGTGGTTTTTGTTTCGCGGATAGAATGATGTTTCATGCATGTAGGCGTAGGGCCCATTTTTGATAATTTTTTGGCTTTTTCGATTGTTCGCACAAACACAAAATTTTTAGCTATGTTTGTGTGAACATAGCCAGATATTTTTTTGGCCGTCGTGAAAGTGCAACAAATATGTTCGCCTAAACATGTGTTCGTGTGAACATGCATAATATGTTCGCTCAAACACAGTGTTCAAGCGAACGCTCAAAATTAGGAAAATTTGAACTCATTTTTCATTATTTTTTTATTTTTTGCTCTTTTGACTCCCATAATTGTAGGAGAATGATCTCCTACTATAAAATAAAAAATTTCAAAATGTGTTGCTTGGAGCAAGCTTTCCAACAACTATAATTTTAATACATATTTTAGTCATTAAGAATTTCAAATATGAGTTTAACTCATTATAGGTTGATTACCGGTTCATTACCGATTGAACATCAACCGACTTCGACACTTCGGGAAAATTAGTAAATTATGTCAATTTTTTTTTGAAAAATATGTAGGCACTAGCTTATTGAGATACCTTACTATTCAAAAAAAATAAATTTGGTTTATAATAATTTGCCTTCAAATTATCTGTGTCAAACAGAACGTATGTCTAAATTACGATTCGTGTCACTTTAAAACTTCATAAACTATACAATATTCAACAAAAATAAATCAAACCAAATGCAGACACTAGATATTGATGTTAAAAATCGAATGCCGAAGGAATTACTTCATTATCATTTCTAGAAAAAAAGTTATGTGTGTCAAACGGACTGTCACTCTTTAAAATATTGAATTTTATTATGTACCACTTTTCAGAGGAGATAAAAAAAATTGACATAAATATATATATTTTTAGATTAAAAAATATAGTTACAAAGTAGGAAAAAAGTATTCAAAATCACTAGTTTATGTCATCTCAAAATTATTTATAGTTTTGGATATTTAGTCACTTGAACGTGACATTTGTTGCAAAAATATTGATTTCAATGTCAAAATTGGTCAAAAAGTGGAACCCATTATTGTGGGATCACCCACTTATGAGGAGACATTTCAATCTATGGAGATTGTATGCCAGTTTCCTCAGACAAAATATCTTTAGAGGATTCTTCCTATTAGTTGGGGAGTGTTCTCTACTACACCTATGGCACCATTTCTTCCTTCAGGGAGGACTATCATTCAACTTTTATGGTGTAACTTCTTCAATCATCAAGGAGCTTCTATCATAGGTGTGCATCCATCATTGAGGGGGTGTGACATTGATTCTCTTCCTCCATCTTCCTATAAGGATGCTTCATCATCTTTGGAGTTTGATTCATCTTCATACATGGACATGTTACCTTGCTTGCCACCATCTTTTGGGCATTCACTAGATTGGTTTGTGGCATCTTTATTCATCAAGGACTTGTCAAAATCTAAGAAGAATTTAGAGGCAACATCCATAGCATATTACATATGGATTACTCTTCCATCTTCCTATCCATAATGGGAAGTATACTTGCACCTATACTTGTTGTTTCTTCTTCCTAAAGGGAGAAATGTTGTTTATCGGCATTGGATTTTCTTTTGTCTTCAAGCACTCATCATCTAGAGATCCTTCACTAAGGGGGGATTTCATTGAGGGATTCTCTATTTCATATGCAAGATGTATGTCATAATGAGGGGGTCTTGATTGCTCCATCCATACATGCATCTTTCTTTATTGTACATATCTCTCTTTTTTTGGGGAAAGGTTTTTCCCATGAGGTTTTCTCTCCTTCTCTATTTGTAGAGAGATTTCATTGCATTTAAGCATTGCATTGTACTTGGGTACCTAACATGGCCTAGTAGTTCGGACCCATTACACATTTCATCATAGCTTTTGTGAGCTTAAGTGCATTCCCCTAAGTTGCACTTAAGGGGGGGTGTTAATGTCAATAATTATTATTTACACTTTTTTTAAGTTTACTTAGGATAAATGCATTATTTTATTATTTATTAGGTTAGACACGTAAGAGTTTATGTACTCATATGAGTTTTCTTGTTGACAACATAGGAGTAAGAAACTCTAATTTAGCACATAGTGTCTACAACACTAGATTTTATATAAATAACCAAGTCATCATGTAGGCAACACAGTTGTTTGCACTATTATTTTCGCACATGTTGTCTACAACATAATTTTACATGATACACATTTGTAGGCTTATCCTCTCATTATCACATTAACTCATGTGCTTAATGGAGGATAACCCATACCTAGTGGACATGTTCCTAGTTGTAAGACTTATCATGTTGCTAACTCCCAGGCATTCTAGATGCATCATAGAGGCCTTTATATAGAGGCACCTCTAGTGTACTATATAATCAATTACAATCAATTGAATTGAATATCATATTGTGAATTTTGATCATACTCTATTGATATTTTGTGCTAGATATTGTCCTTCTTGGTCATGGGTGAATTTTTTCCTAAGGTAAATTCTTATAGGCCTTTCATAGGGCATCACTTCAAAAGAGTGAAAAAGGAGTAGCATGTTACCGGAGGTTTTTTCCAAATTAGGTTTCCAAGTAAATCATCGTGTCAAGTGTGTTGATGAATGTGTTGTGTTTCATGCTTTACACTTCTGCAAATTGATTTGATAGTAACCGAGGTAAACTTTAAGCGACCCCCCTCGAAAAAGAGATATAAAAATATTGGCGAATCTTACATTATTTTGAAAAATGGAAAATAATTTCTATTATTAATTGGTGAATCTTTAAATATTTAAATATTTTTTATAACTAAATTTAATAAAAATGTGGCAATTTTAAATATTTTTAAGAACTAAATTATTAGCCAAAATTTCCTAAAATTACCCAATTAGTGAATATTAGCCACTAAAATATACCCTGATAGTAACATATAAGTTTTAGTAAATACATAATGGATGCATGCAAGGATATGAATGTTTTATGGGTTCACTAAATTGTGAAATGTTTTATTTATACATTTAGACCTTGGATAACTTATTCACCCCCCCACTCTTAGTTATTCTAAAGTAATTCCAACAAATGGTATTAGAGCCCTATTAATTAAGAGGACTAGTTTTAAGGTACTAGAAGCACAAAGATCGAGATGTCTAAAAGGGGGATACCCAAGCTCAATAGAGATAACTTTCCTACATGAAAAAGTTCGATGAAGCTACACCTTGGAAGACTTGGAGATCATGCACAATCTACCATTATGGTGTAATAGGTTGATCTAGTTGGAGCCCTAATTGCTAAAGATATGAAGAGGAAGAAGAAAGAACACAATCAAGAAATGTTGGAGATTGCCTCTACCCTAAGCTATGCCAAATTTGATGATATCAAAGGCTATGAAACTACAAAGAAAATGTGGGATGCCTTGCACACCATCTATGGAGAAGAAATAAATATTCAAAGAGCCAAATCTAAGAGCCTCAAAGGTAAGTTTGATGATACGACAATGAAAAAGGTTAAAATATTGCTCAATATGTTGCTAGGATAAAAGAAGTTGTTAGTGCAATAACAGGAGCTACTAGCCATATAGATTATGAAACTATGTTAAGTAAAGCCTTGAGAACATTACTACCTATTTATACTATTATAGTTTTTGCTATTAAAGATTTGAGATGTATTCTAGGGAATGATCTAACCATTGAAGGATTGGTAGGTAGACTCACTACTTTTGAGCTATCTAAGTTTAATAATTACAAACCTAAGAGTCTTGAATTTGCATTCAAAGCCAAGTTATTATTGAAAGATTCTAATGAGGTGAAGTAGAAGAAGAAAAAAACAAATATAAAGTATGTATCTAGTGATAGTGATACCGATGAGGAATATGTTTAACAATTGGAAGCACTACTAGAAAGAATAGTTCAACAGAGGTAAAGACAAGTTCAAAGGTAAGTTACCATCATTTGTTTCAATTGCAATGAGGTTGGTCATATTTCTACAAGATGTACATAGAAGAAGAAGAAGTACAGAGAAGGGAACATGTATAAAAATAGAAGAGAAGAGAACAATATAGATTACAAAGACAAAGGCAACAAGTCATGCTAAATTGCTGAAGAAGAAAGTAGGGATGATTTCGATGAACATGATGATGAAGTGGTATATGTTGCAATTAAAGATGAATTAGATAAAGATGAGGTAACTACACTTGTGACTTGTGTGAATAAAAATGATAGATGGATCATTGGCAGTGGATGCTCACATCACATGACTGGAGACAAAAGAAGGTTCATTACCTTAACTTGTTATGATGGAAATAGTGTAAGATTTGGTAATGATGCACCATATTTGATAAAATGAAAAGGTTCTATCAAGCTCATAGACAAGATTTCATGTGACAATGCTTACCATTTTGAAGGACTAAATTATAACTTGTTAAGTGTGTCACAATTTAATAATCTAGGACGTAAAGTGAATTTGGAAACAAAACTGCCAAGATATATGGCACAAATGGGAAACTAATTGGAAAAGGTGAAACAACTAAAATTAATCTATTCTATCTTGATATAGAGGATGCTACTTGTTTTATTGAAAAATTTGATGATGTATGGCTTTGGCACAAGAGATTATGTCATGTTAATTTTGACAACTTGATCAGTATAGTAACATGAAGAAAGTTAGATGTTTGCCCAAGTTAAAGAAACCTAAAAATATAGTATGCAGACAATGTCAACTGAGCAAAATAAAAAAGTCAAGCTTTAAGACTAAAGATTATACCTCTAAAGAAATACTAGAGATTGTGCATACTTACTTGTGTGGACTAATTGAAGTGCAAAGCTACAGAGGAGATAAGTACATAATGTTATTTGTTGATGATTACTCTAGAATGATATCAGTTATGTTCCTAAAATAAAAATCTAATGCTTTTCAAATGTTTATGTGGTATTTGGCAAGAGTTGAGAAAGAGATAGGTAAGAGTCTAAAATGCCTGAGATTAGATAGAGGAGGATAATTCACTTCAAATTATTTTGAGATGTTCTATAATGATAGAGGAATCAAAAGGAATACATCTACACCCAAGACCCCTCCACAAAATGGGATTGCTGAAAGGAGAAATAGGTCTATAATGGACCATGCCAGAACACTTATGAAGGGGAAGAATGTTAATCTGAAATACTGGAGAGAGGTTGTAAGTACTACTGTATATACCTTGAACCATGTTCAAATCAAGAAAGGGACTCATTCAACACCTTTTGAACTATGGTATGGATATCCACCCAATGTAAAATAATTTAATGTATTTGGAAGTAAGTGTTATATTCTTAAAGATGTTAAAAATGGAAAGCTTGATGAAAAAAGTAAAGAAGGTATATTCCTTGGATACTCCACAAGAAGTAAAGCTTATAATTTTTAAATACTAACACTAGCAAAATTGTGGAAAGTGCAAATGTGAATTTTGATGAATTTATAGGAGTACATGTGGCCAAGCCTATGAAAGAATTAAAATAATACAAATCAATTGTATACTTTTATGAAGGAATGCATGTTGAAGAAGATGTTGCAAATCAAGTTACAAATCAATAGCAAGTATCAGTAACTGTCGAGTTGCATTCAAGAACTGACTTAAATTCAAATGCCAATCTATAGAATGAAGAAGATGCATATTCTAATTCTGAGATTAGCACACATGAAAGAGATGCTGAGATACTTAATAGATATGTACACAATGACTCTGAAGCTAAAAGAAAAAATTTAGAAACAAGAGCTGAGCCAAAATTGTCTAATTATGTCAGAAGACATCATCCTACTAATCAAATCATTGGAAATAAAAATGCTAGGCCAATGACAAGAAAAAAAACTAAAAAGTGAATCATGTTTGATAAGTTTGAAAGAGCCAAAAATAGTAAAAGATGTATTAGAAAATGAAGATTGGTACAAAGCCATGGAAGAAGAGATTGAATAGATAGAGAAAAATAAAACATCGAGTCCAGTTCCTAGACTAGAAAACAAGAATGTGATTAGCACCAAGTGGGTATTTAGAAACAAGTTAGATGAGAATGGTGAAGTCATAAGAAACAAAGCAAGATTAGTTTGCAAGGGATATGCACAAGAAGATGGAATTGACTATTGGGAGACATTTGATCATTTTGCAAGAATGGAAGGAGTAAGAACTCTACTTTCATATGTTGGATACAAAGGTTTCAAAGTTTATTAAATGGATGTTAAATCTACATTTCTGAATGGCATACTAGAAGAGGAAGTCTACATAGAATAGCCAAAAGGATTTGTTGATGATAAGAATAAGAACATGGTATGTATAATGCAAAAAGCCCTATATGGATTGAAGCAAGCACCATGAGCATGGTATGAGAGACTTCATACTAATCTTGTGAAGATTAGATTTGAAAGGATTGATGATAAAAATAATCTTTAAATAATGATATAAAAATAAAGGTATTTTTCTATTTTAAATATTTGTTGATGATATAATATTTGGAGGACAAGATGCTTTAAGTAAGGACTTTGGAAATCAGGTGAAGCAAGAATTTGAAATGTCTATGTTTGGAGAAATCCATTTTTTGTGGGATTGCAAGTATATCCAATGAAGTGTGGTATATGCATCACTTGATAAAAATGTGTCAAAAAGATATTGAAGATATTTGGATTGGAGGATTCCAAGCCAATAAGTATACCTATGGTGGTAGGACACAAGTTATCAAAAAATGATGATTCAACTGAGGTGAATCAAACATTGTATAGGTTTATGATTGGAAAATTGCAATATGTAGTACATAGCAGACCTAATATTGCATTATCTATAAGGATGGTTAAATATTCTCTAATAATCCTAGGGAAAATTAGTTAATGGCTATGAAGAGGATAATAAAATATCTGAAAGGAACAGAAGAGTTTGGTCTATACTACAAGAAAAATAGAAAGTTTGAATTGAGAGCCTACAGTAATGCTGATTGGGCTGGAAATATTGATGATAAAAAGAGCACCAGTGGAGGAGCATTTTTCTTAGGCAAGAGAAAAGTTACATGGAAAAGCAAGAAATAGAGTTGTATTTCACAATCTACTACTAAAGTAGAATATGTTGTTGTTGCTATAAACTACACAAATATTGTATGGATCAAACAACAACTCAAAGGAATGAAGGAGGAAATTGCAGAACTAGCACTACTTTATTGTGATGATACAAGTGCTATCAATATATCAAAGAATCCAGTGATACACACAAAGACAAAGAACATTAAAATCAAGTATCATTATGTAAGAGAATTAGTTCAAGACAAAGAGGTGAAGATGGAATATGTTAACTCAAAGGAGAAAATTGTTGATATCTTCACAAAACCATTACCTAAGGATGCTCATGAGTATCTAAGAGGTAAACTAGGGGTGATACCCCTATAAAAGGCTATTTAAGAAATAGAAGGAGTGCCCTGTATCAAACAAGCTGATGTTCATATAATACATATTGATGTAGTGGATCTTACTTTAGGAATTGCCTAAATTAATCATAGAGATGAAAATTCAAATCAGTCACAAGCAAGGTGACAGAGGGAAAAATTGAAGAAACTATAAATGCTTATATCTACATTATTTAAGATGAATTTTTTTTTGGTATGTCTTTGGCATTGTTGTCAAAGAGGGAGAGTTTTACTAATCAAGAGCTACCAAAACAAAGAGGGAGAAAGAAGACTAAAACTATTAGAAGGAGAGATTTTTTTTTTAGAAAAGCTACACAAGACTGATATTAGAAGGATAAATCCTAATCTACCTTGTAAGAGAGAGATACAAGAAGGAACTCAAAGGGAGTTTTAAGAAAGAGTTTTGTAACCTAATCAGAAGATGGAAGTTCTTGATAGAGGGCGGAATACAAATTTTCTCCTTAGTATTGCCATACTATTTTAACCTAGTTAGATTGGTTGAACAAGATGATCATCATTGATTGACTTGGTTGATCAATTTGGTTTTTATCAATGCTAAAGAGGGAGATTGTTGAAATCTGATTGAAAAGATCATTGATAAGAGAGATTGCTAAGAAGGAGATTGTTGAGGAAGACTATGTGTTTCAATCATTTTTTTGTCACTAATGTCAAACCTACTATTTGCTGGTAAGGAAACTACTTATAAGATTCAAGTACTATCAATTAGTTGATTGATGAAGAGAATTTGATCAATAAGATGTAACAATATCACCAAGAGAAAAAGTTTAGTTATGATTATGTAATGAAGTACAAGGATTAGTTAAGATAATGATGACATTATGTATTGATGATCATTACAAAATGGTTGGCTACACTTAAAAAGTTTAGAAGAACAAGTTAAATCATGTTTTTCTACCAAGCTTGACCAATTGGATAGTAGATGCTGAGCAAAGTCAGTGCAAGCCAAGCAAAAAGTCAGTTGGAGCTGAGTAAAAGAAAATTCTAGTGGATGCTGAGCAAAATAGTTCATGCTTAGTAAAGTTTAGTTGATGTCGAGCACCAATAAACTTTATTTGATGCCGAGTGATTTTATAGTTGATGCCAAGAAATGCAGTATGTGTTGAGCTTCATAAGATTGATAATGTCTAGCTACTACATTATGATAAAGATCAAAGACTCACTGAATCTAAGATGACAAGTTTGTTTTCTTAAAACTTGTGAACCAAGACAAAGATAAGGTTGATGAGCTATTGGTACAAAATTTGATGTAAATCATTGGTAGGTAAATTCAAATGGATTCTAGGAGAAGTTTCTAGAAAAAACAAGATATGGGGTAGATACATTATATCCTACCTAATCCATCCAAAACTATAATTTGGATGATGGATAATGAGTGAGAAAATATGCTAATTTTCTATTTATAGGAATGTATGGTCATGAAGGAAAAGAGGTTGGTGTCATGTGCAAGAATCTAAGGAGGAGAAGGAACTAAGGGTTTTTCTTCATCAAGTGACCCAAGAGAAGAGTTCACAATGACATGTTAAGAAACAAGGCTTAAGGAGATGAATGCTTGAAGGGTTAACAAGTTGTCAGAGCTAAAAAGTATGAAGGCCAAGTAGAATTGAGGACTAAATAGAGATCTATAATCCACAAGAGAAGTTTTAAGTTGTATCAAATCAAAGCTCTACTATTACTCTCTAACAATTGTATCAGTCTAGGGTAAACCCTTTGGAGTAAGGTTGACCTAACAGTCATTAGAAAATCCTTTAATTGGGTGGCATTCCAAGTGAATGGCCTAAAGTCCTCTAATAAAGCTCACTTTTAATATGGTAATTGAAATCCCTTAACTATGTTTATCATAACCTTTAACAGGGTTGACCTTTCACAGGGCATCACTTTAGAAGAGTGAAAAAGGAGTAACATATTACTAGTGGTTTTTCCCAAGTTGGGTTTCCATGTAAATCATTGTGTCAAGTGTGTTGATGAATGTGTTATGTTTCATGCTTTACACTTCTTCAAATTGATTCTACAATAACATAAAAGTTTTAGTAAATACATAATGGATGCATCCAAGGATATGAATGTTTAATGGGCTCACTAAATTGTGAAAAGTTTTATTTATACATCTAGACCTTGGGTAACTAATTCACCCCCACCCCTCTTAGTTATTCTAAAGTAATTCCAACAATAACTTCATGTTTTTCATTCATTCTATTTCTAAATACCCATTTAATTCCAAAAACAATCTTATCTTTAGGTTTAGGAACTAATTCCCAAGTCTTATTCTTTTCAATATTTTCTCATTCCTCTTTCATAGCTTTAATTCGATAATGATCTTTGCAAATTTCATCAATAATATTATGTTCAACTTGAGAAATTGAACAAAAAAATTTATGTATCTTATTTCTTTTCATAACACCATTATCCTTACTTCTAGTGATTTATTCAACATGATGACTCATTTCCACATTTCTACTAGGTGCCACTTATTCAATTATGATTTATGCACTAGGTTTAGGTCTTGGTTCTCATCTTTGTTCTTCATTTTCTCTTTGTAGTTCCATCCACAAATAAGTGTCAATTTCATAAAGAAATTCCTTCTCAAGATTCCTTTTGTTATGCCTTTGATTATTCTCTACATCAAAATCATAGTCAATTATTATTCCTTGTATTGTAAGCCTTTTGAATCAATTCTCATATTTTCACTTTCAAAAATAGTCACTAAGGTTGTCTCTTTGACTTATTCATCATACTCATTATCAATTTATAAGAAATTTAACATATCAACATCAATTTTATCATACTCATCAACATAGAAGCTATCTTCTGTCAACTTTGACTTATAACTCTCTCTCTCTCTCTCTCTCTCTCTCTCTCTCTCTCTCTCTCTCTCTCTCTCTCTCTCTCTCTCTCTCTCTCTCTCTCTCTCTCTCTCTCTTTCTCTCTCTCTCTCTCAACTAGATGAAAAATGAAAAAATTCTTTGTGAGTCCAACAAGTGAATGATTTCTTACTTCCATCTATATTTATGTCTTCTTCTTTCCAACTCTCATAATTAATTCCATCAAACTTCATACTTTCTACTCCAAAATAAAAATCCATGGATATCCTCAAGGTGTTAAGATTTTCCTTCAAGGTTATGATGCTCTAATACCAATTGTTAGAAAGTAATGTCGACCATGATAACTAGCAGTGGGTGAGGGGGGTGAATTAGTTTTTTCCTTAAAACATATTTCTAATATCTTTATTAATTTTGACACATGTAAACAATAGATGAAAAAACTATATAAAAATAATCATGTACAATAAGACTAGATGTGTTAACTAGGGAAACCCTTGATTAAAGGGAAAACCCCAAAGGGAATGATTACCACAAGATTATGTACTAATGTAAAAGCTCCTTGTGAGTGCATAAACCTTGTTAGAAGTACAATCAATTCATATGAGCTCATGTTAGGAGAATTTGAATCCATCTTAGAAGATTCTAGCCACATTAGGATATTTTCCAACAATGTTAGGAGTTGAAAGGAGGGAAATTGAAATCACTATCTAAATAGGCTAAAAATAATCTTCACTAGACAATCTTCCATATAGGCATATCCAAGATCTTTGAACTGACTAAACAACAAATAATGTTCCAATACAATTCCTTTGAAGCACATATTATATCAATCCACATCAATCTTTAATCTAATAAAAGGATATTCACATTCAAGTTCACTTATAAATCAACCATCCACATTGGATCTCACTTTAGAGTTCACATAACAAAAAAAGGATCTCACTTGTTATTACAACCAAGGAAACAACCTTTCCTTTATACTAGGTCCTAAAGAAAGTTATTGAGTTAGCCTTGAAGCTTTTACAATTTACAATTACAATATAGGACATTATTAAGATATAACAATGCATGTTTAATTGTTATTATACACTTTTTCAAGATTATCAACCTTCTATTGGTTTGTAGTCTTCATAAGTTTGCATATGTTGATCCTTTGATTGTGCTTGCTTAACCAAGGTATCTATTTCACTACTTCCACCTCTGTCTAAGTCCTCTTATGTTAATTTCATTCCTATTAGGAGATATAATTAAAGCATCAATGTCCAGCTATATCTATACATGCTTCCAGTTGTAGCATCTAGAAATACTAATGAACTATTAGCCAAAATTAATAATGTGATATTCCTAGTTGATATTCCTATGAATATATGTAAAAGAGTCATATTAGTTGTTATATTTTCATTGATGTAAAAGTCTTAGTTGGCTAGACATTTTGGTAATTGAGTAGAGTACCATATCATTAGATTGATGGAGAGGATTTAATTGATGAAGAGGATTTGAAGAAAGTATGATGAAGACAAAAGTGATATGTAGGGTATTCAATTGGTAATTAAATGAGTTGGAAAGTGATAATGTATTAATGGTTTTATTGTTTTACAATCATATATAGTTGCAATATATTGAAGAACAAAATGTTAACCAAGTTACAAGGTTAGTGAAGAGAGACTATAATCACTGAGTGCAATGATGCTAGAGTGATTGAAGAAATAATGAAAACATAGTGTTGTCAAAGAAAGTAAGTATTAACTAAGTGTTATGTTTCTTGAGTAAATGCTATGTTTACCAAGTGAAAGTTGGATGACCAAGTTTGGAAAATCTGAATTTGAGATAGACTTTTGGTAGAAATTTTTTTACAAGATAAATGATTGGAAAGTTCAAAGAAGGATCTTATAATGGAGATTGAAGAAGGATAAGGATGTGCACAAACTTCTATACAAGTTATATTTTTTGAGTCTTTAAATTTATTGTATGAAGGAATTCTATTACAACCCTAAGATCAATGATGGTGATTAAAAATTAAAAGATGGAAGGATCAAGAAGAATTAAGGAAGTTATTTAAGGAGAAGAACAAGACAATTTAGGTTTAGGATGATGTTTGTGCTGATTAGAAGTAGATTATGTGGAAGTGTTAAGTTGCTCTAAGTGTGAAGGTGAAATAGGTGAAAGAAGATTGTTGAGCTCAATGAACCAAGTAGAGAAGGAGAAAGAGAAGGTGTTAATTAGCCAACTCTGAGTTTAGAGTGAAAGAAAATCCAAGAGAGAGATCAAACTAAGAAAGATCAAGGAACAAAGATTTGAACAAGAAAAGGTAGTTTTAATTCTTAATAGATCATTTTATATTGTTACTATTTATCCATTGTAGCTCTAAAAAACCTATTAGAATATTTAGAATAACATATAGAAGGGGGGTGGGTGAATATGTTATCCTTAGTTCTTGATCTACCAAGTCAACTTTTAACAACTTCAAACAATTTATTCAATCTCATAAAATCACTCGGCCAACATAGTAACTTATTAACAACTTAACTTATTCATTCATCACTAGCTCTTTGTTCAATATATGATGACTTAAAAAAATAAACAACAATAAATAGAATGCATCAAAAAACAAAAATCACACATACATGACACTAGGATTTAATGTGGAAAGGCAATTTGGGAAAAACCACCAAGTAAAATCCTACCACTTTTCACTCTTCTAGAGTGAGCCTGATTAAGAGCCAAACCTCTTAAAGGCTAAAAAATGTATTATTCAGTGTGACCCTATTAAAGGATTTAATCACCCTATTAGTAGAGGCCTAGTTAGAGGAATTTGGATCATTCCATTAGAATGTCACCGTGATTAAAGGATTTTACATACCACAATGGTTAGAAAGTAACATATAGGTTTGATATGTCAAGATACAAGTCACTTTGAAAATTTAGATATCCATTCAACTCAATTGTTGGTTCATTGACTAGACTTTGTTATACTCCCCATCTCTGATCTTCTTGAAAACCCTTCAAGAAATCACACTTCAACAATCTTCTCACTTTTGATCTACTACTTTTTTCTTCATATTTTCTTCATAAGTTTTCCAATCAACAATGACCCAACCTTATTAAACGCCTCTTATCCCTCCTTAAATAGGTAGCTTTGATCATTTTCCACTTAAACATCATCATATATTTTAGGGTTTGATCAGATTCATTGTATCTATCCATCATTTTGTCATTCTTCTCCTTTCTTGAGACTTCTCCTTGAATCCTCACCTTAAATTTCTTTATGAACTCAATTCACACATTAAATCTACTATCTCATCAATCCTTATCATTTATACATTTTTACCAATTTGAAAATTCAACTATGTCAACCTCAAAACTCAATTCTTTCACAAACTTTTTTTTCCCACTCATTCATCACTATGTTCTTCTACTTGGTCATAACTAGGTACCTTGGTCTTTACTATTATGTCTCACTTAGCTTACACTAGCTCACTCGATCTTTTCTACATTCGATCACTACTACATTTTCTCCTTCATCTTTATCATCCATATCTATCACTCAGCTTATACTACTTCTTGACTATGTCTTCAGTTCCTTAATCTTCTACTTCATTGACCTAGGAAAATTATCACTCAGTCAAGCTTAGTGTTTTACTCAACTTCTTTTCTTGTCTTCAATACACCAACTAAACTATCTTCTTCACTTCATATAATGATCAAATACTATCTCATATTGTCAAGGACTGACCAGTCAAGTGCCCATTGCAATTCCAACATACTTGCTCCTCTTTACTCAACAACTTCACTAGTTCATCTAGTTATCTCGCTTTTCAGATACTCTTCAACAATCAATAGATATGACATACTTGTTGGTCTCAGATTGGTGTTGACATTTGAGTGTCAACACACTTAACCATTTCTTTAGTTAATGCCGAGTATAATATAGAAGCCAAGCTTTAGTGTGTACAGAGTCAAGGATTCAATAGGTGCCAAGTGAACTTCATGTGCTGAGTGAAGTTTAGGTGCCAAGAAAAGTTCAAGTGTTGAGTGATAAGAGATGTCGAGTCACTATAGATGCCGAGAAAAGTATAGATGTTGAGAAGAGTATAGATACTATGAGTGAAATAGAATTACTATAGGAGCTGAGTGAGATTGAATTCCTATATGTGCCAAGAATTAGCAACTAGTAAGTGCCGAGTAACATAGAATCAACATATGAATTTGTATCTTCACAAACTCAAATGTAAACCATTTTTGAGCTGACTTAGGATGAATCTAGAATGATCTTGAAGATAAGATCGAATCTTTTATATTACCTATGTAATTATCATGTAGCCAATAAGAAAAATGGATAAGACATGCAACCAATAGGAAAAGTGCAAGAATTGAGCAAGAAATGAAGAATGAATATTGATCGTAAATTCATACCTAACCTTAAGTCTTCGAAGCCTTTAAAAGAAGGATGAAACCCACTATATTTGTGGATGTGAGAATTGTATTGGTGAATTATAATGAAGTGTAGAGGGGTGTAAATAATTAGAGAAGAGAAGAACAACATTGCAGAATCCAATTGATCAAGAATAAAGTATCAAAACTTCAAGAAGAGGCACATCAGATCAAGCAAGGATTAGAATAGATAGAGCAGAACAAGGATCTGGAATCAATAATTAGAGATTGCAAGCCATCAGGTCAAGACTTTCTAATACTCTCTAGCAAATGTATTATGAATGAAAATCCTATGATGATAGGTTGGATTAATAGCCATGTTGTAAGCCTTTCGACAAGGTGGTAAATCTTTTAATAGGGTAACATTCCAAGTGAATTTTCGTAAATCCTTTAACTAGGTCACTTTTAATAGGGTGAAAAGTCTTTAATAGAATAGGCCTTTCACATGGCAGACCATTGGAAGTGTTCAAATTTTGTAACCTTAAACAATTACATATTGCTGCTGTGATACTTTGTGGGTGTCATTCCCACCCTAGTTTTACCTTCTAATTTTGGAGGGTTTCTGGGTTACCAAATTCTTGTGTTATCTATTTTCATGCATTTCCTTACTTTCATGTTTATTAGATGAATTAGATGCATGTGAATTTTTTCAGTTAAAAGGTTTTAAAGAGGTTAAAGTTAGTTACTTCTGATTGACCCCCCCTCTCAGAAGTAAATCTTCCGACTTGTAAACTCTAACAATTCTACACTATAATCAAGTTCCTCACCAATAAGATTTGACTTCGGTGACAAAATAATAATATTTCTAATTTTAGTTTCCAACAGAACCAAGTGGACCTAAATTTTTTTTGAAATCCTATATCGTAACATTCATTAGTGGTATTTGTAAGTCCTTTGAATTAGGCCACTCTTTAGTCTTGAGTGAGTGATAAGCTCTAGATGATATTTTTTTGGAATCCTCTAAAAATATTGCATTAATAATTTGTGTACATAACCTTTAAAAAGGTTGGCTCCTAGTAGAGCTCACTTTAGAAAAGTAAAATTTTTGGGTTGTTGGTCCTAGGTGGCTTTTCCCTTCATAGAGTTTCCATATTAAAATATTGGTGCCAAATGTGTGAATGTTATTTGTGTTGAAAATTATTTTAAATGATTTTATAATTTAATGAACCTTAGTAATAACTAAGTTTAAGATTAGTAATAACTAAGTAAGTTTACTAATATTAAGTAATGGAAGGAATAGTGGGTTAACAACTGAGTGATTTTGGTTGAAGTTTATGATGTTTTATTGGTAGTAAAATATTTGAAGTGACTATATGATAATTGGACATAATTGATTCCCCCACATCTTAGTTATCAAAAAATTTGGTATCAGACCTAAGTGTTTGGAGAATGAAGTTTAAAGAAAATTGAGATAAAGATCAAAAACATAGGTACCAAGGTTGAAGAAAAAAAGAATTCCATCATGGAAAGATCGAATGAAGTTGAATCATTCTAGTATTTTTGATAATTCAAAATAGTGGTTAGAGAATGAATACACTACCTCTATTGGTGCCCTAACCATGGAGAAAATGAATGATAAGAGAAATCACAATAGCATGATGATTGAGATTGCATCTACTCTCAATGATACTAAATTTGATGATATCAAGAATTGAGGAAGCACATAGAAATGTTGGGATAAAATGAAGATAGTACATGGAGGACATGATAATTTTAGAAGAGCCAAAGTTGAAAGCTTGAGAGGTAATTATGATATCATGAAAATGAAAGAGGATGAGAATGTTGCACAATAGGTGAATGAAATAAAGAACATTCTAAGTGCAATTAGAACTACTGAAGGAGCTATCATGGATTCTAAAATTATAAGTAAGGCTCTACTCTTCTTGTTTATGTTATCAAAGTTTCTATAGCTCAAGAAGTAAGAGAACTACCTGATAATGATCTAACACATGAAAATTTAGTTAGTCAATTGAAAAATACATTTAAGTCTTCATTAACTATCAATAACTCAAAGAAAGAAAATAGAACCAAAGAAGAAAGTGACTCTAAAATTGAAGATGATATGGATGAGCTTGAAAAATTTCTTAGAAAAAGGTTATTGATGAGACAAGAATATTGTCTATTTTATCATTTCATTTTTAGTTAAATTTGCAAACTTTCTAAAGACTTGATGTTTAAGAATAGCATGTTTATGATAATTTTAGATAGATGTGTGCATAATTACTTTCTAGGACTAAAATAAATATGCTATGAAATGATATGTCATTTGATTACAAAATGGTGAGAATGATGTTTTTCTTCCTTGGCTAGGTTAGGTAGTTCTCCTTCAACAATGTGACATACAGGAAACTAATTTAGATGACATATTTTTAATTAGTCTTGATGTATGATTACTTTGGAGGCATTAATATTTTGTAAACTTAAAGGTGAAGTCAACTTAGCCAATAGCCTGATCAAATGGTGGTAGATTTCATTAATGACCTACCACATCACCAACCATTTCACCCATAATAGCCAGTACCTATTTTTAGGAAAAATGGGAGTAAAAGTGGGAAATCTAGGGATCATGAGCTCCTAAATTCCTATTCCATTTGACACCAAAGTTAATTCATCTATTGTAATATTCAATACCGTTCATTGTTTTAGTAGTTGATGGAGTCTAAAATCTAGGAATTATATTCCTAGTTTGTGCTTAAATAACTGGAAGTCTCTATTCCAGAAATAATTAATTAGTTCTTTTTAGTATAAAGAAGAAGTTTCTGAGTTTTTGAATACTAAATCAAATCTTGCTATTTATGAGTATGTACATTTACTATTGTTATGAATAAAAAAATTATTTTAGGTTTCCATCTCTAAGTAGTTCTACTTCACTTCTCTATGGGGACCTACATAGGGAGTGAACTAATAAGTTAGCATAGGATTTACCTTCAATTTGTAGAACTAGAGTAGATTCTATTATTCCAACAGCTACTAATAGCAAAATTAGTAGGCTATTCTTGCAGCATAGGTAGTTGAAGTAGTTCTCAACTGTGTTTTCATGCGTTGTTGAAATAGATTTGATTCTCAAGTTTAGTGTAGATTTCTTGTAGCATAATCATTTGAATTTTTGTAGAGAAATTCTTAAGTTGAGAGATGTTTGAAACATACACATTGCAGACACCATTTCAAGTTTACATCCCTAGTTGATAAATTAAATGGGTCCAAATGAGTTGGGTTAGAAACACTCGAGATGTCCAATCCTAGATTAAGCAGTCCATTTCTGTAGTATTTTGATCCCTTTCTTTGGCCAAGCATTTTTGGCATTGTTGTCGAGGATGGTGTTAATTCAAACCAATCTTTTTAGTTTCATTTTTATTCCTTGTAAAATAGAGTTTAGTGTTAAAGAAGGATGTTATGCATAGAAGAGGAGACCACCTTGGGAGATTCCTTCTTCATGATAATTAGGAAGAACCATCCAATGATTTGTCATCCTGAACTAGATGAACCTCAAAGAGAGAATGACAATGACGAACCTTTTGAAATTTTATTTGCTAATATTCAAGCTGAAATACCTTCTTCATCTTTAGAAGAATCACTCCACTTAAATGAAATTTTTTTTGAGTCTGCATATCAAGATAATCTGCTAGCCATTATTATATATCAAGCACCACTTCTTCCTCCAAGAATGGCTATGCCTACCTTTCCCTTTCCTATTCCACCTTAGTAAGGGAATCAAAATTTGAAGAACATACCTATTGTTTCCCTTCCAAAATTCTATGGCCTTATTATAGAAGACCTTGAAACCTTTCTCTTTGAGTTTGACATTATCTATAGGAGCTATGACTACACAATTGATGCCCATAAGTTGAACTTGTTTCCCTCTACTCTAAAAGAGGCTTCTCTAAGATGGTTCATGGGGTTGGGTGCAAATGTCCTAGAAAACTAATCTGAAATGAGTAATTTGTTTCTTCAAAAATATTAAAAATATTGTAGAGGTCAAGCTATGAAGGGGGATGAAATTTTTAAAATGTCATAAAAGGAGGGTGAAACTTTGGAAGACTATGTTTCCAAATTCTTGTTTAATGTGCAGCAAAATACACATCATTACCTTAATGAAGAATCTAAGAAGCATGTTTTTCTAAGAGGTGTGCAAGAATAAAGCATGGAAGCCTTAGGCCTAATGGCTCGAGGAGATGTTACACAAAAGAATTGGAATGAAATCAAGGAGATATGTTAGAACTATTCAAGAGCTACTATGAAGAAAGGTAGAGGACTAAAGAGCCTACCACATAAGACCAATGGTGGTTCAAGAGTATCTAAGATGGATTTATCTAACCTACTATCTAACTTCAAGCAATATATTATTAATCATGTTGCTACTCAGTTGGATATCGTGCAAGTCCAAAGGAAAAAGGATGAAGTTGATGCTATGCTAACTGAATTTTACTCTCATTGTAGAGAAAGGAAGAAGAACTGCACATGCAAGACCATTGTAGTCGTGAATGCACATCCATTACCCACTGAGTTCAAAGAAATTGATGAGGATATAGGAGAAGTGATTTATGTTGCTTAAAGATGACCATGGGCTTAGAGACAAGGTATGCCTCAAGACAATCTAATTAATTTTGGTTATAATAATAATTAGTGGCAAGGAACTATTCTTCAAGATTTTGGCCCTCAAGGATAGAATTAAAACAATAATTGGCCCAACTAGCAACCACAATATAACCAAGCCTACCAAAAACCACCTCAGTATCCCTAGAAAAATAATCAATGACCTCAAGAAAATAATCAGTATCCTTAGTGGGGCCTTAACTAGCAACCTCTATACTAGGGGAATTGGTAGCAACCACCTCAGTGGGGGCCTAACCAATCACCTCAATAGCAAGCCCTAATGCCTCTACCTCAATAGAAAGCCCTAATGGCTCTACCTCTTGTAGCCAATGCTAGCCCACAGAAACAACCACAACTTCCTACTTAGCTAGCACCAAATCCCAAAAATAAGCAACAACCTTATTCTTTTCAGATTAAAGATATTCATCTAAGGTTTGAAACCAAGTTGCCTGCACCTAAAGCACCTATAAAACTAAGGTCATTGATATTAAAAATGTTCCAACAAGTCAACCACCTGATGCTCCAATCCTCCCATCTATACAAGCATCTACCCCTTCATATCTACAAAGGTTATTTCCTACAACTCCATCCAAACCAAATCCTATAGCAACTGATCTAGTAGACTAGCTTAAGAAAATGACTATCCAAATTCTCTTATTGGATGTGCTCAAGGAGATTCCCCTTTACCACAAAGCTTTAATAGAAGCATGTGTCAAGTAGTCTAGTAGAAAGAAAAATGATCCTCTTACTATCCATGTGTTGAGAAAACTTTTTGATTTAATTTTGAGTAGAGCCCTGATGCCTAAGTATTCTAATCCAGGAAGTCCTATGGTTACCATACACATAAATGGCATCCAAATTCAAAATGTTTTGATTGATTTGGGAGCATCAAATAATGTGATAACTAGAGAATTCTTGTTAAGAATTATCATTATTGGATTAATGGATACTCCTACAATACTTTAGTTAGTAGACAACTGAACTATTAAGCTTGATGGCATGATAGAAGATATCACTATAACCTTAGATTCCCTAGATTTTCCTTCAATTTTGTTCTGTTGTCACCTAGAGGAATCCTTGGAGGATATCAATTAATCTTAGGAAGACTTTGGAGGAACTAATATTTTGCAGACTTAAAGGTGAAGTCAACTCAACTAAGTAGAGTCAATAGTCTGAGCCAATAGTGGTAGATTTCATTAATGACCTTCCACATCACTAACTATTTCATCCATAATAGCCAGTACCTATTTTTAGGAACATGGAAGTCAAAGCTAGAAATCTAGGGGTCGTGAGCTCTTAAATTCTTGTTGCATTTGGCACCAAATTGAATTCGTCTATTGTAATATTCAATGTCTTCCATTATTTTGGTAGTTGATGCAGTCTAAAATCTAGGAATTATGTTCCTAGTTTGTGCTTAAATAACTAGAAGTCTATTTTCTAGAAATAATTAATCAGTGGTTTTTAGTAGAAAGAATAATTTTTTGAGTTTTTAAGTATTGAATGTAATCTTGTTTGTCAGTATGTATGTTTACTATTTTTATGAATAAAAAGATCATTTCATGTTTCCATCTCAGAGTATTTCTACTTCACTTCTCTGTGGGGGCCCACATAGGGAGTGAACTAATTAGTTAGCATAGGATTTACCTTTAGTTCATAGAAATAGAGTAGACTCTGGTGTTCTTGTAGCCAGTGATAGAAAAATTAGTGGGTTGTTCCTACAACATAGGTAATTGAAGTAGTTCTTAGCTATATTTTTAGGCTTTGTTGAAATAGATTTGATTCCTAGCTTCAATGTAGATCTCCTGTAGAATAATCATTTGAATTTCCATAGAGTAATTCTTAAGTTGAGAGAAGTTTGAAGCATATTGTAGTGCCTCTCCCATTTGACTTCTGTAAGTCATCCTGATGGATGCAACCTTGTTGATCTTTTGTTGTGATGGGATCATGATTTTGACCCTGAGTGGTCTACACCGTCGAGGTGTTCAAATTTATGTTTTTGTATCAGTTGCTTTGATTATGCATTTGACTGATCTTTGAGATTATGATGTGATTTTTGGTTCACTGAGGTTTGTGCTAGTGGTTACCAAGATCGATGTGGTATCATGAGGTTGTTCTATGATTGCCCTAAGATGTGTGCAAAGATTGCACTGTGTACTTTTTACCATACTACACTAGCCTAGGTTCCTGTAGTAGTGATTAGTCATGTTTATGACTATGGTTGTTTTTGTGTTTTAAATGCCTTTTTAATGCAAAGTAAACAATCAGTATTAAATGTGTAAGTAATTAAATAGATTGTTCATGTGAGATTATTTGGTTATGTGTTGCGGACATTTACCTTGTTATATTTCTTATTAGAGAGATATTTGTTACTCATGTTATGTTCACATTTGAGATGACCCGAGGGTAAGATGTTACTCTTTGATTTTAGTATCATAGATTTTAGACTACTATGCCATTCAGTTAATCATATTGCATGATGATGCCATTTTGAGATGACAGTGTGTTTTATGATAATATCTAGTTATCTGGTATTTAGACATACCTCTGATTTTGTTATGTAATCGAATTAATGCTATGGTTATTTACTTCATTCCTGCATTGTTATGCCTTATGCGAATGTGAGTGATGTAAATAGATCATTTTAATATAATTAAATAAATGGTTAAATTAGGTGATTTAATGCATTTAGTTCTTCGGCTATGTTATTATATGCAATTGCACTTGATCGTGTTGTTTAGTGTGTAGGATTTATATCCCTGGTAGTGGCACATGGAGTTAGTGATTCAGCCTTTCATATTTTACCAATGTCATCCTTATATGGTCGACGTATCTTTAATTAAGTGTTTAAATTAAACCTTTCGGTGATTATTAAATTCAAACTCATTTTCATTATGTGATTAGACCAGTAAGCGTGTCTGTGTGTTTAGAGGTTCGCATTATTGTGAAATTTGTTAAGGAGATTTATGTGTTTTTGGATTTTCGAGCTTTTTAATTGATTAATTTTAATTTTTGGCAGCTTTTCCATAGATGAATTCCTATTTATAGGAATAGGTTGTTTTCATTTGGATCAATTTGGGGTTTAACTAGGTTGGCTGGTTATTTGCCCTAATCGATTATTCACTCAAAAAGTGAATAAATATCCAAAGAGGAATTTAATTCCTCACTTCTCACTTTTGAATTGGAAAGTTGGAGAGTAAAACCCAAAATCCTCTTCATGAGGATTTATTGTTTTGTTCGTTGTGGGAGCTATGGGCGTGGGATCATCGCGAGGTTGGGCTCGTTGGATCCAGCTCGGGGAAACCTTGGATTGCCACAATTTTTAGCTACTTCTGCAAGATATTTATTTTATGGTTTAGATTTCTATTTTGCCCTTTTGGCTGTGAGGTAGGGCTTTCCTGTTTTATTGTTTCTACTCCGTTTCTGCTTCTATTTTTGGTAGCCATTTATTTGGAGGCTGAGAACTAGTGTTCCCCTCAATTTTTGTATGTTAGTTCTACCTGGTTGGGCGGGTATGAAAATTTCCCTATTTTTTGGGATGAGGGTTTGGGATTTTACACTCTTATGCTGGTCGTTTTTGCATACGATGTTTGATTCCATTTATTTTTGGATTTTTGAGAGTTTTTGTGCCCAAATGCTAAATGGGTTTTAATTTTGAATTTTTTTTTCTAAATTTGGGGTTTTTACCTCATTTTACGTGCCACCCTGTTTTCTCGAGTTTTCTTGGCACAATGTGGGGGTCGTGGACTTGGATGATTCATTTGGATATCAGTAAAACCACTATTTCACCTTTTGTTGCATTGGGATGTGTGTTGCATCTGTACTCTTGACTTTGTGTTCGATTGAGTGATTTTATACATGTTGTTATGGTTTCTTTTGGACCTTTGTTTTTGTTTTGTGAATTCTAGGATCTGTGTAGAATCCATACTCTTAGATTGAGGCCAGTTGAGTAAGTTCATGATGTTTGGTCTTGTCGCATCATTGGGATTCACGTAGAATCCATACTCTCAGATTGAGGCCGGTTGAGTAATTTTATGATGTATGGTTTTATTGGCTTTAGGATTCGTGTAGAATCCATCATTCTCGCGTTGCTTTCAGTTGGCTGTTTTCTTTGCATTGTGTTCTCATTCATGTCCTTGTGTTGTGATCTTCATGATGGTGGTGTGCCATACACGATTACGTGCACGTACATTTGTTGGGTGACTTGCGAGGCCCGATCTTCTGTGGATTTTCTGAAATTTATGATCATTGGGGTTGGGATGGGATTATTAATGCCCACGAGCACTTGTCATAGGATGAGCATCGGTAGGGTAGGGTAGCATATGGAGGGGGCTTCTATCTCGCAGCCCGATGATCATGATGCCACGGGTATGGCTGCGAGCAGCTTGAATAAGTGATAATTAAATAAAATGTGTGACTGGTAATAAAACTTAAGATAATAAAACTTCATGTGATGGTTCCAAGGGAGTACCTCGACAGGGAAGTACCTTGCGAGTGTTTACACACATGATCTGAGCTTGGGCTTGTCGATGCCAAGTGACTCTCCATGATGCCCCTACTTAGTAGTCTTTTGAGTGTCTAACTAGGACTTTTACTCCCTGCATTGTCTTAGGTTCTTGGTTGCAGCCATCATACTGTCTAGCGTAAGTGTTAGCCTTAGATGTTGTGCTTTATGTGTGTTTGTGGTTGGATCATTATCTCCATCAGCACGGTGGGTGTGGACCTAAGGGTTCCACATGGTTGGGAGGCATAGCTACCTTCACCACTGCTAGGGATTGGTGTACAGAGATGATCTTTGTCCTAGTGCGACCGTTGCTGGATGTCTTCACTTGGTACTTCGGGTTCCAGAGTATGCTTTCTTGTGATTTATGCTTTTATTGGGATGCTTGTATATCATGTTTAGATGATGTTATTATATTTGACGCATTCCCTTATTATTATGTTTAGCATATGATTAGATGATGTGAAATTGTTGTAGTAGCATATCTGTTGCTTATTGATGTTTAGCATGTGATAGGTGATGTTATCTATTTTAGGATTATCTTATGCTTTTCTACTAGCATGTTAGATTTTCTTATGCTTATATTGTTGCATGTTTTAGTAGTGACATCCCTATTACAACAGTACCGATGATCTGGTTGGTGGCTTGGGATGTTACACGCAGGGGATGGCTAGGACCCACAATGGTCTTATGATGCTATTAACGGATGGGAGGATCTGCATACTTAATTTGGTTGTTTTGTTCTTGAGATGTATTTCTCTACATTGCGATGTTGCTTTTTTTCTCTGCAATGTTTATATTCAGTGTGTTCTTTGCTACTATAGTTTAGATGGATTGATGTTCTTCATTTTGTATTATTCTTGCAATCGAGTTTTCATTCCTTGATTGTGTGGATTCGGTACTCCCTGGCGTGGAGGTTTTTTTCTATAGTTTGGTCCTTTGTGTTTCTGGGAGTGTTTTCATGTTCTTTGGGCAAAATTTGTTTAGCATGGTGCGACATTAAAAATATATCACATGCCCATGCAAACTATGTCATATGACACTGTAAAGTGTCGCTTGCCTTCTTGAGAAATGTCGTATGACAGTGGAATAGTGTTGGACACCTTCTTGAGAAATGTTACACAAGACTATCAAGTGTCGCATGCCTTCTTGAGAAATGTCGTACAACGCTGGAAGAGTGTTGCACACCTTAAGGAGAAGTGTCGCCCTCCCTTAGTAGGAAGTGTCACACGATTTTTTATAACAACCTACATGGGTAGACAACGGGTACTTTTCTTCGTGATCCAAACTTTTTGAGAGTTGTTTTGGATACCCTTTTGGGCATTCTTCAACCCTATGTTGTTTCTTTTTGGAATTCTATCAATTTCTCTTGAAATTTAGTTTTCATGTTTCTATTTTAGTCTCTTGGGGTTTAAAATATATTGTTTAAGTATAAGTTGACATATATTTACTTAAGATATATTTTAATATATGTGATGAATCTTTTGAGATAGGTTTGAGACCTCTTGGAGATAAGTTATGGATTCTAAGAAATGTCAGGGCTTTAGAAATCCAGAGTTAGCCAATTTTTAGGGTTTTAGGATTTCAGGCTTAGCCAAATTTTAGGTTTCTACATTTTACCCCAGCTTGGTGTTTTGTTGATGAGTGGTTTTTTCTTGTGCCCTCATCATGTGTGTTGTCGTTGTTGGCTTTGTTTGTGTGTGTCAGTTTGGTGGTGGCATTTGGAGATTCGTTGGTAGCTGGGATTATGGTGAAGTCTTTCGTTGCAATCATTGTAATCCCTCTATGATGTTGTCATGTGCATTCATACTTGTAAAAAAAATATTATGGCTTGTATTTCATCCTTGTTTCCAAAGATCTCTAGGCAGGGCATTACACATATACTTTACAAACACCATTTGAAGTTTACATCCCTATTTGATAAATTAAATGAGTCCAAATGAGTTAGGTTAGAAATACTTGGGATGTCCAATCCCAGATTAAGTAGTCCATTTCTATAGTATTTTGATCCCTTTCTTTGGCTAAGAAGTTATCAAGTGGTAAAGGTACATACAAAGGTAAACCTTCCTTGATCTATTTCAAATATAATGAGGTTGGCCACTTTGCTGCTAAATGTCCTAACATAAGCAAGTCTCATAGAAATGATAGAAATGACAAGAAAGATTTCAAGTATCACTTACAAAGATTACAAAGATAAATTAGGCAAGAAGTCATGTTACATTGTTGAAGAAAAGAAAACTGAGTCTAATTCTAATGATGATAGAAAAGTAGTAGAAATGGTATATGTTTTAATAAAGGAAGATCCAAGAGGTTAAAAGTATAATAATGAAGATGCTCTTATTTCACATGTTACTAAGAATGACTCATGGATTATTGATAGTGGTTGTTTACATCACATGACTTGTGATCTAAGAAAGTTTGATAAATTTGAAGAAATTGATAATAGTGGAACTGTTAAGTTTGGTAGTGATTTCCCATACTTAGTAAAAGGTAAAGGATCACTAATATGGAATGATAAGATAAGATGTGATGATGCATACTAGGTTCAAGAACTTAGATATAATCTTCTGAGTGTTGCACAACTGAATAACTTAGGTCATAAGTTGGAATTTGACAAAATAAATGTCAATATCTTTGATGGTGAATGAAATTTGATTGGAATAAGAATGCAAACAAAATTTAACTTATTATTGTTGGAAATGCAAGAATGTAAGTAAGAGGGGAGGGGTGAATCAATTACCACAAAAAAAATCCCTATCCCTAGATGTCAATTCAAACTTTCCATTGATCATGCAATACTGCCCAACTTAGTTCACACTTAGAATATTAATGGAACTTAATTAATAAAGTGATCTTATAATTATTAATCTATTATGACCTTGAGTAACTTATTTGTAAAAAATTAAAACATAAAGTAAATAAAATGAACACAGATGACACCAAAATTTAATGTGGAAACATGATTTGGGAAAACCACCACGCAACTAGTTGTAAATTTTTTCACTTTTATGCAGTGAACCCTATTAGGAGCCAACCTTGTTAAAGGTTACAAAATTTACTATTAAGATGACCTTGTTAGAGAATTTAGTTCACCTTGTTAGGAATGCACACCGTGGAATCAAATATCCATGAGACCTTAGTGAAGAGTGTAATCAAAATAACAATAAACTAGTCTAGACCCAAGAAATCATTGTTAAGTAATGACTCTACAAACATCCCATGTTTCCCAAATTACAACTACTAAAATTTCTCTTAGACCAACATCTTAGTGGTGATTCTAGAATGGAAGTATGTGATTAATGCAAATCTTTAAAAATCTATATGAGATATATATGAAATGAAAGTTATGTGTAGATAAATGACATGAAAGTGCTAAGGTATGGGGCACCTATGAGACTAAAAAATGTTAAAGAATGCTAAATAATACAAAATTGATGCTAGAATGCTACTAAAATGACACTAAATCTTTATAAAAATTATGCTAAATGAATGACAGAATAATAGCTCTAATGTACCTATAGTATGGATTCATAAACTTGGGTCCCTTTTCTCTTGATTTTCCCTTCTATTTATAAGATTTGAGGAGCAGGTTGGAGTAAGGATCTAGTTTTTACTTTTCACTAGGGGTAAGAGTGAAATTAAAAATATCTCACAAAAACCCAAGAGGAAAAGTTCAACAGATTTGGTTTGTGAGGATAAATAGGGTTTTTCAATTATTTTAAATTTGAAAAAGGTGAATTTTACTTTTGAGAGGATACATTATTTTGTTGATTTATTAAATGTTTCATTTATTTTCAACTTTTTTCTTTACCTTTTTCCTTTTTTATTTTATTTCATGATGTTAAGAATTAGTTTTCCTCTTAAAAAGTGACTTTGGCATTTTTGAATTTGATAGGTGATTAATTAATTAACCACTCAAATGACTTGATGTTGCAATTGAATTGAAAGTCTATTAATTTCCTCATTTATCTAATTTTGTCTTTATTTTTTGTTGTTTGATCAAAATTTGTATTGTTTTAGGTCTTTGCCAATTTTAGGGTGTCTACAAATGCCCCTCATTGAGATAAAATGGGAAGCATATTAGTTCAACGAATGTCTTGATTTCCTAGTTTTCAGGCAAGTTTTGATGATTGAGTGTCTAATCACTGATGTTTTTCTGATTTGAAGTTTGATATGATGTTTGATTTTGATATTGTGATGTTTAATTTTTTTATTTATTTAGAATTATAGGCTTGGATGCCCTAGTTTATTTGATTGATATTGAAATTTGGCTGGGGTAGAATGGTTTTCATGCTTGAAACTTTGATGCCACAATTTGATTTTTTGAAAGATTTTGATGCCCTATTCTGATATTTTGAAAGATTTTGATTGCTTGGTCTAATATAGGTATATTTCCCCCTTAGAAATTAAATTGGAAAAATTGATGTGCAATATAGGGAGATTCCAATTTTATTTATGTAAATATTAATGACAAAGTTTTTCAATAGATTGGGATGGATGGACATTATTGAATTGAAATGGAACAATACCCAGTTTGAGGAAATGGGTCTAAAGGCATTAAATGGCATGCATAATGTTAAAAAATGTCATAAAATTCCCCAAGTGAAGCTTAAATAGGTCAAAATACCTTTTACCCATTTCTGTTTTACACCGTTCTTTCACTCTTCTCCCTTTTTGAGCTCCGAGTCAACAAAGATGGTGGTCCCATTGCGAGAGCACAGATTTGAGAGGAGTCACAAACACAAGTGTCCAACTGACTATAGTGCCCCAATAAGTCGTTGATAACCTCCTTGATGTTGAATTTTTGGTTTTTTGTAGGAATTTAGGTTTTGTGTGATTGCATCTAGTAAATGCTTAATTTTTGTATTTTAGTGCATTTATTGGTTTTTGTAGCGCATTAAATTTTTTTGTAACACATATGAATAATGTAATAGGGCATCTGTGATGCAAAATAATGCATTTAAAAGAGTTTTGAGATTGTAAAAGAACACATTGGAGAAAATTGTAGTGCATGTGTAGGCTTTCATGGTGCTACTAAGTGTTCTATTACATACAAAGCATGGTTTAGCACATATAGGCTATAGAATAGTGCATATGATAGTGAGGATTTGTTGGTCCAAGGTGATGAATAATCATAAGTTTGGTAGGGTGTTTGTAATACATGTGAAACTTTTCATAATGTTTTCTTCTTATATAGCACATTCATCAGATGGAATAAAGTATATGAAGAATTCTAGAGTGCTTTTCGTGCTTATAGTGCATTGGATTCATGAAATAGTGCCTATGAAAAATTTAGTAGCACTTATGCTACTTGTAGTGCATCCATGTAATGAAATGGCTTATATGAACTTAGCATTACAATGCCTTTAATTTTCATAGTACATACACATGGTGTAATAGCACATACGATGTATGGAATAGTGCCAACGAACCCTATAATGATTTTGGTGTGTTGGATAATGCATTTGGCTAATGTAGGGTGTGCCAAATAGTAGAGTGTATTGATAGGTAGATGGGAATGTGTGTAACACTGGTTAGAGTGTAATATAGAATCTTGATGTAGAATTGATGAATTTGGAGTTGATCTAGAGACTCGTTGACATAATAAATCAAAACAATAGGGTATGTGTGGTCATAGAGTTATATGTAGGATCAATCTAGTAATTTTGGATAGATAGAAAAAGTGCCCCCGTCAAGATACAGAGAAGGGAAAACTAACATGTCTATCTCAAGATATAAGGTGGGAAAAATAATAGGTTCATGATAGAGTCATTAGATGGATAGCTAGATGTTTACATTTTATTTATATCCGATAATCACTTGTGATGAAAATTGATGCTATTATTTGATTGTTTAGCGAAATAGGTATGTGGGTGGAAGCTCATGCTGAGGGGATATTACCCATTGCCATCAGAGTACATAAGAAGATTGTTAGTGGTTGAGTGTTATATTATCAATAGATACTAATTCACATATCTATTTTAGATTCCTTAGTTTTGGGTGAATAGAGGATTATTGATAGTTGTTTCCAAGTAGTGGCACTTAGACCACAACACCTTTCACATACCCCTTAGAGAGATCGTGATTACTCTTGAGGATGTATACAAGATTCTTAGGATCCCTATAGTGGGGGATATAGTCTATTATGATTAGAAAAATGATGGGACAACATTCATGGACTTATTTGGTGATAATGGTATTAGGGATGATAGTGTGCCTTGGTTCTAGATGTTGTCAAATGATCTATTGCTTGTGGTGTTAGCCAGATTGATAGGAGGATTTATTCTTCTAGATATGAAAGTGCCAGAATTTGTAGCTAGATGGGGCCACATCATTCAAGATATGATTAACTAACCACAAAGATTTTTATGGGTTAGCTACATATTATCCCACTTATATCATGATTTGTATCAGGTGGTGTATTTAGAGGCTAGAACACTTTTAGTAGGTTTGGTATTATTATAGATATGGACATGGGAGCACCTTCCCATTACTCATTCAATATGTGGGTATCAATGACCACAAGATATGTCATACATATGTGTATTTAGGTGTGATTTCCCAGCTCCATTGGGGTAAGATAGATTATTGGTGGCATATGTTGGATGACATCGATGAGTTTGTATGGAGGCCATACAAGTTTATAGAGCTATGGGAAGAGAACGATGATGAGATGGTTTACTTATTTTCTCCTTGATATTTTCTTGGTCTAATCTCTTTAGTGATTCAGAGGTTTTATTTCATCAGGGTAGTTAGATAGTTTGGTTGCCAATAGGGTATGCACTTGGGATTGACACATTATGCATGGGTGTAGTTAGAGAGACTAGTATGGGGCCCTCCATTGTAGTATGATGCATGCTAAGAGGAATTTATGTAGATGCAGGGATGGAGGGAGATTATATTCAATGGTTGAGAGAGTATCCCATTCTGAGATACATAGATCTGACAAAGCCAATACTGAGGATTGAGGAGCGGTCTAGTGGAGGAGAGGATGGTGATGATGAGGGTGGATGGGAGAGAGGTAAGGCTAGGGGAAAAGCTAAGGCTAGTGCAAGGGTGTGAGGGATGTATAAAGGAAAAGGTAGGGAAGTGGTGTTTCTATAATGGAGGGTTGTAGCATAGGGTCTAGCATAGAGGTAGATGCTGACATAGAGGCCAGGGGATGTCAAGGTTGATAGACCTAGAGAGGTCCATGGGAGAGGTGGGATTCTGATGAGAGAAAGCATAGGTAGTGGTGGAGGGTAGATAATATGGGTCATGATAGGAAAGTGTAGCCTAGGGCCATACTATCAGATAATGTTTAGTTTGTAAGGAGACATAGGCCTCAGTTATAGGAACTGACTATAGCTATACAATGCTCATAGCCATAGGTGTTTGTAGCACCAGTGCCACTGATAGGTATACTAGGTGGGCCATCTGATATGGAGGCTTGTATACGTGTCATGGAGGTACATGTTAGATTGATTGGTACATAGATTGGCTAGTTGGCTAGTATGGTGCATGCATTTATAGCATCAATGACATTAAGGCCACTACCTCCATTGCTACCACCAAGCATAGATGAGGACACCACTAGCTAGGTTGCCCCAATCATTCCTGGGACACCAATTGTAGATTTAGCATATTAGGCTTTGAGATATGGGAGGAGTTCCCCTATTATTCAGGCACCTCCTAATGAGACACAAACATATGTTGTAGGTGGTGAGACATAGGGGTAATCCTATGTATCATGTTAATTACATGTACTGCCTTATTCAAAGTATAATTATGTGATGACAACCTTTTGATATATGATTATTTTGATTGACCATTTTATCTTTGTGTTTATGTTGGATTTTTATGTCTTTGTATCATGGTCTTGACATGTTAGATAGTGACATGTAGTGATGTGATGTGCATATGTTGTTTTATTTTTATGATAGTTGTAGATGTGGATATAACATGTGGATGAGTAATGTAGGTATGTGGATGAGTAATGTAATGAATGTGTAGATGGATAGAATCTTAGTGTAATGACATAATATGTGGATGATTATAGATGTGAAACTTATAAAAGAAATAAAATATAGTGTAATGATATGAGAATGAAAATATAATAGTGAAATATGTGGTAATGTAGAGAAATGAATACAAAAAATGGTTAAAATTGGTCTTTGTGGAGTGAAGGTGAAAAATGGAAGGAAATGATTAAATATTATAATGGTTCATGTAATGAAAAGATGAAATGAAGATGTAATAAAATGAATATGAAATGGTGTAAAATGAAGATGATAGAAAAATGAGATGGTGAACTAAAAATAGAAGGAAGGAATGGAAATGAAAAAAAAATGATGTAACGTGATGAAATGTAGGTGACTTAGAATGAGTGTAATAAAATATGATAGATGAAATGAATATTAGAGGATGAATGTAAGAAAAAAAAGAAAATGTATTGGGGAATAAAACTAGGTGAGGAGATGAGTCGAAATAAATGACAAATTATTAAAATAATAAAATAAGGATGAGATGAAAATGAAATGATGAATCAAATGAAGGGATAAATGGAAGATGAAAATATGATGATACATAATTGCAACCCAAACATTTGAGATTAGAAGGTTACAAAGAAGACTCAAGACCTCAATGAGAGATGTGAAGGAATAAATGAATAGAACATGATAGAGGATGTAAGAAAAAGAAATTTTATGGAGGAAATGGTGATAATTTTTTTTGAGATTTGAAGGTCTTGTAATGCAACAGGTGCCATGAATAGTGTGAGATAATGAGGTAATGAAGTGTGGTCAAATGTGACCTGATGCATTAGAGAAAAACAAAGTCCATAATTCTGAAATGGTGAAAGCTCATCGAAATGATGATATTGTTATTGGTCATTTTCTTCCACGTCTCATTTTTGTTACCGATTTGTTAGATGATGTTGTGTAAAATTTCTTATTTATTCCTCATTTTTTTGCCAACCATTTTTCTAAAGGGACCTTGTATGATATGCAATCTACATGAATGTGGTTAACTATCACATTTTGTAAAGAGATACCAATTAAATGTCATCATTGAGTGCCTAAATAAAAGTGATGTAACACAATCACTGCTAGCTTAGCTATGGTAATATGTATACTCTATCATGATGATTATTTCCAAAGAAAATAAATAATGTATAGGAAAAGCATGGTATAAAAACATTTCCATAGTAAAAGAAAACATACACACAAACAAACACATGTCAGATAAGGAACCTCACCTAAGATGTTTATGCAAAATTATTTGAGGTACACATGGCCTTCCAAATGAGAGGAGGCACTTACGAGTAGACACCAATAATGCATAAAAGAAAAGGATCATGGGATTAGATTATTTAAGAAAAAAGGAAACTAAAAGGTCATGGTTTCATCCTGATCCCTCTAGTCAAATACATCATCAAGGTAATAGAAGTACATGACAATAAAAAAGCCATTGTATGCAAACCATTATGCCAATAGTTGTGTGCAATAGTGTCAAGTTTGTTCATTTTATTATAGATTAAGGCTATTTTTAGATTCTTGTAATGAGCCAAAATATATAATAGTGGTGATTTTTGTTAAGGGATTCATGGGGATCATGTTGGAAGATAGGTGTTAGTGGTGAATGTATAGGTATGTCATGGCACAATAATGTTAGAGCAGAGCAGCAAGGGAACTTAGTACTAGTGTAGTGAGTTGTGTAGGGTGAATGCATGGAACAACTAAAAAAAGCATAATGTCAGTTGAGGGATGGCCATAAATAGCTGAGTATGTGAATGTGTAATGAAGCATGTTGAAGGAAATAAGTATCATAGTTGTGGAATATTCAAGTGTTGGGAAGAATAAGTGAGTGTAAGGTTAGTAATATTGTAGGCTCACCAGACTAGTCACAACCTGATGTAGAGATGGGGAATGTTAGTCATGGAGGATGGGTGAGGTAAGGATACAAGGAAAAGTGCACCCGTTGGACCTCAAGTGAGCTCATGTTATTATAAGTGCATTTAGAGTCTTCCAAAGCTGCAGTGTCAAAAATGAATATCATGTCACTACAACTACAAGAGTGGTTGATGACTAGTGAGGGAAGGCTGAGATAGCTACATCATCAGCTTAATGAGATGAAAGTGGATGTAGAGTTTTGGAAGATGGCAACCAAAAACATGCAACAAGAGCATGATGTAGCTCAATCGGGGATCATTGTGCTAGATATCAATAAGCGAGTGGACAATGTGTTTGCAGATATGCAAAGGACTATGAAAGTACATTGGGAAGCCACATATTATATAGAGTGTATTATCAATTGATATCAATGGATTGGTGATGGGAGACCTAGTTTGCAATTGTTGAATGCGCAACTATGTAGTAAGAACTCCTGATACCACTAGATATTATTTGGGTACAAGGGGATCAATGCTAGGAGCTTCATCTGTTGGGAAAACACCTAGGGAAGTACCCCTAGTTGTGAGTCCTACCATGACACCTACATAAGGGAGGTTGGAATAAGTGATCTACCAGGTGTTGCTTTGAATGTAATCATGACTTTGCCACTATAAAACAAAAAAGTGTGTTTTCCATGGAAAAAAAAAGGATATACATGCACGACTTGTGTATCCATGGGCAATATGGTGGAAAGTGTTCAATTATTTTTATTTTTTGCCTTTGAAAAATATTTGGATGCTTTTGGTATTTGTACAAATATCTAGATGTTTTTGGTATTTTAGAAAATATTTGGATTTTTTGGAATTTTAAGAAAAATGTGTGAAGGTTTCAAGACCCACAAAAGGTGTGAATGATGAATATTTAGAGGAAGACTAACATTCACTTATGTGTAAAAGAAGGAGCAACAATGGGAGCTCAATGAAAGATGAATATGAACTTGTGCAACATTTTGAGAGTGAAAGTGTATGAGGTGGCAAAAGTAGGAAATTCTAACTCAAAAAGAAAACATAACTTGATTAGACAATTATATGTATATTGATAGCTTTTATAGAAAATTCAGGGCTGAAACCATGATGTTTCTATATGTGTGGACTAAGAGAGATACTTATGGGGCCTAAAAAGGCCAAAAAAGGCATTAAAAGACTTGGAAAGGTGCTACGAGACCCAAAAAAGGATGTTTGTGTTAGAGACAATAGTCCACCAAGATAATTGGGGAGGGGGGGCATGAATTAGTTATTCAACAATTAAAACATTTATCCTCTTTAACCAAACTTAACTATTCAACCAAAGTAAACAAAAACCATAAAGATGCACATAAAAAATTACACCGAATATGTTGACTAGGGAAACCCTTGATTAAAGGGAAAACCCCAGTGGGAATGATGCCCACAAGATGATGTAATAATACAAATATTCCTTGTTAGAGGATGGACCTTGTTAGGAGTCTATTACAACATTTAGTACAAAGAGTACCTTTTAGGAGACATTGAATCCCTGTTAGGAGATTCGAACCATGTTAGGAGTTATGGAAGATAGCTAAACCCACTGTTCAAGCAACTTTAGAATTAGATCAATGCACCCACTATCCAATTGACTTTGGTACTATTCCTTTTAGAATAATAGATATGAAACAAGCTTATACTTCTTCCTTTGTTCAGTACATTAGACTTCTTCTCCTTTAGACTATGCAATCAGATCTGAAATTCTCTATACTCAATAACAATAATCCTTAAGGTCACTTACACACATTGGTAAGTCACTCTACTTTTTTAGAACTCTATTGCTCAATTGTTTGCAAGTCTTATCTGCTCTCTATATGTTGAACAGAAAAAAAATCTTTCCTTTATACCATGCTCAATAATAAATCCTTGAGTTGGCTTCCCACTTAATTATAATACATTAATTAAATGAATACACATTTAATTAATATTATCGACTCACAATTATAAATAAGCTTTCACACATGTGACTTCCATACATGTGCACTCTCTAATGTTATCAATGGCTAGTATACTATCTCCAGTTAACTACACAACGTTTCACTACATTTGTGATGAACTATAGCAATCACACATTAGGAACTATTTTCCTAATACTTTATTTCCATACAGTTCTCTATAGATCAATCATATCTTCTATACACTATCAAATTAGGTTCTATGCACTTATCCTTTTGACAAATACATACTATAGTATGCATTGGAAATGATGCATTAACAGATAAGTAATATATTGTTCTTAATACTAAAATCATAGTCTACTACTTTTTCAGTATTTACAAACTTATTACTATGTTGTCATCAATGACAAACAGAGTCATGAATACATCATATCAATGTTCTACAATGCTCCCCCATAGCATCAGCATTCATGCTAGCAATCTCCCCCTTTGGCATTGATGGCAACATACATGAAAAAAATCTAAGTTCCAAGAATACCAAATATACATCTTCTTCATCATCATTTTTTTCTTTCTTCCCAATTGAACTACATAGAATTTTTTTCATGTCACTTTCTCCCCCATTGACATTAGTGTCAAAGATAATACACAAATTGTTCAATTGCTGAAAGATATGATAATTTACTAGCACAACTACAAGACAATCCTTTGCTTTACAACTATTGTATATAAATCCATAAACAACCCAAGTGTTTAGAGACATTGTTGCATACCAATTACCAATTGCCAATAGTCATTTTTTGACGTTGTTCATCATAGATACTCCCCCATTGAGGAAACATCAACATTCAGTCCAATCTAAAAATGGTGCTTGGTTCCTTGGACTGATGCACTTTTGCATCTTCTATTCTTAAGTAGGTAGGGGCATAACCCCAAGCATACCTCTTAGGTACTCAAATATATCCTTTGGTAAGGCCTTTGTGAAAATTTCTACAATATGTTCCTTAGTGTTAACATACTCTAGTCTAATTTCTTTCTCTACAACTTTTTCTCTCAACACATGATACTTTATATAGATGTGCTTAGTCTTAGAATGTAAAACAATATTTTTGGACATGTTAACTATACTTGTATTATCACAGTAAATAATAACAGGTTCTTTGAATGCAATTTCAATATCCTTCATCATCTGCTTCATCTATATAATTCGATTATAGTTTTTTTCTATTGCAACATATTTTGCTTCTACAGTACTTTGTGAAGTGCAATCTTGTTTCTTACTGAACCAAGAAACTCATCTTCCAACAAGAAAGAATGCTCCTACACTAGTTCTTTTTCTATCATCCATATCTCCAGCCCAATTAGCATTAGTATAAGTGCAAAGTGTAAAATCATTACTATTTTCATACCACATGCCATAATCAAATGTCCCTTTCACATATTTGAAATTCTTTTTTTCTATTACATAGTGATATTCTTTAGGATCAGCCTAAAATCCTGCCACAATTCTAATTGCATTAGCTATATCTAGTCTACTATGAGTCAGATACTACAATCATCCAATCATAGATATGTACTTCTTTTTTTTAACAATAGGTGTCTCATTCTTTCTTGATAACTTGTGATCAGTTACCATAGGAGTTCCAATAGGTTTACAATTTTCTAGTCTTAATCTTTCAAATACTTGGCCTAAGAAATAAATATACATTCTTTGTTTTGAATAATTTGCAATCCTAAGAAAAAGTTCATTTCTAGTATCATACTCATCTCAAATTCATTATTCATATCTTCTTAGAATTTTTTATTGGCTTCATGGTTTCCTCCAAAAATGATATCATCAACAAATACAAGTATTATCAACAAGCCATTTTCTATTTCTTTCAAGTACATGTTGTGCTAAGTATTTATCTAACCTTGCATACCAAGTTCTAGGTGCTTGATTTAATCCATACAAGGATTTCTTTAATCTGCAAACCATATCCTTCTCTTCTATCAAAGGAAAACCTTTTGGTTGTTCAATATAAACTTCTTCTTCAAGTTCTCCATTCAAGAATGTTTACTTAACATCCATCTCATACACCTTGAAGTTTTTATTTGCTGCATATGCCATGAACATTCTGACTACTTCTATTCTTGCTATAGGTGCATGTGTTTCCTCATAGTCTATTCCTTCTTACTAAGAGTGTCCTTTGCATACTAGTCTTGCTTTGTTTCTTATTACTTCTTTTTGTTCATTTATTTTGTTTCTAAATACTCACTTTGTGCCAATCACATTTTTGTCCTTAGGTTTAGGGACTAGTTCCCACATGTCATTCTTTATTATCTATTGAAGTTCTTCCTCTATTGTTTTCATCTAATTATCATCCTTGATCGCTTCATCTATGCTCTTTGGTTCTACTTGAGATATTAGGCATAATTCTTCATTGATTTTTTTCTTGTCATTACTCCTTTTTCTTTACTTCTTATTATCAAATCAATAGGATGATTTTTTTATCACATTTTTATTTGGTCTAGGAGTTACTACTTCAGCTCTTATTTCTAGTACTATGTTTTGTTCTTCTCTTATTTCTTTAGTTTTCACATTATTTCGCAAGTCATTATTAGTGATGACTTCCATACTTTCATGGTTAGCCTCTAGATCAACAATAGTTACTAAAGCTATCTCTTCTACTACTTCCCTTTTCTTAATCTTATTACAATCACTCAAGAATTCTTCATCTTTATTAGAAAGAAACTCTTTCTAGTTTTTTTCAACCTCTTAGTACATTTACTTGAAAAATTACCAAACTCTTTACATGTCCAACAAACAAGAAACTTCATACCTTCACGTTTTTTCTGTAAGGAAACTCAGGTACAGAAAAAGCTTCCTACACTAATCTCATAAGGAAAGTATGGTACAAATTCTTTTAAAATCTTCTACACTTATAGATTCAATATCATGTAAACAACAATATTGCAGCCAACCATGCATACAGAAAATAGATAGAGAAAGAAACACATAACACAAAGATTTGCTGGTGGGGAAAAACCTTTTAGTAAAATAACCTCACCCCTCCAAAACTTGCACAATGTATTATCTTCAACACAAGATTACAATACACTTGCAATGCAAGTTCAACATCAACAATAGAAGACTCCAGCAGCACCTCAGTACCTACAAACTTTCTTCTATCACTCTATTGCATTACAACATGCAATACTCATTTTATGAACATCTTAAGACCCAACAACATGCCCACAAAGCTGTTGGGCATTTTTTATGGCTCAACCACCAAGAAACATGCACAATGCCACATGTATATCCAATACCAAGAAAAGGGCATCCATCCCTTGAATAGACAATGATAGCTCATCATAGAATCTGCCAAAAATAGCGGTCACAAGAGAAGTGTAAGGGAATCCATCATACCAACCTATTTTTGGCATATTCTCTTACACACACCAACCACTCATTCTTGGGCACCCAAATAGGCCTCATGTCATAAGATGCTCTTACACCTATCATAGCTCATTCCTTAAATAGCTCTTACGTGTCATAGGAATCCGTCATAACCATTTCAGCCATGATCTCCTTCACACACTACAAGATGCTGACACATGTAATTGATCAACATGCCAACTAGACATGTACACTCACATTTACATATTATTTGCAAAAATAAATTTTACAAAACAAATAATAATAAGAATAGGAATTATACAAGGCTAAGACACCTTATTCCTAACATTCTCCCACTTGTCGAACACCTTGTAAGAGCAATCAGGAAATTAACAGGAACTAACAGCTATAGGCCGAAAGGCCCATAGACTCCGAACACCATCTGAAATTCTGAGTGCCCACTAGTTTTGTTAATGCATCTGCAACATTCTTCATAGTATCTACCTTCTCCAAATTTACCTTTCCATCTTCCACCATATCTCTCACAAAGTGAAACTGCACATCAATGTGCTTCATTCTGGCATGGAAAGTTGGATTCTTCACAAGGAAAATAGCACTCTGACTGTCACACCAAATAGTAATCTGTTCTGCATCAACACCAACATTAGAACACAATCTCCTAAGCCAAATGGCTTCCTTACAAGCATGAGTAGCAGCCATGTACTTAGCTTCTGTAGTGGACAAAGAAACCATAGGTTGTCACTTACTCATCCAACTGATAGCACCACCAAACATAGTAAACACATAACCACTGGTGGATCTCCTACGATCAATATCACCTACCCAATCTAAATCCACAAACCCTTGAATACAAACTAAATGCAGAGATCTAGAAGAGTTACCATGATAACATATGGAGTAATCTGATGTACCCCTCAAATATTTGAATACTCACTTAATTGCATCCCAATGTATCCGTCCAAGATTAGCCATAAACTAACTTAGGACTCCCACTACTTGGGCAATGTCTGGTCTAGTATAGACCATAGCATACATAAGACTGCCAACTGCACTAGCATAAGGTACTATACTCATGTCCTCCACCTCACTAGGAGATTTTGTACAATCATCTATAGATAACTTTGTTCCAACAAAAATAGGAACACATAGTGGTCTACAATCTTCCATGCTGAACCTGTCCAACACAGACTTCACATGCTTACTCTGACTCAACCAAAGTTTTTTGTTAGACTTGTCTCTACTGATTTCCATGCCCAAGATGTACCTAGCTGCCCCAAAGATCTTTCATCTCAAACTATGCTGACAACTAAGATTTAAAATCAGAAATCATACCCTTACCCTTCCCAAACAGCAACATATCATCAACATATAATGCAACAATAATAAGGCAATCATTTTCAACTCTAAAATAAACACAATGATCTAATTTTGATCTTACAAATCCAGTTGACAACACAAAGGCATCAAACTTAAGGTACCACATCCTAGGAGATTGCTTCAAACCGTATAGAGATTTCTTCAATCTGCAAACAGAGGATTCTTTACCTTTAACAATGTAGTTCTCAGGCTGTGACATATAAATCTCTTCCTCCAAATCACCATGAAGGAAATTTGTCTTCACATCCATTTGTTCTATCTCTAAATCATATGATACAGCAAGAGATAATAGAAATCTAATGGATGTCAACTTTTCAATACGAGAGAATATTTCACCATAATCTATTCCCTCTACCTATGAATACCCCTTTGCAACCAATCTAGCTTTGTACCTTTCAACACTGCCATCTGCACAGAATTTCTTCTTGAACACCCATTTACAACCAATAGGTTTTCTCCCTTTAGGAAAAGGTACAAGGTCCCATGTTTTTTTTTTCTCTAATGAAGCCATCTCATTATCCATGGCCTCAATCTAGGAACCTACATCTTCCATGCCCAAAGCCTCTTTCATAGATCTAGGCTCATCAGTGTTAGTAATCAAAGCAAAAGCACAACTGGAATCTAACATGGAATAACCAAACCTTTCTGGTTGTTTTCTTTCTCTCATGAATCTCCTCAAGGGCTAAGGTTTAGGTTGTTCTTCCTCTTCTTCTGAACTATCAGAGCTGCTAGAGCTCTCCTTATCATTAGACCCAACATGGTCTCTCTGTTTAGTCTTCTCAAGGGTAGGAGGCAACTGAACAACATCGTTTTTCTTTTCTTTTTCATCTGGTTGTAGCACAATAGGAGAAGATGTTAGCTCTCTAAAAATAACATTTCTGCTATAAAACACCTTACTAGTCACAGGATCCCAAAGCTTGTATCCTTTCATACCAGCACTATACCTGATGAAAATACATTTAACAGCTTTGTTTTGCAACTTAGATCTTTTCTCCTTTGGAACATATGCATAATCTTCACAACCAAAAACACAAATATGTCTAATTGAAGGCTTCTTACTAGACCACACCTCCATGGGTGTCTTACCAACAAGGGCTGATGTAGGAGATCTGTTAACTAGATAGCAAGCAATGACCATAGCTTTGGCCCAAAAAATTTGTTCTAAACTAGCTCCACTAAGCATACTCCTAGCCTTCTCCATAAGTGTCCTATTCATTCCCTCTACAACTCCATTTTGCTCCAGGGTATAAGGAGTTGTCTTATGCCTCTCGATACCTTTTTCTTTATAGAACAGTTCAAACTCTACTGAGCAAAACTCACCACCATTGTCAGTTCTCACACACTTAATCTTCTTACTAGTTTGATTCTCTACAAGGGCTTTAAATTCCTTGAATTCACTAACGACTTGTGTCTTACTTTTAAGGAAATAAATCCATGTCCTTCTACTATAATCATCTATGAAAGATACAAAAAGTACAGACTTGGAGATTGAAGGAACTTTTACAAGACCAAATACATCATCCAAAACATCAGAAGATTTGTGAGAACTAGATTACAATTGAACACGATTTTGTTTACCATATACACAGTGTTCATAGAAGTCAAACTCGAGATTGCAATCATTTAACCCCTCAATGAGATTTTTCTTTTTTAGGATTCTGAGACCCCTCTCACCAATGTGGCCAAGTCTCATATGCCACAACATTGTCTTTTCTACAGGAAGCTTTCCTTCCAAAGTGTTTGCATTTCCATCGGAACCAATAACCACAGAATTCTTCACTGCTCGTTCAGATGGTGAGGATGAAGAATTGTTACATGGAGGAATACATGCATCTAGCTGAAACAAGGTACCTCTCCTAGTACCCTTAGCAAGCACCATCGATCCTCTAATCATCTTACATCCTTCTTTCAAAAAAACAACTTGCACACCTACATCGTTTAGCATATTTACAGATAATAGGTTTCATGCCAGACCTGGAATGTGCATAACTCCATTAATTCCCTTTACTAATCCATTGAGAAATTTGATAGTGACCCTTCCATGTCCAACTATCTTTAGGTGAGAATCATCACCGAAGTACACCTTTCCACCATCGAACTCTTCATATCTTGAGAACCAGTTTTGGTGAGAGGTCATGTGAAAAGATGCACTCGAGTCAACCAACCACACATCATCAGATGCATGGGCTACCAAAGCTATGATGAATGCATCGGCATCTTCTTGAGATTTTTCAGAACCAGAATCTAAGGCTTTCTTCTTCTTCTTAGGCTCTTTACAGTCTTTATGGAAGTGCCCAGTCTTTTCACAGTTCCAACATTTTTCCTTGGACTTATTGGAAGTCTTTGAATTCCCATAGGATTTGGATCTACCCTTATCATCAGAATTATTGTCATTTTCCTTTCCTCTTTCCATGAATCTCCCATGAACAACAAGGGCTTCTTTTTTCAAAATGAAATCCTTTCTTTGCATCTCCTCTGATAGCAGTGAAGACACCACATCATCCATTTTGAAGGTGACTAATGTGCTTCTGAGAGCCATCACAAGATGGTCCCATGAATCTGGTAAAGAACACAAAAGTGTGTAGCAACGATCCTCCTCCTCTAACTTGACACCAACAGATGTCAACTGTACAGCCAATAGATTAAACACATTTAAATGATCCATTAAGGATCCACCTTCCTCCATTCATAGAGAATACAAATTCTTCCTTAGGAACAACGTGTTCACCAGAGATTTGGCCTGATACATGGCCCCAAGTCTCTCCCACAAACTATATGCAGTTTTCTCACCTAGAACATTCAGAAGGACTGCATTAGTTAAATAGAGTCTTATGAGACCCTTAGCTTTACGATCTTTGATATCCAAATCTACTTGAGTTATGGTTTTTGGTCTTGTAGCACTTGTAGTCACTTCCCATAGGTCATGATCTTCCAACATATCTTCCATCTTTAGTTTCCACTACTCAAAATTTGTGCCATTAAATTTCTCCACCTCCATTCTTCCATATGATGAACTCGCCATCTTAATCTGCAAAAAAGATTCAGGATGCTCTGCACAAGACTCCCACTCAACTTGAGATTAGCTCAAAAAACCCTACCCAACAACTAGGATCAAAAGTTGATCAAGCTCTGATACCACTTGTAAGGAAACTCAGGTGCAGAAACAACTTCCTACACTAATCTCATAAGGAAATTATGGTGCAAATCCTTTTAAAATCTTCTATACTTACAGATTCAATATCATGTAAACAACAATATTGCAGCCAACCATGCATACAGAAAATAGATAGAGAAAGAAACACATAACACAAAGATTTGCTGGTGGGGAAAAACCTTTCGGTAAAACAACCCCGCCCCTCCAGAACCTACACAATGTATTATCTTCAACACAAGATTACAATACACTTGCAATGCAAGTTCAACATCAATAATAGAAGACTCCAGCAGCACCTCAGTACCTGCAAACTTTCATCTATAACTCTATTGCATTACAACATGCAATACTCATTTTATTGAACATCTTAAGACGCAACAACATGCCCACAAATGAGTTGGGCATTTTTCATGGCTCAACCACCAAGAAACATGCACAATGCCACATGTACATCCAATACCAAGAAAAGGGCATCCATCCCTTGAATAGACAATGACAGCTTGTCATAGAATCTGCCAAAAATAGTGGTCACAAGAGAAGTGTAAGGGAATCCGTCATACCAACCTATTTTTGGCATATTCTCTTACACACACCAACCACTCATTCTTGGGCGCCCAAATTTCCTCATGTCATAAGATGCTCTTACACCTATCATAGCTCATTCCTTAAATAGCTCTTACGCATCATAGGAATCCGTCATAACCATTTCAGCCATGATCTCCTTCACACACTTCAAGATGCCGACACATGTAAGTGATCAACATCCCAACTAGACATGTACGCTCACATTTACATATTATTTTCAAAAATACATTTTACAAAACAAATAATAATAAGAATAGGAATTATACAAGGTTGAGAGACCTTATTCCTAACACTTTACTTATAAGCAGGTCAATACCTTCTTTATCTTTGTATCATCTTCTATTTTGCATCTATCTTTTCTTGTGTTGCTATCTTTTTGTATGTACTAGAAGGATTTTGGATCTATAAACTCAATATTATATTCATTACACAAATCTAATAACTCACCAAGAATTTCAATAACTTGTGTGTTGAATTTTCTTTTTTCAGATGTAGGACTTTCTTCACTGAATATGTTCAGCTAAAATACATTGCCTTTGGTTCTTGTGTGAATACCAAGAAATTTTCCTTCCTTGTCCTTGATGATGCATGTGTCATTACCAAACTGTAATTGGTAACCATTGTCCATAAGTTTTCCAACACTTAACAAGTTAAATTTCAATCCGTGAACAAAGTGAACATTCACTTGTATTTGTTTTACCATCAATTGCAATAGATCCAATTCCTATAATGTGATAGGATGCATTGTGCCCTACTCTGACAATTACTACATCATGGCTTTTTGAATTTGATAAATTTTCTCATATCACCAATCATGTGATGTGAATAACCACTATCAACGATCAAATCTTTCCTTTCAACTTGTGAAATCAATGCACTTTATTCTTTAATTTCTTTGTCAAGATCATCCTGCTTTATAGCTATGAATCCCAATTCATCTTCACTTTTTCTTTGATCATATTCTTCTTCTTCTTCTTCTTTATTAGCATATAAGAAATTCCTTGGTCTTCTAGGTTTGAATCTTCCCTTATACTTCCTTTCTCTTTTAGGACATTTAGATGCATAATGACCATATTCATTACATGTCTAACACTTAAAGATATTCTTACCATCTTTTTCTCTTTCCACAAGAAGAGCCCTGTTGAGATAATGGGTGTTGCACACATTGCATAATATTGTTATTTTATTATTTTATTTTATTATGTAATGTTGTTCCTATATGGACGTGCAACATGTAAAGATTTCCATGGAATTTTCTTGATGAGTTGTATTGTAACATTGTGAAAATATTTTATGTAATTATTTAATATTGGGGAAAAGAATTAAATGCCCAATATTAAATGTGGGGTCAGTGGGTTAGGTAGCACATGGTTTTAGCACATGGTTTATGTAATACCACTTAATGGTTTTGTGGGACTTGCTACTATATAAGCAGCCACAAGGGTAGTTGTTGTAGAGAGAGAGTGACAAGGAGAAGACAAAAGGCAAGAGTTGAGCGGGACAAGGCTTGACAGGTTAGCCAAGGGAGCATTTGTGAAGGTTGAAAGCATGGCATGGAATGTGTGGATTCATGCTTGTTCACATAGTTTTCTCGGTTGTGGCTATGGCCATGAAGGCTTCCATGGTTGTATGGCAATGGTATTTTTTGCTCAATAATACATGATGATGGATGCTTTTGGAGGCTGGGTTTTTCCCTCAATGAGGGTTTCCCAAGGTATATCTTGTGTCACAATTTTGTGGGTATGTTGTCTATTCTCTTGCATGTGGATTTTAATTCCATATTTATTTCAGATCTATTATGGGTTATGTGGAAACGATTATATTCTTTGTTTCCAATTTTTCTCACAAGTGCTATTAGAGCCAGGCTTTGTCTTGGTCATGGGTTCAAATCTCCTCGGTGCCTTCCCGACCCGCGTAAGCACCTGATATGCGCATCGAGGGGGAGATTGTTAGGTGATGCGATGCACTCCCCTGCCCACAGGTGGTTAATTATGTAGTGTTCCATGTTCACTAATAGTCATGGCTTTTGGTGCAACGGCAAATGGGCCCTACAATTGGTATCAGAGCTATGGTTTTATTATTGTAACCCTAGATTGAATCCATGGGAATGCATGAGAGGATAGAAGAAAAGGGCAAGATATATGAATGATTTATTGTAGATCTAAAGGTTTTGGATTTTCTATTATGATGGGATGTTAAAAGATTTGGGCATGTCAAATTGTTGGAGAAAAGGATTTTTTCGAATGTTTCATTTAAATGAGGGTTTTGGGGGGTAGCTTGCATAAATGACCTCCTGGGTAAAAAATAGACCTCACCATTGGATTTGGGTTGACATTTCCATAAATTTTGATATATAATATGCCCTAGTTTGGCCATGTTCAGAGGAAATGAAAGAATTTTCTAGTCTCGGCCCATGATGGCCGTCAAATTTAATCCCATCGGAATTTTCGTCACTGAAAAATAAAAAATGAAAAATCGTACTGAAAATGGTAAAAAGACTGTCTTAGTAAAATGGCCATAACTTTCTCTCAGAATATCAAATTTTAGAGTTCTTATAAGCGTTGGAAAGCTAATTCTGAGCACTACAACATGGTGTAGGTTTGGTTTTGTGATTTTGAGATTTTGTCAAGTTTTTAGAGCCCTAAAGATAGATGTATTTTATTTTGAGCACGGATTAGGGCATAACTTGGGCATACGGAGTAAGATTTTGGACTTCGAGTAGTCAACGGAAAGATCTTGGAGAGCTCTACACATTGGATCAGATTTGGTGCAGGTTTGGCATGATTTATTTGTTGATATATTGATCTGAATAGTTTATAGATATATTTTAACTATGGTAACATTGTGAGTTTATGGCATTGGAGATTTAAGTTTTGATGTCATTGTATACTCAGTTCATATTCAGATTGGTCTCATAATGATATGGTTATCAGTGTTTGGTTTGGATATGCATGATGACTTGTTGGGTCTATAAGTTGTGCAGTGTTGTAAGCAGTCTATACTTACAGGTTGCATTTATAGCTTGGTTATGGGTTGTCTTTTCCCATTGATCTTTCATTATTGATGCATATTCAGATTAATGGCTTGGATTTGGGTTGTCTATGCCCTAAGTCACATGATTTACTATTTTCTTCATGTAGAAGGGATGAGATGTTGTTACCAAGTACAGTCATGGTGGAGGATTGTGGTTGACTATTTTATGCTGACAGGTTGGACACTTTGAGAGCCAGATGCTTGGTTCATGGATGTAATCATGGTGTCATGGATTTTTTTATTTTTTTTGGCATGACATGATTGGTTATATAGGTACATCCTTGATGTTCATTAGCTTGGATTTTTTGATTTGATTATGGTGGTATATCTTCTTGGTTGAGGATCATGGTTATTTGGTTTTTTTTGAGGAGCTCATGATGTACACTTTGAGTTCTTTGATGGTTTTATGCCTTAGTTGATTCTCATGGTTAAAGGATGGATTTTTTCATCATTATGTCATGGATAGCTTGGATACACAATTTAGTGGGAGCTTGTGACAGTGATGGGGTGACAGTGCAGGATTAGTTCCTGGTTTGGTTTATATCTTCTTGGTTTGGAGAGGATGGATTTTATGATGCCATAGATGACTTGGTACCATGGTTGAGTGGGAGTTTTTGGCATTGATATATCTATTGAGTGTTTGCAGATGTTGGAGGTTTGTCTTAGATCCTGTTGCTCTAGAAGCATCTTTGACATTTGCATGGTGCACTTGTTATCTTCATGGTGTTTGAAGATGGTTAGATCTTGAGGACTCATGGAGTTCTTGGTTATCTTCATGGTGTATGGAGATGGTTCTTCTTGGTATGTGGAGATGGTTTTCCTCATGGTGTGTGGAGATGGATGCATCTTGAGGACTCACAGAGTTTTTGGCAAAGGTGTGGTTTATACTTTTATCTGGCATGTTATCCTTGGTGTGAGGATGGTTTCATTATTATGTCATGGTATACTCTTGATACGCATTTAGAGTTGTGAAAAGTTATGGTGTGTTCATGTGGTGCATGTTATCTCTTTAGTTGAGATGGTAAGATCATGTTGTCATGTTTATGTTCCTGAGGCCATGGTTGGAACTTTGACATTGATCTTGGTTTGGTTTCTTGGTATTGAGTACACTGATCATAAGCTGGATACTTTATGATATTGCTATGTTGCATTTGGAGTTGGCACGAATTGATTGGTTATAGGTGCTCATGGATACTTAGAGACGGTGGTGACGCTGATTTCTCTTGGATTAGAGAAGTATTTGTTGGGACGGTTGATGGTTTCAGCAGGAAGTCCGAGGGGCAGTCACCTGATATGGACTTGAGAGGAGATTGTTCTTAGATGAGTCTTGGTTGGAGACTTGGGTATCTTGATGAGAATTCTCATTCCCCACTCTTGGTCTACTCGACGGTTTGCTACTTGAGAGGTATAGCCCATTGTTTCTCTCAGTTGCATTATATTTATGCTTGTCTTTCATGGATATGGATCTTGAGCTATAGTCCATGAGTTAGTTCTGGAGGGTTCATTTGAGAGATGGTTTAGCATTGGTTATCTCCATGTGCATATGTTGTTATGTTGGTTGAGTTTGGGAGATGGTTTTATATTGGGCATATTCCTTGGATTAGGAATGGGTTTATTGAGTTTGATCTTCTTGTGAGAGGCTTACATCCATGATTAGTTATATGGTATGGTTTGGGTGTTGTTGAGGCTTCTTGTTGGGGTTTTATGGAGGAGATCGTACTTGCACAGTTTACATATAGAGGTGTGTGTAGAAAGACATGATACAGGTTATGATTTGCATGGTTTCTCTGGTCTTGGTTATCTTCTTGGATGTTCAATTTTGCCTACATTGGATTTTAGATTGTTAGAGATTGTGATCACTGGTTTGTGCTCATGTATGTCATGTTAGAGATGACATGGTTATTCCTTTATCTCTTTCCTCTGTTGGTTGTGGTGAACTTGGGAGACTATTGGAGACTTGTTATGAGATTTTTTCTTATAGGATATCAGTTTATGTATTGTGGATGTCTTTGATACTACATGGATTCACTTCTTTGAGATGTTGTGAGTGGATTGGTTATATATTTGACATTATCTTTTGCAGTGGGAGCTTCTTGGTATATATATGGCAGGTATTTCTCTTAAGGCTTGTGATTGCAGGTTGCAGATTGGATATGTCGGTGATATAAGATTCACTTGTTATACCTTTGAGGTATGGATATTTGGATGGGTTTGGCACTTGCTATGGGTGCTATTTCAGCTATGGATATTTGACAACTATGGATAGATGTGATTACCTTTGGATCAGGTTATTTATGCTTTGAATTTCAGTTGGTATAGGATTTTATGATCTTCTAATGCGACAGGTTGGGTGGCTTTCTCTTTGGATGGCTTCTATGTATGTCCCGTGGGAGTGCCATAATAGGAGGTGAGATCATTCATGTTTGAGATGCTGGATACTTTGATTTTTTGTTGCGGGTAGCCGAATGGAGCACTTGGTGTATTTTTGATCCATGATGGTGGATGTGTTGCGAGGGATTGTTCCCTTGTTCATTTGTGTGGCTACGGATTGACCCTATGCAATGTATACAACAAGTGGGAGATTGTTGAGATAATGGGTCTTGCACAAATTGCATAATATTGTTATTTTATTATTTTATTTTATTATGTAGTGTTGTTCGTAGATAGACGTGCAACATGTAAAGATTCCCATGGAATATTCTTGATGAGTTGTATTGTAACATTGTGAAAATATTTCATGTAATTATTTAATATTGGGGAAAAGAATTAAATGCCCAATATTAAATGTGGGGTCAGTGGGTTAGGTAGCACATGGTTTTAGCACATGGTTTATGTAATACCAATTAGTGGTTTTGTGGGAATTGCTACTATATAAGTAGCCACAAGGGTAGTTTTTGTAGAGAGAGAGTGACAAAGAGAAGACAAAAGGCAAGAGTCAAGCGGGGTAAGGCTTGATAGGTTAGCCAAGGGAGCATTTGTGAAGGTTGAAAGCATGGCATGGGATGTGTGGATTCATGCTTGTTCACATAGTTTTCTTGGTTGTGGCTATGGCCATGAAGACTTCCATGGTTGTATGGCAATGGTATTTTTTGCTAAATAATACATGATGATGGATGCTTTTGGAGGCTGGGTTTTTCCCTCAATGAGGGTTTCCCAAGGTATATCTTGTGTCACAATTTTGTGGGTATTTTGTCTATTCTCTTGCATGTGGATTTTAATTCCGTATTTATTTTAGATCTATTATGGGTTATGTGGAAACAATTATATTCTTTGTTTCCAAGTTTCCTTACAAGCCCCTCCTTACATGATGTTTTTCTCAACAGACTTACTACCACTAGCAATGTCTCTTTGCACTTTTGTATTCTTTGCTAGACCAGGTTTAATATTTAATGCATGAAATTTTGTCTCAAATTTTGCTAATTCTCCAAATTTTTTCAAACCAAATTCTGTAGCTTCCAATCTACCAAGCAATGTTTCTTTGGTGAAATTTTCAATACATGGTATCATCAATTGAGTCATCTGTGTTACTTTCTTGAAAGGTGGTGTCAGACTTTACAAGATCTTCCATATTACTTCATCATCTGTTTCCTTTCCACCACGAGATGTGATTCCTAAAAAAATCTCAAATATTCTACTAATATAGTTTCTTATAGATTCATCTTCCATCATTTTACCATCTTGAAATGCATAATGAAAATTTTGTAATCTAACTCCTTTTGCATGTTTATCACCCTCATAATTAGCTTCTAAAGTTTTCCAAATTTCATGAGATGTTTTTAGTAGTTTTACTTGACTATATTCAGTTTTAGGTAGAGCTAACAATATTGCTTCTCTTTCCCTTATGTTCCACATGAATACTTCTCTCTACTCCTCAGTACAACTTTCAAGATTGTCTTCTTTAGTAATATTCTTAGATGCCTTGGTTACAAGCCAATATCCTGGACCCATGCACAAAAGATGAGTCTTCATCTTATCCTTCTAGCTATTGTAATTGGTGCCATCAAATCTCAAAATTTCCTTTTTGAACATGCTTTCCATGGATATTCCAAAGTTTTAAAACATTTTCTTCAAGGAATTGATGCTCTAATACCAATTGTTAGAAACAATAGTCCACTAACATAACTAAGAGGAGGCGGATGAATTAGTTATTCAACTATTAAAAAATTTATCCTCTTTAACCAAACTTAACCATTCAACCAAAGTAAATAGAAACCATAAAGATGCACATGAACAATTACACTAGATATGTTAACTAGGGAAACCCTTGATTAGAGGGAAAACCTCGATGGGAATGATTCCTAAAAGATGATAAACTAATATAAATATTCCTTGTTAGAGGATGAACAGTATTAGAAGTCTATTACAACATTTAGTATAAAGAGTCCTTGTTAGGAGACTTTGAGTCCCTATTACGAGTTGTGACAACCTTATTTGGAGTTGTGGAAGATAGTTGAACCCATTATTCAAACAACTTCAAGATTAGATCAACGAACCCACAGTCCAATTAACTATAGTCCTATTCCTTTTAGAATAATAGATGTGAAATAAGGTTTTACTTCTTCCTTTTTCCAGTACATTTGATTTCTTCTCCTTCAATCCATGCAATCAGATCTAGAACTCTATACTTAGTAACAATAACCCTTAAGGTCACTTACATGCATTGGTAAGTCACTCTGCTTCTATAGCACTTTGTTGCTTAATAATTTGCAAGTTTTATTTTCTCTCTATATGTTAAACATGGAAAACATCTTTCCTTTATACCATGCTCAACAGTAATCCTTGAGTCAACTTCTCAATAAATTATAATATGTTAGTTAAATGAATACAGATTTAATTAATGTTGTCAGCTCACAGTTATAAACAAACTTTCACAACCACAACTTCTATACATGTGCACTCTTTGATGTCATCAATGGTTGGTATACTATCTCTAGTTAACTGCACAACCTTTCACTACATTTCTGATTAAATGTAGCAATCACACAATAGTAACTGCTATCCTAATACTCTATTTCCATATGATTCTCTGTAGATCAATCATATCTTATGTTTTCAATCAAAATAGATGCTATGCACATACCCTTGTAACAAAGACATACTGTAGTATGTGCTGAAAATTGTGCATTAAAAAATAAGTAATATATTCTTCTTAATACAAAAATCATAGTATGTTTCTTTGTCAGTCTTTACAAACTTATTACTGTGTTGTCATCAAGGGCAAACATAGTCATGAATACTTCATATCAATCTTTTGCAATGCTCCACCATAGAATCAACATTCATGCTAATATTTTGGGCCTAAAAAGGTGGTGGATGGGCTTAAAAATGTGCTACATGGGCCCAAAGAAGGGCATTTAGGCCTTAAAAGGCACTAAATAGCATAAAAAGGCACCAAAGGGGCACATAATAAGGCATTTGAGCCTATAAATTTATTGGATAGCCTAGAAAGGCACTTAAGGGGGCCAAAGAAGGGCACTTGGGCCTTAAAAGGTTTTGCATGGCCTGAAAAAGCACTAAGGGGGCTTGAGAAAAGGGCATTTGGGCCTGAAATGATGTTGGATAGCCTAAAAAGGTGTTGAAGGGGCCTAAAGAAGGGAATTTGGGCATGAAAAGGTGCTAAAGGGGTCTAAAATAGGGTGTTTAGACCCAAAAAGGTGCTAGATGGTCTTGAAAGGTGCTAAAGGGGCATGCAATAGGGCATTTTTGTTAGAATTGCTTTAGAATAACTGAGCGCGGGGGGGGGGGGGGGGGGGGGGGGGGTTTGAATCAATTATTCAAGGTCTAAATGTCCTTTTCTAACTTTGTCTCTAAGTATGGTGAACCCATTCATCCATTCATTCTTCCAAGCTTTAACTTATCTAATTAGCAAGTTAGTATAATTCAACATGCAAGCATAACACATAAGAAATCAATCACATGACACAATGATTTACGTGGAAACCCAATTTGGAAAAAACCACCAATAACATGCTACTCAATTCTCACCCTTCTAAAGTGATGCCCTGTGAAAGGCCTACCCTATTAAAGGCTTACAACACATGGTTAAATGTGACCTTGCTAGAGGATTTATCCACCCTATTACAAGTGGGCCCAATTAGAAGACTTTAGAACATTCACTTTGAATGCCACCCTGTTAAAAGATTTACAAATGGTTGTTAGGCTAGCCTAAGTCCATAGGATTTTCATATCTAATACAATTGCTAGAGAGTATTAGAAAATCTTGACCTAACTACAACATACAACTTATCTTGAAGATTTCATATCACTTATTAGCTCATACCCTTGCCTGGCCTTCAATCTCTACAACTCTTGACAACTTGCCCTCCTTTCAAGCTTTGTCTCCTTGAGTGTCCATACTCAATGTACCAGTACAATAATCTTTTCAAGACTAGCTGAATAATTAGAGCCCCTATGCTCTTCCTTCTCCTAGATGTCACCTCCTTTACACCCTTCTAACCACTTCATAGATTATGGCACTTCAGCAACAACAATATCAATAGCTCTTTGCTTCTTGGTCTATGACTCCTTAAATAGCAGTCTTGGAGTTCCTTTTCTCACTCAATTCTTCCTTTCTTCAATTTCAATTTGCTTGGATTAGGTAGGATTCATTGTATCTAACCCATATTTTGGTTCCTTTAAAAAATTCTTGAATAATCCTTTAGAATTCACCCAAAAATGATTTACATAGGATTCTGTGACAACAACTCATCATCCTTATCCTCCAAATCTTTCACAAAATTCAATGTAACCACTATGTCAACTTAGATTTGGAAAATCTTCATCTTTTGATAATGCAGTAGGTCAACTCTATTGAAATACTAGTGCTTGGTACATACTATGTTACTTGGCATCAACTAAGTTTTCTTGATGCTCAACACCTAAATATCACTCAACACCAACTAAAAGTTTTCTGATGCTTGGCACCTAATCTTCACTCAGCACGTAAAGATCACTCGACACACACTAGAATTTCCAATTACTCGGATCCTATTGAGAATTTTCTTGGCTTCAACTAAATTGCTCAGCACCCACTAAAGATTTTAGTCCAAGATTTGCAATCAACCTTGTTACAACTTCTTCCTCCAATGTTACTAAGTGTGACCAACCTCTGTATCTTTGAGTATGTCATCAATACATTACTTGACCATTGTCTTAACTAATCCTTGCACTTCATTACAACATCATAACTCAACCTTTCCCTTAGGTGCTCTTGTTACATCTTGTTTGATCAAATCCTCTTCATCAATCAACTAAGTGATAGTACTTGGATCTTATAAGAAAATATCATTCATACAAATAGTAGGTTTGACATCAATGAGAAGACAATGATTGAAGACATTCTTTTACAATAATCTCACTCTTTGATCTTCAACAACAATAAGCTTTTCAATCAGATTTTGAACAATCTCCCTCTTTGGCATTAATGTAAAACTAAACTAATCAACCATCATACTAAACTATTCAACCACAAACTTACTAGGTTAGAACAGCAAGTCAAATGCCAAAAATTAAACTGTACCTTCACATCTCCTTCTACTATTCTGGTTGCTTCATTTCTATTTTTCCCTCTTTGTTGTTGTATCCTTTTTCTTTGCCTTTCTCCCTTTGACTTGCTCATCTTCTACTATTCTAATCACACTCAAACATCTTCTTCTTCATATTGTTGACTAGTTGTCTACTTCTTCCTCTTTGACAAAAATGCCAAAGACATATTAGTATCTTTAATATGCAAGTGTAGCTTTTACAAATTCAGTCAATTTCTCCCTCTGTCACCTTGCTTGTGACTGATTTTGAATTTTAGCACTTCTACTACTTTAGGCATGAATCCCAAAGTAAACATCATTTGCATCAATGTGTATAATCCTCAACATTTAGCTCTTTTGATGTAGGGCATTCTTGCTTTTTCTTTAAGTAGCCTTACCTAGGGGCATCACCCCTATCTTATCTCTAAGATACTCAAAATCATCTTTTGGTAGTGCTATTATGAAGATATCAACAATCTATTCCTTTGAGCTAACATATTCCATCTTCACTTGTTTGTCTTCAATCAACTCTCTTACATAGTGATACTTGATTGCAATATGCTTGGTTTTAGCATGCATTACAGGGTTCTTTGAAATGTTAATAGCACTTGTATTATCACAATAGAGTATCACAGGCTTAGTTATCTCTTCCTTCATACCTTACAATAAATGTTTGATCCATACAATATTGGTGCAGTTTATAGTAGCTACTACATATTCAACTTCAGCAGTGGACTGTGAGGTGTAGCTTTGCTTTTTGCTAGTCCATGTAATCAACTTTTTTCCTAAGAAACGTGCTCCTCCACTAGTGCTTTCCTATCATCAATGTTACCTCCCCAATCTACATCAATATAGGTTCTTAGTTAAAACTTCTCATTTCTCTTATAGTACAAACCAAAATCATCAGTTCCTTTTAGGTATCTTAGTATTCTTTTCATTTCCATTAAGTGATTTTTTCTTGGATTGGCAAAAAATTTAGCCACTATTCCAACAACTAATGCAATTTCTAGTCTACTATGTACAACATATTGCAACTTTCCAATCATTGACCTATATAATGCCTGATTTACTTTAGCAGATTCATCATTCTTGGATAGCTTATGGCCTATTGCCATTGGTGTGCTAACTAGTTTTGAGTCTTCTAGCCCAAATGTTTTGAGTACTTCCTTGATGTATTTTGATTGGGTCACAAACATACCATACTTGAACTAATGCACTTGCAATCCAACAAAGAATTTGATTTCTCCAAACATTGACATCTCAAATTCATGCTTCATTTGATTAGAAAAATATTTGCTAAGAATATCTTTTCCTCCAAATATTATATCATCAAAAAAGATTTCTGATATCAAAATGTCATTATGTTCCTCAAATTTGATATACAAGTTGCTATTGTCATCTGTTCTATCAAATCCTATCTTCATAAGATATTTGTGCAACCTCTCATACCATGCTCTTGGTGATTGCTTCAATCCATAAACTACTTTGTATAGCTTGCAGACCATGTCCTTGTTCTTCTCATCAATGAATCTCTCTAGTTATTCAATGTAAACTTCCTCTTCCAATATACCATTCAGAAAAGTAGACTTCACATCCATTTGGTAAACTTTAAAACCTTTGTATGTAGCATATGCAAGTAATGTTCTTACTCCTTCCATTCTTGTGATAGGGGAAAATTTCTCTCCATAATCTAGTCCTTCTTCTTATGCATAGCCTGAGCAAACTAATCTGGCTTTGTTTCTTGTTATCTCACCATTCTCATCATGTTTGTTTCTAAACACCCATTTTGTACCAGTCACATTCTTATCAGCTGGTCTGGGAACTAGAGACCATGTTTTGTTCTTCTCAATTTGATCTATCTCTTCTTTCATGGCTTTATACTAGTCATAATCTTGTAATGCATCGTTTACTATTTTTGGTTCAACGTTGATTAGTAGACATGATTCACTTCTGAGCCTATTCCTTGTCATAGGTCTGACATCCTTGTCACCAATGATTTGATCTATAGGGTGATGTCTTCTCACATACTTGGCTAATCTTGGTTCAATACTTCTTTCCATGTTTGATCCTTTAGCTTTAGAGTTATTTTGTTCACATCATCTGGTATCTCATCATTCCCTCTTTGCATACTATTCTTAGAACTAGAATGCACATTTTCTACATTCTAAAACTTGGCTTCTGAATGCAGCTCAACATTCACAAGTTGAGACTCAATAGATACTGAAATTTGTTGTTGATTCCCAATTAGATTTGCAACATTGTCTTCAACTACCATTCCTTCATAGAAGTATACAAAGGATCTATAATCCTCTGATTGCTTTGACTCGTCAATCTAAACTTCTACATGCTTATCAAAGTTTACATTTGCACTCTCCACAACTTTGTTAGTGTTAGCATTGAAACATTTATATGCCTTACTTTAGTGGAGTATCCAAGGAATATGACTTCATCACTCTTAGCATCAAACTTTCCATTTCTAGTATCTTTGAGAATATAACATTTACAACCAAATACTTTGAAAAATTTAACATTAGGTAAGTGACCATACCACAATTCAAAAGGTGTTGCATTTTTACCTTTCTTGGCTTGAACTCTATTCGTTGTGTAGACTACAATACTTATAGCTTCTCTCTAGTACTTTAATGCAACATTTTTCTCCATCATTAAGGTTCTAGCATAGTCAATTACTGACCTATTCCTCTGTTTAACAATACCATTTTGTGGTGGAGTTCTATTGGCATTAAGTTATTATTGCCATTAGTGACAACACTTATCTATATCAGTATATCTACCGAGCTCAACACTCAATTTCATTCACTCACTGAGCTTCATAGTTCACACCGAGCATTCTTGTGTTAACCAAGCTTCACAGTTCACATCAAGTATTCTAGCGTTAACCAAGCTTCATAGTTCACACCAAGCTTCACAATGATTTTTGAGTGATGGAAGTGTAGTGTTTATCAAGTGATGGAAGCATAGTGTTTACTAAGTAATGAAAGTGTCTTGTTTATTAAGTGAAAGGAAGGTAAACAAAGGATTCAATTTTTAAGTGATACTATATCTACCAAGTCTCCAATGGTTATCGAGTTTAGAACTACATGAAGTGATTATAATGGATTGAGCTTTCAATTCTACCGAGTGCATGATGATGCCAAGTAATGTAATGGATGTCGAGTATCAGAAGGTCACCAAGTCAGTTTAGTGAACTTGAGTTATTTACTTTTTGGCCGACTTAGTAATATTTTGTTCACTTGTGTTTTGGCCAACCTTGCAATTGTAATTATTAGAATGGTATATATGTAATATATTATATCATTCACAATATGTGTAAGGAAATATAAAAGATAGACGTGTAATATTTTGAGAAGAATGAAAGCGAATCATTAGAAGAGCAGAGTAATCAGCAAGGTCTACAAGGAGTAGTAAAGATTCATCAGTCACAAGAGGTGATCTATACTTCAAGGATCTAATCAAAAAATCAAGTTTGTAAGTAGATCCACTATTTCATCCTAACAGGTGAATCAATTTTGTAAATCCTTTAATAGGGTAGACTTAACAATCTTTGGATAAATCTTCTAACAGAGTGCATACTTTAGTGTATGTTTGTAAATCCTCTTACAAGGTGGACCTAGCAGTCCTTTGTGCTCCTAATAGGGTAGATCATCAGAAGTGGTCAATGTAAGCCTTAACAAGCCAACTTCATACTGCAGTAATGAAGTTTTATGGGTATCATCCCCACCCCAGTTTTACTTTCTATTTTGGAAGGTTTTTGGGTTACCAAATCACTGTGTACATGTGTTGTGGATGTTTGATTTCTTATATATGCAGTAGATTAGATGAATGAATGGTGAATAGTATATGTATGGTTAAAGTGCTAAATTGTTTAAAGTTTTTAAGTTACTAATTCACTCCTCCCCCTCATTAACCTATCATATCTTGAATGTTTCCAACAATTGGTATCAGAGCAGTTTTGTTCTCAGGACAAAGCTTGACAACTTGAGAAAAGATCAAGAACAATGGAGATATTTAGACTTGACAAAGCTATTGAAAATGAAAAGCTAGAACTAGAAATGGTCATGGCTCAAGTCAAAGAATCAAAGGAACATCTTTCTCAATCCCTAAAGAGAAGGAAGGAACTTGCAAGACAAATGAATGACCATCAGTATGTTGAAGAAAAGATTGAACACCTTTTACCATCAAGCAATTCAAATGAAGCTGATGAGACAATCAAGAAAATTCTAGAAAAGAATGGCTCTCTATAGGGAGAAGTAAGAAATCTTAAAAGAGAACAAGAAATCAAATTAATCAGGCTATGTGAAGTTTTGGAATAGAGAAACAAGGCAACTGAAGACTTAGAGACAAGAAATAATCAATCCAATCAGCATGAAAATCTTGTGGATCAACTATCTAATGCAAATGAAGAAATTATGAATCTGAGATCTGAAAATGAAAGCCTGAGGAATGATCTAATCAGTGAAAGAAAAATCAATGAAATCTTACAAAGTGACTTAAGATCTGAAAGACGAATCAATGAATGTTTGGAAAATGATCTAAATGTTAAAAAAAAAATCAATGAGAGAATAATGAAATCTCAAGTAGACATGACTCAATTAAATCAACAAAAAGAGCAGAATCTTCATAGATAGAAAGGTAAAGCTGGACTTGGTTATAAGGAAGAAGGTGAAACTTCCAAACAAGGTGCCCAAAGGAATCAAAGACCTACTTGCAATCACTATGGTAAGCTAGGTCACACATCAAACAAGTGTTGGAGTAATGGAAAAGCTAAATTCAATGGTAAATGCTACAATTGCAGTTAGCATGGTCATAAAGCTAATTAATGCAGCCAAAATTTGAAGGAAATTGTCACAAGTGCAAGAAGCATGGTCACAAGGCATTCCAATATAAATCCAAATCATTCAATCTAGCTCAACAACTAGTTAAAGCAATATTTGGATGGGACTACAAACCTGGTGCAAATGTCATTATTGTGGAGCATATGGACATATTGGTATAAACTATGCAAGACATCACCTAAGGAAGAAGGACACTACTGTAAGATGTTATACATGCACTAAACTTGGTCATATAGCTAAAAAATACATGAACAAAGGAAGAGTCAAAGATGAAAAGAAAGCTAAAGCTGAAAACATTTGGAAGCAGATGAGGCAACAATGGATTCCTAAATCTATCGAGCAAGATAATTCAAATGATGGCAATGTCACTCAAGAAGTGGGTGACTCCACCATCTCTAATTAGATTTTAGAAAAAAATGATCTGGAACTATATCATCAAGCTATATCTGAAGTAGTTCCAAAATAATTGAAAGCATATCTTTTGTCGAGTTGCATCTACCGAGGAAATTCGATTGAAGACCTTACCAAGCTAGGTCGGGAGTTATTAAAAGTTTTGTTCAAATCACTGAGTTGCAAGCTTCTATCGAGCAAGTGAATGATAGCCTATCAAGCACTATGTCATCTTAGCTACCATCGTACCAAGCATTTATGGAAAAAAATTCATCAAAAGGGAAAAATTTGATTTCATTCTTCATCGTGATTTTAGAGCTAAGAAATTTTCAGGTGCAATTCAAGCAATTCCAAGTGATTCCAAGAAATTTTCTAGCGAAAGATTTTTTCAAAAAAATTCTATCTTTTATCGAGCATCAATGGCATCCGAGAGCAGCAGCGGCACCAAGGCAAAGAAGGGTTTAGAAATGCTAGTAAAAGGTACAGAATGGAAAGTGCCCAACTTCAAAATTGTTCTGGCCATTGAAGAATCAATTGACCCTAATAGTGCTCAATCTCAAATTCCACCAAAGGTACTCCTTATAAATGATATCTATACACATTTTAAATGTTCTATTCAAGAGATTGGAAACCTAGAGATGGACAATGCCCTAGGAGAAATGAGTGTTGATGGCTCTTTGAAACTCGAGCATAAGCATCTTGAAACCAAGGGCTTGACTCATATCTCACATATGCCAAGAAGCTTCCAGACCAAGTGGATTAGGTATATTTTGAGTCGGGTGCACAATGAGAAACTATGGTTAGAGCAACCAGTGTTAATCACAAAGAAGATGATTCACAAAATTACGGGTCTCCCTATGCTCAATAAAGTAAAGGTTACCAAAACCCTAGGATGAGATGAGTTATAGAAGCAAACACTAGATGAATGGGATGGTAGAGCTTTGAAGGTTAGCACTATATCTGATGTTAAACTAAGATTTGGCATTCATGTCATTGCCCACAAAATCTATGGCTCTAGTTGACTGAATAGTGTACCCTGTGAGGCTGTGGATTTGGCCTTCAAAATTGTAAAGAAGAACCTTGAATTTGACCTATCAGAATTACTATTGAAAAAATTAAACAAGAATATGGATAGTATAAGGAATTCAAAGAAAAATCCCTATAAATTTGTTTCTCTATTGACTTGTTTATTCTTCTATATTCAAAAATTCTTTCTATCTAAAGGAATTGTAATGTAGAGAAAAGATATTCCCATTCTTTATCAAATAAATGAGTTTGTAGTAGAAATGGGTGAAAATTTTGATAGCATCATGGATAATTATTTTGAAGATTTTAAGGAAAGGATGAATAATACATTCCAAATTCCACCAAAATTGGTTGAAGACTACAAAGATGATGTATGCTTTATGGTTGATTGTGATAAAGTATACATTCAGGAAGTCAAACCTTAAGTTGCATGAGTGAAACCTCTTCCTTATGAGGTTAATATTAATGAGGCTAGGGACATTATTAAAGCACTGGTGAATGAGCCAGTAGACCCAAAACAACAAATTTTTAGAACATATGATGAGGCGGAGGCTAGAATTGAGCTTGAAATCAAGCTATCCTAGGCTATAAGCAAAGGCAAGAGGAAGATAGCTAGGTTGAAAATTGCTACCGACCCTCTTATGCTTATAGAAGGAAAAGGTGAGGATGAAGAAGATGACGAAGTAGAAGGAGGAGGCAAAGAAAAAGAAGAACGTGAATTTGAAGAGGAACCACCAAAGAAGAAAGATAAGGCAATTATTACCAAACGTAAGATGAAGCCTACTACAACATTCTCTAGAAGAACTAGAAAAGGCAAGTGGGAACCTATACTTGTCAAGCCTCCACTCACATTTGAGGAAAGACTTAAACAATTGGAAGAGGGAGCTAGCATCAAAAATTTCAAGGCATTGAAATTTGAAACAAGAACTGATGCTGAGAAAATACAGATTGAGGAACTGGTACTCAATAAGATGGGTAAATGGAAATACTCCCTGGACTAGGCCACCCCTCAAATCTCTAAAGAATTGTTGGAGAGATTGCAACCAAGATGGGATTCAACCACCCAAACGGCCAAAGATATATATTAGAAATCCCTAAAGAATCTTCTACCGAGTCTCACTGGACTAGACATTAAGTTAGTAATGAAGAACCATGAAGGTAAAATGATGATTAGATTTCAAACATGTTTGATTTTAACTAAAGACATTGAGCATGTTGTAAATGATGCAACAAACATGTGGAGGAACATCTATCATTTGCAAAAGCCTAATGAAGATCCAATTGAAATCAAGGATGATGGTAGTAGTGACAATGATGATTTTAATAGCACTCCATCCATCACAGTTACTCCAGGAGAGCTACATGCACTAATGAAAGAAAAAGAGGAAGAAGACAAGGAGGAAGAAGCATGTGAGGAAGGAAAAGATAAAGAGGATCTAGTTAAAATTGCAAGAGAAGTGATTGCATCCCTTCCTCACTCCCCACCAAAGACTTTTACATCCACTATGGAGACAGCTTTTGCAAGCGAGATTGTGAGCACAATTGCCACATCAATTGCTCAATCTTCACCGGTCACCTCCCAGCTCCAAGTATCTGAAATAGATGCGCCAAGAACTTCATCTACCAAATTTTCTGTCACTTCTTTAGCTACTGAGGAAGCCTTCTTAGTTCCTTCACCATCAATGAGTGTATTAGTAAGTTCTACAATTTTGTTTTCATCGGTTCCAATAAGTTCTCCAGTTTTGTTTCCGTTAGCATCATCTATATCCACTTCCACTCCAAATAGTCTAGATTCTACTATGGGTACTTTACCAAGTATGATACCATATTTGTGAATTTTTTCAATTTTTGATTCGGTTAGTACTCCTATTGGCATTCAATCCTCAAGTCCTATCCTAGTTTTCACTACTAGCGCTTCTATCTCCACTATTGTGTCTATTCCTAAGGTCAAACCAGTCATCACAGAAGTGAAGCAAAAGCATCCATTAAAAATTTTGATCACTAGAAAGGAAATTGGAGAAGACATTGACTTAGACATAGAAATAGTGATTCCTAAGATTGACTATGATAATGCTACTATTGAAGAGATGAGGCTAGCCAGTCAACTCATAGAGATGAAAGCTACACAGAAATAGTTAAGATCAGAAAAGGATAAGGAATATAGAATAATTGAAAATGCCAAGAATATAATTACAGATGCTATAAATGTTGAAGTAGATTCTACTTAACACATTTTGATTTAGTTAGAAGAGGCTATATAGAAATTTAATGAAGATTCTTTCGGTCAAGAGAAACTTATTGAGAAAGCTGAAAAGAAATTTAATAATAAGGTGCTAGAGGATATTTCTCAAAAGATAGCAATAAAGAAAGTTGAAATGTCAACATTTTTGAGAAATTTTGAAAATTCTTTTAATAATGCAGCATCACTTTTTGCTAAACTTTGTGATGTTTCTAGTTTCACCAAAGAAATAAAGGATAAGTTAAATAAGATTGACATGGACTCCTCCTCCTCAACCTCCCATCACACCAAGATCAGATATTTGGCAAATGTATAGGTAAAAATATTAAGAGAGGAAGCAAGGATCCAATCTACACTCATAGACATCCAACACATGATCCTTCCTACATTGGTCCAAGATCATAACTTCTTAGTGGTTGATCACTTGATCCAGTTATCAACAGAAGTTCAAACTGCTCTCTCCACCTATCAAATTTTGCAGCAGACTTGGGATAATACTTTTGCAACCATCCTTAAGGTACATCAAGAATTTCAATCTCACTTTGGTGTAGCCATATAAATTGTATATATGCAGTCCTTTGGCATTATTGTCAAAAAGGGGGAGAGATTCAAAGGTTCAGCATAATAAATGAGGAGAGTTATCACTATAAGTGATAGGGGGAGTTAGCACTCATTAGAGTTAACATGTGTATATAAGTATCAATTTATATACATCATAAGTCATCAAGAAGTTATATAGAAATGTATATGCAATAGTTCTACAAGGATCAATTTTGAAAAACCAAAATTCATTGAGTCAGGTAATGTACATATGTTTTGGCTCATAAGAGTTTTGTCACTAATGCCAAAGGGGGAGATTGTTGGCATTAAGTTATTATGGCCATTAGTGACAAAACTTATCTATATCAGTATAGCTACCAAGCTCAGCACTCAGTTTCCTTCACTCACCGAGCTTCACAGTTCACACCGAGCATTCTAGTGTTAACTGAGCTTCACAATTCAAACCGAGTATTCTAGTGTTAACCGAGCTTCGTAGTTCACACCAAGAATTCTAGTATTCACTGAGCTTCATAGTGATTATCGAGTGATGGAAGTGTAATTTTTAGCAAGTGATGGATGTGCAGTGTTTACCAGGTAATGAAAATGTAGTGTTTACCAAGTGAAAGCAAGGTAAAAAAAGGATTCAGTTTTTACCGAGTGATACTATATCTACTGAGTCTCCAATGGTTACCGAGTTCAAAACTACATCAAGTGATTAGTATGGACTGAGCCCTAACTTCTATCGAGTGCATGATGATGCCGAGTAATGCAGTGGATGCCAAGTATCAGAAGGTCACCAAGTCAGTTCAGTTAACCCGAGTTATTTACTATTTGGCCAACTCAGTAACATTTTGTTCACTTGTGTTTTGGCTGACCTTGCAATTGTAATTATTGGAATGGTATATATGTAATGTATTATATCATTTACAATATGTTTAAGGAAATACAAAAGAGGAACATGTAATATTTTGAGAAGAATGAAAGTGAATCAGCAAAAGAGTAGAGTAATCAGCAAGATTTACAAGGAGCAGTAAAGATTCATTAGTCACAAGAGGTGATCTATACTTGAAGGATCTAATCAGCGAAGCAAGTTTGTAAGTAGATCCACTTTTTCATCCTAAGAGGTGAATCAGTTTTTAAATCCTTTAACAAGGTAGACTTAATAGTTTTTGTATAAATATCCTAACATAGTGCATACTTCAGTGCATGTTTGTAAATCCTCTAACAAGGTGGACCTAGTAGTCCTTTGTGCTCCTAACAAGGAAGATCACTAGAAGTGGTCAATGTAAGCCTTAATAGGTCAACTTCATACTGTAGTAAAAAAATTTTGTGGGTATCATCCCCACCCTAGTTTTACTTTCTATTTTGGAAGGTTTCTGGGTTACCAAATCATTGTGTACATGTGTTGTGGATGTTTGATTTCTCATATATACAATAGATTAGATGAATGAATGATGAATAGTATATATATGGTTAAAGTGTTGAATTGATTAAAGTTTTTAAGTTATTGATTCACCCCTCCCCTCTTAGTAACCTATCATATCTTGAATATTTCTAACAAGTTCTTGGTGCTGATGTTTTCTTTTTGATACCTGTATCATTGTAAAATATTTCAAATTCTTTTGATGTAAACTCACCTCCTCTATTTGACCTTAGGCATTTCAGGTTCTTTCCCATTTAATTCTCAAGTCTAGCCAAAGACCACTTGAACAAATAGCATTATGTATATGTCTCCTATGTAGCTTTGCACTTCTATTGGACCACACAAGTCTGTATGAACTAACTCTAGAACTTCATTCGAAGTCTATGTTTTTCTTTCGAAAGTAGACTTAGTCATCTTCCCTAGTTGACATTCTTTACACATTGTGTTTTAAGGTTTCTTCAACTTAAGCAACCCTCTAACTTTGTTCTTCTTGGTAATGCTAACTAGATTATCAAAATTAACATGTCACAACCTTTTATGACACAACCACAGATAGTCAAATCCAACAACAAGACATGTTGCATCTTCCATATCAAGATAAAATAGATTATTCTTAGTTTTTTCACCTTTTCCTATTAGATTTCCATCAATATTATAGATCTTGATAGTTTTGTTTCCAAATTCAACTTTGCAACCTACATTGCCTAACTAAGATACACTCAACAAGTTGTAGTTCAATCCTTCAACATAGTATGCATTATCACATGAAATTTTCTCTATGAGTTTAATAGATCCTTTTCCTTTGATTTGACATGGGGAATCATTACCAAATCTAACACTATTTCCATCATATTGAGTAAAGGTAATGGACTTACTTTTATCTCCTATCATGTGATGTGAGCATCCACTATCAATGATCCACTTGTCATTCTTATTCACAAAGGTAACCAATGTTGTTGCTTCATCTTCATCTTTGTCTAATTCATCCTTCATGGCTACATAGACTACTTCATCATCATTCTCATCAAAATCTTCTTCAACAATGTAGCATCTCTTGCCTTTCTCCTTGTAGTCTTTGCTATCAAGTTTTTTCTTGTTCCTCTACTTGTTTCCTTCTTTTTAGTTGTTCTTTTGTGTACGTCTTGTACCAATATGACCTACTTCATTATAGCTGAAACATATGATAGGGAGCTTACCTTTGAATTTTCCTTTGCCCCTATGGAATCTCCTAGCCAGTAGTGCTTCTAACTATTCCACATCTTCCTCATTTGTGTTGCTATCATTGGATGCATGTTTTCCTTTTCTTCTCTTTTTATTTTATGTGTCCTCCTTAGTATCTTTCATTATCATTCTAGCATTGAAAGAAAATTCAAGGTTCTTAGGTCTGTACTTGCCAAAATTTGATAGCTCAAATGCAGTCAGTCTTCCCACTATTCCTTCAAAAGTTAGTGTGTTCCACTGTACACACCTTAGCTCTTGGATGGATGAAACTCTAATAGCATAGATATGGAGAAAAGTTCTTAGGTATTTTCTCATTGTTGTTTCCTCTTCCAACTGACCACCTAGACTTCTTATTGTGTTCAACACTTATTTGATTCTTGTAGCATACTTGGCAACATTTTCACCTTCCTCCATTTTCATGTCATCAAAATTTCCTCTTAGGCTTTCTATTTTTGCTCTCTAAACATTTTGATCTCCTCCATAGATATCTGACAAGGTTTTCCACATCTTGAATGCAGTTTCATAGTCTTTGACGTCATCATATTCAGCATAGTTGAGTGCAGAGGCAATCTCCAACATTGCTTGTTTATGCTCCTTCTTTTTGTTCAAATCATCTGTAGTAAGAGGTCCTGCTAGAGTTACATGTTCTATTCCAATTGAAGTTTGTGCATGGTCACCTATTGATCCAAGGTGCAATTCCATTAGACTCTACCATGCAGAAAAGTTGTCTTTGTTAAGCTTGGGGACTTCTCTCTTGGACATCTTGATCTTCCTGCTTCTAATACCTTGAAACTAAATCAGCAAATGGCTCTAATACCAATTGTTATAATTACTTTAGAATAACTGAGAGGGGGGAGGGGGGGGGTGAATCAGTTATTCAAGGAAAAAATTTCCTTTTTCAAACTTTTTCTCTAAGTATGGTGAACTCATTCATCCATTTGTTCTTCCAAGCTCTAACTTATCTAATCAGCAAGTTACTATAAATCAACATGCAAGCATAACACATAAGAAATCAACACATGACACAGTGATTTACATGGAAACCCAATTTGGGAAAAACCACTAGTAACATGCTTCTCAATTCTCACCCTTCTAAAGTGATGCCCTGAGAAAGGCTTGCCCTATTAAAGGCTTACAACAGAGTGTTAAATGTAACCTTGCTAGAGGATTTATCCACCCTATTAGAAGTGGGCCTAGTTAGAGGACTTTAGAACATTCACTTGGAATGGCACCTTGCTAAAGGATTTACAAATGGCTATTAGGCCAACCTAAGTCCATAGGATTTTTAGATCTAATACAATTGCTAGAGATTATTAGAAAATTTTGACCTGACTACAACATACAACTTATCTTGTAGATTTTAGATCACTTCTTAGCTCATACCCTTGCCTGGCCTTCAATCTCTACAACTCTTGACAACTTTCCCTCCTTTCAAGCTTTGTCCCCTTGAGTGTCTACACTCAATGTACCAATGCAATCATCTCTTCATGACCACTTGAAGAAGTAGAGCCTTTGTGCTCTTGTTTCTCCTAGATGTCACCTCCTTTACACCGTTCTAACCATGTCATAGATTATGGCACGTCAAAAACAACAATATCAATAACTCTTTGCTTCTTGGTCTACAACTCCTTAAATAGAAGCCTTGGAATTACTTTTCCTACTCAATTTTTCCTTTCTTCAATTTCAATTTGAATGGATTAGGTAGGATTCATTGTATCTAACCGATATTTTTTTTCCTCTAGAAGCTTCATGAATAATCCTTTATAATTCGCCCAAAAATGATTTACATAGGATTCTATGCCAACAAATCATCATCCTTATCCTCCAACTCATTTGCAAAATTCAATGTAACAACTATGTCATCTTAGATTTGGTGAATCTTCATCTTTTGAAATAATGCAGTAGCTTGGCACTATTGAAATACTAGTGCTCAACACATACTATGTTACTCAGCATCAACTAAGTGTTCCTAATGCTTGACACCTGAAGATCACTCGACACCAACTAAAAGTTTTCTAATGCTCGACACCTAATCTTCACTTGGCAGTTGAAGATCACATGACACACAAGAATTTCCTATTACTCAGCTGCTATTGAGAATTTTCTCAGCTTCAACTAACTTTCTCGACACCTACTAAAGATTTTAGTCTAAGCTTTGCAATCAACCTTGTTACAACTTCTTCCTCCAATGTCTCTAAGTGTGACCAACCTCTATATCTTTTAGTATGTCATCAATACATTACTTGACCATTGTCTTAACTAATCCTTGCACTTCATTACAACATCATAACTCAACCTTTCCCTTAGGTTCTCTTGTTACATCTTGTTTGATCAAATCTTCTTCATCAATCAACTAAGTGATAGTACTTGGATCTTATAAGAAAATATCATTCCTACAAATAGCAAGTTTGACATCAATGACAACACAATGATTGAAGACATTCTTTTACAACAATCTCCCTCTTTGATCTTCAACAAAACTAAGCTTTTCAATCAGATTTCTAATGATTTAGTCCTAAAATGGTATTGGATAGCCTAAAAAGGTGTTGAAGGGGCCCAAGGAAGGGTGTTTGCACCTAAAAAAGGTACTAAGATAACCAAGGAAGGGTGAAGGAGACTATTGTAGTCTCTCAAATGCTTACTTATTCTATGCAACTACTAGATGGTGATGAAAGAGTTTGATGAATATCTAAGACAATCTAAGTTATGCACAAATTACCAACACAACCTTAAACTATAGAGATGAAATGTGAGGTTACAAAGGTCTTCTAAGATAGCATTGATATATTTATTGAAGGATGAGGGATTAATCATGGCCTCAACAACATAAATAAGTCTAGAAATCCTTTCAACATTTGGTTTCTTTATTAAGGAACTAAAGGGTGGGAAAGGAACACATGTAAGACCTTTTCATCTGTCTACATTGGTCTAGATTTTCCCTAGCTCAGGGATGTATTTGAAGACATAAAATTGTTGCTTCTTAATTTCTTATAGCCAAATGGATGGTTGTGATATCTTCAGTTAAAGGCTAATAAGATAAGGATTTTTTCATAAAATATTTAAATATGTTTCAATTGTTAGAATTCTTTTAGAATAACTGAGAGGGGGGGTGAATCAGTTGTCCAAGGTCCAATGATGTCCAATACAACTTTTTCTTCAAATCTTTAATGACATATAACTAAAATTACCATGCATGCAATTAAACATTAAACAAACTTGGAAGAAAAGATGCATCACAATATAACACAAAGGATTTTGGTGACCCAAAAACCCTCTAGGAATAAGAAGGTAGAATTGAGGTGGGGATGATACCCACAAAAAAACTACACAATTGATTTCAACCACTTTTGATGGTTTTCCCTGTTAAAGGTTTTACACACTGTCAGATGTGACTCTGTCAAAGGATCTTTACACTCTATTAAGAGTGTGCCTTGTTAGAGGACTTAATAACATTCAACTTAGAATGTAACCCTATTAAAGGATTTACATAGAGCTATTAGGCCGACCCAAATCCATGGGATTTACAGTCACCTTCTCAAAAGAATCTTTTATCCCTCTCTAAGGATCTCCTATCCTTCTTCTCAGGATCTCATATCCTTCTCTTGAGGATCTCTTATCCTTCTCCTAGGGATCTTCTATCCTTTTCCTAAGGATTATCCACCTAGCTATTAAGCTAATCTAGCAATGTAGTATTTCAATGTCTAATACAATGATGAGAAAGTATTAGAGAGGTTTTGACCTGATAAAGATTACAACTCCAATATTGTAGATTTCAGATCACTTTTCAGTTCTTTTCCTTTTGCTTGGATTTTCTTCCTTGCAGTGCTAATAGCTTGTTCACCCTTCAAGATCTATCTCCTTGAGTTCTTCCACTCATTAGGCTAGTGCACTCCATGGTCACCTAAACAACTCAGAGTCTTGATGCTTTGTGCTTATTCCTCACTGTGTTCTTCTTCATACTAGTCTTACCTTGGCTTCGACCACACTTGTGACCAACTCCCTCTTTCTCACTCTATTTTGATCTCTAACCTGTAACTCCTTATCAAGAAGTTTTGTTCTACCTTTCCCACTCAAGTCTTCCCACTCATCAATTTGAATTGATCTTTGAGAAAATGAAATTGTTTTCCCTCCTAATTGTTTCTTCCAGAAACTTCATTATAGATCCATCAATATTCTCCTTGAATTGGTTTGCATGGTTTACATAAAATTCTATGACATCTACTCATCATCCTTATCATCCAACTAATTCATAAAATTTGATGTAACAAACTTATCACTACTAATCTGGTGAATCTTTGACTTAACAAATAATGCAACAACTCGGCATCATTGGTTTACTGATGCTCGACACCTTTTGTGTTACTCAACTTCAACTGATGCTTTCCTGTATTGCTCAGCTCCTAAAAAATTATGTGTTACTCAGCACCTGAAGCTTTCCTATATTGCCCGGCTCCTAAACAATCTTGTGTTACTCAGCACTTGAAGCTTTCCTATATTGCTTGACTCCTAAACAATCTTGTGTTACTCGACACCTAAATGATGTTGCTCAGCACCTAAAGGATTTTCTCAGTACACACTAAAGTTGAACTTGCTCGGCTTCAATTGAGAATCTTCTCAACACTAACCATCTCACTCGACTCTCATAAATGACTTACTTAAACTTTGCATTTTGAGTCTATCTAAGTGTGTTCATTGCCTATGTCTTAGAGTATGTCATCAATACACTATTTCATCAAGGGCTTAGCTGATCTTTATACTTCATTTCAACATCATAACTTAAACCTTTCTCTAGGTGATCTAGTTACATCTTATTGATTGCCACCTCCTTGTCAATCAACTAATTGATAGTATTTGGATCACTTAAGCAATTGTCATTCCTACAAGTAGCAAGTTTGACATCAATGATAAAACAATGATTGAAAATAGTCTTTACTAGTTCCATTATTCTTCATTCATGATATTTTCAATCATTTCCAAAAATCTCCCTCTTTGGCATTGATGGAAAACCAAACTGATCAACTGATTGAGCTGATCAACTTAGTTACCACCAAAATTACATACATTTTATATTTGGTATATGACTCCCTCTTTTGCTCTTTTTTCTGCTTCTCCCTCTAGACTACTGCATCCTTACTCTATATTCTTGATCCTTCATAGCTGCTTGTTGATTCCTATCTCTTCTAAATCTCCCTATGTGTCTCCCTCTTACATTTCATTGATCAATTTCTCATATCTCCCTCTTTGACATAAATTTCAAAGATGTATCATCTTCAACATGCTAAATATAAGCTCTACATCTTCATGTTTTCTCCCTCTATCACCATGCTTGTGACTAATCTAGAAATGCTATTCTTGTTGTCATCCTCTACATCATTCTTCTGATATTTCAATAATCTACTCCTATTGATGCAAGACAACTTCTTTGTTGCTTTAGACTACTTGAGTTAGGGGCATTACCCCCAAATTGCCTCTAAGATATTCATAAGGATCCTTGGGCAATGGTTTGGTGAAGATATCTACAATTTGTTCCTTTGTGTGAATGTACTCCATATTCACTTGTTTGTCTTTCACCAATTCTTTGACATAGTGATACTTAATTGGAATATGCTTGGTATTTGCATGCATTACTAGATTCTTGGATATGTTTATAGCACATGTATTATCATTGTCTTCCACCAATTCTCTGACATAGTGATACTTAATTGGAGTATGCTTGGTATTTGCATGCATTACTAGATTCTTGGATATGTTTATAGCACTTATATTATCACAATATAGTATCACAAGTTTTGTTACCTCTTCTTTCATTCCTTTCAATAGATGTTTAAGCCACACAATATTTATGCAATTGACTGCTACTGCCACATATTCTACTTCTGTAGTGGACAGAGATGTGCATGTTTTTTTCTTGCTAGTCCAAGTAACTAGCCTTTTACCTAAGAATAATGCTCCTCCACTTGTGCTTTTTCTGTCATCAATGTTGCCTCCCTAATCTGTGTTTGTGTATGCATTGAGCTCAAACTTCTCATTCTTTTTGTAATATAGGCCAAAATCATCAATCCTTTTGAGATACCTCATTTTCCTTTTTACTGCCATGAAATAATTTTCTCTAGGATTAGTAGAGAATCTAGCCACTATTCCAACTGCTAATGCTATGTCTAGTCTTCTATGTACAACATATTGTAGTTTTTCAATCATGGATATGTACATTGTTTGATTGACTTCAGCTAATTCATCATTTTTGGATAGCTTATGTCCTATTGCCATTGGTGTGTTGACAGGTTTGGAGTCTTCTAATCCAAACTTCTTGAGTATCTCCTTGATGTACTTTGATTATGTCACAAATATTCCATGCTTTAGTTGATGTATTTGCAATCCTACAAAGAACTCGATTTCTCCAAACATAGACATCTCAAACTCATGTTCCATTTTGTCAACAAAATTTTTTCAAAGTGTTTCCTTTCCTCCAAAAACTATAGCATCTACAAAGATTTCAGATACAAGAATATCCTTACCTTCTTCTGATTTGATGTACATGTTGTTGTTATCATTAGTTCTTTCAAATCTTGTTTACACTAGATACTTGTGAAGTCTCCCATACCAAGCTCTAGGGGCTTATTTTAATCCATATAGAGCCTTATGCAATCTGCATACTTTCTTTTTGTTATTTTCATCAAAAAATCCTTCTGGTTTCTCTATGTAGACTTCTTCTTTAAGTATACCATTCAAAAATTCTGACTTAACATCCATTCGATAGACTTTAAATCCTTTGAAGGCTGTATATGCCAGTAATGTCCTTACTCCTTCCATTTTGGAAACTGAAGCAAAAGTTTCTCCATAGTCTAGTCCTTCTTCTTGTGCATACCCTTTATAGACTATTATTTCCTTGTTCCTTGTGATTTCACCATTCTCATCTAACTTTTTCTAAACACCCACTTGGTTCTAGTCACATTCTTGTTAGCTAGTCTTGAGACTAAGGTCCATGTCTTGTTCTTTTCAATTTGTTCTATTTCTTCTTTCATAGCATTGTACCAGTCATCATCTTTTATGGATTCACTTACTATTTTTGGTTCCATTTTGTTGAGAAGACATGTCTCACTTCTGAGTCTATTCCTTTTCATTGGTCCTACCTCTTTATTTGAAATAATTTGATCTACAAGTTGATGTCTTCTCACATACTTTGGCAATACTGGTTCTTTCCTTGTTTGCATATTGTCTCTTTTAGAATCTGAATCGTCATGTATATTTTCATCATATATTTCTTCATTTCTTTCATGTTGATAGTTCTCAGAATCTAAATGAACATTCTTTCCATTTTGCAACTCAGCTTTTGAATGTGTCTGTTGCTCGTCATTCACTATCTGTGACTTGGTAGATACTAGATTTTAATGTTGATTGTCATTTTGAGTTGCAACTTTTCCATTATTAGGAATACCTTTATAAAAGTATACAAAGGTCTTGTATTCTTCTACTTTCTTGGTGTCCTCAATACTTTGAACTTCTACAAGCTCATCAAATTTCACATTTTTTCTTTTTACTACTTTGTTAGTGTTAACATTCAAGCACTTATAAACTTTGCTTCTAGTAGAATAACCAAGAAATGTGCCTTCCTCACTCTTTGCATCAAACTTTCCATTTCTAGACTCTTTATATATATAGAATTTGTGTCCAAATATTTCAAAATGTTTTACATTAGGAGAATGTCCATACCACAATTCAAAAGCTGTTGCATTTGTACCTTTCTTGACTTGAACTCTATTGAGTGTGTAGACTGTAGTACTTATAGCTTCTCTCTAGTATTTGAGTGCAGCATTTTTCTCCATCATTAAGGTCTTGGCATAGTCAATAACTAATCTATTCCTTCTTTCTATTATACCATTCTAAGGTGGAGTCTTAGGTGCTGATGTCTGCCTTTTGATTCCTCTTTCATTTTAGAACTCTTCAAATTCTCTTGATGTGAATTCACCTCCTCTATCAGATCTGAGACATTTTAGGCTCTTACTAGTCTCTTTCTCTACTCTAGCCAAGTACCATTTGAACATTTGAAATGCATCTAATTTTAGTTACAGGAACATGACTGTCATCATCCTTGAATAGTCATCTATAAATAGCATTATGTATCTATCACCTTTGTAGCTTTGCACTTCAATAGGGCCACACAAGTCAGTATGAACTAGCTCTAATACTTCATTAAAAGTATAAGCCTGTCTTTTGAAATTTGACTTGGTCATCTTCCCTAGTTGGCATTATTTGCACATGGTGTTATCAGGTTTCTTCAAATTTTGTAGACCTCTGGCTTTCTTCATTTTGCTGATGCTTATCAGATTGTCAAAATTTACATGACATAGCCTCTTGTGCCATAACCACGCATCATCAATTTGAACAATGAGACAAGAAGAATCTTCCATGTCTAGGTAGAACAAATTACTCCTAGTCTAGTCACCTTTTCCTATTAGACTTCCTTGAGAATCATAGATCTTGGCAACTCTATTTTCAAATTCAACCTTACATCCTATGTTTACTAACTGTGAGACACATAACAGGTTATAATTCAGGCCTTCAACATAGTATGCGTTATCACATGATATCTTTTCAGTAAGCTTGATACTACCTTTCCCTTTGATATGACATGGTGCATTGTTACCAAATCTAACACTATTTCCTTCATATTGAGTAAAGGCAATGAACTTAATTTCATCTCCAGTCATGTGATGAGAGCAACTGTTGTCTATGATCCATTTGTCATTCTCGTTCATGCAAGTCACCAAGGCAGTTGCTTCATCTTCATCTGATTCATCTTTCATAGTCACATAGACTACTTCATCATCATTCTTGTCAGAGTCTTCTTCAGCAATGTAGCATCTTTTGCCTTTTCCTTTGTAATCCTTATTGTCTTCTTTCTTGTTCTTGAGGTTGCCTCCATCCTTGTAATTTTTCTTTTGTGTGCATCTGGTTGCAATTTGACCAAGTTCATTAAAATTAAAACAAATAATTGGCAGCTTACCTTTGAATTTGCCTCTTCCTCTATGAAATATTCTTGCTAGTAATGCCTCTAATTTTTCTACATCATCTTCATCAATGCTACTTTCATTAGATACATACTTTCTTTTTCCACCTTTTTCTTTGTTTGTACCTCATCATTGTCTTTTATTGTCATCTTGGCTTTGAATGTAGATTCAAAATTTTTTGGCTTGTAGTTGTCAAAGTTGGATAGCTCAAAGGTAGTGAGTCTTCCAATTATTCCTTCAAATGACAATCCATTACCTGGCACACACCTTAGCTCTTGGATGGTTGATACTCTTATAGCATAGATAGGAAGAAAAGTTCTCATGCATTTGGTACATATTGTTTCTTTTGATAACTATCCTCCTAGCCATCTTATGGCACTTACCACTTCTTTCATCTTTGTACCGTATTGAGCAACATTCTCTCCTTCTTTCATTTTCATATCATCAAACTTTCCTCTTAGGCTCTCTCTTTTGGCTCTCTTGACATTATCATCTCCTCCATATATTCTTGATAATGTTTCCCACATATGATGTGCAGTACCACATCCTTTGACATCATCATACTCAGCATATCTTAGTGCTAAAGCAATATCTAATATTGCTTGATTGTGCTCCTTATTTTTGCTCATGTCTTCTATAGTGAGGGGTCATGCAGGGTCTACATGATCAAATGTGATTGAGGTTTGTCCATAGTCACCTATTGATGCAAGGTGCAACTTCATCAGACTTTTCCATGCAACAAAGTTGTCTTTGTTTAGCTTTTGAACTTCTCTCTTGGACATCTTGATCTTTCTACTACTAGTACCTTGAAACAAATCAGTAGTGTGCTCTGATACCAATTGTTAGAATTCTTTTAGAATAACTAAGAGGGGGGATGAATTAGTTATCCAAGGTCCAATGATGTCCAATACAAGTTTTTCTTCAAATCTTTAATGACATGTAATTGAAATTATCATGCATGCAATTAAACATTAAACAACCTTGAAAGAAAACATGCATCAAAATATAACACAAAGGATATTGGTGACCCAAAAACCCTCCAAGAATAAGAAGGTAAAACTAGGCTGGGGATAACACCCACAAAATAGCTGTGTAATTGATTTCAACTACTTCTGTTAAAGGCCTGCCCTATTAAAGGCTTTGCACACTGTCAGATGTGACCCTATCAAAGGATTTCTACACCCTGTTAGGAGTGTGCCTTGTTAGAGGACTTAAGAGCATTCAACTTAGAATGTCACCCTGTTAAAGGATTTACATAGAGCTATTAGGCGCACCCAAATCCATGGGATTTACAGTCACCTTCTCAAAAGAATCTTTTATCCCTCTCTAAGGATCTCCTATCCTTCTTCTAAGGATCTCTTATCCTTCTCCTAAGGATCTCTTCTTCTTCTCCTAGGGATCTTCTATCCTTTTCCTAAGGCTTATCCACCTAGTTGTTAAGCTAACCTAGCAATGTAGGATTTCAATATTTAATACAATGATGAGAAAGTATTAGAGAGGTTTTGACCTGATAAAGATTGCAAATCTAACTTTGCAGATTTGAGATCACTTTTTAGTTCTTTTCTTTTTGCTTGGCTTTTCTTCCTTGCAGTGCTAACAACTTGTTAACCCTTCAAGATCTATCTCCTTGAGTTCTTCCACTCATTATGCCAATGCACTCCATGTTACCTGAACAACTCAGAGTCTTGATGCTCTGTGCTTATTCCTCGCTGTGTTCTTCTTCACACTAGTCTTATCTTGGCTTCAACCACACTTGTGACCAACTCCCTCTTTCTCACTCTATTTTGATCTCTAACCTATAACTCCTTATAAAGAAGTTTTGTTCTACCTTTCCTGCTCAAGTCTTCCCGCTCATCAATTTGAATTGATCTTTAAGAAAATGATATTTTTTTCCCTCCTAATTGTTTCTTCTAGAAACTTCATGACAGATCCATCAGTATTCACCATGAATTGGTTTGCATGGTTTACATAAAATTCTATGACATCTACTCATCATCCTTATCATCCAACTAATTCATAAAATTTGATGTAACAAACTTATCGCTACTGATCTGGAAAATATTTGACTTAAGAAATAATGTAGCAACTCAGCATCATTAGTTTATTGATGCTCGACACCTTCTGTGTTACTCAACTTCAACTAATGCTTTCCTGTATTGCTCAGCTCCTAAACAATTATGTGTTACTCGGCACCTAAAGCTTTCCTGTATTGCTCGGCTCCTAAATAATCCTGTGTTACTCGGCACCTGAAGCTTTCCTATATTGCTTGGCTCCTAGACAATCTTGTGTTACTCAACACCTAAATGATCTCGCTCGACACCTAAAGGATTTTCTTGGCACACACTAAAGTTGAACTTTCTCGGCTTCAACTGAGAATTTTCTTGACACTAACTAGCTCGCTTAGCTCTCACAATTGACCTAGTTAAACCTTGCATTTTGAGTGTATCTGAGTGTGTTCATTCCCTGTGTCTTAGAGTATGTCATCAATACACTATTTCATCAAGGGCTTAGCTGATCCTTATACTTCATTTCAACATCATAACTTCAACCTTTCTCTAGATGATCTAGTTACATCTTATTGATTGCCACCTCCTTGTCAATCAACCAATTGATAGTGTTTGGTTCAATTAAGAAGGTGTCATTCCTGTAAGGAGCAAGTTTGACATCAATGAAAAAATAATGATTGAAAATAGTCTTTATTAGTTCCATTATTCTTCATTCATGATCATTTCAATCATTTCCAACATTAATGTAGGGACCTCACTATTGATTTCATATAAAATTGGTCAAGGTATGCAAACCTATCCCTAAGGAGTGGCAATTATAGATGTACACTAGCTCAATATGAAATCAACGAATCATCAGATTGAAATATATATAAATTATTTATGCAAAATTAACAACCCGTTTGTGATATGTTTTTTATTATTTACTTGAGTTTTGATTGTTTTGACAATTTTGATTAATTTTGAATTTTTTTAATGTTTTTGATGATTTTTCGATATTTTGACTATTGTTGATAATTTTTTGCTATTTTTGATGAATTTTGACTTTTTTTTGATAATTTTTGATGAATTTTTTATAATTTTGGATCTGGTAATAATGAGAAAAGGAAGGATGTGAGATTTGTTGGAATGTGGAAACTACATGCCAGACATGAGGGCCAAGGGGGACATTTGGGAGCACATAAAGAGCTATGGAGATAAAAATGAATTTTTGGGATTAAGTATGCATTTATGAAGGCTAAAACGGAGATTGGGGACCACATATGCATTTACAAAGGCTAAAATGGAGTTTGGGAACCACATATGGATTTATGAAGGGGAAAAGGGACTTTTGGGGACCACATATAGATTTTTAAAGATGAAAATAGATTTTATGGGACCACATATGGATTTATGAAGGTGAAAAAGGATTTTGAGAGCACGTGTGGATTTTTCAAGGTGAATGGATTTTATGAGACCACATATAGATTTATAAAGGCTAAACTAGATTTGATGGGACTACATATCAATTTATGAAGGCTAAAATGAATTTATGGGGATCACCAAAGTTCTTGTAATTCATGCTTGTAGTATCTTAAAACATAATTGGACTCCATGTTTCCTTCAAGCTACTACCCTATGTGTTGTTTCTTGTTATAAGCCAATTTTGATGGCAATAAAATTCTAAACTATAATCCAAAAGTGTTTCTCAATTGAGTATGTGCATGTTTAGCCTCCATGTCTCTTTTTCCTATCTTCTATTCAGAACACTAGATGACATTGGAGCAAGAAACAAAAAGGTCATCAATATGAAAAATTGGTGTGGATGAGTCAACCATAGCCTCTATTCTATTGTTGATCTCATTCAAGGACTTGTATTGTTGAGAAATCTCAAAGGTGTTATCTCTCACTCCTTCTATACCACATTTATTTTTTTAATAAATGTTTTTTGGTTGTTTTTTATGCTTTTGATATTTTCAGCTATGAAGTTGTTCCTCAATGCTTTAGGCATAGAACCTTTTGAGATGAATGTTGTTAATGGGTTCTTCTAGTTCTTCTCTGTCATAATTAGCTAGTTTGTATGTACCTCTCCCAAAACATTATGTGATGATATAAGGGCCAATCTGATTAGCTTCCCATTTTCCCTTCTTTTCTCATGCCTAATTTTTTAGATTCCATTTTTAAATTAAAGGGCTTCACATTCTTGTTTTATTATCTAGATAACCTATTCTAATACACTTTAAGATGGTCATGTTCTCTACATTGATGTTCTTCTAGAAATTTTAGTTGTTCTAAGCGGGCTAGTCTATAGTCCTCATTTAACATGACATTACGTAGGGTGACTCTTAGAGATGGTATTTCAACCTGCAAAGGGAGAATTGCTTCACTACCAATCCCTACCAATATCATTAGTGATTGTTTTAAGGATTTTAATGATGTTTTTGTTGGTCTCCTTTGCTTGGCCATTTCCCTCAGGACAGTAAATTGATGATGAAAGGTGAATGATGTGAAAATTTTCACATAGCTTGCCAACTATTGGATTTTTAAAATACAAGGCATTATTCATTAAAATGGTATGAGGAATTCCAAACCGAAAAATGATATGGTTCAGGATAAATGCAGATATTTATTTTCTAGTAAAGTCTATGAGGGGTGTTGCTTCAACCCATTTGGTAAACTATTTAATTTCTTTAATAATCCTATGTTTGCTAGAGGAAGGTGTGCTAATTACACTAATTAAGTCAAAAACCCACTAGTAAAAAGGCCATGGTGTGGCTAATGGGTTGAGTTCCAGGCCAGTGCATGATTGAGGTTGTCATAGATTTGAAACTTCTTACAAGTCTTGAAATAGTCAATGTAATCCTTTTCCATGGTGGATAACCCATTCTGAGGATTTTATTTTCTAGGGTGAATCCACTAGAATGAGACCCACAAATATCCACATGAACTTGTAGAGAAACTCTAGACTAATCCTTTTTGAAATATCTAAATAAAGTTCCATCTAGACCTTTCGTATACAATGTATCAGCCAACAATGTGTAATGTGGGGTTTGTTAGATGAAGTTATATTTTTTGTTTCGAGATAGATTAGGAGGCATAAGGTTAACTTACACAAGTAGGTAGAAATGGAATCATACCAATGGGAGTCAAGAGTGTCTAATTGGCAAATGATGTTTAATTTTGGTCGAGTGAATGCAAGTTGAGCCACCTCCTCTACTAGGAATTCATAATGTTCATGTTGATCTAGTAGTTGAAGTAATGAGGCCAAAGTGGCTATAGCATGAGATGCCCTATTCTTATCTCTAGAAATTTGTTTGAATGTGATCTAAATAGATCATATTTTGAGTTTATTGACTATGTCCTTGTAGGGTAATGATTTTTCATCCTTGGTTTGATGCCATTCACCTGATTGATGACTAGCTAGGAATCTCCATAGACCTCTAGTGTAGTTAATTTCCATTCCAAGGCTATTTTGAGACCAAGAACCAGGGCTTCATATCCTGCCATGTTGTTTCTACATGGTAACACTAGTTTGTATGACTTTGGAATGATAACCTCTAGAGGTGTGATGAACCAGCTCCTGAACCATGATGGGTATATGAAACATCAAAGTAGAATTGCCATGTGTCTAGCTCTGTCTAAAGGATGTGTGTATTTGGAAAGTCTACTAAGATAGAGTTTGAGCTTTCTATAGGTACATATTCCAATTTACTGGCAATTTCTTGTCCTTTTATGGCCTTTTCTATAAACATACTCTATGTCAAACTCACTTAGAATTATTACCCATTTGGGTAGTCTTCCTATCAATGTAGTTTTTCCCAAAAGATACTTGAAATGATCTATTTGGGCTATGGGTTTGACTTTGTGTGTTAGGAGATAGTGACAAAGTTTTTGGGAAGAAAAAAACTACTGCAAAACATGCCTTCTCAATGGAATTGTAGGTGATCTCATAGTTAACCAAGGTTTGACTAATGTAAGAGATGGATCGTTCATTTCCTTGATCATTTTTCTATGCCAAGATGTCTCCTATTGATTTTTTTTGCAAGGATATATAAAACAATAGAGGCTTGTGTTGCATAGGAGGCACCAAGATAGGTGGATTTGTTAGATAATTCTTGAGGAGATCAAAATTTGTTTGAAACTAATTCTCTAACTTGAAAAATACATCTTTATAGAGGAGGTGGGTGAAAGGCACACATTTCTTGGCCAACCAATATATGAATCTTTAGATGGATTGAAGTCTTCCTTGGAGAGAATTTAGTTGGCTCAAGTTCTTTGGAGGTTTCATTTTGACAATAGCTTGTACTTTTTTAGGGTCTAGCTCTATCCCTTTAGCATAGACAATATATCCTAGAAGCTTTCTTGATTGCACAAAAAAAGAACATTTTGTAGGATTTAGCCTAACTTAAAAAAATTCTAGATGTATGAATATATTTTCTAGAATTGAATGCTTTTCTTCATAGGTATGTGACTTGGCTAGAAGGTCATCTCCATAATCCTCCATCAAACCTATGCATTATGTCATGAAATATTGTGGTCATAGCCCATTGATATGTAGCTCCTACATTCTTGACACTGAAGGGCATGAAATTCCAATAGAACATCCCCCATGTACAAGTGAAGGTTTTCTTCTCTTGATATCAAGGTGCTACTCTGACTTGGTTATAACTAGAGAAACCATCCATAAGGGAGAACATAGAGTGTATAATGGTATTAATTCTTGGTAAGGGAAAGTGTTATGAATGCTTTAATTTTTTTAGTTTCTAATGCATGCAATTAGATCAGAATACAAATGAAGGATTAAATGCTAATTAAGGATTAAGTTAGAGACTAGTTTAGAATTTAGAGAGATGTGGTTTAGGACTTAGAGAGTGGTTTAGGGTTTAAAGAGATGGGGTTTACAAAGAGAGAGAGAGAGAGAGAGAGAGAGAGAGGTTTAGGGATAATGGGGTTAAAAAGTGGATTAGAGTTAGAGAGATCTAGAGAGAGTGGGTTTAGATAGAGGGTTACAACTTTGAGATGTAGAGAAAGATAGTTTAATGTTTAGGGATTAGGTCAAAATATTTGAATTTAAGGTTCAATGTAGAAGTTAGAGTTTAATTTGGTTTAATCTAAGAGTTTTAGTTTGAGTTTGATTAGGTTTCATGTTGTGGTTTAATTACATTCAATGTTAGGTTTCATACCTACCAAGAGTTTAGAAGGTTCAATGTTAAGGTTTCAATTAGGATTTATTTGTGTTCACAAGAAGAGGTATTGTTTGATTTAGTTCAATCTAATGGTTTTAGTTACCAATTTATAGTACTTTCTAAACTTTTAACTTTACAACAATTTCTAAAGATTTGTAATAAAAATAAAATAAAAATATTTAAATTCTCTAATATTTATCTACCTAATTTTCTAAATATAATAATTTTTTCTACTGTTTTCTAAAGTTTCTAAATGTTCTAATATTTTCTAAATTGTCTAATATTATTTATATAATTTTCAACTATTTTCTATAAATAATGTTTTATAATTAATCTCATTTCTCTAATAATGTCTACATTTTACTATATTTTAATACTTTTTCTAAACTCTATCTAATATTATAGTACTTAAAACATAAACATGTAATAATATATAAAAAATGAAATATTTAAAAATAATATACATTTAAAAATACACATTAAAAACCATGTTATTACTTAAGGAAACATAAAATAAAACTCAAAACATATTAAAAAATTTAGGAAAAATGTTGACATTCATGATCTGGTTGAATGACTAGTATAGCTCTTCTTTCTCTGCAATTCCATTTGGATCCCTATGGATGTCTACAAGCCATTTTCCACCTACTTAGCACCACATGGTGTCAGTTAGACTAGGCTCAGCCAAATTCAGTCCTACTGGATTCAATCCTACCAGATCGATAAAGTTAGCTCCAAAGCTGGCTGATGCAGGAGCATCCAGAGGTATAAGGGTAATCCTGTGTCACCCAAAAAAAAATACTTAGACATAGTTTCTGTTTCATGTATTTTAATTTTTGGATACACATTTGGGCCAAATAAAGGTTCCAACTCTCACAGTTCCACTATCAGTGTTCGTGTAAATCCTGAAAAAATAGGAGTATGTAATTGAGCCATCATTTTGGTGAACTAGGAGGTGAAAATTGGCTAGATGAATGTAATTGTAATTTAGAGCATTCCAAAAAAAGAATCAGGACAAAAGGCCCCACGGTTTGAAAGTTATTGCAATTTTTTGGGTTGTGGAGACCTCTTAAGAATGCTCCAAAGTCAGGTTAGGGGCATTAAATGACCTTGAAAAGGGCTAAAAAATGGGGGAAAAGCATAGCTAGTCCATACATCTATAGATAAATTTGAGAGCTTTCCAACAATGTAAATAGTTCGTCAATCAAAGCTATGGTTCAAAAGTTATGCCTCCCAAAAGTTCGATTACCATTTCTAGATTCTTCTAGATTTGCGTCGACTTCTAACACAGCTTCTGGAACCTTCTATTTGGTCAGTGGATGAATACTAGCACTTTCAAGAATGTAATCCTAGTCCTTAACCCTCTGGGGTCTATTCAAGGAGATTTTTGGCATTGCAAAAGGCAGTTCGGAGTGGAGTTTGAGAGGAGGTACTTGAAGGAGAAATTATCTCCAGATTTATACTATTGTAAGCCCTTAGGTATTGTTTTGAAGTTTATTTTCTCTTTATTTTTTGTACTAGCTTATTTTCTCAGTTAATATAATTTCCCCTTTTTTATTGTGTCCATTCTGTGCTTGGGTTGTGTCCTCATCAAGTGGTATCAGAGCTGGTTTTCCTCAGTGTGTAGATATAGCGTCGATTGTGAGGCAGTTTTCACTAGGACTGTGTGGTTGTGGGTTTCAGTTAAGAAGATGCCTCCATGAAGAGAGCATGATGAAAGTGAACATGAAAATGAAGAAGACAAAATTGGACTAGAAGGGGAATTTGATGGGGAAGTTATGAATCATGTAGAGGAAAGGCTTTTTAGGACCATTACTAAGTTTGGGAAAAGACCTACAATTGAAGTGGGTGTATTTTCAGGAAATCTAAAACCAGATGAGTTGATCGATTGGATCAATGAACTGGAAGAATACTTTGAGTATAAGGATATCAGGGACCCAGATAGGGTTAAGGATGTCCAATTGGAAAGAAATAGAAGAGGAAAGGAGAAGATCACAAGATGGGATCATATGGTGGACAAATTGAAGAAGCAGTTCATTCCTGTGGACTACGAGCTTGATTTGTTTAAGAAGATGCATGCACTAAAGCAAGCAGGAAGATCAGTCCAAGAATATATAGAGGAGTTTTACCAACTCTTGATTAGAGTAGGGCATGCAGAAGCAAATAAGGAGAAGGTTGCTCATTATATTAGTGGGTTGTGACCTAGTATCCAAGCGGAATTAAGTCTGGTAAGAATGACCAATGTTGAAGAGGCATACCAGTTTTCCCTATGAGTTGAAGAGAAGTTGAATAAAAGGTTTTAAGGAAGACAAAGAGGGTGTGATCAAGGAGGAAGGGGAAGTGGTAGGTCATCTGGAGGCCGCAATGAAACCCAAAAGAAAAATGAAGATGAGGGTACTAGTAGGAACCAGAGGAATGAGGGTTTCAATTGCTCCCGTGACCAAGACTTTGGAAATCAGAGAGGAAGAGGTAGAGGATGTGGACAAGGAAGAGGAGGCTTCCATGTTACTTGTTTCCATTGCAATGAAGAAGGTCATCGTGCCTTTGAATGCCCTCAATGACAAGGAAGGACAGATAGGAGAGCTGAGGGCCAACCTAGGGTTGCTCATGTGGATGAGGATGCACAATCATCACATTCAGAGGATGCAGAAAGAGGAGAGACCTTGGTATATAAAAGAGTCCTACTAAGTGGCAAGATTGAACTAGGACAACGGAGGAGTTTGTTCCATACCAGATGCAAGTGTGAGGATAAATGTTGTTACATGATCATTGATGGCGGTAGCACTGGTAACTTGGTATCAGAAGAGATGGTCTCTAAGTTGAAGCTCAAGAGGGAGAAACAACCCCAGCCCTATCAGATTGCTTGGGTAAAATATATTCATAAGGTCCTGGTAAGTGAAAAATGTTTAGTAAAATTCAAAATTGGGAGTTACCACGATGAAGTTCTCTGTGATGTTATTCCGATGGATGTTTTCCATCTATTTTTGGGTAGACCATGGTAGTTTGATAGGCATGGAATACATGATGGTCATGCAAGCACATACTCTCTAACAAAGGATGGAGTTCACCACACATTGAAGCCCATGAAAAAGGAAGGTGAAAAGGTATGTACCAATGCTAGGATTTGTCTTATTGATGAAAGGAAGTTTTTAGATGGCATGAAACATCAACATATTTGCTATGCTTTGATTCCTAGGAAAGGTAAAGAAGGTAGTAGTGAAATACCACTTGAAGTTTCAAATTTACTAGGTGATTTTGGAGATATTATATCTGATAATGTTCCAGATCGATTGTGACTAGTAAGGAAAATCAGTCATCAGATAGATTTAATCCCAGGAGCTAGTTTTCCTAACAAGGGTGCTCACAGGATGACTCCTACTGAAACAGAGGAGCTAAATAGACAAGTTCAGGAGCTGTTGAGGAAGGGATTAATTTAGGAGAGCCTAAGTCCATGTGCAGTAGCTACATTACTCACACCAAAGAAGGATGGAGTGTGGAGGATGTGTACAGATACTCAAGCTATAAATAGAATAACCATCAAGTACTAGTTTCCTTTGCCAAGGATGGATGATCTTATGGACTGCTTGAGTGGAGCTCAGTACTTCAAAAAGATAGATATGAAGAATGGTTATCACAAGATATGGATTCTAGAAGGAGATGAGTGGAAAACATCCTTCAAGACCAAGGAGGGTCTTTATGAGTGGTTAGTCATGCCCTTTGGATTGACAAACGCCCCAAGCACCTTCATGTGGCTCATGAATGAGGTACTTAAGAAGTTCTTGGAAAAATTTGTTATTGTTTATTTGGATGATATTTTAATTTTCAGCAAGACTTTGGAAGAACATTTATTGCATATTTGTAGTGTCCTTGAAAGGCTAAGGGAAGAGAAACTATTAATTAATCTGAAGAAGTGTATCTTTGCAAAATGGGAGTTAGTCTATTTGGGGTTTGGTATATCACCTGAAGGTCTCAAAATGGATCCAGAGAAGGTAAAAGCCATCTTGGAATGGCCTACTCAAAGGTCTGCTACTGAGGTAAGATCATTTCATGGTCTGGTTAGTTTTTACAGGAAGTTTATTAAGAATTTTAGTGGCATATGTGCACCCCTAACTGATACAATAAGAGGGGATAGAAAAGAGTTCAAATGGACTGCAGCAGCTATGAGAAGTTTTCAATTGCTAAAGAAGAAGGTGATAGAACAGCCTCTGTTGGCACTTCCAGATTTTAGAAAAGTATTCTAGGTGGATTGTGATGCTAGTGGTAGTGCTATTGGGGTTGTATTAAGCCAAGAAGGTAAGCCTATTGCATATTTTAGTGAAAAATTGAATGATGCAAAGAAGAAGTATTCTATTTATGATCAAGAGTTCTATGCAATAGTTCACGCCTTAAAGAAATGGAGGCATTATTTATTGCCAAAGGAATTTTTTTTGTATACTAATCATCAAGCATTATAGTACCTAAATAGACAAGGTAAATTGAATCAAAGGCATATGAAGTGGGTAGAGTTCTTGCAGAGCTATACATTTGTGTTGAAGCATAAAAGTGGAACATCTAATAGGGTAGCAGATGCACTAAGTAGGAGATAGTTGTTGCTTACAGTAATGCAGGTTGAAGTAGTTGGGTTTGATGAACTCAAGAATTTGTACCCTGAGGATCTTGATTTTGCTGAAGCATGAAAAGCTTGTAAAGAGCCTATTGCTATAGATAGAACCAAGTGGTTAGACTATTTGATTCAGGATGGCATGTTGTTCAAGGGTAGTAAATTGTGCATTCCAAGGAGTTCCATGAGGGAAAATTTGATTAAGGAGAAACACAGTGGAGGGATGGCAGGACATTTTGGTTGAGATAAGACCATTGCCATTATGAGAGAACATTATTTTTAGCCTCAAATCTCATAGGATGTGAAAGGGTTTCTACAGAGTTGTCAAGTTTGTCAAGTTGCTAAGGGATTTAGCCACAATGCTGGACTATATCAGCCATTGCCTATTCCATCAAAGCCATGGGAGGACATAAGTATGGATTTTGTTCTTGGATTTCCAAGGACACAAGGTGGTAATGACTCAGTATTTGTGGTGGTTGATAGGTTCTCCAAAATGGCACATTTCATTCCATGCCACAAAACTCATGATGCTATCCATATTGTAGACTCATTCTTCAGAGAGGTGGTGAGACTACATGGTCTCCCAAGGAGTATAGTTTCTGACAGAGATACTAAATTTGTGGGGTATTTCTAGAGGACATTGTGGAAGAAGTTGAGAATAGACCTAAAATTCAGTTCCATACATCACCCATACACTTATGGCCAAACAAAAGTGGTAAACAGAAGTCTGGGCAATTTGCTAAGATGTTTAGTTGGGGATAAGCCCAAGGGATGGGATTCGATTCTACCATATGAAGAGTTTTCTTATAATAACTCTGTAAATAGGAGTACTAGAAAATCACCATTCCAAATTGTATATGGGAGTAGCCCAAGGACTGCACCAGAGCTGAGGAAGATAGAATAATGGGAGAGGAAAAGTGCTAAAGCTGAGGAATTTGCTGAACATATCAGGCATCTACATGAGGAGATTCAAGCACACATTACCAAGATGAATCAAGAGTATAAAGCTAGGGCTGATCAAAGGAGAAGACATAAGGAATTCCAAGTAGGAGATTTAGTCATGGTGCACTTATGAAAAGAAAGATTTCCAGCCAGTACTTACAACAAGCTAAAAATGAACAAATTTGGCCCCTACAAAATTTTGAAGAAACATGACTCAGTAAATGCATATGAGGTGGATCTGCTAGTTGGCATTCACATTTCTCCTATTTTCAACATTGCAAACTTAACAGAGTATCATGATGATGGTGTAGATGACGAGCTAGTGTTAGAGCCATGTCCAATTCCTACTTCTAAGAAGGAGGAGATAGAAGACATTCTAGATCATCATGTGGCTAGGAGTACCAGAAATAGGTAGTATGAAGAGTATTTGGTGAAGTGGAAAGGACGGTCGATCGAGGACTCAACTTGGATTTCAGTAGCTGAGGTTTCCCATTTGGGATTTCCTCTACAATTCATAAAGTGACAGGGTCACTTTTCAATCTACCCTGGGTGTTTGATGCAGGAGCATCGAAAGGTATAAGGGCAATCCTATGTCACCCAAAAAAAAAATACTTAGAATTAGTTTCTGTTTCATGTGTTTTCATTTTTTGATACCCATTTGGGCCAAATAAAGGTTCCAACTCTCACAGTTCCACTATCAGTATTCGTGTAAATCTTGAAAAAATAGGAGTATGTAATTGATCCATCATTTTGGTGAACTAGGAGGTGTAAATTGGCCAAATGAATGTAATTGTAATTTAGAGCATTCCAAAAAAAGAATCAGGTCAAAAGGCCCCACAGTTTGAAAGTTATTGCAATTTTGTGGGTTGTGGAGACCTCCTAAGAATGCTTCAAAGTCAGGTTAGGGGCATTAAATGACCTCAAAAAGGGATGAAAAATGGGGGACAAGCACAGCTTATCCATAGGGCTAGAGAGAACTTTGAGATCTTTCTAAAAATGTAAACGGTTCGTCAATTGGAGCTACGGTTCAAAAGTTATGCCTCCCAAAAGTTCGGTTACCATTTCTAGATTCTTCTAGATTTGCATCGACTTCTAACGCAGCTTCTAGAACCTTCTATTTGGTAAGTGGATGCCTACTAGCACTTTCTAGAATGTACTCCTAGTCCTTAACCCTCTGAGATCTATTTAAGGAGATTTTTGGCATTGTAAAAGGCAGTTCGGAGTGGAGTTTGAGAGGAGGTACTGAAAGGAGAAATTATCTCCAGATATATATTATTGTAAGCCCTTAGGGCATGTTTTGTAGTTTATTTTCTCTGTACTATTTGTACTAGCTTATTTTCTCAGTTAATATAATTTCTCCTTTTCTGTTGTGTCCATTTTGTGCTTGTGTTGTGTCCCCATCAAGTGGTATCAGAGCTGGTTTTCCTGACTGTGTAGATAGAGCGCCGATTGTGAGGCATTTTGCACCAAGACTGTGTGGTTGTGGGTTTGAGTTAAGAAGATGCCTCGATGAAGAGAGCATGGTAGAAGGGTTAGACCTATTAATCTTGAGGAGGTTAGAGCCTTCCAAAGGCAAGTACAAGCATTTTAAGAGGAACTCCGTAGAGGAACAATTATGGCCGTAGGTGATGAAAATGAAGATGACAACGAAGAAGAAAAAATTGGACTAGAAGGGGAATTTGATGGGGAAGTTCTAAATCATGCAGAGGAAAGGCTTTTTTGGGCCATTACTAAATTTGGGAAAAGACCTACAATTGAAGTGGGTGTATTTTCAGGAAATCTGAAACCAAATGAGTTGATCAATTGGATCAATGAACTGGAAGAATACTTTGAGTATGAGGATATCAGGGACCCAGATAGGGTTAAGTTTTCCAAGGCCAAACTGAAAGGCCATGCCAAAATCTGGTGGCAAGAGGTTCAATTGGAAATAAATAGAAGAGGAAAAGAGAAGATCACAAGGTAGGATCGCATGGTGGACAAATTGAAGAAGCAGTTCATTCCTGTCGACTACGAGCTTGATTTGTTTAAGAAGATGCATGTGTTAAAGAAATGAAGAAGATCAGTACAAGAATATACAGAGGAGTTTTACCAACTCTTGATTAGAGCAAGGAATGCAAAAGAAAATAAGGAGAAGGTTGCTCGTTATATCAGTGGGTTGCAACCTAGCATCCAGGAGGAATTAAGTCTAGTAAGAATGACCAACGTTGAAGAGGCATACCAGTTTTCCCTACAAGTTGAAGAGAAGTTAAATAAAATGTTTGAAGAAAGACAAAGAGGGCATGATTGAGGAGTAAGGGGAAGCAGTAGGTCATGTGGAGGCCACAATGAAACCCAAAAAGAAATGAAGATGAGGGTACTAGCAGGAACTAGAGGAACGAGGGTTTCGACCGCTCCCATGACCAAGACTTTGGAAATTAGAGAGGAAGAGGTAGAGGATGTCGACAAGGAAGAGGAGGCTTCCATGGTACTTGTTTCCATTGCAATGAAGAAGGTCATCATGCCTTTGAATGCCCTCAACGATAAGGAAGGACATATAGGAGAGCTGAGGCCCAAGCTAGGGTTGCTCATGTGGATAAGGATGCACAATCATCACATTCAGAGAATGCAGAAAGAGGAGAGACCTTGGTAAATGAAAGAGTCCTACTGAGTGGTGAGATTGAACTAGGACAATGGAGGAGTTTGTTCCATACCAGATGCAAGTGTGAGGATAAATGTTGTGACATGATCATTGATGGTGGTAGCACTGATAACTCGGGATCAGAAGAGATGGTCTCTAAGCTAAAGCTCAAGAGGGAGAAACATCCATAGCCATATCAGATTGCTTGGGTAAAAGATGATCATAAGGTCCTGGTAAGTGAACAATGTTTAGTAAAATTCAAAATTGGGAGTTACCATGATGAAGTTCTCTATGATGTTATTCCAATGGATGTTTTCCATCTATTGTTGGGCAGACCATGGCAGTTTGATAGGCATGCAATACATGATGGTCATGCAAACACATACTCTCTAACAAAGCATGGAGTTTGCCACAAATTGAAGCCCATGAAAAAGGAAGGTGAAAAGGTATGTAGCAGTGCTAAGATTTGTGTTGTTTATGGAAGGAAGTTTTTAGATGGCATGAAACATCAACATATGTGCTATGCTTTGATTCCTAGGAAAGATAAAGAAGGTAGTAGTGAAATACCACTTGAAGTTTTAGATTTACTAGGTGAGTTAGGAGATATTATCTCTGATAATGTTCCAGATGGATTGCCACCAATAAGGCAAATCAGTCATCAGATAGATTTAATCCCAGGAGCTAGTTTGCTTAACAAGGCTTCTCAAAGGATGACTCCTACTGAAACAAAGGAGCTAAACAGACAGGTTCAGGAGCTATTGAGGAAGGGCTTGATTCGAGAGATCCTAAGTCCATGTGCAATACCTACAGTACTTGCACTAAAGAAGGATGGAGAGTGGAGGATGTGTACAGATTCTTGAGCTATAAATAGGATAACCATCAAGTACCATTTTCCTTTGCCAAGGATGGATGATCTTATGGACTTCTTGAGTGGCGCCCAGTACTTCACAAAGATAGATCTGAAGAGTGGTTATCAAAAAATATGGATTCAAGAAGGAGATGAGTGAAAAATAGCCTTCAAGACCAAGGAGGGTCTTTATGAGTGGTTAGTCATGCCCTTTGGATTGACGAACGCCCCAAGCACCTTCATGTAGCTCATGAATGAGGTACTTAAGAAGTTCTTTGGAAAATTTGTTATTGTTTATTTGGATGACATTTTAATTTTCAGCAAGACTTTGGAAGAACATTTATTGCATATTCGTAGTGTCCTTGAAAGGCTAAGGGAAGAGAAACTATTAATTAATCTAAAGAAGTGTATCTTTGCAAAAAGGGAGTTAGTCTATTTGGGGTTTGTTATATCACCTAAAGGTCTCAAAATGGATCTAGAGAAGGTAAAAGCCATCTTGGAATGGCCTACTCCAAGGTCTACTACTGAGGTAAGATCATTTCACAGTCTGGTTAGTTTTTATAGGAAGTTTGTTAAGAATTTCAGTGGCATATGTGCACCCCTAACTGATACAACAAAAGGGGATAGAAAAGAGTTCAAATGGACTGTAGCAGCTGCGAGAAGTTTTGAATTGCTGAAGAAGAAGGTGACAGAACAACCTATGTTGGCACTTCCAGATTTTAGAAAAGTATTCTAGGTGAATTGTGATGCTAGTGGAAGTGCTATTGGGGCTATATTAAGCCAAGAAGATAAGCCTATTGCATATTTTAGTGAAAAATTGAATGATGCAAAGAATAAGTATTATGTTTATGATCAAGAGTTCTATGCAATAGTTCAGGCCTTAAAGAAATGGAGGCATTATTTATTGCCAAAGGAATTTGTTTTGTATACTAATCATTAAGCATTACAGTACCTAAATAGCCAAGGTAAATTGAATCAGAGGCATATGAAGTGGGTAGAGTTCTTGCAGAGCTATACATTTGTGCTGAAGCATAGAAGTGGAAAATCTAATAGGGTTGCAGATGCACTAAGTAGGAGACAGTTGTTGCTTATAGAAATGCAGGTTGAAGTAGTTGGGTTTGATGAACTCAAGAATTTTTACACTGAGGATCTTGATTTTGCTGAAGCATGGAAAGCTTGTAAAGAGCCTACTGCTATAGATAGAACCAAGTTGTTAGACTATTTGATTCAAGATGGCATGTTGTTCAAGGGTAGTAAATTGTGCATTCCAAGGAGTTCCATGAGGGAAAATCTAATTAAGGAGAAACACAGTGGAGGGATGGAAGGACATTTTGGTCAAGATAAAACCATTGCCATTTTGAGAGAACATTATTTTTGGCCTCAAATGTCATAGGATGTGAAAATGTTTGTACAGAGTTGTCAAGTTTGTCAAGTTGCTAAGGGATTTAGCCACAATACTAGACTATATCAGCCATTGCTTGTTCCATCAAAGCCATGGGATGACATAAGTATGGATTTTGTTCTTTGATTGCTGAGGACACAAAGGGGTAATGACTCAATATTTTTGGTGGTTGATAGGTTCTCCAAAATGGCACATTTCATTCCATGCCACAAAACTCATGATGTTGTCCATATTGGAGACTTGTTCTTCAGAGAGGTGGTGAGACTACATGGTCTCCCAAGGAGTATAGTTTCTGATAGAGATACTAAATTTGTGGGGTATTTTTGGAGGACATTGTGGAAGAAGTTGAGAATAGACCTAAAATTTAGTTCCATGCATCACCTGTAGACTGATGGCCAAACAGAAGTGGTAAACAAAATTCTGAGCAATTTGCTAAGATTTTTAGTTGGGGATAAGCCCAAGGGATGGGATTTGATTCTACCACAGGCAGAGTTTGCTTATAATAACTTCGTAAATAGGAGTATTGGAAAATCACCATTCCAAGTTGTATATGGGAGTAACCCAAGGACTGCACCAGAGCTGAGGAAGATAAAACAAGGGGAGAGGACAAGTGTTGAAGCTAAGGAATTTGCTGAACATATTAGCCATCTACATGAGGAGGTTTAGGCACACATTACCAAGATGAATCAAGAGTATAAAGCTAGGGCTGATCAAAGGAGAAGACATAAGGAATTCCAAGTAGGAGATTTAGTCATGGTGCACTTATGAAAAGAAAGATTTCCATCCGGTACTTACAACAAGCTAAAAATGAAGAAATTTGGCCCCTACAAAATTTTGAAAAAACATGACTCAGAAAATGCATATGAGGTGGAGCTACCAGATGGTATTCACATTTCTCCTATTTTCAACATTGCAGACTTAACAGAGTATCATGATGATGGTGCAGATAACGAGCCTGTGTTAGAGCCATGTCCAAATCTTGCTTCTAAGAAGGAGGAGATAGAAGACATTCTAGATCATCATGTGGGTAGAAGTACTAGAAATAGGTAGTATGAAGATTATTTGGTGAAATGGAAAGGACGGACAATCAAAGACTCAACTTGGCTTTCAGCAGCTGAGGTTTCCCATTTAGGATTTCCTCTACCATTCATAAAGTGATAGGGTCACTTTTCAATCTACCTTGGGTGTCTGATGTAGGAGCATCCAGAGGTATATGGGCAATCCTATGTCACCCAAAAAAAAACACTTAGAATTAGTTTCTGTTTCATGTGTTTTCATTTTTTGATACCCATTTGGGCCAAATAAAGGTTCCAACTCTCACAGTTCCACTATCAGTATTCATGTAAATCTTGAAAAAATAGGAGTATGCAATTGAGCCATCATTTTGGTGAACTCGGAGGTGTAAATTGGCTAGATGAATGTAATTGTAATTTAGAGCATTCCAGAAAAAGAATCAGGTCAAAAGGCCCTACAGTTTGAAAGGTATTGCAGTTTTTTGGGTTGTGGAGACCTCCTAAGAATGCTTCAAAGTTAGGTTAGGGGCATTAAATTACCTCAAAAAGGGATGAAAAATGGGGGAAAAGCGTATCTTTTCCATAGGGCTAGAGAGTGCTTTGAGAGCTTTCTAAAAATGTAAATGATTCCTCAATTGGAGCTATGGTTCAAAAGTTATGCCTCCCAAAAGTTCGGTTACCATTTCTAGATTCTTCTAGATTTACATCGACTTCTAACGCAGCTTCTAGAACCTTCTATTTGGTCAGTGGATGCCTACTAGCACTTTCTAGAATGTACTCCTAGTCCTTAACCCTCCAGGATCTATTTAAGGAGATTTCTAGCATTGTAAAAGGTAGTTCGGAGTGGAGTTTGAGAGGAGGTACTGAAATGAGAAATTATCTCCAGATTTATACTATTGTAAGCCATTAGGGCATGTTTTGAAGTTTATTTTCTTTGTACTGTTTGTACTAGCTTATTTTCTTAGTTAATATAATTTACCCTTTTTTGTTGTGTCCATTCTGTGCTTGGGTTGTGTCCCCATCATTGACACAAATCCTTTCTTTCATCCATCTACATACAGAGATGGGAAGTCTTTGGCATTCTTTCCAAAGAGGGAGAAATGACTTGAAAGGAGCAAGAAATGACCTATTGAGGGAGATACAAAATTGAAGAAATACATCTACCTAGGGAGATATAAAACTAAAGAAATACATCTACCTAGTAATAGAGAGAAAGTACTGAGGGAGATATAAGTTAGAGGGATAATTTATAGTAAATGATAAAGGAGCTTGGCAAAGCTCACATTACCCTACATAGGGTAAGGACATATACTACACTTTGAGAGGGAGAAATTTCTAAGATTTTTTTATTTTTTTTTTGGTATTGTTGTTGGTATTTGTTTTCCATCAATGGAAAGGAGGAGATTATTGATGTGAAATTGTTTTGAAGTGATGAATTTTTAATAGAACAATCATTATTTTGTTAATGATGTTAAACCTACTATTTGCTAGTGAGATAATTACTTTTTTTGGTCTAAAATATATCATTTAGTTGGTTGATGAAGATGATTTGAAAGGAAGGGATCAAAATAGCACCTAGAGAAATGTTAAGTTATTTGGTATGTAAAAGAAGCCCTAAGACCAAGTAAGACATTGATACTCTAGTCAATTTTTTTATCTACTTAAAGTTTGAAATAAAAGATTACTCAAGTTAAGACTAGAAGAAGATTAAGTATGAAAATTGTATGCCAAGCCTTGCCAAGCAGTTAGTGCAAGCCAGCCAAAAATTAGTAGAAGACGAGTGCAAAACAAGTCGTGTGGACCAAAGAGGAAATTTAGTGGAAGTTGAGTGATTGTTAGTATATGTTGAGTAAATATGTAGTTGATGTTGAGCCTTTGTAAACATTAGTGTTCATCAAGTAAAGTAGTGTAAGTTGAGTGGAAGAATAGTATGGAAGCTAAGTAACAACATATTGATGCTAGTTGCTAATATTCATGTTAAATAATAGATCTAACGAATTTGAGTTGACTATTTTATTTTCTTCAATTATGTGAAGTGTACAAAAGATAACTATGATGAGATGGTTGCACAAAATTCGACATACAACCTATTTTGTGGTGAATTCAAGGAAGATTGTAGAAGAAGTTTCTAGATGAACTAGATGGAAAAGTGGGCAGATTTGATCTAACCCTAAAATGGATAGTTATAATTAAGTTTGAAAAGATATTAAATCTTTATATATAGAGAGAGTTGGTTAGAAGAAGAGGTTTTCATGTACAAGAACCTAAGGAAGATAGGGATTCTAGGGTATTGCTTCATTCAATTGCCAAATAGTAGAGACTGCAATTAGCATGCAAAGAAAGAGAGCTTAAGAGGATTAATTCTTGAAGGGTGAACAAGCTATCAGAGTTAAACTGTGTGAATAAAAAAGAAAAATGGAGGACTAAACTAGAGATTTGTAATTACTAAGTGAGTTGTAATTTGTTATTAGATCAAGCCTTACTATTACTTTGTAATCATTGGATCAGTCTAGGGTAAATCCTTTAAATTAAGGTTGACCTAAGAGTCATTTGTAAATCCTTCAACTAGGTCACATTCCAAGTGAATGGTCTAAATTCTTCTAGCAAGGCTCACTCCTAACAGGGTTATTGAAATCCTTTAACTAGGTCACATTTAACAATGTGCATTGTAACCTTTAATAGGGTTGGCCTTTTACAGGGCATCACTTCATAAGAGTGAGAACTAGTAGCATGTTACTGGTGGTTTTCCCCATATTTTATTTCCACATAAAATCCTTTGTGTCAAATGTGTTATTGAATTTATTATGTTTCATGTTTAAATTTCTAAAAGTTGTTTTGACTTAGGACAACAACCTACAAATTTTAAGTATTCTATGATCTAATGGATGTATGCATAATATGGTTTTATGGATATGGGTCTGCAAAGCATTGAAATTTTTTATCTATACATTTGGACTTTGCATAACTGATTCACCCCCCTCTTAGTTAGTCTAAATAATTACAACAATACCTAGATTGATTCATATATATAGTACTCTTTGTTTGATGAAGTTGTGACTCAATGAAAATTTTGATTGCACTAAACATAGAAATATCAAATGGGTTTCTCACTTGATTCACATGCTTTCAACAATAAATCTCATGCTTTAAGATTCACATTTTCAATATAGATTATTAATCTTACATGTTCCAATGAATACAATCTTAATTAAATAAGAGTGTAATCTTTCATACCATGAACTTTGTGCTTTTTTTAGTCCATACAATGCCTTGTTCAATTTTCAAACCAAGTTCCTCTAGTTAGGTTCAATGAATGCTTCTAGTTGTTCTATGTAAACTTCTTCAAGTATTCCATTAAAAAAATGTATATTTGACATCCATTTCATTTACTTTGAGCTTCTTTCATGTAGCATAGGCCAACAATGTTCTTACAACTTCCAATCTTTCCATAGGTGCAAAAATCTCACCATTTTATATCCCTTCTTCTTGTGCATAACCTTTGTAAACCTGTCTTGGCTTATTTCTTACTAGTCACCCATTTTTTTTCTATTTATGTCTAAAATTTCTCATTGTTCCTATCACCTTCTTATTTATAGGTCTTGGTACTAACATACATGTATTTATCTTCTCTATCTAATAAGTTTCCTCATGCATAACATTTATCAAGCCTTTATTTTCAAGTTCATCCTTAGATATTATTGACTTAATATTGGCTATCAAACATGTACTATCTCTTAACTTACTTCTTGTCAACACTATAGTCCTTCTATGTCTAATGATTTATTAAAGTTAATGATTCTTTCTCACATAGTTGGGTAATATAGGTTTTGATATCTAATTCTCAACAATTTCTTCACTTTGTAGAGGTTCATCTTCCAACATGGGTTGTACTATCTAGTGCTCAAGTAATGTACTTTGTGAATTGAGTAATATTGTCTAGTGCTTAGTGGCTCTATGTTGTAACTTAGGTAATCTATTTAGCACCTCATCATACACATACACAAACTAATTATAATCTTCAAGTTCCTTCTTTCTTTCCACATCATTCTTATTTGCAAACTCATCAATTTTCACATTTTTACTTTCAATCATTTTGTTAGTAGCCTTGTTCAAAACTTTATAATCTTTCTTCTTAGATGGATATCTAAGGAATATACCGTCATCGCCTTTTGATTAAAAAATTAGTATTATGTGCATCCTTACAAATGTAACACCTACTTCCAAATTTTCTAAAAGAACTTACATTAGATGTATGGCCATACTAAAATTCATAGGGTGTTTTATTTTCTCATTTATTCAACTAAACTTAGTTGAGAGTATAAAGAGTAGTGCTAATAACTTCTCTCTAAAGTATTTGTGCAATATCTTTTTCAATCAAAAATATATTTGCACAATCCACAATTGATTTATTTTGTATCTTAGCAATTCCATTTTATTGTGGTGTCCTTGGTGCAAATAGTTTTTTCTTTTAATACCAGGCTCTTTACAAAACTTAGTGAATTCAATAGACATAAACTCAACACCTTTGTCAGATATTAAATATTTCAGTGCTTTGATAGTTTATTTTTTTAACTCTATCCTTATACCATTTAAACATATCAAAATCATGTGATTTAAACTTCATGAACACTTCAATAATCATTCTAAAGTAGTCATCAAAGAAAAACATGAAATATTTGTCACCATAATAACTTTTTGTACCAATAGGTCCATACTAGTCGTTATGAACTAGTTCCAAGATATCATCAAAAGTGTGTCTTTCTTGCAAAGATTGAATTTATCATCTTACAGGAATGACACTCTTTAGACTCAAAATTCTAAGTTTTATATAGATTTATCAAGCCTCTAACTCTTTTCTTTCTACTAAACTTTTCCATGTTCTCACACTTACATGATACAACCGTTTATGCCACAACCACACACCCTCAACTTTAGCAAGAAAACATGTCTCAATAGTAGGATCAAAATTAAAAGAAAATTACCTTTAGTTTTTATCATAGTTGAAATAATTCCTTCATCATTAAATTTCTTGATTTTTCTTTTCTAAAACTCTCATTTGTGACCTTAATTGTTCAACTAAGAAACACTCAAGAGATTATACTTTTGTCCTTGTATCCAATAAGAAACTTCATATCTAATTTTATCATTCAACATTTATGATCCTCTACTTTTTACTATACATGGAACATCATTACCTAACTTAATTGTTCTGTAATCAACAATTTCATAAAATTTGTCAAACTTACTTGTGTCACTAGTCATGTGATGTTTGCATAGATTTCCTATAATCCATGAATCTGTTAGAAATACATAATACTAAGATGGGAGTGGGGTGGTGGAGTAAATTAGTATTCTAAATTTTTTTTCTCACAACTAGATATTATTAATGACTTTACAACATGCATATGAAAGTAAACCAATAATGATTAAGAGTAAATAAATCCATACACAAAGAGAAATCATAACACCATATTTTGTTAACTAGGAAAAACTCCATTGGGGATGGTACCTACAAAATGATCCACTAAACAAAAGAAACATGTGAAGGATACTAACCCTGTTAGGATTCCATGAAGTACATATAGTGTCTCGGTCCTTGTTAGAGGAGTAGGCCCTTTTAAAATCCTCAACTAAACTAGAAATTTCTTCAACACCATTAGGAGTTGGTAATACAATTACATAAGTTTACAAGAAGATTTTTCTGCCCTAACATAGAATTATACAATATAGAGTTTTTATGTAGAAAATGAAATGGATATAAAAATATCATTACTATTGATTGTTGTAATTTTCACATCTCTAATCTGTCATCATAATTTACATCATATAGCATTCATATAAGCTTACATATCATATACATAGCTTGCATACAAACTATACTTCACAAGTAATGATTTCTTACTTATATTTTATATTTTTACAAAACTGTATCTAGTCGGCTTTGATGCTTCAAGTGTATGGCTAAATACAAAATTAGCCTATGATAGCTTAGGGTTAACATTTAGGATATCATCCCTAAATACTTAAGTAATTATTTTGTAAACAACATAATTCCTTAAGTTGATATATATCTTTTATTGTTGTCTTCTATTCTATTATGTTCATTGCCTTTACTAGTAAATCTGATACAACTAACAATGTACTAACCATACCATACTATGCACTTAACCATGTCATCAATATTTTCTAATCAACTTTTCCTCAAAAATTCATGTCCTAGATGTCATGATAGACTTTATAATATAAAAAAGTATCTTTGTACTACCAGTGAAACTATCTAATACTTACACATTTTTTTATCTCTAACTATAAAGTCTTTATCTGTACATTCTACCATCTCATCTTGAGATATATTTTTCCATAAATGAAAAACCTTACCTCATCCTACTTAGCCTTCTTTCTAGAAATCTCCCCCTTTGAAATTGATGGCAAAATATGGGAAAATTAACTAAGTCCCAAAATATTACTCAAAACTCTCTCAAAATTTAGCCTTTAAATTTTTTTCAAAATTACAAAGTTTTTGGATCAATAAATTTATAACTATTTTTTCCTTATATATACTCATAATTATATAATGTAAACTATCTTCTACAATATAAACTATCACCTAAATGGCATCAACTTGCATGGTTTTAGTTCCAATTGCGATCTTGGCTGCAGCTACTCCTGCTTTGTTCAAATCTCCCATCATCTGCATAATTGCCTTCTCAGTTTCTATATTGATTTCCTTATAGTTACATCACATTATCAGTACACCTCTCTTTTTATTCCTAAGATAAGGTTCTAGAACTTCTAATAGACTAGTCATGTGTGCATCATTGTCAATTTCACACAATTTGCTAAGTGTATTATGTCTGATATTTTAATCTTATTCAACAACTCTTTTCCTTCTATTTATCAACCTCTTATAGACATCTTTCAGAATACCATCTTTTACATCTGCAAATTTCTTATTAGATAGGATGGTATGTCTAATAACGTAATTTTCTAGTTGTTGTTGATCTTTGCCAGTGTGTAAAAGTACAAAGATGTGTCACATTTCATGCTGACTTAGCAAAATGACTAAATTTGAGTATTTCTATCTAAAAATCAATTTTTTTTAAACATATGATCTAGATAAATTTATTCTAGCTAAGTTATATATGTTTTCATACTTTTCCAATTGTAAATGTCTATTAAATGCATGTTTAATACTAGTTTATGTCCAATTACTAAAGAAGTAAAATTATTTTAGAAAACTAATGTTTCAATAACTTTCACCCTTTTTAATGATTTTTTTTAATAACATATAAATTCCATTTTACAAAGCTCAAAGTCAATAGCATTCTCATATAGAGTTTATAGTGTTTTAATTAGATATAGTATATTGTAATTAAAAATTAGTGCAAGTACGCATTTTAAGACTCAATAACCATTGGTTTTGAGAAAGAAAAAAATAGTAAAACATATCAAAAGTAAATTAAAAGAACATGATGTTCTAGAGGAGAGAATCCTCCTTTAGAATGTATAATTTTTCTTTTGGTTAGAATAGATTTATTTTGAAAAAAGTGGTGGGAGATGAAAACTATTGATTTTAGGTAAGTTGAAATTTAAATTTTTATAAAGATAAAATATATGTCAAAACCCAATTTTTATTTTTGACTGATCTAGCTAAATATGTCATCTATAACATAATCTAAGATTAAACAGAAAAAAAGGTTTATTTCTATATAGTTTTATGCTGGGAACTAGACCCCTAATTTTTAGTACTTTTTAGCAGCTAAAAAATCATCCTTTAAAATTTGGAAAATATATCAATTCTTATTCCAAATAATCATTAAAAATTATAATCCTAAACTTCATCAATTTCTACATATTTTGTTAGTTTAATTCATCTTCAAATTCTAAATAATAATATTAGTTTTATGTCATTGAAGTTAAACAATTATACTTCTATTATCATTTTCCTTCATAAAAGGGTGACATAGGTTTGTGCTTTTACCACAGTATACAAACAATAAAACTCATTTAATTGAACAAAGTATCCATCATTTATGATTGCATTGTTTTCCTTTTCAATTTTAGGCTTCCAGGCCTTCCTTCCTATTTTCACACTTTCTAGTTCTTTGTTAATAGTTTTCTAAGGTTCTATTTGACCTCACATCTTCTTGCTTGGTATGCTTGGGATAATATCCTTCTGTCTCTTTTCTATTCTTGTAGCCATAGCCTTCATCTAGTGAATTAAATAATTCTTTCATTACCTCTACTAGTCTTATTGAATTCCCCTTAACCTCAACAACTTCTACCATTTTCTCTTCTAACTCCTTTGTGAGTGGAATAACATGTATAATAGGTACCCACTTATGTGAAACTACTGCATAAAGATTAATAGGTGTTGTAATAGGATGTTTGGATACTATCATACTATCATTTGGTCATGCTAATGCCAAGGGTGGAATCTACATCATCCCTTGTTCACGAATTTATTGCATTCGAGTGAGAGTTTGTGTCATTGCACTTGCTTCCCCAATTGTCATTCTAGCTTGGTCCAATGATTTCTTCATTACTACCTCTACCTTTCTCTTAGAAAATTTTTCCAATTGAATTTGATTGAATCATTTCATAAGTTCTTCATAATTCCAAAATCTATTGAATTCTCTATTCTTCTCTTCCTCACCCTTCTATATCTACTTATATTTATTCATAACCCGAAGGTTCAACATACAACATTCTTGGCTTAACTCTTTCTATATACATGAAGTTTGTTTCTATCATGAAGCAAATGTCCTCCTTATATTTGTTTGTCATAGAAGGTGGGATTCTGAATCTTTCCTTTATTTTTGTCTAATAAGTCTTGATTGTTAGATTTGTACTATCATTCACGTTCTCAATAAGGTGTTTGTTGTATCCTTCCAAAATCTTTTCTATTGTACATAGGTCACTACTTACTATAGTGGATGTCTACATGAATGGAAATATTTTGATTAAATGGAAGAACATATGTATAATTAATGGCTAGAATTTGAACCAGCTATTCTTCACTTTCTTTATCCTTTCTAGGTTTTCTGTCAGTTGCGTACTTAGGATTTCAGACAAGTTGACTTTCTCTTTATCAATACAGATTTTGTGAGCTGCTTGTCTAAATCCACCTACCATGCCATCTTCTCTAGAACTATAACACATTTTTTTAGCCATGATTTTTCTCAAGAATCTAACATCATCTTGCTTAATTTTTCTTATGATAATCCCTCTACCATTATAGACTAACTTAGTATTTTGAAGCACTAACTTATTAACATTTTTCTCATTGGCTCATATGCTAGCTTCATTACATAGTCATGTTACCTCATGAATTATGTTTGCAAAGATTTATACCACATTATCTCTTAAAAAGAACTTTCCATCATGAATTGTAGACAAGATCATCCTTACTATTTTTTGGTGTTTGAAAATGTTGGAGGGTTTTCAATTATACCCATGAGAACATGAGACGTCTAGGGGTAGCTAACTCCCATTATCAACATATCATTTCAGACACAAGGCCAACTATAAGGCATGACCCTTCTTTTACTTTAGACTCTCTTAAACCTAGGCGAGTAGACCTCAAATTCAATTGATACCATACCAGTGCAAAACATGTCCCAAAATCTAATAAGCAGATTGAAACCCCTATTTCTCCTAAAGGCTCATGAAATGATACAGATCTGCGGTAGCTAAATACAGATCTAGAATATTCACAAGCTAAGTGAGGGCATTCTATTATAGCTCTTCAACATATAATGTAAAGATCGTTTGATTTAATAATTTTGAATTTCAACAAAACCTCAAGTATGTAGTAATAAGACCTAATGATCCTATAATTGATCAGTGCCTTAATCATTGGGCAATCCCATGAATCACAAACATACATATGAATATCTGAGACATATATGCATCTTCACATATCTAATCTATCTATTTATCTTGTAAATAGACATCAATGATCAGATTAAATCCCATTCTTACATGATATCTCCATCAGTAAACCTACAACCCTGTTAATTCCTTGAAGCATTTACACAAGCCCTTGGGTCATAAGAAACAATGAATAAGATACAGCCTTAAGGAATTGTAATTACAAACTAAGCTCTATGTCAAAGATTGTAAAACATTGAAAATTAGCTAATAAATGAGACATGATTCAACTGAAACTCAACTTGTTGTTCTTTGTATTAATTTCTTTGAAACTTATATAGTCATATGCATGAAATGAAAAACATGAAAAATGCCTAATAGATCTAAACTATCTGTATTAATCTTCCTATTTCTGTTCATACAAGAGAGAATATGGTGAAAGAAAATGGTGTCTCAGTATTGGAAATGCATCAAGAGCTGGATACAAAATTTGGTATCATAGTAGTGAGCTAATTTTCTCCAAAGAACTGGAACCAACTGGTTTCTCAGTGAAAAAACTAGAACCATTACAAATGAGAAGAGGAATGAAAGATATAGGAAAGAATCAATTTCCCAGATTGAATATGAAAATGACATGTCCAACTAGAAAAAACCTTCTCAATAGGTTAAAAACAACTTTCAAATCTTTTCCCTCAAATGCTAAATCAAATCTTCATCATTTAGCCTCCACCATTCCAAAATATCTAAGATATTTGAAGAATAATTGATTTAATTTCTAATTTTAACTCACGGTAAAATGAAAATCAGTTTTAAAAATGACTTATAAAATCCAAGGAAACATTCTAGAACTAATTTTCTTCATATCCAGACTTTACCAAGCCTTCAAAACTGCCCTGTAACAACCTTTGATGCTCTATGATGACTTATGCCCATTGCACTAAGAATGCCTCTAAACATTGAAAATCTACTTATAACTTGAACCAGTGAATACCTATGCATAATCTGACCTCAAAATTGGAAAATTCATTTCCTCCTAGTTCCAATGGTATACTACACTACCCATTTCTGATAAAAAACCACACCTGTTATGGCAATTTGAAAAACAGGCCTCCGTGACTAAATCAGAACATGAAATTTTTTTAAAATTATATAGTTGGGACTATGTAAAATTTAAATTCATTTGAATTTTTCATTCTATTTGATTTTCATGCATTTGAAACTTTTGAATTTCCATTTTATATTCAACTCTCTTTATCCCTCCATTCCTATGATGCCATGTGGAAAATTCCTATTTGCTCAGACCCATCTTGAAATTTATAATTAATATATTAATATATTAATTAATCCTTTTAAAATTCATATCATCAGCTTCCGCATATCACCGTGCACCCTGAGAATTTGCTTTACGTGCATACATTTTCATATTTTTTTGTAGCATCAGGACCTTCTCATTTTACCTTCACGCTCATATGAGGTGAATCTCCTTTACGCTCTCATGACTTGAGCATATCTACGAAGTGCCTCAAAATTTTGATTTATGCTCTCACACAAGTGAATTTCATAACATCGGGACCCTTGAAAGTTGAACCTCCAATCATACACTCAAAGCTTCTTGCGTAGCATCGTAATGAACAAACATTATCCTTACACTCCTACGAATTTCATCCCACCTTAGGAAGCATCTCCCTCAGCGTAACAACATATAACTTTTCATCCCACCTTACACTCTTATGGGAAGCATCTATTTTTGTCTAACAACGTAGAACTTTTGAAGATTGCTTTCCATTCACCTGACTTGGTCATCACATGGTGAGTCAAAACACTTTGATTTCGCATGCCAACTAGCTAGCTGGGCCCCTCCACATAGCTATGATTCAAAAAGCATCCATCCAAAGACACTAAGTCCTCTATGTCCATTAGTATTTAGAAACAAAAGATGTTCTACAACAACGTACATGGGATAAATAAGCCTCTGCCTTTCCCAATCTGCTCACAGCTTTTCCAAACCATGGTCGATGTTTGCCTTGGACTTTTTCTTCCATGCTTTCAATGCAATAGCTTGTTCTTTTGATCAGAGTGCTTTTGTGGGCTTCATTTCAAATATGGTGGTTCTTTCATGCCTATGTGTTATTCTAATACCTTAAGCCGTTGGTTCTTCGTTTAACATGGAGCCTCCTTTGCAATCACCGTGGAGTTCCCCTTCTCTACCCTGCGACTTCTATTAGGATTGAATCTATGATGCACTTCATAATGGCATAGACTATTCTTTTTAATACTGCATGCAGCCATTTTTAACATCTGCAACTTCTTTGTGGTCTTCTGCCGCTATTATATATGTTGCCTTATCCATACATCTTGGCGTGGGTTTCTACTGCGTGGGCCAACTTTTCTCATATGCTGCAAATGGTGATCTTCCTTTTGATATGCTTTCCTTTAAGGACTTGCATGAATGGTGCTCCGCCCTTGATTGGTGACTACACCTTTAAGTCGTGGGCTTCCTGCTTTGACTGCACTAGCTGCTTCCAATGTATGGGCGGCTTCCTATTTCAAAATGTGATTGCTGCTTTGTCGATGCTGACCTACACACAACACAATCTTTCTTATGCATTCATCTTTTAAATAGTACCTTGTAGATCATTCTCTGCATTCATCGTCTTCTTTTGTGAGTTGTTATGCAAGTAATGTTTTGAGATTTCAAGAGTAGAGCTCAGATGGAGTAATGCCATTCTAATAGTGGCTTTCATAGCAATGGAGCCATGTTGGTAGCAAACTTAGAAGCAGCTATTCTTTCTCTGATTTAGCCACATTACTTTTGTATAGGAAATAGGAGATCAGAATGTATTTAAAACTTTAGTGTGCAGAGAATCCGAGTATCCACTAAATGATGTTATTGTCCTTGGGAAAAGCTAAAGGGGAGACTATCAATAATTTGGGTAACACCATATCACTCAAACATTACGATAGACAAAATTAATAACAACAATGACCACAACTCGCACCAAATTGATTCATCATGAATTTCTTGTCCCCTAGATGTGAGAAAATCTCTTGCCATAGTGCTCATCTCTTTATCTCCATCCTGCCCTTTCTAATCATCATGCCTAGTCTCATGCTTTCACATCTTCTAATAATAAAATTATTCTCAAGCATATCCACATACCTATTTTACTCCTTTATAAACTTTAATTTGCACAAAACGTCAATCAGTCTGATGAAATTAGTCAGACCTCAAAGTGGGTTCAGCAAAAAAAAAAATTGTTTACGAACAACTGATCTGGCAAAGTGATTCATTGACATCCTTGAACTGACTAGAATCCAATTTGATGACTAAATTATCGCTAAAAACTTTTTATAATTATTTTTGCATCACTGTGGAATCACTATCAGGAGGCATGTTGCCTGCCTTTAAAACTGATTCAAAGATCTAACAGAGACTCGAAACTCTAGATATATCATTTTTCTAACATGTTCAACAAGCCTGCAAGATCTCATTATTTTACGACATCGAGGTCAAAAGATATCGACCTCTGAAGTTTCTCACTTGAAATTACATGCAATTAAACATGTTAGAAAGCTAGAAATTACATTTGGAAATGGCCTGGAAAACTGGACAAATGGGCACATGAGTTAATCAAAATTGGGAGACTGGTAGATTGCCATGTGGAGAGTATGATTATACGATTTGGGCTCATGAAGAATAATGGGGTGCATTTGGTAAGCATCTGAAGTTGGCTACTTGGATTAATAGGACACAAAACACTAACAAGATAACAATTTTTATAAATGGATTGACCCTGGAAAAGTGTGAAGACGGATTTGTCAAGACATGAAAACTGACACACTTGTAGTATTTTCAGGGTTGAATATAGGGGAACAACCCATTTGACTTGACCAATCATGGGTTAGGAGTTATGATGCCATGAACAGGGCTACTAATCAATCTACAATTACTAACACCAGCAAAAAGATAGAAATTCTATTTGGAATCACACTTGAAAATTGATCAAATGCATTCGTCATGATATGAAGCTTGAAACATAAAAGTCCCTGATGCCTACAATCCAATGCAATAGGAATTTCAACATTTGGATCAACTGGTCAAAGGTTATTACTCGTCAAATAGGGCTTCCTAGAATTTTGAATATTTTGCAAAAACATGAAAACAGTAACTAACCAACTTTGAGGGATTCAAAACCTAGTCAAACAGACTTAAAATGACTCAAAATCTGAAACATAGGTTCTTAGGTATGGACACTAGACACTTTCAAAGTGGAAAGTCACAAAACCTTTCTACATGTGAGATATTCAGATGCAAACACAGCCTCTTCTCACTGTTTGACACTTGCGGTAAAATGTAGATTTGGCACCAACTGAAAACAAGGCTTTGCCAAATGGCTCGAAATATCAATTTATCATTACAAAATGTATGAACTAGCTAAATGAAGGGTGTTAGAAACATTAAACACCATTTATGCATTAACTCAACATCAGGGTACATAGGCTTCACAAAGCATTTATAGGCCTAATTTTCTCAAAAATTTTGAAATGTGACTAAAATTGAAGCATGCAATTTTTAGTCCCAACAGTATTCCTCATTATCAAACTCATAGTAGAACATAAACTTGACTAGGTTATTATCGTTTAAGGACTCAAATCCTTTCTTGTAGTCCATATCCTAGTTATAAATATTTTCAAAATCCTTGGATATATAATTCACTACTTTATTCCCAAGATTACTTCTTAGATCGCTACTAACATCTTCCAAGTATATTATATTTTCAAGCATCATTGACAATGAGAAAATAAGGTCATCACTTACATTCTTTTCTAGGTTAACATTTAACTTAGGTCTAGATTCACCTTCCATATTGTGAATCATAGATTTATCCATCCTTGTAACTGAATTCTTTGACAAATGTGAGATTTAGAAATGAAATACCTCGATAAAATGTATAACTAGGGTTTTGTGTTCTTTGTACTTCTAAATTCTTCAAATCTCTTTTAATTCTATGTCAAATCACTCTTGATAGCTTCTTAGTTCTTCACATGGTTGAATGATACTCACAATCATGCTCACACTACTTATGTCTTTCTTTAACACTCTTTGCATTAATTGTGGAACTAATCAATTTGTAGAAACTGCTCTTTGTTAGTTCTAGTAAAAAAATTTCATTTGTAAGACTCCATACAATCTCCAAATTATTTACACTCTTAACCAAAGCTTCCCTGTAATCTACTAAATCTTCCATTAACTTTGCACCTTCTAGTTTGACCTCTAACTTTTGTTCAATCTTTTTGATGCTCTTTCTTCAATAGAAAATTGTTTAATTCAAGTAAGATGAACCACACACTATAGTTTATTTCAGTCTCTCATTAGGTGTATCAAAATATAATTCTTCTAAGGGGTAAAAGTACAAAGTTGTGTCACCTTTCAGGCTGACTTATCAGAACAACTGAATTTGAGTATTTCTATCTAAAAATCAATTTTTTTTAAAACATATGATCTAGATAAAGTTATTCTAACTAAGTTATATATGGTCTCACACTTTTCCAACTAGAAATGGCTATTAAATGCATGTTTTATACAAGTTTGTATCCAATTACTAAAGAAAAAAAATTATTTCAGAAAAGTGACATTTCAATAACTCTCACCATTTTTTATTATATTATTTTAATAACACATAAACACCATTTTATAGAGCTCAATGTCATGAATATTCTCATATAGATTTTATAGTGTTTTAATTAGATATAGTATATTGTAATTAAAAAATTCTACAAGCACACATTTCACGACTTGAAAAGACATCAGTTTTGAGAAAGAAAAAGATATTAAATCATATCAAAAAAATCTAAAAATTACATGATGTTCTAGAGGAGAGAGTCCTCTTCTATAATGTATAACTTTTCTCCTATTTAGAATTGATTTGTTTTGAAATATGAGGTGGGAGATGAAAACTATCAATTTTAGGTGAACTGAAATTTGAATCATTATAAAAGAGAAAATATAGGTCTAAAGCTGATTTCTATTTTTGATTGTTCTAGATATATATGCTATCTATAACATAGTTTGAGATCAATAGGAAATTAATTTATTTTCCTATAGTTTTGTGGTGGGAACTAGACTCCCAATTTTTAGCATTTTTTAACAGCTAAAAGCTAAATATATCAATTCTTATTCTAAATGATTATTAAAAATTATAATCCTAAACTTCATCCATTCTTCACATTTCTTTAGTTTACTTCATTTTCAAATTCAAAAGAATAAACCAATATATGTCATTGAAGGTGAATAGGTATACTTTTTTAGCCTTTTCCTTTACAAAAGGGTGACATAGGTTTGTGCTTTCACCCTAAGACCACATCTAAACTTGATGGATCATTTTCCTTCACAAACACTTCCTTAAATTCTTCAACATGCTCTTTAAGTGCATCTTTTTTACTGTTATTACTACTACCATATCTTTTATCATTTTGGTTGTTGTTCCTTCTATAGTTTGGGTTCCTATTGAAATTACTTCTATCCATTATACAAAACTTTTTTGTGTGTCCAAAATTATTACATAAATGACATATTTGTCTACTCTTTCTTTGAATAGATTCATTCTAGTTGACTCGTACTTTACAATTCTTCGCAATATGTCCAACTTTATTGCATTTATAGCACAAAATGTTTCTTCTTGTTTCATTGGATCCTTCTTCATAATTGGATCTTTTTGAGAATCCCCTTATTTCATTATCTACAGGCTTAGTATCCCCATACATTCTACTATTTCCATTATTATTATCAAACTTGGGATTTCTACAATCTACTACTTTATGTCCAAAGCCATGTCTCACAATTATAACATTATAAATTAGTAATAAGCTTAAAAGACTTACTTGTGCAATCTCTCTTCATATGATCAGCTTCGTGTCATGTAAAATATCTACCTTTGAATACATGCTTAACTTCCTTCGATGGTTCAACTTGCTCTATTTGTTTGGGTTCATTACATTGCTCGGGTTTATTTACTTAAATTCTTTAGGTACTTCTATAGACTTTCTTGGTCCAATCCTATCCTTATTATGTTCCTTAGGATCAAGAGTTTCAACATCTAGATCTAGTTCCTTCTAAATTCAATTTTCTTTGTTGATTTTTCTCCAATAAGATATCCAAGACATGCGTTATCATAAGAACATCTCTGATAGAATAGTTGTTCATAAATTTGCTATTTTTTTCATGTTCTATTTTGATAGAATCTAATTCAAATGCCACTTTTGTCACATGAGATCTTAAATATGTATTCTTAGACTTCATACTTGTTTTAGTCCTCCTATCATCTTTCTTCAAAATCAACTTTAGTTCAATAATCTTTAACTCATGTTTCAAATTTTCATTTTCTTTCCTTAGCATTTCTAGCTCATCACTATCACTTGTATGTTTTCTATATTTGAGATGATTAGTCTTATCTTTCAATTTCCCAATTTAAACTTTAGCATCTTCATACCAATCTTTTAGGTTGTCTCTTTCTTCTATAACAAGACCAATTAGTCAAAGGGATTCTTCAAGGTTCCTCTTTAACTATTCCATATCCAGAAGGATCTTACCCAGGTTGTTAAGCCATTTATGAGTAAGTAAGCTTTGATAACAATTGTTAGAAATAAGTAATATAGAGGGGGGTTGAATCACTATTCTACAAAATTTTACCCACAAATAGATATTATTAATTACTTTACAACATGCATATGAAAGTAAACCAATAATTTTGAATAGTAAATAAATCCATACATAAAGAGAACTCATAATATCATATTTAGTTAACTATTGAGAAACTAGCCAAGGGAAACCCCCAATGGGGATGGTACCGACAAAATGATCCACAAAAAAAAGCAATTTTGTTAAGGATATAGCTCTACCTTGTAGGGAGTCTACGAAGTACATATAGTGCCTCAATCCTTGTTAGAGGACTAGGCCCTATCAAAAGCCTCAATCCTATTAGGAGTTGGTAATACAATTATATATGTATGCAAGAAGACCCACTTCCCTAGCATGTAATTATACAATATAGTATCTTTATACAAAATGAGATATGTACAAAAACCTCCTTACTACTAACTACTATACTTCACATATCTCTGATCTAGCATCAAAATTCACATCATATAGCCTTCATATAAGCTCACATATCATATACATAGTTTTCATACAAACTACACTTTGCAGGCAATGATTTCATACTTATACCTTTTATTTTTACAAAACTCTATCAAGTTGGCTTTTTATGCTTCCACATGTTTTGGCTTTAGAAATACAAAATTATCACATTCTAACTTAGGGTTAACATCTAGGATGTAATCTCTAAATAATTAAGTAATTATTTCATTAAAAAAAAAATTCCTTAACCTAATATTCATCTTTCACTGTTGTGCTCTCTTTTTCTTTATTCATTTCCATTACAAGTAAATTTGATATAACTAACAATGTACTGATCATACCATACTACAAACTTAGCCATGTCATCTGATCTATCTGTTCTAGTTCACAATATCAAAGAGTATCTATGTAATGCCAGTCAAACTATCTAACACCTAGATAATTTTTTGTCTTTGACTATAGGGTCTCCATCTATGCATTTTTCCATCTCATCCCAAGATACATGTTTCCATAAATGATAACCTTTACTCATCCTACTTAGCCATATTGCCAACAAAATCATTCTTACTAACATGTGATATTCCTTGATAGAAATATATGTCATCTCAACTATATCCTTTTCCTCATCATTAACACAACATGATTTCTTTCCTTTTTCTGTATAATAATTTTTCTTCCTATACATGTAGTCTTTCTTCTCATTTCTATCACTCTTACTTCTATTAGGAAACCCAGCATTAAAAGGACCAACTTCATTACACTTAAAACAAATCATAGGAAGTTGACCTTTACCTCTTGATAACATTCTTGCAAGAAATGCTTCCAATTCATCCAAGTAATCTTCAAATTTAGAATCACTCTCATCTTTAATTTTCTTCTATTTCTTTGAATTATCAATGGTTAGTGAATACTTAAATGCATTTCAAAGTGTAACCATATTGTTATCATAGTTTACCAATTTAAATGTAGTCAAATGACCAGCTAAACCATCAAGTGTCAAGATATTACCAAGCATAATTCTTACTTCTTTATTTGTAGAGACTTTTATAGGATAGAGAGGTAGAGGAGTTATAACAACTTTACTTACAATTTCACTCTAACAAATAATACCTCTAGTAGGTTTGATTTCACTCACAAACTCTTTGATTTGATTTACATACTATGCAACATTCTCACCTTTCATTCTCATGTCATCATACTCACCTCTCCAAGCCTTTTATCTTTAGCTCTTAGTACTTTTGGATCTCCACTGTGTACAAGTGCCAACTTGTCAGACATTTATTTGGCATTTTTATAGTTATTGATATCATAAAACTCTATATCATTAAGGGTAGGTACAATCTCAATCATTAGGCTATTGTGATTCATATTCTCTTTCATTTGTTTTGCAATCATAGGAACAAAAATTATAGTGTAATCATTATCTAGATAGTGTGTAACACTATCTCAAATTCTAGATAAGTATAGCCTCATTTTTTCTTTCCATGAGGAAAAATCATCCTTATTCATCTTTGGTGCCTCTCTTATAAATATTGAGATCATTGGCTCAAGTTCTTTTAATTTTCTTTCTCCAATAATTGTGCTCTAATACTAATAGTTGGATAGCTAAGAGGGGGGAGGGGCATGGGGCAGTGTGAATCTTTTATGTCTAGTTATCCTACAATCCCTCTAAATATTACAATAGGAATTAAACTTTCTAAATATCAAAAGAATTCACTTAGTCATCTCATTTAACTTCATAATTAACACTTATAGTCATCTTATTTCAAATAGTTCACTTGCTATCTCTATTATTACCAAATATCACTAATATATAACTTTACTATTGCCAATTTCTTACCGAATTGTAGAAACAAGTAAATACCATGAAAATTGAGTTTTGACAAAACAAAAATCACACATTTTGACACCATGATTTTCAATGTGGATACCCTGTAAAGTGAAAAACAACATGGGGTTAGAAGCCCTAAAATTTTACTCTTTTTAAAGTGAGCTCTACTAAGATCCAAACTTGTTAAAGATTTCTATACACATTGTTAATATGAAGTGGTTAGAGGATTTACACAAAAATATTATATAGACCTTGTCATGTCTTGATCTTGTCTAAAGAGTGACCTAATCTAAAGGACTTACAAGCATGACTAATTGATGTTACCATATTATTTTTCATAGACTTGTTAGGTTCACTTAGTTAAGATGTTTTTGTCCACAATGATAAGAAAGTAACAACTCAAATGATCAGTTAGGTTTAGCATTACCTTTCTTGTTCATATCTTTTTCCTCCTATCTCTTTTTCTAAACTCTTTCTTTTGGTATTTGCCTATTTTATTCACACCTTCTAACTTTCACTTTTATCTTAATTCTATATACTATGATGTTTTCACTTACGAGTTATCATTCTTCTTTTAGCTTCTTCTCTTGCAACAATTTTCTTTCATTTAGCATTCAACCAACAACTCTGCTTCTAGATTCTTCCATATTCTCTTTCTTAACCACAATCATTGATCTTAGATTAATACCAAATACAATGTATGTAGACACTTTGAAAATAGAAATTTCATAGAATGTTGTGGACATCTTTATCCTTCTTTAATCTTCATCATTGGATTGTTGTTGTATTTTTCCAATAATAGATCTTGTAACAAACTTTGACTTATGACTTTAAACTTCTTGAAAACTCTTTATCTTAACCAAAAGTCTACCACAAATTCCATTTTTATTTAATTTTTCTTCCATCTATAACTTGGTGAAAATAACATTTCATTTGGGTAATACATCACTCAATCAACACTAAACTTTCTTGGTTAACATTGATCTATTTATTTCTTTTCTAACTGCTCAATGACCACTCTAGTTACTCGATGAAAGCATTCTTCCTTTGTTCACCTTATCACTTGATGTATATTGTATAGATTATTACATTACAAGATTACATGACTCTAAAATAATCAAACCAACATTGAATTATCACTATCCAACTCATTCAAGTTCCCATTTATTGCCAAACTTATCAACTCTATCATCAACATATTGTCTCCTAACCTTCTTCATTGATAAATTCTTCTTCATTGATCAAATGATATATTACTCTATTGAATTACTATAATGCCTAATCAAATAAGTCTTGACATCAATGAAATTATGAGAACTAGTATTGTTAATCTCTAGTCATGTGGTCTATTAGTGTCAAACAATTATTTATTTACAAGGAACTAGTATTAGGTCATCACTACAACTAAGTCATCGTATCTAGGTCAAGCTATTTATTGAAGACTTGTAAATATTCCAAGTCATGTACCAAGAAGTAGTTATTGTTGAGTGAGCTAAAGATTTCCAAGCACTTCAATAATTTTTCTAATTTTAGGGATATAATAGATCCCAAGCGATACAAAGGCCAACTTATTCAGTTCATTCCAAGCACAACTAAGGACAAGGGACTACATGAAGAAATAGTTTATGTCGAGCATCACTATGATGTAAGTGCAAAGTAACATAGTTTAACATATTTCATTGGAATGGAACTAAATATAATGTTAAATATTTTTATCAAGCTTGAATCATGTTTTAAAGATTGAGGAGGTAATCAAGGAGGTTTTTAAAGATTCAAAGGAAGATCATTAATCCATACATAAGGAAATCTTCCAATAAGAAACATTAATGGACTAAGAAGCAAAATGATTGAATCCAGATTATTGATTTGGATGTAGAAAGCTCACCCAAATATTTGTTTAAGAAGTTCTATGGCCTAACTAATATATACATGATTGTATGAGTGTGAAGCTTTAGAGCTAAATCAGAGCGTTGAGACCAAGTAGTGAAGTGAATGTTTGTGAGAAAAGATAAAGAAGATCTATCATAGGAAGGTAATTGTATATTGCATAGAGTAGATATGGTATAAAGCATTGAAGTGCTAATAGAAGGATTAGACCTGCAAAACATTATATGAGGTGTTTCATGGTTTAAATATCTTAACGCAGTAGCTTTAACAAGCTTATGTAAATCTCCTAAGAGAGAACTCACTTCATTGTGATGTAAAATCCTTTATCTAAGGAATAACTTAGCTATTATTTTAACCTTTAATAGGACAGACCCTTCACAAGGTAGATTATTAGAAGTGATCAAATTATTGTAGCCTTAATAGATACAAATTTAATGTGGTATTAGTGAAGATTTTGTGCCTTTCATCCCCACTATATTTTTACCTTTACCTTGCAGGGTTTCTACATTACTAAAATAATGTGTTATTGTGTTATGAATTTACATTTATGAAGTTAGAAGGAAAATCTGATATTATGATAAAATGAGTGACAACATTGACATGAAATGAATGTTTAAATGAGGGTTGTATGTGGAAAACTCAAATATGTTTTGTGTTTGAAGTGAATAAGCTTTATAGATCCTAATTCACTCCCCCCCTCCCCCTAGCATCACACTTTAATTATTAAATTTCCAATAATTGGTATAAAAAAAGTGTACCCTTGGAAGAAGTCTAGCCATTCAAGAATTAATGATCTTGAAGGTTGATGTTCAATTTGTACATGGACAAGTAGAGGCCACAAAGGGAACACTAAGGAAATCCTTGAAGAGAAGTAAGGATATGGCAATACAAAAAAATGGCATTGAATACAAAGAAGAGACTGTTGAAGAAGTCTTTCATGAAGAAAGGTCTATTGAATCGGGTGCACCAATAGCATATATATTGGAGAGGAATAATACCTAGAATGAGTAAGTTAGTGAATTGAAAATAGAACATGAAATTAAAGAAATAATTCTATGTGAAGTGAGTAAACAAAAGAAAAATGATGAGGAAGATAAAGAGAAGGATGAAGATAACAAGGAAATGGTTGGTGAAGGCAAGAGATTGTTGGTTAAAAGAGTTGATGAAAGGATCAAAGAAGTGCAAAAGATGACCTATAATCAGTTTCATATGCTCAATCTATTAGTAATTACGAGAAAAGATGGATTAGTAAATGATTTGAAATATGAAAAGAAATTTATTGAGATATTGAATAAACCTGAAGAGGATATGAGATTTTTTAATGAATAAATGAATGCATGAAGGAGACCTCCTAACATTTCTAGACTAGACTATGTCGATTTCCTATAAGGTGTTGAGCAAATATAATCATCAAAGAAAGAAGAACCAAAGAATGAGAATAAAAATCCAAAGAGAAAGAATTCTATATGCTATTACTATGGAAAACTAGGTCATACAAAAAACATTTGTAAGAGTAAGATTGATAAGTAAAACTCTAAACCTAGATTCAATGGTTATTGCTTCACTTGCAACAAAGAAGGTCATCAAGATCATGACCAAAGGTCAATAAGGCACCAAGTGCTTCAATATTTAAGGGTTACTATTACACATGTTAGATATATGGACATAAGTTGCAAGATTCCAAATCTAATGCTAAGAAAAAATAGATACCTAAAGGTCAAGGGAAAACACCTAAGAAAGGTAATGCAATTAATTAGGCTTACAATACTTGGGGAAATTCTCAATACTGTAGAAATTACTGACATGTTGCAAAAAATTGTGCTAGGATACATTCAAAGGAAGACATATTAACTAGAGAAATTTTTGACCAAAATGTTTCAATTTCTAGAAGGTCAGTCATCTAAGAAAGGATTATATGAACCTAGCACCAACACCAAATGTTAAGGTAAATAATCAAAAGGAAAGGTCAATATTAAAGAAGTAGTGAAATGAATCAAACATGGAGAAAGAAGTTAGATGAAGGTAATAGTACAAATGGAAAGATTGTAATCACTAAATCTGATGGATTAGGTGATTCCCCTACCTGAAAATAAATGACAAGGTATGTATGAAACTATGTTTCAAATTGATATATCATACAATAGAACTTCCTAGTAGTGCATAAATGTAATTCCAAATCCACATGAATGAAGATGCATAAGGAAAAAAATAGTGAATTTTGGTACTAAGTTGAAATTTTGGTAGAGACCGAGTGTGTGTATTATATGTCTGTATAGACCAAGTCAAGATGGTGATAGAGTGAAGTTGAAGGATGTGTGTGCATCAAGTTTTATTGATTAAGATGAGACAATTATGATGAGCCAAGTATAAACATAACAATTATATGGAGAACTAATGGAGACTCAATTTTACCATTTGAACTTATTAGTGGATTTTGAAGTTCATTTCTACTCACCAGATTTTCAAGTGTACAAAGTGAATAATTCAAGCCATTTGCAGAGTGATTTGTGTAAAGTTATGAAGAGATTCGAGTGTATGTCATTGTATTAATGAGTAAGTTGTGCAATTTTACTTGAGCCAATTTATAAATTTATTTGATATATCAACCCTAGAATATGAAGATGGTGCCATCCACATCTTGTAGAGAGAAGAAGACATTTCTAGATATTACATTAACATCATATTCGTTAGGGGAATTGTCTACAATTCCACATAGAATAATCATGGTACATTATGTTAGATCATGTTATATGTGGAAGATTAGAGATATCAATGATGTCGAGCTAGAGAAATTCTTATGATAAGTTGTGTGGCAAAAGGAGATTGAGAGATGAGAACAAGGCCATGGCCAAGAAAGAGTTAACTCTTTCCCTAGTATTTCTAAAGGTATTCAAAGTTGAGTGCTAATCATTGTTCTAAGCTAAATAGATAACATGATATTATGGTTGGAGAATAGATGACTCGAGATCATAAAATCTATTATTCATCATGTTATTCAATACCCTATTTTAGATAGAGTGATCTATCTAATGATCATTTTATGTCAAGAAAGGGATGTAATTGAAAACCTCATGAAGGAAAAATAGAATGGTCGAGGTATGTTGATCAACACTATTGAGGACTTTGTGATTGTGTTCATAGTTTAGGTTCTTTCTCACAACTTTTATTAGTCAAGTCGACTGAATAGTGTGTCATGCATAACTACTAACATAGGCTATAAATTGGATACAAAGGACAACAATTATGATCTAGCTAGGTTGCAACTGATCTAGCTAGCAAAGAACCTTTGAGCTATAAGGAAGAGAAAGAATAAATCTTGTAAGTTTAGATCTCCCATTATATGCATATATTTCTATGTATAGAATTAATTTCCCTCTATTGGAGATTTTTGTTGAGATAACAAGAGAGTAGTGGCCAACAAAATAAATGAGTTCATCAATAAGATAGGAGAAAATTTTGAAACCATAATGGATGTTTATTTTGAGTACTTCAAATAAAAGATGAAAAATAGGTTTAGAATACCTAAGTCAGTCATAGACCAATACTATGATTAGATATATTTTCTTTTGTATACTGATTACACATACATCTAGGCTATACTTCCTATAGTGGCATTATTAATGTTGGAAATCTAATTGAAAAGATGATTATTGAAGAAGGAAGATTTTTTGCAAAGAGGGAGATTGTTGATAAAAAATGTTTTCAATCATTATTTTTTCACTGATGTCAAACCTACTATTTGATGGAATAACAATTTCTTATAACATCCAAGTACTATCACTTAGTTGATTAATGAAGAGGATTTAATCAATAAGATGTAACAAAAGTGCCTAAGGGAAAGGTTGAGTTATGGTTTTGTAATGAAGTACAAGGACTAGTTAAGACAATGACAAAATGATGTATTGATAGTATACTTGAAGATACAAATGTTGGCTACATTTAGAAACTCTAGAAGGATAAGTTGTAACAAAGCTATCTGCAAAGCTTGACTAAGTTCATTAGTGGGTGTCGAGGAAGCTAGTTCATGCCGAGTAGATTATCAGTAAGTGCAGAGCAAATGCAAAATTTAGTGTATGCTAAGTGAAATAGAAGGAGCTAAGAAACCTCAAGTGCCAAGCAAGTAATAGGTGCCAAGCATCAATAAAATTTAGTTGATGTTGAGTGAATCCATAGTAAGTGTTGAGCATCAATTAAACACAATTGGTGCTGAGTAACACAATGTGTGCTGACCATCAAAATTTCAATAGTGCCAAGCTATTGCATTATTGGAAAAGTCAAAGATTCACCAAATCTAAGCTGACAAGTTTATTACCTTGAATTTTGTGAAATAGATGAAGGATGAGAATGATGAGTTGGTGGCACAAAATTTTAGGTAAAGCATTTTTGGGTGAATTCAGGAGGATTCTTCATGATGTTTCTAGAAGAAATAAGATAAGGGGTAGATTCACTGAATCTTACCTAATTTATTCGAACCAAAATTAAGTGTAGGAAGATTAAGAGCGAGAAAAGTTTTTTAGAGTTATATTTAATGAGTTACAAGTCAAGAAGCAAGAGTTGCTAAGTTTCCAAGTTGCATAAATGGTTGGTAGGATCTGAAGGTGCAGGCATCAAGAGAGAGAAGGAAGGACAAAGTTCAGAGACTCTGCTTCAATAAGTGGCCATACAAAAAATTGCACTGGTACATCGAGCATGGAGACTTAAGGAGACAAAGCTTGAAAGGAGGACAAGTTGTCAAAGCTGTAAAGACTGAAAGCCAGGAAAATTTGAGAGCTAAACCAAGATATTAAATCTGCAAGTTAAGTTGTGAGTTGTATCAAATCAAAAGCCCTTGTTGTTGATATCTAAAAATTGTATCAGTTAGGGTAAAATCCTATGGACTTAGGTTGGTTTAACAACCATTTGTAAATCCTTTAATAGGATGGCATTCCAAGTGAATGTTCTAAAGTCATTAACCAAGCCCACTTCTAACAAGGTGATTGAAATCCTTTAACTAGGTCACATTTAACAGTGTGTTGTAGCCTTTAACAGGGTATGCCTTTCACATGGCATCACTTTAGAAGAGTGAGAATTGAGTAGCCATGTTATTGGTAGTTTTTCCCAAATTTGGTTTCCATGTAAATCACTATGATATGTGTTGATTCTTCATGTGTTATTCTTGCATGTTGATTTTACAGTAACTTGCTAAGTAGGAAAGTTTAAGCTTGGATGCATCATTAGTTAAATGGGCTCACTATATTTATTGAAAAAGTTTTATTATGATATTTGGACCTTGAATAACTAATTCACCCCCCCTCTCAATTATTCTAAAGCATTCCTAACAATTGGTATCAGAGTCATCTATTGATTTGGTTTAAAGGTACTAGAGGCAAGAAGATCAAGATGTCCGAGAGAGAAGTTTCCAAGCTCAATAGAGATAACTTCACTACATGGTAAAATTTAATGAAGCTACACCTTGGATCAATAAGTGACCATGCACAAACCTCAACTGAAGTGGAACATGTTGATCGAGCTGTACCAACTGCAGAAGATATGAAGAAAAATAAGGAGCACAATCAGGCAATGCTAGAGATTGTCTCTACCCTTAAATATGTTGAATTTGATGACATAAATGGATGTGACTATGTTCAAGATGTAGAAATCCTTAACTACTTTTTATGGAGGAGATCAAAATGTTCAAAGAGAAAAAAGAGAAAACCTCAAAGGAAAGTTTGATGACATGAAAATGGGGGAAGGTGAGAATGCTGCTCAATATGCCTCTAGAATGAAAGAAGTAGTAAGTGCAATAAGAAGTTTGGGTTGTCATCTAGATGATGACATTGTTAATAGAAATTTCTTAAGAAACTTGCTCCCCATCTATGTTATTAGAGTTTTAGCCATACAAGAATTAAGATGTGTACCAGGAAACCAACTAACATTTGAAGGTATAGTGGGAAGACTCATTGCATTTGAGTTGTCCAACTTTGATAACTATAGACCTGAGAATCTTGAATCTACTTTCAAGGCCAAGCTATCAATGAAGGATACTGAGGAGGTGAAACCAAAGAAGAATAAGAAGAAAAAGGTAAAGTGTGCATCTAGTGTCAACAACATAGATAAAGAAGATGTGAAACAATTGGAAGCATTGTTGGCTAGAAGATTTCACAGAGGCAAAGGTAAATTCAAAGGTAAGTTGCGCATCATATGTTTTAATTGCAATAAAGTAGGACATATTGCTACAAGATGCACATAGAAAAATAACTATAGAGAAGGCAACACGAACAAGAACAAAAGAGAAGATGATAGTAGATATTACACAAGCAAAGGCAAAAAGTGTGACATTGTTGAAGAAGAGGATTTTGATGAAAATGATGATAAGGTAGTCTATGTAGCCATGAAGGATCATAGATAGTGGATGCTCACATCACATGATGGGAGATAAAAGTAAGTTTGTTACCTTTACTCAGTATGATGGAAATAGTGTTATATTTGGAAATGATGCTCCATGTCTAATCAAAGGAAGGGGTTCTATTAAACTTATAGAGAAAATTTCATGTGATAATCCATATTATGTTGAAGGATTAAACTACAATCTACTTAGTGTGTCATAGTTAGGCAATGTAGGATGCAAAGTAAAATTTGGAAACAAAACTACCAAAGTCTATGACACTAATAGAAATCTGATAGGAAAGGGAGAACAAACTAGGAGTAACTTGTTTTACCTAGATATGGAAGATGCATCCTATTTTTTTGTTAGATTTCATGATGTGTGGCTATGGCATAAAAGGCTATGTCATGTCAACTTTGATAATCTAATTAGCATCAATAAAATGAGGAAAGTTAGAGGTCTACCTAAACTGAAGAAGCTTGAAAATACAATGTGAAAACAGTGTCAACTAGGAAGGATGACCAAGTCAAGTTTCAAAAGAAAAACCTACACTTCCAAAGAAGTACTAGAGTTAGTCCATATAGATTTATGTGGCCCAATAGAAGTGTAAAGCTACAAAAGAGATAGATACATAATGTTGTTTGTAGATAACTACTCCATGCTAATAACTGCCATGTGGGTATGTGTAGGATCATGGTCAACCAAACTATGCTTTTAAGTGGCAATAAAAAATTAAAAAATTAGGGATATGTCAACTTGACATGCAATTTTCTACTTGTTATTAACTTTATATCAAAAAGTTGAGAGAAAAGAATCTCTAGAAAATTGAATCTAGTTTCTAAACTATTAGAACATCTCTCAAAAAAAATAAAAATTGATTGGTCAAAATTTTCAATTTTAATGCAATATTACAAAAATTTAAGAACAAAAATAAGAAGCAGACATATGTCTGACCACCTTAATAAAAATCAAATGCTAATATTGATTAATAACATTCTAGATATAATTAGTAGACTCATTCCTAGATGTGACACATATTTTTGGGTATTTTTAATTTTAAATATATAATTAATAATTAATTTTTGACTTTAGTATTCTTGGAATTAAAAAAGTCTCATGTTTGACCACCTTAACAAATTCAAAACTTTGTAAAATTCAATTTTTCATTTTTTTTCCTTATAGAAGAAGAAACATAAAATGTGATGCATCTTTTGGATTTAAAAAATGTTGTACCATTTGAAAGTTATAGTTATTTTTGAAGTAGTGTGTTAGTCAACACTTTATACTTAACTCCATTAGATAATAAGTAATAATTACTTACTAAAATCATAATTTTCCAAACCTTACATTTATGGAAAGATAAGAACATTCTTAAGAAACCCTTTTCATTTCATCAAATTTTGGTGGAAAAAAAGTTGTCAGCTACATGTTTGAAGTAAAAATCACATAAAAATAGGCCAAAAGCACATTTTAAGGATGTTTTTAAAGTTGACCATAGAGGTTTGGTATTAAAAGATATTGTATAACTTATAAAGATATTAATTATTTTAATTTAGTATCAAGGTGGGTGGGAAAAAATTTGGAATAGATTTTGAAATGGTTTAAGATATTTCAGAACTATGGATTTTTTAGATTGCCACTTTTTGGTACACCATGATCCTCTACATACCCATGTTCTTAAAGAAAAAATTTGATGCATTTCAAATGTTTAAGTGGTATTTGGCCAGGGTTGAGAAGGAAACAAGAAAGAGTTTGAAATTTCTAAGATCAAACGGAGGAGGAGAGTTCACATCAAAAGAATTTGAAACACTTCACAATGACAAAGGAATTAAGAGACAAACATCAACACCTAGAACTCGACCACATAATGGCATTGTAGAAAGAAGGAATAGGACAATGATAGACTATACTAGAACATTCATGATGGAGAAAAATGTTGCTCTAAAGTACTAGAGAGAATCTGTAAGTATGGTTGTCTACACCATGAATCGAGTACAAGTGAAGAAAGGTACAAATGCAACACCTTTTGAATTATGATATGGTAACTCACCTAATGTAAAACATTTCAAAGTATTTGGTTGTAAATTCTATATTCTTAAAGATACTAGAAATGCCAAGCTTGATACAAAGAGTGATGAAGGCATATTCCTTGGATACTCTAGTAGAAGTAAGTCATATAAGTGTTTGAATACTAACACTAACAAGATTGTGGAGAGTGCAAATGTAAATTTTGATGAGCATGCAAAAGTTTAAGATGATGAATCGAAGAAACTAGAAGAGTAAAGATCCTTTGTATACTTCTATGAAGGAATGTTTGATGAAGAAGAAGTTGCCAATCAAGTTGGGAATCAGTAACAAGTTTTATTATCAGCCAAGTCACAACCAGTGAATGTCGAGCTGCATTCAAAAGTTGAGTTGTAGAATGAAGATAATGTACATTTTAATTTTGAAATCAGTACACATCAAAGAGATGATCCAAAAAGAGATATGCATAGTGACTCTAAAACTGAAAGATCAAACATGGAAAGAAGGATAGAACCAAGATTATCCAAGTATGTGAAAAGACATCACCGTACAAAACAAATCATTGGTGACAAAGAAGCTAGACTAATGACAAGGAATAGACTAAGGAATGAATCATGTCTACTGAGCAAGATTGAGCCCAAAATAGTAAGAGATGCACTACAAGATGATAATTGTCATACAACTATGGAAGAAGAGATAGATCAGGTAAAGAAGAACAAAACCTAGACCTTAGTTCCAAGATCAGCTGATAAGAATGTGATTGGTACCAAATGGGTATTTATAAACAAGCTAGATGAGAATGGTGAGATCAAAAGAAATAAGGCTAGACTAGTTTGCAAATGTTATGCACAAGAGGAAGGACTAGACTATGGGGAAACATTTGCCCCTATTGCAGGGATGGAAGAAGTAAGAACACTACTTGCATATGCTTCCTACAAAGGTTTTAAAGTCTACCAAATGGATGTAAAGTCTACTTTTTTTGAATGGTATACTAGAAGAGGAAGTCTTCATAGAAAAACTAGAGGAATTGTTTGATAACAATAGCAAGGATATAGTTTGCAAACTACACAAAGCACTCTATGGTTTGAAGCAAGCACCTAGAGCATGGTATGAGAGACTACAAAAATATATGGTGATGATAGGATTTGAGAGAATAGATGAAAACAACCTATATATCAAGGTAGGAAAAGGTAAAGACATTTTGATATCTAAAATATTTGTTGATGATATAATATTTGGAGGAAAAGATACCCTATGCAAAGATTTTGTTGATTAGATGAAACATGAGTTTGAGATGTCAATGTTTGAAGAAATCAAATTCTTTGTTGGATTGCAAGTACATCAACTAAAACATGGCATATTTGTGACCCAATCAAAGTATAACAAGGAGATACTCAAGACATTTGGCTTAGAAGATTCAAAACGAGTCAATAAACCAATGGTAACAAGACATAAGTTATCCAAGAATGATGAGTCAATTGAAGTAAATCAAAAATGTAAAGATCTATGATTGCAAAGTTATAGTATGTTGTGCATAGTAGACCAGACATTGCATTAGCTATTGGAATAGTGGCAAGATTTTTTGCAAATCCAAGAGAAAATCATCTTATAGGAGTAAAAAGAATATTGAGGTACCTAAAAGGAATTGATGACTTTGGATTATACTACAAGAGGACTAAAAATTTTGAGTTGAGAGCCTACATTGATGTAGATTGGGGAGCTAATATTGATGATAGAAAAAGCACCAGTGGAGGAGCACTTTTCTTAGGTAAAAGATTAGTCACTTGGACTAGCAAAAAGAAAAGTTGTACCTCATAATCTACAACAGAAGCTCAGTATGTTACTACTACTATCAACTACACCAATATTGTATGGATCAAACATTTGTTGCAAGGTATGAAGAGATAACTAAACATATGATACCTTATTATGATAACACAAGTGCCATCAACATATTGAAGAATCCTATGATGCATGCTAAAACAAAGTACAGTGCAATTAAGTATCACTATGTAAGAGAGATAGTGGAAGACAAGCAAGTGAAGATGGAATGTGTTAGCTTAAAGGAACAAATTGCTAACATCTTCACAAAAGCACTACCTAAACACGCATTTCAGTATCTTAGAGGTAAGTTAGGGATGATACCCCTATCCAAGGTTGTTTAAGCAACAACAAGACTACCTTGCATCAAATGAGTTGATTGTTGAAATGTTATAAATTGATGTAGAGGATACTTACTTTCAATTTTTTCCTGAAGTAATCAAAGTACTAACATTCCAAACAAGTCACAATCAAGGTGACAGAGGGAGAAATTGGAGTTCCTGTAAATGCTACACTTGTATGACAAGATGTTGAAATAATATGTCTTTGGCATTATTGTCAAAGAGGGAGAAAAAGAAGAAACTGGTTAATGCATGCAGAGGGAGAAATAATGCATAGAGGGAGAAGTAGAAAGTTTAATGGATCAAAATGTAAGAGGGAGAAATGTAAAGAACAATAGTAGAAAGGAAGGAGAAAGGAAACAATAGCTAAGAGGGAGAAGCAAAAGAAAAGAAATCAAGATAGTAGATCAGAGAGGGAGTAGAAGAAAAACAAAATACAATGTATTAGAAAAGAGAGATGTGAAAGTTGATGAAAATAACAATGGTAACAAGTTTTCTTTTTGGTATTTTGATAACTTGGTTGATCAGTTTGGTTTGCTATCAGTGACAAAGAGGGAGATTGTTGGAAATCTGATTGAAAAGATCATTATTGAAGAAGGAAGGTTGTTTGCAAAGAGTGAGATTGTTTATAAATAATGTTTTCAATCATTGTTTTGTCATATGTCAAACTTGCTATTTGATGGAATGACAATTGCTTATAAGATCCAAGTGTTATCAATTAGTTGATTGATGAAGATGATTTAATCAATAAGATGTTACAAAAGTACCTAAGGGAAAGGTTGAGTTATGGTTTTGTAATGAAGTACAAGGATTAGTTAAGACACTGATTAAATGATGTATTGATAGTATACTTGAATATATAGATGTTGGCTACACTTAGAAACTCTAGAAGGATAAGTTGTAACAAAGCTTTCTACAAAGCTTGAATAAGTTCATTAGTGGGTGCTGAGCAAGCTAGTTCATGTTGAGTAGATTATTAGTAAATGTTGAGCAAATGCAAAATTTAGTGTGTGTTGAGTGAAACAGAAGGAGCTGAGCAACCTCAATTGCCAAGCAAGTAGTAGGTGCTAAGCATCAGTAAAATTTAGTTGATGCCAAGTGAATCCACAGTCAGTTTCAAGCATCAGTAAAACATAGTTGGTTCAAAGTAACAAAATGTGTGTTGAGCATCAAAATTTCAATAGTGCCAAGTTGCTACATTATTAGAAAAGTCAAAGATTCACCAAATTTGAGTCATCAAGTTTGTTACCTTGAATTTTGTGAACTAGATGGAGGATAAGAATGATGAGCTGGTTGCACAAAATTTTAGGTAAATCAGTTTTTGGCAAATTCAGGAGGATTCTTCATGATGTTTCTAGAAGAAACAAGATAAGGGGTAGATTCATTGAATCTTACCTAATCCATTCAAACCAAAACTAAGTGACAGACTATTAAGAGCATGAAAAGTTTTCTAGACTTCTATTTAAGGAGTTAGAAGTCAAGAAGCAAGAGTTGCTGAGTTGCCAAGTTGCTTAAGTGGTTGGTAGGATGTCAAGGTGAAGGCATCAAGAGAGAGAAGGAAGGATAGAGTTCATAGACTCTACTTCAATAAGTGGCCATATATAAAATTGCACTGGTACATCGAGCATAGAGACTCAAGGAGACAAAGCTTGAAAGGAGGACAAGTTGTTAGAGTTGTAGAGATTGAAAGCTAGGAAATCGAAAGTCTGCAAGTTAAGTTGTGATTTGTATCAGATCAAAAGCCCTTGTTGTTACTCTCTAATAATTGTATTAGTTAAGGTAAAATCCTATGGACTTAGGTTGGTTTACCAACCATTTTAAAATCCTTTAACAGGGTGGCATTCCAAGTGAATGTTCTAAAGTTCTCTAACTAGGCCCACTTCTAACAAGGTGGTTGAAATCCTTTAACTAGGTCACATTTAATAGTGTGTTGTAGTATTTAACAAGGTATGCCTTTCATAGGGCATCACTTCAGAAAAGTGAGAATTGAGTTTCATGTTATTGGTGGTTTTTCGCAAATTGGGTTTTCATGTAAATCACTGTGTTATGTGTTGATTCTTCATGTGTTATTCTTGCATTTTGATTTTACAGTAACTTGCTAAGTAGGAAATTTTAAGCTTGGATGCATGATTAGTTAAATGGGCTCACTATATTTAGTGGAAAAGTTTTGTTAGGATGTTTGGACCTTGAATAATTGATTCACCTCCCCTCCTAGTTATTCTAATGCATTTCTAACAATTAATACCTCCACATTATGAGGTAAATATTTATGAAGTTCCAACCACCATCACAATATTGGTAGCTATGGAGATTGATAAGAATTTTGAACCCTTCGACACATATAAAACTACTAAAACAAAAATGATGATGCAAAGAAAGGTTCCTAAGATGGATAGAAAAGGAAATAAGATGATCCAAGATTTAGAAAGTAAACTTGAAGAGCCACCACTTTAGATTATCAAAGGAAAATGTGAACATCATGGTACTGATAAAGATGATGATGAAGAAGATGGTAAATGAAAAGAACTAGTTGTTTCAAAGTTCAAGGAAACTAAGGGAGAATAAATTATTATGGTTGACCTTAGAGTAAAGAGAAGCTTGAAGAAACCTGCAGTCAAGCCCACTACCACACTAGAGAGGATCACAAGGCAAATATCTAATACAACAATTCCTATAGCTACTGCAACAATAAAGAAAGGAATTTTCCAAAATCAGAATGCTCATTAAGTGAAAATGTCTTAGGAAGAGGACATCAAATGCAACAAGGGCTGAGAAAGACCAACAAAAGAAGACTAGTTAAACCTTATGATGATGAGAAAGATGAGGCTAAAAGGATCGAGTCGGATGACTTGAGTCAATTTCAAATTATACCATGGAAAGAGCCTCAAAATATTGAAAAGGCTTATAAAAATTTGAGGACATCAGGTGGTTTAGTAGGATATAAATTTATTAAATATGAACCTTTAGAAAAGATTAATAAAGAGAAGATTGAACAAGAATTTATAGACATGATGTTGAATTTTATCTATATACCACTTGAGGTAGGAAAGGAATTACTAGAAAAATTGTATAATAAGATAGATGCAAAGTGGAAATTATTGATATGTGGCGACTAATCAAGAATGTACTATACACTTTCATAATTCTTTGGAGTTCAAGGCATCGCCCTGAAAAAAATAAAAATTAGGCCTATTTTATTAGTAATTTTTGACTGACATGTTATAATTATTTATAACCCTAAAGAAAAAATAATCTTGTATAAAAAGGCTTAGGGTTAGGGTTTTCTCATAAGGTAGCATGCAAAAATTGTTTCTTGTGGTGGTATAGAGTTGTAACAGATTATGGATTGTAATCAAGTCGCAATCACAGGATAGTAATAATATTGGACTCATTTTTTGATGGATATATCCCAATGATTGGATCAACTACATTAAATCTTGGTGTCTTGTGTTCTCTTCTGTCCAACTTATTATTTTATGATATTATTTATGTTTGAATGTAATTGTTATTTCTATATGTGATTAGTCCTAATATAAATGGGAATTAACAACTAAAAGAAAAATGAGTGAGGCAACATTAGTCCAAGTGATGCATGACATAGAAAAACATCATATATTAGTAGCCATAAAAGATTATGCTAAGAAGTTTTTGTGAAAGAAAAGGGCAATAATTTTTTTTTAAATATAGTTGAAGATGTCGTATAGGAAAGTAAAATAGTATAGAAGAAATTTTTTGGTTTCTTGCCTACAGATGAAGAGAAAGAAGAAAAGGAAGAGAATGATGTAGGAGAAGTTGAATTAGACAACAAAAAAGACATCTATGATGATGTCGAGCAATTAGTTGAGAAAATATATAAGATGGCATAGGAGAGTGAAAAGAGATAGAAGTAGTTATTATTGAAGATGAAACTACAGATAATACATCACCAAATGTAACTATTACTGATCAAGACTTAGAAAAGACTCTATCTACTAAGCTAGATTAGAAGAAGCAATCTCCTAATTCAACCAAAGATGCATTGATGGAAATCAATCTAGTCATTATACATATCAAGAAATATCAAAAGATTGGTTAGCAAAAAAAATCTCAATAAGTAACAATCAATATAATTGATACATTTTTAATTACTGTTGATAGAAATATACAAGTGCTAGAAGAGGTAAAAAAGGTTACTACTACTGAGCAGTAAAGTGGGCTGACAAGGAAGTGATCAGACAGATGTTGCTAGAAAGGGTACCCAAGAGGTTAATAAAGAACAAGAGAGCTGGAATGCACAAGTAGAGTAATCTAATACTAGTAGTCAAAGGCCAAATGTCTTGGGACCACTAAATGAGGGCCCAAAGGAGACATTGTAGTTTAGTTCAATTGGTGAACTCACATTGACCAAGGACAAGAAATAAGGTGTCGAAGGAACCCAACAAATAGTTCAAGGACCAAGTTTGGAGATCTAAATAAAATCCTCACAACTATTTATGTTGATCTCTAGTACTCCGATTAAAAGGGCTAAGAGGAAGAATGTCTTTTACACTTGATGAAGACAAAGTTATTCCAAATTGGAACAAGTCAACTTTTTTTGAGGAATTTAAAAAAAAAAAATTACTGAATTATTTGTCACCAAAGAAAAACAAGTCAAACTAAGAAGAGAGCACTAACAAAAGGAAGCACAAAAATAGGTGCTATATGATATAAATGATACATTTCTTGAATCTTTTATTATTGATAATTTCGATCACAATGATCCTACTAGTGAGTAGTTGATCAAAATTGTAGAGAAAACAAATAACCCATATGTAGATGCTAATGAAAAAATGATGCAATGGTCAGAGAAGAAGTTTGAAAATAAAGTGAAGGAAATGGTAGAAGCAGAGGTTTCTATAAGATAGGTTGACATGTGTAAACTTGTGAATAATTTGGAATAAGTTTCAAATAATGTAAATATAATGTTTAGAAAATTATGTCATAATTCAATTCACGGAAAGGATATTAGAGAGATGATGGATCAACCATAAGCTAACTTGTAGTATATTGCAAATGCACTAACCACAAATGCCAGTTCTAGTGTTACAAATTTATCTAAGATAAATTTTCAATAGGAAAGGATTACATAATTAACTATTGAATATAGAAGGATTGGAGAAAATTTTATCTCGACACAATCCATGATGACACCTTGCCTTAAGGTTATGCAGTTGTGTAAAAGTGCAATTTTGTGTCACCATTTCGTAAAGGAAAAGGCTAATAAAAGTATAACACTTTCAATGCAATAAAATTGGTATTATTATGTTAAATTTAAAAAGGGGGTAAACTAATGAAATATGTAGAAATGGATGAAGTTCAAGATTATAATTTTCAATATTTTTTCAGAATAAGAATTGATATATATTTCTATTTTTTATAGATAATTTTTTAGCTGTTGAAAAAATGTTAAAAATTAGTGGTCTAGTTCCTACCAGAAAACTATATGCAAATAAACTTATTCCCTTTGATCTCAAACTATGTTATAGATAACATATATAGCTAGAACAATAAAAAAAAACAAATTGGCTTTAGACCTATATTTACTCTTTTATAATGATTCAAATGTCAACTCACATGAAATTGATAGTTTTCATCTCCCAGCACATTTTTCAAAACAAATCTATTCTAAGAAGGAGAAAAACTATACATTCTAGAAGAGAAATCTCTCATCTAGAATGTCATATAATTTTTAATTTTTTAATATGATTTAATATTTAATTTTCTTTCTCAAGAAAGAGCCTACAAAAAAATAGTAAATTGTGAGACTCTTATCTAAGAGGTCTTGGGTTTGACTCTACACAAACTAAATAAATAATAATAATTAATTACACATACTAATATTGAATCTTGGCTTTAGCCTCTTACTAATAAAACAAAAATTCTTTCTCAAAATTGACTTTTTTTTAGTGTTAAAATACTTGCTTGTAGATTTTTTAAATTACAATATATGATATCTAGTTAAAACACTATAAAATCTATATGAGAATACTATGAAAATAACATAAAAGATAGTAAGAGTTATTGAAACACTACTTTTCTAAAATAATTTAATTTTTTTAGTGATTGGATAAAAGGTAGTATAAAATATGCATTTAATAGACATTTCCAATTGGAAAAGTATGAGACCATATATTAATTAGCTCGAATGAATTTATCTAGATCATATGTTTGAAAAAAATTGATTTTTAGCTAGAAATAATCAAATTCAGTCATTCAGAAAAAGTTAGTCTAAAAGGTCACACAACTTTGTACTTTTACCCAGTTGCATTTGAAGAATGCAAAGCAATTAGTCCACGATGTTTCAAGATTGTCATTTATTGATGGTCTGGTGTATCTTCTAGTAAAACTAGAGCTAAATATTTAGGCTATTGAATCCATATGGACTAACTGGGATAATACTTTGATGAATACTTAATCATTTTGGATAAGTTTGGATTAAAATCCCAACCCTAGCAAACATAAGTGACAAAAATAAGGGGGAATACTAAAAATAACGTAAGGGCAATATGCAAGTAATAAAGGGGGATAGACTGGGAGGTTGTAAATTTTGAATTTTTGAAGTTTTGAACATGTAAATACCAACTTTAGAGTCATAACATGTATAGAGTATATTGAGCTAAGCTATGGATTATATTCTAAGGGGGAGTACTCATGTTCCATTTTTATAATAAGCATTATTTGATCATGACGAAGTATTTTTCTAATAATGTGAAAGACAGATATTACTAATTCTTAAGTCATGTTGTCTATTAGTGTCAAAAACTTAGTCATTCACAACAATAGATTCTTTCATCATCATTGCATTCAAGTCATCTTATATAGGTTGAGTTAACTATTAAAGACTTGTAAATATTCTAAGTCAGGTGGCAAGTAGTACTTAATGTCGAGTGTGAAAATGATTCCTGAGTACTCCAGTGATTATCAATTTTTTTAGGGATATCTTTTTTCCATAGAGTTGTGTAGAGGCTAAGTTATTTAGTTCATGTCGAGAATAGTTAAGGTTGAGGGACAACATGAAGTAACAATTTATGTCCAGCATAAGTATGATGTACATGTCGAGTAATGTAGTTTAAAATGTTTTCCTCGAATGACACTAAATCTATGTTAACCATTTATATCAAGTTGGAAGTTTGTTTTGAAGATTGAGGAGGTAATAAAGGATGTGATTCTACATTCAAAGGAATGTCATTAATTCCTAGGTAAGGAAATACACCAATCAAAAAATTGCAAGTACCAAGTGGAGAAAGGATTAATTTTAGATCATTGATTTAGATCTAGAAGGTTCACCCAAATATCTCTTTAAGGAGGGTCTATGACCTAATTCATATATATACATGAAGATTTTGATTGCATGCAAAGCTTTGGAGGTGATCAAAGAGTTGAGACTGAGTATTGCAATGAAGATTTTTCAGCAAAGATTGAAGAGATCTATCAATGTAAAGTGAATATTATATTGCATAGATGAAATTTGTTATCAAGCATTGAAGTGCTAACTGAAGGATCGGGTACTTCATAGTTACCATAATTTTACCTTCACTATGAAGGGCTTTTGTGTTACCAAATCAATGTGTTATTAAGTTATGAGTTCATAATCATGAAGTTAGAAGGAAGATCTGGTATTAAGTTAATATGAATGATAACATTCAGATGAGATGAATGTTAAAATTAGGGTTCTATGTGGTGATAACAAATATATTTCATGTTTGCAGTGAAGAATTTTTATAGATCCTAATTCTCTCTCTGCACTCCCCCACCCGCCCCTCGCCCGCCCCCCCTCCCCCCCACCGTCCCCCCTACTCCCCCACTTTCAGTATACAATTTCCCTATTAGATTTCAAATAGATATGACTCTTTTATATTCATTCATAGCATTATTAGTTACATTGTCAATCAGGGCTAACAAAATTAAGCCCCAAAAAATTCCTTAACTAGTTCAATGAAATGCTTGCAAGTAGAGGGATCATGATGAGAAAGTCCACTAAACTAATCCCCTCTATCCAAATGAAATATATAAACCCAAAGTAGAGTATTGGAACTATAGGAATATTGGATGAAAAAATCACCCATCTACATAGAGATAATGTCCGTTCCTTAGAAAAATGGATTTTTAAACCACTGCCACTAGTCCATTTCTTGACATCACAAGAGTAACCAAAATCATAGGTGGAAAGGTGAATGTGCAATGACAAAACATCTTTAAAATGGGCCATATAATTTCAACATAGGTTTACACCATAAAAACTCTATTTTCAAACATAAAATCTAAATAAAAGTAGAACCTCTATAGGAGTGGAAGCTAAACAAAAGAAACACCTCTACAAAAATGGCATAAGAAGAGCTAGAAATGGACAAGTACTTAGAATAAATGTAGTGCCAATGGAGGGGACGTGCACTGAAAAATGGTCGACGAATTCCAAGAAATCCTATAATAGATTAACAAGTAACACCAAATGATAGAACAAAAATGTATATGTATCACCATCATCAAACTTATCTTCCAATGCATCCCTTGTGTTTAAAATACATCTCTTGTACACTATTTTGATCATATTTGCTCCAAACTAAATGAAATATGTTATGAATAAAATGACTACATTTCTATTTAGTGTTGACAATATTCACACCAAAATATATGATCTAAGAATTGTTGATGAGTTTTGATATTTATTCATTTTTAGTATTGAAATATATATGTATGTGTGTGTGTACATGCACGGGCATGCCCACGCGCAAACACACACACATGTTAAATGAATGTATGATGGAAAAATATTTCAAGAAAAAGAATATTCAAAGAAGCAACTCGAATTTTAGAAAAAATCACAGTAAAGTTTTATAAAGAGGAGAAAAGTAGCATTTTAAAATATATGTTTTTTCTTAAAGAATAAATAGTACAAGCTTCTTTGGAAGATGTTCATAGTAGAGTATAAAACTCCATTATGGTATTTAGCTATAGCTAGTAGTTAGAAATGAACTCAATATATTAAAACCTCAAGTTCTTACTTGTTGTCGAGATTATATTTTAAGACATTATTAATTGATAACTATTGTAAAATAGTATTAGAGAATAGACCATGCATAATCATTTTAATAGGAATGAAAAATGTTAAAGGAAATTACATTACATTGAACCAACCAAATATGTATGACAAACAACTCATCACTAATAGTACTAATTTCTCAAACTTAATTTTCAATTGAATATAACAAAAACAAGATTCATATATGTTTTCCATAGTTGGTGGGTTCTTTGCATTTCTAAAATTAATACTTAGTAGTTTTCATCTTGTGAGATGGAGATTTGGTGGAGGGGATAGTGGATGATATTCCATAATAGAAATTGTATTTTAGCTTGAGTTTTTGTTTTTCTTCTAGACAAGATGACTTGGGCTACACTACACATGGGCTTTAGACAAAATCACCCTCCATTTGAAATCTAACCAAATCTATCTAAGAATCATATCCTAAGAAAAAAATGCAACATCACACATTGATGAAAAATACAAAAAGGAACCAATCACAAACAAAATTGAATAGTCAAATCTCATCTTATCCATTGACTAATTAAATATTGTGATTAGTTAATGAATAAGATTAGATTTGACTATTCAACTCTGTTTGTGATTGGTTCCTTTTTGCATTTTTTGTTGATGTGTGACGTGGCATATTTTTCTTGGTATATGGTTCTTACATATGGTATCAGAGCATGGGTCCCTCCAATTCACATGATACAACCATTATAAGAATGGAAGGGTTTTAATTACCCAAATTTGCAACCAAGGAAAAACTAGAAATCAAGATGGTTAGACTCAATAGTACCATTTATTAATGAAAAGAAAAGAAGAGATTACTACTGCATTATTTGTGGTGAAGTCATAGGTTACAAACTACAATAACAAGCAACTGCATTGAAACAACACTTTCCATAATCGATGCCTCAAGGAAAAAGGAAAAGAACAAATCTAGGAACTTGGAGTCTTGTTGTTATTCCCACAACTAGTGGCTCTCTTCCTCCTTCGTTGCCACTCTCCCAACTTTACATATTTTTTCCATTATATCCTTCTTTCCTTCCTTTGGATCAACTAACTAACGCAATTTGAGGATTTTATTTCTTTGTTAATTTTGACTCTTTCCTACATGTCATTTTGTGATGCTAGGTGAGGTAAAATAAATAAAGAAAGAAATGAGAATGTAATTTTATTTATTTATTTAAACAAGTTCACATTTACTTCTTATCCACATGTTTAATTTCAAACAAAATTAATAGGCATTCGAAAGAATACAAACATTAGATATAAATTTGAACTCTTTATATGCATAAACATTCTATTCAAGGAAATGGAGAAAACTTTAAAATGCAACTTAAATAACTCATTATTTTGACTCTAAGTGATGTGTGTGTGGGTTGCTCGGGTATCCATCCATCCCCATCTTAGAGGCTAATCCTCTATACCTCAGCCACACCCTCGCCTTTGACATCCTGTGATCACTCAGACACTTGCAACCAGATAGAAGCCGGTATCCATAAAATAATATCTAAATCGACATCATGAACAAATAGTCTAAATATAATAATACATACATTAATATCCTCAATTACTTCTTCATCATATAATCTAACTCATTACATCATTAATGTAAAATGAAGCCCATTATATCATCATAAATAACTTTAAAACATAATCATGTTTATCATTAGTTAACATAATGATGGCATTTCAATGCATTAATTATTCATTTAAATCATCCTAATCAACACATCATAATGTAGTAGTTAACTTAACTATTAATTAATCCAAGTTCAAATCAAGATTTGACAAGGTCAAAATCAATAAGGTCGCCACATAATCACCACATAAACAAAGACAAGTAAAGTCACAAGACAGGATGCGACAATCTAACCATGGCTGTACATGAAGAGAAGTAACAAGTTGATGATAGATTAGCCCAAGTTGGAAAGCTTCTATATTACATCTTGCAAGAGATCTCCAGTCCTTACAAAATTGCAGGAAATGGGAACGGAAAGTTTGTTGAAGATCTAGAATGACAACCCCATGAACTCAATGACTGTCATTATTAGTGTACTAGTAGATTGAATTCAAGTTTGAGGTTTAGGTCACATTCGTGAGTTAATGATAACTCCCAAATCGGTCCAAATTTTTCGATGTCTTTTCTGATTAATGTTTTTCTATAACAAATGAAAACTTATCGCAAGAGAGTACCCATGTGAGCATAGAATCTATTCTACAAAATACATGCAGATACAAGATATATTGCCACTGCCAAACCATCTAGTCGGAATTCGTCTTTCTCTTCATTATACAATTAGGAAGATATAATTGGATAAACAGGCTTCGGTCTTGAATTCCTACTTTTCAACATCTATGCGTGGTGCGTCCATATATGTTTAACTTTGACTATAGTAGACTATAGTTTTAATGTCTTTAACTATATGATAGTGGTTTTGGTTTCACATTGATGTATTAGTAAGTTAGTTCTATTTGTTTGTGAATGATGTTATTAGTCCCTGCCTATCTATAGGCAGGGAACTAATGTTCCCGGTGGCTTCACTTATTAATTTTTTTCAGAAACAGCTATCGTTAATCTAAGGTTTCGAATGATTATTTTTAAAATATATTTTTGTACAATAAATATTAAATTCGTATTGGTCGCTGCCCATTTTCCCAGGGGTTAAAATTAATTTTTTACTTAGGACATTGCTAAAAAATGATGTCACGTTGTTCTTCAAACATCTCCAATGTCTCAGCTATCATTGAGCTTGAGTGAAGCCATCAAAACAGAGCTGTCGTTCACTGTTACTCTTGAATAGGCTTCTATGTTCTCCCTGCTGTTTGCTGGTAATCCTTGTCTACAATCTACCAGTGGATTAAAAACAGTAGCGCATGTTTGACTCTTAAGATAGTTTTTGAACCTTTCTGAGTAAGGAAGAATTTTTTTTTAATTTTATTGTGGATCGCCATTCTTGTCATCATTTATAAGCCTTGTGTTTTCTAGATTCAGTAGGAAGATAAAAATAATGTTGCTTTGTTCACAACTGTACACAAATCTCAGCTATTCTTTCTAAATTGTGGTTGTTATCCATGTGGTATGAGTAATTTGCTAGCTGTTAAACATAGGTATCCCAATGCTAAGATTTTGTTCAAATTATGCCGACGTCCCATTGGGGGGGCTACTGTAGTTTTTCTTATTGTGCAGGTCGTCATGTGTGACATATTTGAAATGAAAAATTGCTAGAATCCAACTTTTTCCCCGATATGCAGAGTTCACAGGAGTCTTTTAGCTTCTGTGGGGGTGCTAGGGGCAGCTCCATCAATGGTTATATATTCTACATAGAATCAGTGACTATGTGATCTGCTCCTTTCAAAATAAAAAATTATAGTTTTATATATAAAGTCTTCTCAAAATACATGGTCAATGCTAATTGTACTATAATTCAGCAATTAAAAAAACTAATTTTCACATATAACTATAGAACCACAGATTATGCACAGTGTAACCCTCCTTCACTCTCCGCACAGAAGGCAAGGACTAAAGCTCAATCAGAGCTCTTGTTTTATAGTCTCTTGTGTAGTATCAATTATTTTTAAATACAGTCCTCACACATATTTTAAATATGTAGTAGGTGATGACCGGTCACACTTTTGTCGTCTATACAGCAACTAGATGGCATAGGATATTGCGCCACTGCTAGGCCTCCTCCCTTATCTCCTCTGAAATCTACATTCAAGTATCAAGTTTCCATCACAGAGCTCTTGTTCTGGCTGCAGTCATATTCCTCACTCTGAAATAAATGCAATGGCAACCTTGGGAAGACTTTCACCCAGTGATGGAGATATGATCACCATTCTTAGCATTGACGGAGGAGGAGTTCGGGGTATTATTCCTGCAACTATCCTTGAATTTCTAGAGTCGGAGCTTCAGGTATTATTTATTTCTTTCTATCTGATCAAATCCATTACATACTCAGAATTACTTTGATTGTGTTTACTGTTTTTAAGGTCTTGTTTCTAATTAACTCAACTTAAACGTGTTGATAGAAACGGGATGGCACAGACGCTAGAATAGCAGATTATTTCGACATCATTGCCGGGACAAGCACAGGAGGACTCGTTACTGCGATGTTAACTGTTCCAAACAACGAAGGCAAACCACGCTATTCTGCTGAACAAATTAAAAAGTTTTATGTGGAGAAGAGCAGTTCAATTTTTCCACCTAGAAAGTAAGTTCCCTTCAATTTCAAAGCATTCTCATTTGGTAGAATAGGAGATCAAATAAAAGCGTGTAGGCGACTAATTTCGTTTAATGGGTATTTTGCAGGGGCTTTTGGGGATTTTTGCAATCAATTTACGCTTTATTTAGAGGCCCGAAATATACTGGGCGTTATCTGCACAATCTTGTGAAAGAATTAGTGCGTAAAGTGCGATTGCAACAACTCCTAACTAATGTAGTGATCCCAACCTATGATACCAATTTGCAGCAGCCCATAATTTTCTCTACTTTTGAGGTACATTTTTCCGTCTTTCCTTAGGTTTTTCTTGTTTTCTTTAAATTATAAGATCATCATGCACCGCTAAATTCGTTTCCAATTTGGTTTTGTATTTTATTCACCAACATTTCTGTAATCTATATTTCGAATCATAATGTATCATTAAGGTGATTAAGGAGAGTTATGAATTGTATATCTTTTCCACAGGCTAGAGTCGATGTCTCAAAAAATGCATATTTATCAGATATATGCATTGGTACTTCGGCTGCCCCAACATATCTCCCTGCACACTATTTTGAAACAAAATATCCATCCGGAGAAATCAGAAAATTCAACCTCATAGATGGAGGAGTCGCTGCTAACAATCCAGTAATAGTACTTCTTCTATTGTCCTTTCAGATATACTTGTTGATTGCTGCTTACCGACAATTAGTTCTAATATTTTTCACTCTACTTTAAAAAAAAAACGTACCCTGCAGACATTACTTGCTTTGAACGCAATGACAAAGGAATTCATCAACAATCCCAGAGAATGGGCACCCTTAAGCAAATCAAAGGTGATTCAATCATAGAAATATATGATTTCTTTCCTTAAGGAATGCAAGGTTTATTAACGGTTAGTATATTTCAATCAGGAGAAGCTGGGAAATGTTTTGGTTTTGTCTCTTGGGACTGGATACAAAACGGCATCATACAAAGCCAGTGTTGTTTCAAAATGGGGACTTTTAGGGTGGCTCCGTCAGAAAGACACGGTGCCAATAATCGACACTTTTATGCAATCAAGTTCAGATATGGTGGACATTCATTCCTGCTTACTCTTCCAAACCTCTCGTTCCGAAGTTAACTATCTCAGAATTCAGGTATATTTTAGTTTTCTTCATCTCTAACCATAAACGTTAAAGTGGTGTTTATCATAACATTATTTTATTATAGGAAAGCGATTTGGCGGGACAGACAGCCTCTGTTGATATCTCCACCAAGAAAAACCTTAAAGATCTTGAAGGCATTGGGAAAGGGCTTCTGAAAAAGTATGTTTCCAGAGTGGATATACAGACGGGGTTTTATGTTCCAGTTCCTAACCATAAGGTCACCAACAGGGAAGCGTTGATCGGGTAAACGTCACAATTATTGTTCTTGTTAATTCAATTATGAAGTATAAAACAGGGATTGCATTATTCGATGGTTTGAATACTGATGATGGTTAGTTGACTTCTGAACAGTTTTGCAACGCAACTCTCCGAGGAAAGAAAGTTGCGAATCAGGCGATCATCTGCTCATAACCCTGTGCAAACTCTCTAATATTATCATCTGTGGAAATTTTGTATAACGTAGCCACCTGATCCATAACGCTTTCAATGCATTTTTTAAGTGCGTGTTTTTGTTTTCACTCTTTTGCTGATGTTTCCCTTTCTCCCGGATCTTGTTTAATCTCGACGCACTATTGGCAGTATAGTCTCTTCAAAATAAATTTTATCTCAACCAATGTTAAGCTTTTAAGGACTTCAATGCTATTTTAAGGACTTCAATGGTTTATAGCAGAGTATTGTTTAGTGGTTTGTTAGTTTTATGCTTTTTTTTCTAACTTTTGAGTCTTATAGACTCTTGTTGGTCTCCCATTAGACATTAATAAATTTATCTTATCTTATATTATCAAATAACTTAATACAGTTTTTAAAAGTAGCATGTTATGATTTTAATATTTCTTGAGTTACATTTAGTGGAAAGATAATTTTAGAGTATCTCTTTATATATTTTAGATTAGAAAATAATTATATAACTTTAAAAAAATTTCAACTAAAAAATCTAGCTAATTATAATTTTTTATTATGTCATATTTGTGTCAAATTAAGTTAATATAAAATTTAGTTTACATAATTAATCAATTCTCATGTCTAGAAAAATTAACAATGTGATATACTCCATTGAAAACTTCCTCAAGATAAAGTCTTCCCTTCACACAAATCTTAATTCATACTACAAAAGTATCTATTAATATGAAAGTCCTTAAAAATATATAAAAGTTTGCCACTGAAGCTAATCACTCTACGACTTCAACATATAATAAAGATCACTCACAAGATATTTACCTTTTGGTATTTTACTTTTGGAGGTTGTTTACAAGAAGAGACACATATATTTCTCTATTGATGCTTGGTAGATAATATTGATGGAGTGGGCAATAGTCTTAAATAAAAATAGTAGGTTTGTAAATATAACTAATCCTAATCGTTGTTAAAAATATGTTTAAAATTGTGTTGGTGGAATACTAATTGTCATCTAGTTACGACTGACTCTCTCTCTCTCTCTCTCTCTCTCTCTCTCTCTCTCTCACACACACACACACACACACACACACACACACACACACACACACACACACACACACACACGTGCGCGCGCGCACACACATACACACGCACACATATTTGTTTATTTTCTCATATATAGGTAACCTATGAGCATAGCATCCCACAACTATCATTAACTAAAAGTATAATAAGAGCCTTGAAAGTCGTGTCAATAGTAAAGGAAAGGGAAAAAGAATAATTTCTGACTTTGGTGATGTAAAGAGTGAAAGCAATAAAGGCAAGAAGAAAAACTATGCCACAACTACATGGAAATGGAGTTGGATAGTGTAAGGAGGAAGGTAAGAGCATGGAGATGACAGATGATGGGGATAATGAGTATTTAGGTCGATTGTTGAAAAATGTATATTGTCCTTGCCTTATTTTGATCCATTCTCATGATAAACATGATCTTCCTCAAAATGACATGGTAGTAGATGAGAAATTCATTTGATCAGGTTAGCAGTGGAAAAATACAAAAATAATAAAATTCTTCGGTATTTTTCTATGTCTCAGTAAACTGCATTTTTGAAGGCCTTCAGAGCATTTCTGGGACAATCTTCCCAAACAACATCTAACCTTGATTTGATGTCCTAATTTTGGTTCTAGAGTTTTTGACCAGCTTTCCAACGAAGTAAACAATTTACAAATCGGAGCCAGGACTAGAAAGTTATACCTTATCCATGTGGACCTATTTTTTTATATAGTTTTTTGATAATCTTGGTAGTTTGAATAAGTTTATTTGTATTAAACATTCAATGACTCTTCATTTTCATTTCCGAGGGGATTCTAGTGACCCTTGAGATCCTCCATATTTGTATAAACTCATATTTTGAACAGAATGGAGTTTTAGTTTTTGGTTGGCAATCTTATTGTTCATTATTATTGTTTTTCAATACTGCAAGTTTCACACCAGGTATTATAATTAAAGATTCAGATTATAATACCTGGTGTGAAACCTGCAGTATTGAAAAACAATAATAATGAACAATAAGATTGCCAACCAAAAACTGAAACTCCATTCTATTCGAAATATGAGTTTATACAAATATGGAGGATCTCAAGGGTCACTAGAATCCCCTCGAAAATGAAAATGAAGAGTCATTGAATGTTTAATACAAATAAACTTATTCAAACTACCAAGATTATCAAAAAAACTATGTAAAAAAATAGGTCCACTTGGATAAGGCATAACTTTCTAGTCCTAGCTCCAATTTGTAAATCATTTACTTCGTTGGAAAGCTGGTCAAAAACTCTAGAACCAAAATTTAGATGTCCCTAGGGAAGATTGTCAAGATTGTCCCAGAAATGCTCCGAAGGCCTTCAAAAATGCAGTTTACTGAGACATAGAAAAATACCAAAGAATTTTATTATTTTTTGTATTTTTCCACTACCAACCTGATCATCATTAGTAAAGAGGAGAATGAAGAGGAGCTTGACAAAGACGCTTCTTGTATTAATAAATTTGTTGACAAAGTCAATATTGATGTGCATGTTTCTCTATATTTCTTGGCCTAGAAAGATGGGAACGATGATGTTGGTAGTCAAAGAAAGAATCACAACAAAAAGCATTTTCCTATGACTAGTATGGTGGATATGGATGAGGTGAATTTGAATCTATTAGAGATGGGGTTAATGATATTAGTGTTGAAACCCCCTAGATGTCTTGTAGATGATGAAGGCCATTTCCTTGTAAACTTTCTATATGGAGACATGGACCTTCAATTCAATCACAAAAAATTAATGTGGACTATATAGCCCTATATGCAAGGATGGATGAGATTGTAGGAAAAATACAAGAGAGTGTAGAGAAAGAGATTTTTTGGAAGCCCGTTGAAAAGGACACCATTATCTAGGTACCAAAATAAAACTTTGAATGAGAAGATTAAAAGTAGTTAAGGGATTATAGAAGATACCATCAAATGTCTCAACAAGAGGTACAATAAAGTGGATTAGAAATATAAAACTCTGCTATGGATTTGGAGGACCCAAATTACATTAAGGAAACCCCTAGGAGTACCAAAAGAACCTATGCAAGCAAAACAAGGATGAAGACCGAGAATAAGGATCCTCGGAAGGAGGACATTTAGGAAACCATTGACAAGTTCAAGGAAATAAAAGAGGAGATAGTCATGGAACCAACATAATCTTGTTAGAGAACTAACATAATCTTGTTCGAGAAGGTATTTTATGGTTGGTGGTTTTTTGGATTTTTATGCTTTAATTAGTGTTTTAGTTCTATAGGCTTGGCTCTTTTTTTGTGCTAGTTGTTTCTTTGTTGGGGTGCTAGTTATTTTATAACACTATTGGACTTTGGAACTTTATTGATAATTTGATGTAGAAACTAATGGGATTTTGAGCCCCTTGTAGAATTTTAAAAAAAAATTAAAAAAGATCTTAATCTAAAGCTATAAAGTATAATAATTATGTATTCTTATCAAATAAACTATATTATCATGTAAAAATGCAATGTTTTCCCTATACTAAATCTTTCTAAAAATGGATAAACAATCACATGATTGTCAACTCAACTATTTTGAATGATCTTATGAAGCACCTTAATTAATGCTCATAGATGATAATGAAGGTTTGGATAAAAGTGTTAAATAAAAAAAGGTAGGTTTGTAACTACAACTAATCCTAATTGTTGATATAAATATGTTTTGAATTTTATAGGTGGAACAAGAATTCTCATCTCTCTCTCTCTCTCTCTCTCTCTCTCTCTCTCACACACACACACACACACACACACACACACACACACACACACACACACACATCTTTGTTTATTCTCTTATATATAGCTAACTATGAGTATAACATCCCACAACTATCTTAAACAAAAAGAATAATAATTATTTATTCCAATTTAATAAACTATACTATGATGTAATAATCCAACATTTTTCCTATACTACATCTTTTTAAACAAGGACAAAGCATCACATGGTTTTGAATTCAGCTCTTTTAAATAATTTTATGAAACACCTTAACTAATCCTTCTTACTCATCTATGATATTCTAGACAAATTGTATTGAAGGATGTCTTGACTATAGAACATACAAACCTTTTCCCAATATAAGAGAACACAAAGTAGCCAAATTTCACTAGATGTTGAGGAAGGAAAATCATCTAAGATTCTACATCTCATTATAGTGTGTCAAATCACTCTACAAGATTCTTAATGAGATACAACTTTTCTTTGAGAGTTTACATCACTTTGGCACCAAAAATGTCAAGTATATTATGTAAAATCATAACCATAAATTATTAAAATAAATAAACTTACACGAAATTGTAATCCAACACTCATTGATTAATGGACACTCACAAGACATATGGAATTCACAACCTTTATACTTTCTTTAGGAACAAAAAATGAAAATAATTAGAACTACAACAATTAGAATTATTTGCAAGAATCACCAAAGAAAAAATATAAATCAAGGCGAACTATCTGATCCAATATAGTAACTTAGGACATTGATGCATGAGGATTTTCACACAAAAAAGCACTTCACAAAGTAATCAATTTTTTTACCCATAGGTGTACACATTTGAACCATTTAAGAATTCTTCAATTACATGAGTAGGTTAACAATATAAATATATACTATTGTTCAATAAGGAAGTAGTAACCAACTTGATATTGAGGGGTATGTGGAGAGAGAGAAAGAGGAGGTCAACATTGAGGTTGTGGTTGTTTGTGTGCCTTTGGAAGAAAGTCCTTATTCTCTTTCATCTCTAGTTAAACATTACAAAAGAAGATGACAATAATGATCTTTTTTCTAATTACTTAAATCTTCTATCGACCAAAACAAAGTGACAAAAGATATTAGAACACTATATTATAGAAAAAAAAATACTTTTAATAAGATATTAGTAATTTCTCACATCAAATGATTAAAATGACCAAATAAATAAATAAAAATAATTTCTCAATATTAATTTCCACATATAATATAAAATAAAGTATTCAGAGTCCTTAGTAATCTATGCCTCAGGAAAAGGACTAATGAGTGGCGGTCAAAACTTTCCTAATCTTTTTACCATTTAATTATGTAATGAAAATGGCACAGAAAATGATTTCTAACAATATAAGGCCAACTTGTATGGAGAAAAAACAACTTGAACCAAATCAAAGCATGATTTTTAATGCACAATACATTGTACCTTTATAATTAAATCTTCATTGTCAAAGGATGTATTTTTTATTCAAAAGAGAACCTTCAAAATATGAACGTGTTAGAGACGGAAGGATTAAATAAATATGGAAAGAAAAGTAAACTGTATTGACCGATAACAGAAACCAATGAAAGATAAAGGTTAAATATGCTTGCCAATACGATCCAGGTATTTAAAAGTTTAAATAAATGTTGCTTTGGCATTTAAAATTCTTAGATGGAGACGGATGCCCACCCTAAGAACCACTTGACTTGTAAACGTAGTGTCACATAACTCCCCAAACGTGATTTTTTGGTAGTGTAGTTTTCGCAGACCGAATATAACGTTACTAGTATCAAAATTAGTATAACCTACCTCGAAACTATGGTCGGTAGAAATTATGATCGAGCAAGTTAGAATTAAATATTTATTACTATTAGTAGTCAACAAAGAAAGTAATGAATACCATTGATGAAATCTATTGCTCTTCATTCTTCTCTGCTACTTTCGTACAAAGAAAATTAAGCCAACATAATGTGAAATTTTTTTAATTTGACATATTTTTTTTACAAAATCTCAAATTTTCTATTTTAGGTAATTTTCAAATCCACTCACAAAATCATTAAATCTTCTAGATGAATCTATAAAAACCATTGAAACATGAATTGCAATATTTCTATTTCAAAATTAATTTTGGATTTTAAAAAAACCTTGGAAACAAGCGTTCTAAAAAATAGAATTATTCTAATACAAACCAAATTATAAATCTCTCTATGACCACTAAGTCTAAGTAAGTATTCAAATAATGCTATGTGATGTAAATGCTTTCTATATAGTTCTATTACATCTACTGCAATAAATTTAACAAGTCGTTGTACATTAACAAATTATCAAACATGGAATGATGTCATGTGATAGAATATGAAGTTTGGAAGAGCTCTAAGATCAATTTATAGGTTTAGAGGAAGATATTTATTTTTAACATTAAAAAGTAGTAAAAATTGAGTGATTGATGCAAAAGAAACAAGAGCTTATTGATATAATCACTATTAGTTCAATAACAACCCATGGACCATAACCACACTCAATGCACTAGCCACCCATACCCATTATAAAAAATAAAATATTACAAGAATTCAACATCCTACTATCAAACCACTCACAATAGATAGAAATATAATGATAGCAAACTAGTCTATCAACATAATTGTTCATAATTAAACTAATAATGGGAAATAATTGTTCAATGGGATAAAATTGTTATCACACAATGATGTTAGATTGTGGTGACTATGTTGGTGTTCGAAAATGCTGGAAGGTTTTCAATTATCCCACTGAGAAAGCAACATATCTAGGGGGGGCTAACTCCCATTTTCGACATACCATTTCTGACAATAGGCCAACTATAAGGCATGACCCTTCTTCTTCTTTAGGCTCTGCAAAACCTAGGCGGGTAGACCTATAGATTCTTTATATGGCACCAGTTGTCAAAGCATACACTGAATCTAACATAAAGCAGATAAAACCCTTATTTCTCCCAATAACTCATGAAATAACATCAATCTATAGTAGCTAAATGCAGATCTAAGAACCTCATAAGCTGAGTGAGGGCATTCTATTATAGCTCTTCAACATGAAAGGGGAAAAGCATTTGATTATTGATGTTGAGTTTCAACAAATCCTCAAACATGCAGCCATATAACAAATGATCCTATAACTGTTCAGTGCCTAATCCATTAGGAAACTTCATGAATTCAAAACATACATTTGTGACATCAGAACATATTTTGTATACCGAGACATTAGATCTATCTAATCACCTTGTGATTCAGACATCAGTGTTCATTCATATCTCATTCTCACAAAATATTCTTCTCAAGTAACCAATAACCTTGTTAAACATATCAAGCATTTACTTGGCCCTTTGGTCCAACAGCAAAATTACATCAAACATACAACCTAAAAGGGATGCAAATGGGTCTTAGATCTTTGTTCCAAAACCACATAAGACTTACAGATTGCTGAGACAGGAGACAAGAACCAGAATGAAACTAGTGAAATTATTGCTCATATGTATTCATTTCCTTGAAACTATACATTTAGATGCATGAAATCAAAACATGGAACAAGCTAACATCTCAGAACTATCTGTATTATCTTTACACTTGCTATTCACATAAGAGAAAAATGTTGAAGAATGAAGGTGGAATCACAGATCTGGATCCAACAAAGTGGTCTCCCAGAAAGACTGAAGATTTCCAACCCACAATGGTCTCCTAGTAACAAAAAACTAGAACCCTTACAATAAGAAAGAAAGGGAAGGATATAGACCAAGGTGAATCTCTGGATTGAATCTGCAGTCGACATTTGTCCACTTGAAATTCCCTTTTCTGTTGTTGAAAACCTCTTTCTACCTTCTCTCTGCCCATCTGATCTAATTTGTTTTCATCATCACACTCTAACTGATTTGCAAATATCTTTGATGAAATGATGGGAACTCTTGAGTTATCAAAATATCTGATGGCTCTGTGAAAATGCTGGTGAAATCTCAATTTTTACTAAATATGTGATTAGAATCAACCCAAACTACATATTCACCATCTTTCAACCATATTCAGGTCATTACCATGCTAGAAATCACAATTGAACTTTGATACCTAAATCTAGTTGCAATCTGTAAATGTGAGAGAAAATCTCCTGTAACTCAAACAAACTGCTACCTATGCAAAAACTAACTGCATAATTGGAATATTCAAATTCTCACGATTTCGGTGATATATAACATTGCCTATTTTGCCTTCCAGAAACCCCTTGAAAGTCGATTTGAAAATGACTCCTCTACTAGAAATATCAGGTCTGCACATCTTTGAATTTGAAAATCCAAAAATTTTAAAATAATCTAATGTCTTAACATTAGAATTAAAGCCCTATTTGATTTTAAAAAATTGACGTGCATACCCATTGAGAAAATACTTTAAAAATCACTTTAAGACCATTTTACTTTTTTCCTTTATGCCTCCATTCGGGTCAAACCTTCGTTGACCAAGAGACACATGTCACTCATTGATTGGCTCAGGCTAGTATAGTCACTACATCATCACTACACCCAAACCTGTGCCGCCATGTGTACAACCGCTCATCACCAAGTCAGCATGGGTGCTATGTTGCTATGGGAGTCAGCAATTGCCACATCATTAGTGACATAGTGATAGAATGACACATGTCATCTTCTACCATGTGTCACTATCAAACTTGTCCACCTCATCTGACTTCCACATCATCGCACAACATCATCACCCAACCCGAGCCCACTGCCATGTCAGCTCCACCTCACCCCTACCAAATCAGCCTCGCTATCTCACTATAGTTAACTAGTGAGCATCTTCGCATGGTGAGGTAACGATGGCCGCATGATCAAGACACATGTCACAGTCTCCTTTCTCAAGTCCACCTCAGTGCCCATGCGTCTTTGCTCAAAATTTATGCCCTTTCGTGGATTTGACATCATGAGTGGACCCCACAACATATGGTCTTGCCTTTTAAAATATGTCTCTTTAAGACATCATACAAGCTGTTTGTTTTTGTATTTAAGCACAAAATAATGTCGTCATTTTATTGATGTGGGATAATCGATTATGCACATCTCCTCTCCTTTCCTCCAGCGTGAATGCTCTATACTCTGCATGGAGATTTTAGTCTTCTTTTTAATGCGCATGGGGACCCTTGATGTCATTGTTTCTTTGTGCGTGGCTTCCTTTAATCTGCAACTCTCCTATGCTTGACTATTCATCGTATTTTTTGCGTGGAGTGCCCTTGTTGTAGGCTATGTGCCCTCTTTGTTCTCAGAATGTGTGGGTTTTACTTTCTTTTTAGCTGCGCATGGTCTCTATTGTTTGGTCTATGGGTTCCTTCATAAATGTTGCTCATTTTCTTGTTATTATCTTTGATTGCGGCTTATATTTCCAACAAAGTGGCTCTTCCCTCCAACATGCAAGTTCCTTTTTACTTGGGCGGCTTTTATATACTGTCGCCTCCATTTCCTTGCATGAGGTGTATCTCTACTTCATCATTCAGCTCCCCTTTGGAAAATGTGGGCACTTTAATTTGTTTTAGCGGCTCTTTCTTTTCATCTCTCTGCTGCTTTGAATGCTTGCAGGATTTTTTGTTTGGTGTGGATGGCTTTATGTTCAGCGTGGGCTATTAACATGTGTTCCCCCTTTTTATATAGCAACCTCCTCTTTTTCTTCCACAACATATCTGAATGAAACAAAACAATGGGAGGGTAATTTTGGAATTGAGGGAAATTTTCTTGCATAGCACCTCATTTTTGCTTTATTGATCCACATGGTTCAACACACCACATATGTTTAGATGATTGAATGCCATGCCACAAATACTTTGTCCTGTTTGAGAAAAACCACCATCAAAATGTTTATGAGAGATAGCTTCACAGTCATTCATAATGGCTTGTGAAGGTGGCTACTCTAAAATTTTAAGGCTATCTCCTGTCATTTTAAGTTCATCATTTAATTTCTTTAATTGGTCAAACTATGCTTCAAGCTTTTCATATAGGTGCAGTACATAGAAATGGGATTCCATCATTTTCTAGAGCATTATCTAAGTAGACTAACCCATTAAAAACTCACTGGAGAGAAAGCTCTAACCCCATCATATGTGGACAAAGAAATGTGGTGGATTTTTACCATCACCTACTCAACTGTTTCACCCATGGTTCAGTAATTTGATAACCATTCAGTCGGGCCCCAAAGTGGGTCCGACTAATTTTTTTTTTCATTTCTAAACAATTGAACTGCAAAATTGACTCATTCACCCTTTGGCACTGATTTGAAAACAAATTCGACCACTAAAAACAAATTTGAAACTCATTTTACATCTTTTTGCAAACTATCAATTTTGCGCCAGGAAGTCCATTAACTGGCCTTAAAAACTGATCCAAACACCTGAACAGGCTCTAAAAACTAACATACTAACTCTTTGTTCCACATAGTTTCACCCTGTCAAATCTCGTCTTATGAAGAATTCGTAGTCAAAATATTCGTCGTTAAAGTTTCCTTGTCAGAATTACCTACAAGTAAATAAGTCAAAAAACAATAAAACATGTTCGGATTTGACCTTGAAAACTAGGCAAATGAGCACATGGGGAAATTAAAATTGGGGCATTGCCTCTTTGTCATGAGGACATTATAAATCTATGATTTGGGTTGATGACGAATCACAAGATGCATTTAGCAATTAGTCAAAGTATGCTATTTGGATTTTCGCAGATTGAAACAATGTCAGGAAACACTTTTTGTGAATGGACTTGACCTAGAAAAGTGTGCAGATGGATTCATCAATACCTAAAAACTGACACACTTAAAGTATTTTCGAAGGAAAAAATAGTTGTATAATCCATTCAATCTCACCAATCATGGATTAGGAATTATAATGCCACAAATAGGGGTCCTTACAAATCTGTAAATGCTGACACCAGTAAAAAAATAGAAGTTGCGTTTGGAATCGCATTTGAAAACTGATCAAATGGATTCGTCATGACCTAAAACTTAAAACATAACAAGTCTCCGAGATCTACAATACAATGCAAAAGGAATTTCAACATTTTGGTTAACTGGGTCAAAGTTATAGTACGTCAAATAGGGCTTCTCAGAAAAGTGTACAAAGTGCATAAGCATGAAAACAGTAACTGACCAACTTTGAGGGATTCAAAACCTAATCAAACGAACTCGAAAGAACTCAAAATCTGAAACATAGGTTCTCAGGTATGGATACTAGGTACTCCCAATGCAGCGAGTCGTGAAACATTTCTGGGTACGAGATATTTGAATGCAAACATAGCCTCCTGTCACTGTTTGACACTTAGGTGAAAATGGAGATTTGACAATTTCTCAAAATGAGACTTCACTGAATGGCTTGAAATGACAAATTGTCATCATGGAACACCTAGGCACGCTAAATGAAAGGTGTTATAAACATTCAATGCCTCTGGGGCTCAAAGGTACAGTTGGGCACATATGCATTTATGGGCATTCAAACAACTTGAATTGACTCAAAATTTGAAATGGGACTAAAAATGAAGCATGCAATTTTTAGTCCCAACAGACTGATCAGGAAAGTACTGTACATAATTCATAAATTATTAAAAAAAAAATTTAGGCCCTATTTTATCAAGATTTTGGGCTGACATGTAATTATTAATTATAACCTTAAAGTAGTAAATATACTTGTATAAAAGAGCTTAGGGTTAGGGATTTTTTTATAGTTGTGATGCAAAATTGGTTCTTGTAGCAGTATTGAGCTGTAAGGGGTTATAGATTGTAATCAAGTTGTAAGCAATGGGTCGTAATAATAACGAACTTGTTGTTTAGTGGACGTAGGCTAGGGATTAGGTGAACCACATTAAATATTGGTTCCTTGTGTTCTTTTTTGTGTGATCTATTATTTTCTATTATTGTATATATTTGCATGAAATTGCTATTTTTGTCTGTGGTTTAATCCTAACAATTGGTATCAGAGCCTAGTTGTTTTTTTTCCATTTATCCTCTGCAAGAAAGTCTCATGGTTGAGTGGGAGTCTTATGATTGAGTGGGAGTGATGGCAGACAAGGGTAAGTTGAGAGTTGACAGGTTTAATGGGCAAAATTTTTAGTTATGGAAGATGCAAATGGAAGACTATCTTCATTAGAAGGATTTATGGAAGCTGTTGGAAGGCAAAGCCAAGAATTAGGGAAGCATTCGATTATGCTTAGTACCATTAGTGGCATTTAATATTACAAAAGTGAAGACAACAAAAGAGTTGATGAAAACCCCAGTGACACTGTATGAAAAACCCTATGCTTCAAACTGTAGAACTAGATCTTAGTGTGCAAGGAACATTAACATTAAAGAAAGCATTCACATACCAAAACTAAGTTCACATATATGTTTAGACAAAGAAAAGAAAACAAGAAGTGCAAACCTCAAAAGAGAAAATACTCCAAGCTTTCTTGATATTGTAGATGTGTCCTTTGATGTGGATGTATGCTCAATTGCTTGCCCAATTGCTTCAATGGTGGAGATGGGTAATGGCAAATTGGTAGCCTTGTGAGCTCTCAATTTGGCATTATAAGGTTAAGATTGATGACTTTGGTTCTCAAAATAGCATGGTAACTTTAGCTCAAAGATTGTGATTGAAATGGCTTGGGAGGGGATTCAATTTATAGGCTAAGGGCTTGATGGATGGAGGGCTTAGATGCAAGGATGGGGAGATGGTTAAGGAGGGCTAAAATGCACTCAAAGGGGAGCACATGGATTGTGCTTGTTTAGCACCAATGGGAAGGTGACACTTGTCATAATGAGGATGAGTGTGAGAGGGTAGGGTAAAGGGTTGGTTAAAGGCATGATGAGTGGGGTTGAGTATGTAAGAGAGATGTAAGAGGAATGAGCGTGGAAGAGGGAAGAGTGTGGAAGATGGATGTAAGAGTCATGAGTGGGCTTGTAAGAGTCTTTTATGGTTTTTAAGAGCACTCATGACTTGGTGGTTGGGATTTTTGAGGGGAGACTTTGGTTTGGTTTAGAAAAGTTTTAAACTTGCTTAGGGAATGTGACAACATTAAGGGGTGGATTAGACTTGGGTTTAGGATTAGACTAGGGATGTTAGAGATGTGCAAGTGGATGGAATTGATGAGGTTGGGTGAGTTAGTGGCTAAGCTAGGTTAGTATGGGTGGATGGGGTGGATTAGGCTAAATGGAGGATTAGGGATAAGTTAGGGGTTTTTGGATATGAGGATTTTATTTATCAAATAGATTTATTTAATAAATGGGGATTTTTGGAATTAGATAGGAGAATAGGATTTAATTGATAAATAATAGGTTATTTGATTTATCAATTAGGACTATAGATGATTAATTAAATTAATCAGCTGGGGGATGGCAAAGGATTACTTAAATAGGAATTTAATTAATGATGCCTTTAGAGATGGCTAAATTAGATTACCAAAGCGGTGTAATCAAATTTAGGTGTCTACACAAATAAGGTATTTCTCATAAAGCATTTATTTAATATGAAAATGGTAGAAGTTGGATTTGTTGCACATCATTTTAATGAGTTTAATACTATTACTAGTCAGTTATCTTCTGTGGGTATCAATTTTGAAAAGGAAACTAGGGCTCTCTTAATTTTGTATTCTTTGCCTGAAAGCTAGAATAGCTTGGTAATGGTTGTGAGTAATTATGTTCCTCAATGTAGTACCCTAAAATATGATGAAATGATCAGTGTTGTTTTGAGTGAGAAAACTCATAGGAAATCCTCAAGTGCATCTACATGAGGAAGTGCTTTTAATGCACAAAGCAGGGGCAGAATGACTGAGAAAGGAAGTAGTTCTAAAAATTATGGAAAATCAAGAGGAAAGTCAAAGGGGGAGGAGGTCTAATCGAGAGGACCAAAGGACTACTAGTACTATGGGAAACTAGGTCTTAAAAAGAAAGATTGCTAGAATTGAAAGAAAAATGAAGGAGATAAACTAGATGGAGACAAGGAGGAAAATGTGGTAAGTAAGAAATCTAAAGAGGATTTTTTTCCTTTGTCTTTAGAAAGTGTTGATGATTCATGGATTTTAGATTCTAGTGCTTCATTTCATGCTACACCTCATAGAGGTTATTTCATTGATTATGTCCAAGGGGATTTTGAGCTTGTTTATTTGGGGGATAATGAACCCTATTAGATTGTTGGAAATGGAAAAATTAAGATTAAGTTGTAGAATGGGAATCATTTGCTACTACATGAGGTAAGACATGTTCCAAGGATAAGTAGGAATTTAATTTCAACATGGCAACTTAGTGATGAGGGTTGTGTAATTACTTTTAATGATAAAAATTGGAAGGTTACAAAAGGTTCTCTTGGAGTAGCAAAAGGTGTGAAAGTAGGCACCTTATATCTTTGTATAGGTCATATTGTTCCTTCTACTTTAATTATTTCAAAGAAAAATGAATTTTTGGGAACAATTGCTACAGTTGAGCAGGGAGAACAAATAAATGTTGTAGATTCTGATACAACACTGTAACACAACAAACTTGGGCATGTGAGTGAGAAAGGTATGAAATTACTTCATTTAAAGAATGTTTTGCCAGGTCAAAAATGTGTTAAAATGGATTTCAGTGAAAGTTGTGTGTATAGAAAACAAAAGAGAGTGAGTTTTGTAAAGACTAAAAAAGAAAACAAAAAGGAGAAATTAGAGCTTGTGCATATAGATGTATGGGAACCGACTTAGGTATCTTCCCTTGGTGGCTCTCATTATTATGTTACATTTATTGATGACGCAACTAGAAAAGTATGGGTTTATTTCCTTAGAAATAAATTTGATATATTTTAAACTTATAAGAATTGGAAATGCTTGGTTGAATATGAGACTAGTAAGAAATTAAAATGTCTCATATCTGATAATGGTGGTGAGTATTGTAGTCATGAATTTGAATATTATTGTTCCACTAATGGTATTCATAGATAGAAAACTGTTCCAAGGACTTCACAGAAAAATGGAGTTGCTGAGCACATGGATAGGACTATAATGGAGCATGCAAGGAACATGAGGTTGCATGTTGGGTTTCCCTTATACATGTGGGAAAAGGCTATAAATACTATTGTATATTTGATTAATAGAGGTCCCTCTACTCCTTTGGGCTATGGTATTCCAGAGGAAGCATGGATTGGTAAAAATGTGAGTTATTCTTTTCTCAAAACCTTCATCTGTGAAGCATTTACTCACATAGATTCTGAAAATAGAACCAAGTTAGAAGCTAAGTCAAAAAAATGTGTATTTTTTGGGTATGGCATTAATTAATTTGATTATTGGCATTGGGATTTTAAAAATTATAAAATTTTAAGAAGCAGGGATGGCATATTAAATAAGAAAGTGTTGTACAAATATCTATTGCAGAAACATGTGAAGAAAGAAGATGATTATGTAGTTCTGGATGATACTCCAAAAGTTGATGTTCCATCCATTCCTCATGATGTGCAACAAATCCAACAAAAAATACCACGCACACGAATGAGTGTTAGATGCTCAACATGGAAAATTAGACATCCGAAAAGATACTCTCCCTCTTTGTATTCAATTTTACTTATTGATGCTGGTGAACTTGAATGTTAGGATGAAGTTGTGTAGGTGGATACTAAGATTCAATGGGAGTCTGCAATGAAAGATGAAATGAAATCTTTGCTGAAGAATATGACATGAGATTTATGCAAGTTACCTGTAGGTAAAAGAGCTTTAAAGAATAAGTGGGTTTATAGGTTGAAAGACGAGGAAGGAGGTAAGAAAGTATTTAAAGCCAAGTTAGTTGTGAAAGGATTTGCACAGAACAAGGGCATTGATTTTGATGAGATATTTTCTCCTATTGTTAAGATGACTTCTATCTATACTATTTTAAGTCTTGTGGCTACTAAAGATTTGCATTTAGAGTAGCTTGATGTTAAAATAGTCTTCCTTCATGGTGATTTTGCTAAAGAGATAAATATGGCTTAGCCACAGGGATTTCTAGTCAAAGGTAAGGAGAACTTAGTGTGCAAATTGAAGAAAAAATTATATGGCTTGAAGCAAGCACCTCGGAAATGGTATCTAAAATTTGACAGTTTTATGCATGAGCATGGATGCAATAGGTGTCATTTAGATCATTTTGTTGATTTTAAGAGGTTGGAGGATGAAAACTACATTATTTTATGTTTATATGTTGATGATATGCTTATAGCTAGGTCTAACATGGATCACATTAAGGGGATGAAACACCAATTAGCACATGCATTTAATATGAAGGATTTTGGAATAGCAAAACAAATCCTTGGTATGAAGATTTGAAAAGATAGGAAGAACAAAACATTGATGCTATCTTAGGCTGGTTATGTGGTGAAGGTGTTGTAATGTTTTTCTATGGAGAATGCTAAAGCTATCATCACACCTTTACCTAGTCATTTGAAGTTGACTAAGGAGATGTGTCCCAAGACATAGGAAGAGAAGGATAAGATGTCCAAGGTTCCCTATTCTTTAGTTGTAGGAAGCTTGATGTATGTTATGGTATGTATTAGGCTAGATATTGCACATGCAGTGGGAGTCATTAGCAAGTATATGAGTCATCTAGGAATTGAGCATTAGAATGTCATCAAATGGATTTTTAGATATTTGAGAGGAGCATCTAATAAGTGTTTACACTTTGGGGGATCTACTATTGATTTATAGGGCTATGTTGACTCAAATTTGGTAGGGGATATTGATAACATGTGGAGTACTACAGGTTCTGTCTTTACTGTTGGTGGGTCAACAATGAGCTAGTTTCTAGGTTATAAAAGGTTAATGCTTTATCCACTACAGAGGCAGAGTATGTAGCTGCTATAGAGTTAGCCAAGGAGATGATATGGCTTCAGTTCTTCTTGGAGGAATTGGAACACCCTCAAAAGGATAATTATTTTTTTACAAATAGTCAAAGTTCCACTCATCTTGCAAAGAATTCAGCTCTGCATTCAAAGACCAAATACATATAGTTGCAATACCATTTCATTCGGTCAGTTTTGGAGGATGGACGGTTAAAGCTAGAGAAGATAAATAAAAATGATAATCAAGCAGATAAGGTAGTAATAAGGGAGAAGTTGATCTCCTCTTCAACTTTGGTTGGTCTTCTAGACTGAACATGAATACAAGAATAGTAGAGTCTAGGGTGGTTTGCTCCAGTGGGTAGTGATATAGCTATAAGATTAGTCTCCAAGTGGGAGATTGTTGTTTAGTGTGGAGCTTGATCAATCACCAAGTGGGAGATTTGTTAGACTGTGGTGACTGATCAAGAAAGTATTGTACATACTTCATAAATTCTTTAAAAAAAAAAATTTGGGCCCTATTTTATCAGAATTTTGGGCCGATATATAATTATTAATTATAACCCTGAAGTGGTAAAAATACTTGTATAAAAGAGCTTAGGGTTAGGGATTGTTTCATTGTTGTGATGCAAAATTGGTTCTTGTAGTGGTATTGAGTTGTAAGGGGTTACAGATTGTAATCAGGTTGTACTCACTAGATTGTAATAATATTGGACTTGTTATTTGGTGCACTTAGGCTAGGTATTGGGTGAACCATGTTAAATCTTGGTGCCTTGTGTTCTTTTCTAGATGTGATTTATTATTTTCTTTTATTGGATATATTTGCATGAAATTGTTATTTCTGTCTGTGGATTAATCCTAACAAATGATAACACATTTCATTAAGATATATGTGCAAATGCCCCAAAATATTATACAACAAAGGTAAAAAAATTATTAAAAGAGGCTTGGAGTGAAACTCAATGGTCAACAAATACTAAGACAAATTGTAAAAGGTCCATAATCTTTATACTAGAATGTTAGGAACATAATGTTAAAAAGGGACAATGTAGACAAGAGATAGTGAAACTACACATAAAAAGGCACACTAGTTGCACAGAATTAAAAAATAGAAGAATAGGGCATGGTCTAGAAAATATAGATGGTTTCTAAGGTATAATAGTATTCATTTTGCATAAGCTAACTATATTTATATCCAAAGAGAATATAATGAAAACCTACTTCCTTCTTCATTTCTAATAGCCTTTAGATATGAACCTCTCTTCATGCACTCTATATCTAGTAGTTATTTTTGTTATCATTTCCAAGCCTATTTTTCTTTGAGGTAACCAGGGTCACTAGTAGAATCAATAACACATCTCAATGAATCATGAAATATCCACCTTAAAAAATAATTCATTAAATCTATTTTACTTTCATCCATTCGATCCTATGATGAGAACATTTTGGGATAAATAATTTAGGACATAGGCATTTTTCCTACCTTTTAAACTATTAATTGAAGTATGCTCTATTTTTCCATAATGATGGAAAATAATAAAGGATCCTTTGTAGAAAATCTATTGTATCCCAATTCCATATTCAAAAAATAAGGAGATATGGTTAGGGATCTCTTATTCTATTTTAAATGTATACATATTCTAGAATAAAAATTATTTAATGTAACTTTTGAGTTTATCTATGATGCCATAATTTCAAAATGAGTTAACTACATATATTGGGATATTTTTACTCTAAAATACTAGGAGTAGTCTAGGTAGATAAATAAGAAAAAAAAGAGTAGGAGTATAGATCCTACTTAGGGTTGAAATTTGGAATTCATTTATAAAAAAAGATAAGATATTTCTATTCTACAAACCAAGGAAAAATAAAAAAGAATTTTTTTTCATTCTTCTAGATTTGAAAGTAAAACAAGGAAAAAAATCATTTGACTAGATTTTGTATCAACACTACATAATACATTCTGACTTTGAAGCAACTATCTTTTTAGCTAAGTCTATGTGTGGAATTTAATACAAAAAAATTCCAATAAGTAACTTAGCCAATTAAGGATAAGCATCTTGAAAAAGATATAAGGAATATTAATCTTATTTATCTTCCATCTTCCAACACATTTCTATTAGAGAAACTACGAACAATTTTAAAAATAGCAATAGGGGGTGTGTTTGTAGTAATATCTTCTTCTAAGTTATAAGAACCATTCATATTGATTTCCATCTTAGCATTGAGTGATCCCACAATAATGGGTTCCACATTTTTACCAATTTTGACACTAAAATTGATATTTTTGAAACAAACCTTAGATTTGAGTCACTATATCTCTAAAACTATGAATAATTTCAAGATGATGTAAACTAGTGATTCCTAGCACTCTATTACTACTTTCTAACAATATTTTTTAATTAAAAAAAAAAATTAAGTTAGTTTTTTCTTCTCCTCCGAAAAGTGGTACATATTAAAATTCAATATTTTTAAAGAGTGACATTCCACTTGACATACACAACATTTTTTATAGAAAAGATAATGAGGTAATTCATTTAGTGATGTATTTTTAACATCAACATCTAGTCAAGGATGCATTTGGTTTGATTCAATTTGGTAGAATATTGTATAGTTTATGAAGTTTTAAAGTTTTAAAGTGACAAAGATAATTTAAACTCAATTTATCATAAATCTTTTTTTTTTAATAGAAAACTATCTCAATAACCTATTTCCTAGATTATTTTCAAAAAAATTTGACCTAATTTACTAATTCTCCCAAAGTGTCAAAGACAATTGATGTTCAATCAGTAATGAACCTATAATGAGTTAAACTCATATCTGAGAGTCTTAATGAATATAATACATATTACAATTAGAGTAGTTGGAAAGCTTTCTCTAAGTAGCATAAATTGGCATTTTTTTATTTTATAGTAGGAGATCATTCATTTTTAGTTTTGGGTGTCAAAAGAGCCAATTTTATAATTTTTTTAGAAAAGAGTGTCAAAAATTTATAAAATTGCATGTTAGCACGAACATAGTGTTTGCGCAAACTTACAAAATGTGTTTGTGTGAACATATGTTCAACCAAACATATGGGTCTAAGTTTTTTGACAACCAGAAATTTGATTTGACATGTTCACCTCAACATGTAAAATAATTGATGTTCACACGAACATGCAAAAAACAAAAACATTCTAATGTCACCTACATATAGGTTAATTTTTAAATAGTGAAGTCATACTACGACATTTTTATATGGTTATTGCATGAAATTTATCATTGAGGGAAGGGTAAATATTTTACTTAATAAATTTTTAATGGGAAACATGAAAGGAAGGAAAAATAAATATGCAAGGAAGACATCTGATGAAGCAGAATAAAGAAATCTTCAAAAGACTATGGCACATCATCATCAAATTAAATAAGGTTTATAATTATATATATGGTTTTGAATTTAATTATGTTTCAATTTTTTTTTATATCTAATTTTATTTATTTATAAATCTATTATAGACAATCAACAAGGTGAAGAAAATATTGAAGAAGGCTCAATATAAGTAGTAGAAGTGCATATGGGAGAAAGATCAGGAACACTCACTACAAAATCTCAAATAATGAATGTTGAAGAAGGTTCAAGATCACTCCCTACAAAGGTTCAAATAATAGAATTTGGAGAAAGGTTAGAATCTTTCCTTGCAGAATCTCAAACAATGAATGTGTAATGTCCCCTTTAGGACTATAGCCTAAGTTGCTCTTGACTCCAGTTTAAAGACTTCAAATATTCTTTTATTATATGAAATTTGTAATTATCTTTAATTAAAATCCAATCTTTTAAATAACATACTTATGTATATATTGATAATTTGTATGTGAGATAAATTATAACTTGAAGGCTCTCCTTATTGTAATCAACTTAATATTCTTCTCTTATTAATAGTTGAGTCAACTTTAATATTTCTCCCCTATCGACTAAATTGAAACAATAATAATGAATTTGATTATTGCATTGGGTGTAATTATGAACCTCAAAGAATGATTGGTTTCACATAGTTATAGGGTCTAACGCTGCTCTTTACCATCGTACTATCCCAAGCTGCTAGTCTGACGCACAGTTGACTATGCACAGTTGACTAGTCACTTTGATGCATCATGCTTATATCACAATTGACTTCACTATATTACCATCGGTTCGGTGCTATTCCTTCCTCCACATTTCTGGTGCTCATGATCTATCACCCTTCTTTTTGTTATATTATATCTTAGTTCCTTTTAACTAACACTGATGTGGAATTGCTGATGTCAAATGTCACTACATAGACTGCACGGTCGATACCCTCAATGTGAAGTCTGCTGGAGATTTTAGAACTAATCTTGATGTAGAACCCAATGAAATTTGGTGCGAGTCTTGACATAAAACATGATGTGGATAAGTGTATACATTTGTTGTTGATGCTTCTTTTATGTCCAATCTCTTCACCCCCTTCGAAGTCCTCCCTCACCCTTATAAATAACGCTCATGTCGGTTAGGACAAATGTGAGTGAGGGGACATATCCCAATTTATATTTTATCAATTGTTTATTAATTGCTTTAGTTATGTATGTTAATTAGATTTATGTCATCAATTGCTATTAATATAATTTATAAGAGCCATATTATATTTAACTGAAAAGTATTTATGGTTTATGATAAGGACATTTATAATTTAATTTATAAGAGTTATATTATATTATATCATATATTGTTATTATTATTATATTTTATTTAAAATATTACAATATTTATTTTTATACATATTCATATTGTATTATCATTTTATATTAGCTATCGTACCATTAATATTATATTGATTAATTTATTATTCAATTTATTATCATTAGTTATTAATAGTGTTTATATTGAAATGTCATAATATTTAAATATATTATAACCTTATTGGTTTCTAATGTAATTATGATATTTATTTATTTATTCTTTTAGAAATTATTATTAAAATATATGTCAAAATTAGGGATATTATAACCCTCCCTTCTCGAATTTTCTTGTCTTGAAGAAAAATCATTTATACACAAGTTCTTTCATAGACAAGAAACATAAAAAGGCTTAGAAGATTTTATAAAATACACATCTTTAATGAAAACATAGAGCAGACATAATGTAGACAGATGAAGACATGAAGCATACATGATGTAGACACATCGTGCATTCTTTATAATTTTTCACAATGAAGTAGAGTAAAGGGAATGATTTATAACATATAGTTCCCTAGTACACCTGTGATTGTGGATCCTGCATACACAAATAGTTATTAGCATGTACATGTACATAATAGCTCCAAAGAAAAGTTTAGTCATGATAAATTAGTTCTAAACCAATACAATGTAGACAGATGAAGACACGAAGCATACACGATGTAGACACATCATGCATTCTTTATAATTTTTCACAATGAAGTAGAGTAAAGGGAATGATTTATAACATATAGTTCCCTAGTACACCTTTTGATTGTGGATCCTACATACACAAATAGTTATTAGCATGTACATGTACATAATAGCTCCAAAGAAAAGTTTAGTCATGATAAATTAGTTCTAAACCAATATCCTACCGAGCCCAAGAGCGAAACTTTGGCCCTCTTGGCCTTGATGGCAGCCATTGAAATTTATCAAGGTGGTCTACTTGGAAGATTCTCAACTGAATAGAGTTGACATGATGTCAAGTCTTAATCAATCTAAGCCCAGGAGCAAAACTTTGGCCCTGCTAGCCTTGATGGCACCCATTGATATCCATCAAGGTGGTCTACTTAGATGGCAATCTTATTCTTCTTGCCTAAGCCCAAGAGAAAAAAATTGGCCCTCTTGGCCTTAATGGTAGCCAGTGACATCCATCGAGGTGGTCTGCTTAGGTGAAAATCTTATTCTCCTTAAATATCCTACCTAAGTCCAAGAGTGGAACTTTGGTCCTCTTGGCCTTGATGGCAGCCAGTGACATCCACTAAGGTGGTCTACTTAGGAGGTAATTTGATTCATTAATTATTATAATTCATTTTATTACATACATATATGTATTTTGCTAAAATTGCAACTCATCTAGCTCTTGTTGGTCCTTTACATTTTCATCATGTTCTTGATTATATTTAGATATCTTATTTACTTTGTCCTTTTCTTCCTCATCAAGTGCAACGTCCATTTTTTAAACTTGGCCTCTCTTCCCACACGTGTGTCCTAGTTCCCATCTTTCTTTGCAATGAAAGCATAAATTTTTTCTTTTTAGTTCGTCATGATAGCTCTTGATCTCTATTCTACATTTATGGACACGTTCCCATGGTTCCTTGCAATGGGACATAACTCAGCTTTTTGGAAGTCCTTGGAGTGATTTCTTTCCTTTTCATAATGTCTGGAATGTGTGCTAGGTGCATGGTTCTTGGACCTATCATTTACTTGGTGGTTATCAAATTTTAATGCCTTTTGGATGGTGTCTTCTAGTCTTTTTGGTTCATGTGCTCCCACTATGTTCTTGATCGATTCCTTCAATCCATCTATAAATAAATAGGTGAGTCTTTTTTATGATATTTTAGGTACCATGGTTGATAAATTTTCAAATTCCCTAGAAAATTCCATCACTGATCCTTCTTGTCTAGGTTGGGTTAATCTTTTGAAGTACCATTCTACATCTATTTGATCAAATTGCTTTATGAGTTTTTGGGTAAATTCATCATAACTCTTAATTTGTTTATGTCCTTGATTGCCTAGGCCATGTTGCCACCAATCTTGTTCTACTCCTCTTAAATGAAGGACAACAAATTGAATGACACTTTTTTCAATCATAGGATTTAAGGAGAGATATGTATCCGACATTTGTACCCATGAGTGTATTGTAGTTCTTTCTGTTCTATCAAATTTTGGAAGGCTTACTTTACTTATCTCCTCTCTTAGTCCTTTCACTTGGTGTGTTTGTCTCTTCTTACTTGATAGTGACTTCATCTAAGCATCACAATAATCTTTAAATGGTATCTCCCTTCTAAGTTTAGGATCAATTCTTGAGTATTCATTTATAATTTCATTTATATTATTTACTTCATTTACCTCATCCTCGTCCTCTTGTTCTTCTCCATATAGGAAGGAGGGTCTTGTGGGTCTATGCTCTAATTCTGGTATATGCCATTGATTATTATCATCTTCAGATTGGTGACAATTTGTATCTCTCCCATTTTTGTTTATATTTTGAAGAGCTTCCAAGAAGAGTCGATTTGTTTCACTTTGCTCAGTTATAGCTTGGGCATTTCTTTTAGTTTGTTCCATAAGTGCTTGAGTAGTTCAATTTGTCTGTTTCATGAAAGCTTTTAATTCATCACTTATCAGGTTGTTCATATTGGTGGATTGTTTCTTTCTTTCCCTCTCAAATGCTCTCTGATCACATTGGTGTTTTTGCATTAATTATTTTCCATAGGCTGGCAAGAACAATGCTTTGATACCACTTGTAATGGCCCCTTTAGGACTACAGCCTAAGTTTCTCTGAACTCCAATTTAAAGACTTCAAATATTCTTTTATTATATGAAATTTGTAATTATGTTTAATGAAATTCCAATCTTTTAAATAATATACTTATGTATATATTGATAATTTTTATGTGAGATAAATTATAATTTGATGGCTCTCCTTATTGTAATCAACTTAATATTCTTCTCTTATTAATAGTTGAGTCAAATTTAATATTTATCCCCTATCGACTAAATTGAAACAATAATAATGAATTTGATTATTGCATTGGGTGTAATTATGAACCTCAAAGAGTGATTGGCTTCACATAGTTATAGGGTCAGATGCTGCTCTTTACCATCATACTATCCCAAGTTGCTGGTCTGAGGCACAGTTGACTACAGATTGTTTAATGCTTATATCACTTTGATGCATTGTGCTTATATCATAGATGACTTCACTATATTACCATCAATTTAGTGTTGTTCCTTCCTCCACATTTTTGGTGCTCATGATCTATCACCCTTCCCTATGTTTGATTATATCTTTGTTCCTTTTAACTAATAATGATGTCGAATGTGATTAAGATATATGTCCCTCTGTATATGTTCTTAAGTGTGGAATTGCTAATGTCCAATGTCACTTGATACGTTGCACGGTCGATACCCTCAATGTGAAGTCCGTTGGAGATTTCAAAACTGATCTTGATGTAGAACCCAATGAAATTTGGTGCAGGTCTTGACAAAAAATGTGATGCAGATAAGTGTATACAATCATTGTTGATGCTTCTTTTATGTCCAATCTCTTCATCCCCTTCAAAGTCCTCCCTCACCCTTATAAATAACACTTGACTCGGCTAGGATAGATGCAAGTGAGGGGACAAGTCCCAATTTATATTTTATCAATTGTTTATTAATTGCTCTAGTTATGTATGTTAATTGGATTTATGTCATCTATTTCTATTAATATAATTTATAAGAGCTATATTATATTTAACTAAAAAGTATTTATGGTTTATGATAAGGATATTTATAATATAATTTATAAGAGTTATATTATATTATATCAAATATTGTTATTATTATTATATGTTATTTAAAATATTACAATATTTACTTTTATAAATATTCATATTGTATTATCATTTTATATTAACTATCGTACAATTAATATTATATTGATTAATTTATTAATCAATTTATTATCATTAGTTATTAATAGTGCTTATATTCAAATGTCATAATATTTAAATATATTATAACCTTATTAGTTTCTAATGTAATTATGATATTTATTTATTTATTCTTATATTTTCATATTATTATTAAAATATATGTCAAAATTAGGGATATTATAGAATGTTGGAGAAGGTTCAAGATTGCTCCTTATAGAAATTCTGGTAACAAAAGTCAGAGAAGGGTCAGGATCATGTGTAGGTGTAGTGCATGCCCCTAGGTTGCATTTTTTTTATCATTGTCGAACTCTTTTAGGATAGTTTAATGATGATGATGATGGTTAGCAACATTGTTTTGAGACTGTCAGATATTGTGGTATGGATTCAGTTGATATGTGATAAGAACACTTAGACTTTACATTTCATGTATCTATTATGATTTCAGTTATTGATGATGATTAGTTAGATGGTTTAGTATATGATAATTACCCCATACTTGCATGTGTATGGTGTACATGTTTGTTCTTATGTATGGCGTGTCTGATGTGGTTAAGGAAGGGAGTCGTAGTCACCTGCTAGTCAGGATCTACATGATCCACCACTTCATGCCATTGCCTATTTAGTTTAGTATATATTGTGCTTGTATATGCATGGTTTTTATGCAGGTTGCAGGTACCGGGTATCGACTTCCCTAAATTGCTTGGATGAGCGTACCCTATCACATTATCTCAATGGTAAGAGATGGGAGATAAATTCTCAAGTCCAAATCCCAACCCTTTAAGCCATTTGTTCTAATTGAAAATTAGGACAAGTATCTGAGTTGAGTACCCTCCAAATGCGTTGGATGACATAATTAATGATATTAATCCTTTTGATTTGATTTTGTATGTATTTTTCTATAATGGGTTTTCGTATTTTACCTTGTGAGTCTTTGGAGTATTTTCTATTAATTAAGCCTAATTAAAAGATTTAATTAATGGTTTAATTTAATGGAAAATTAATATGGTATTTTAATATTTATTTTATTTAATTAATTGGAAAATTAATTAAATAAAATAATTAAATTTTAAGATAAAAGTTATAATTTTAAAGTTGGAATATGATAATATTTATTTAAGTTAATAAATATTTTAGCAATTAAGTTTCAAAAATAAATGTAAAAGTGGAAAATATATTAAAATTATTAAAAGATTCTAGATTTCATGTGATTAAAATATAAATATATTAAGATAAAATAAGTGGAGTTATTAAAGTTAGTGCATGAGATTTAAAATTTAATAAAATAATAAATAAATGAATAAAGTAAATGTTATATTAATTATGGTGCATTATTTTAATATTTGCTCACATAGGAGTTTGCGAATTCTCGAGAGTTGTCATGTAGACAACACAGGAGTTTGCACTCTAAGAATGCACAAGTTGTCTACACTTAGGAGTTCGCATATTATTTGAGCACATGGTGTCTACAACCTTATGACTCATCTAGAAGGTTGGAGTAGACTCATGCTTAGTTGTCATGCTTATCTTCTAGTTGTTTCTAGAGACATTCTAGATGCATCTTAGAGGCCTTTAAATAGAGGCTCTCCTAGTGTGCTTGGACAAGCTTCAAAGCTTACATGCATTTGAGAAGCTCATATGCTTCTACATGCTCATATGCTTCTATATGCTTATATGTTTCTACATGCTTCTATGCTTCTTCTAGCACTTATAGTCACTTGGAGGTTTCGGTTGGCTTGGATCTTGGAGGAATTGCGAATGTTGGAGAAGGAAGGGATTTATCTATGGACTTCTGAGGCATGGAAAATTAGCATCAGTGTCCAGGTGCACTCATGATAATCACATATTCTATTTGCACTCTTTCTCTTCCTGTCTTCATCGTGTCTGTTATATGTGTTTGAATATTCTCTGTGATTGAATCTGCAATTCGAAATTGGAATCTAGATATGTATGTTAATTTTATTTGGTTGCAAAGAAAACAATATAAAACCCTAGTTCCAATTTAGGAAGGAAACTAGATCCAAATCAGGTTTGGGTTTGAATTAGAATTGAATTGAGAAGTAGATTCGAAAATGGTTTCAAAATTTATAGTCAAATCGATTAGATGAATTAATGGGTAAAATTACACTTTTAGAGAAATTATTAATCCATTGTAATGAAAAGCCCTTCTTGTATAAAATTAGATATATGTTTTCTTTTTATATAGATATACATATAAATTCTGCAAACATATATATATATATATGTTTATTAAAATGCAATATGCTTGATAAAAAAAAGAAAACTACATATATATATATATATATATATATATATAGACACACACACACACACACACACACACACACACACATATACTTATGTATATATATAAATATACGTATATACATATAGATATATATATATATATATACATATATGTATATACTTGATTAAAAATGTTGTTCTATTATCGCAATAAAACAATATAAAAAAATACGGATCGCGCATGCGATTTATGTTTTGAAGAAAACGTTTATAAAAAATAATAATAACAATTTAAAATATGGGAGGGGTGGATTACACCCCCCCCCTCGTACCCCTCTGTTCTGTGCAGTGGCATATTATGCGTAGGGTACCTGCACATCGTAAATTCAAAGAGTTCAGAAAGAAGATTTATGGGGAAATTTCCAAAATTGTTGACGAGTTTCTAGAAATTCATGACATAGATCCTATTAGGAAGGAACTCTTTTTTTAGTGAGTTGTGAAATATTTTTTAGTGGTATGAAAATTTTGGTAAAAATCCAAAATCTTTATCTTATGGACAAGTTGTATATGTTTTTTATACTTTCTTTGCATAGTCTTATGTATGGACATTATCTATTTTGTAGGAAAGGAGAATGGAAAAACCGAGGGGAATAGGAGAAACGTGTGGACAATTGATAAATAATGAAAGGAGAGGATTCTATCCTGAATCTAAAATTGTGTCAAAGTGGGCAAAAATTAGAGATACAAACCTCGACGGCCTTGAATTGAAAGATTTTAACTAGAGAATGCTTGGATACAATGATCATCACCCAACACACCTAGCCACAAGGATGGTTAGACATGGAATTGTTGTTGTAGCTTGTTTCCCTCCTTCTTTTCAGCATCTAGAGTTGATTGTGGAATGTACCAAACACTACAGTCCTAGGGATAGATCCATCAGGGATTCTAAATGAAATATTTTGGAAAAATTTTCTCTGGCATCAATTTCTAAAGCGTTTGGAAATTTTTCTCACCAAAGGATGGTCACAAAAACACAGGAGCAAGCATTGAGAATCTACACCTCTAAAGTCCATTTTTGTGATGAAATAATCACCAAAAGATGGTTGAAAAAGAATGGATCACATCATTCCAAGATTCCTAAGGAGATAGTATGGTTCAACTTGCAAAGGGAATATAGTGACATCATCATGATGTTGAGTCACATATTTTGCATGCCTCATTGTTATAGATTTGAATCTTGGACGTGGTATTTTGTTGAGCAGGTGATGGATGAAGGTGATAGAATATATTGGGTTGGGCTCATAAGTGAAAATCTGAATGAACAGTTGATGAATCTAGAGCGTACAAGAAAATTTTACATGAGCTCATATTTAATCTTCATGCTAGCATGGAGAATGAATTATGAGGGATGATGCAAAGGATCGATTGCAAGCGAAAGTCAACACCTCAAAGTCCATTAGTGCTACCTACAGTTGTATTTATATTCAAAGGATGATTATATGACTGTTAACAATATATTTTCCATGCACATAGTAAGAATACTACAAAAAAGGATACACATAAGATTGTTAGTGGTTGTGATGAAGTTGGTCAAAGAATATGGTGCTTGGTTCATTCAGTTTCCACCTTTTCATACATCTAAGTTCAAGGATTCTCCATGGAGCCATAAAAACATTCCAGGTACCCAATGGACAAGATGGTCTTATTAGAGCTTACTTGACAACTTATAGCTATGACAAGATTCAGAAAGGGAAGAAGAAGTTGGGATTATAGTTCCCAATTTCCATAAGAGAAGGGAAAATTGATGTATACCCATGTCTAGAGGCTCTAGAGAGATCATCAAATGATCTCCACTTCTTTCGTCTACCACTTTATCCAAAAAGGAATAATTTTGATCCTTACAACAAGATCTCATCAATAGGAGGATCAAAGTACGAACACAAGGTTCACCTTGAAGACTTTTGGGCAAATGTAGCAGATGACAATGAGATTAGGAATAAGATGCATTCAAGATTACCATTGAACATTATTAAAACATGAAACATATTTGGGGTTCCTAATCAAATGGAGGAGGACCCAAAAGTGATGCAAAAGGGATTCAATCAAAAAATAGCTGAACCTTATGATTGGAAGAGGAAAGAAGTTACAGATCTAGAAACTCTTTCAAAGCCAGTCTTAGATTTTATGAGGTGATGGATTGAGCATAAGTTTGAAAAATTAGCCGCACCAACTAATGGATTCATATATAGGTTTCTTGGTCATAAACCACTTAGGGATGAAAGATCAAGACAAATCTCTGAGGGGACTATTGAGGAAAGAGGAACTCCATCTTAGGATGTAGGAACCAAGAAAGGGAAAGAGGTACCTCGAGAAAAGAATCCTAGGATTGAAGAAGTCATCTAAGAACCTCAAAATAAGTAGCAGAAACATGGAAATGTTCCCTCTTCTCTAAATCACATTCTGAGTGTTCAAGAGAAAGAAACATTTGAAAGGTAGGATATTAGGACAAGGATAAGGAGATTTGAGTGAGAATGAAATTTGGATAGGCCAATTCATGATACAATAAGTATAAGTGCCTATGAAAAGTCCATGCAAGAAAGAGGGAGAGATCAAGATATTGATACAGAGGAAAGTCTCATTACAATCTTAGAGTGTGAAATGATTAATAATGAAGATGGTCCACCAGAGGAAGAAACTGTAGCAAAAGCAATACATCCTTCAAATGTTGAAGCCATAGTTCCTAAGGTTACATTGGACAGTCTAGGAGGTGAAGAGGAGATTTACATCTGAGTATTCCAAACGAAAGAGCAATCGGTGATTCCAAGAGACCAAAGTATACCCATTCTAGATTAGTTGAGACAATGAATTCAATTGCATCAACAAAGGGAGGTTGATCTAGAAATTGAATTACATGAAATTTTGGATTGATCAAACCAATCGAAAGAACAAGGGAAGGCAAAGAGATATACTAAATTCATCAGAGTAGAATAAGGATCTTGATGCAGGAGCATCCAGAGGTATAAGGGCAATCCTATGTCACCCAAAAAAAAATGTACTTAGACTTAGTTTCTGTTTCATGTCTTTACATTTTTGGATACCCATTTGGCTCAAATAAAGGTTCCAACTCTCATCGTTCAACTATCAGTGCGTTTGAAAATCCCAAAAAAATAGGAGCATGTATTTGGGCCATTATTTCGGTAAACTAGAAGGTGTGAATTAGCCAGATGAATTTAATCATGATTTAGAGCATTCCAAAAAAAGAATCAGGTCAATAAGCCCCACGGTTTGAAACTTATTGCAATTTTTTGGGTTTTGGAGACCTCCTAAGAATGCTTCAAAGTCAAGTTTGGGGCATTAAATGACCTCAAAAAGGGTCAAAAAATGGAGGAAAAGCAAAGCTTGTCCATAGGGCTATAGAGCACTTCGAGAGATTTCCAAAAATGTAAACAGTTCGTCAATCGAAGCTACGGTTCAAAAGTTATGCCTCCCAAAAGTTCGGTTACTATTTTTGGATTCTTCTAGATTTGCACCGACTTCTAACGTAGCTTTTAGAACCTTCTATTTCGTCGGTGGATGCCTACTAGCACTTTCTAGAATGTACTCCTAGTCCTTAACCCTCCGGGGTCTATTTAAGGAGATTTCTGGCATTGTAAAAGGTAGTTCGGAGTGGAATTTGAGAGGAGGTGCTAAAAGGAGAAATATTCTCTAGATTTATGCTATTGTAAGCCCTTAGGGCATGTTCTGAAGTTTATTTTCTCTGTACTATTTGTACTAGCTTATTTTTACAATTAATATAATTTCCCTTTTCTGTTGTGTCCATTCTGTTCTTGGGTTGTGTCCCCATCAGATCTAGAGTCTTGTAGATTGTGACTCCCGCAATTGACAAAGGCAAAAATTAGATTGCTCCAGATGAATATCATGTTACAAAAATAAATCTTGGTTGGGCGGGCCTTCCTAGAGAAAATATTAGAAGAATTTGATGACTCTACACAGGCTTTGAAGGATAGGGTGAAGAAAGTGGAAGAAGGGTACAAAAAATAGAAAAGAGAAATTAGGGCCATATGTTAGTATAACAATGACTTGCGTCATCTAGTAAGGGAGGAAGGTCCATCATTTGTCCCTCCAATAGGTGTTTCCATTGAAGTGGTAGGTGATATTGATAGAATCAAGCAGACTGCTCAAGTTGCAAAAGTTTGGATTGAAGGAATCCAAGAGGTAGCGTTCAAACATGTAGAAGAATTAGTGCAAGTGCACAATAGGGCATTCACTGCACCCTCCAAGATCCAATGCATGGAGGAATCATGGGTGTATGAGCATATTTACCTAGAGGAGGTGATTAACAACATTGAGAACTTGATGGAGACCCAAACAAAATAATTGATTGATGTTTGAGTTATCAGAGAGGGGGATGATTGTGATTTTATTTGATGGTACAGTGAAATGATCATAGCTAAGGAAATTATTGAGAGCTTTACTAGGGAATCTAGTTGATGGAAGAAGATTGTTGACAACAACAAGCAAGGAATATCAAACATAGTTGCATCCTTATTATCATAGAGATTGGTGGAAGAAAAAATGACAACTAATAATTTGAAAGTCAAGTTAGAGGAATTCTTTCAACTAAATGTCTATGAAAGAGATGATTTTGAGAAATTCTCCATCTTCTCAAATACAGTGCACACTACTAAAGACTTATTACCAGATTGGGATGAAAGCTTGGGAAAAATGAAAAGAGTAATTGTAGTTCTAAAATTCAAGCAAGAATCTACACCAAGCATCAGTACAGAGGAGTTGGAAATAGTGTTAAATCAATTTTTCTCCTTTAGGAGAGGAAATCAAGGATAAATGCATTTAATGCATAGTGAGCATTCTTAGGGCTCATTTGTTACACCCAGTTCTTCCTAAATGAGCATGCATAGTGTGCATTTATTACCCACTTTAGTAGTGGATTCCTTGTTGCATTAATGTAGATTCCTTTCCTGTGCCCTAACCCTAATTAGGGCTAATGTGGCATGATCTTGACCAACGGTTATTGTGATCATTTGGGCCACCTGTTGTAATTGAGGACCTTTATAAAGGCCTCATTTCTCATTTGTAAGGGGATATTTTGATTAGATTATTGATATGAGCTACTAAGATAATAAAGTTTTCATTGGAGCTTGGTGAATATTTCATGTGTCTTAGTGCTTGTTTGTTCTCTTAAATTTCTTCAATTAGATTAAGTTTATCCTAGTTAATATGTGGTGATTACAAGGAAGAATATTATGGTGTATTGATGAATTCCTTTCATTCATAATTTTTACATTTTAGCGACTCTAACTCATCATACAAAGTTAGCCTAAACCCCTTTCATGAATATGCTTAACTTCTATCATTTGTACACATTGCTCTTTATGATGGCATATGCGGTGATATGAAAATCTTTGGAATAACCCTTGAAGATTGCACCAATTCATGTGTAGTTGTAGTATAACTTGGCGAAGTGAAATTTGGTAAATTGAGGAATTTTTCCGCTAGAGTACTATTTGTTGTTATCACTACCCTTAGGATTAGAATATAATTCCTAAACCCTATCTTATTGAATTTCTGCACATTTTGTGAAAACTCCAAAAAAGTACTTCATTGCAAAACCTTAAGATAGCTCCAACATCTAGTATGGCTTGAAATGAATCTAAATAAACATGTAAGGCCCCTTGTGATCATCAGAAAATGACATCAACCACTGATATTATCCATAGTCAAGACCTGCCATTAAAGGAACCTTGAAGTCATCATATGATCTTCTAGCAATCTTAGCATACACGAGACTTTATTCAAGAGAGGATAAGATATTTCAATATTTTGTTCTACTATTTGGTGGGTCATAAAATACACATCAATAGAAACTTGCACTAGAAGGAGGGCTTTTACTAAAATATTTTAGATAAATTTCACATACTAGAGAAAATTAATTGATCCTTGCCCGACGTACATCAAAGATCCTTGAGATTCACCCTAGGAGCGGACAAACTACAAGAGTTGAGTTTTGATCCAAAGCCTAGGTGAGGAAATAAAGAAGCATCTACAAGTCACAATTCCCCAAGCGTAGCCAATCTCACAAGGATATTCCAAACTCCACCACCTCAACATTGAGTACAACAATCAAGTGAAGGAAGAGTGCCATGAGGAGCTACACAGATTCAACAATTATTTGTGAAAATACCTGTACAAGTTGTTTCAGCTACAACTATCCAACAACAAGTTTGAGCAATGGCCTAGCAATGGCATCCATAGAATGCATCACCTCTTGCAATGTTTACCACATACAAAAAGATGCCAAAGAATCCTAAACACTTTTGTTCTAAAGTCTTTGTGAATTATGTGAACCGCACTACTGATGAGCACATTAAGATTTTTGAGGATGTCCTCTAGAATATAAATGTGTGAGATAAGGATGTTGAATGCAGACTATTCCCTAATTCATTAGGTGAGGAAGCATTTTACTAGTATATCAACCTACCTTCAAATTCAATATAGACTTGGCAACAATTGAAGGATGCATTCCTCGAGAAGTTTAGATTTCCTATCACCCCTGAAGAATTGTATAGGTAGTTTATCAAGATAAGGAGAAAAGAACATGAACTAATTGATGCTTTCAATAACTAATTTCAAAAGGCTTATTCAAGATTGTGTAATCCATATCATATAGGAGATCATGCAGCATGACCTATCTACTATGTAGCCTTGGACTATTTCACATCTATGTTTGTTCAAAAAACTCATCTGGCTCCTACAAGTTTGATTCATGCATATGCTAAGGTAGATAAAGTTAGTTTTCAATTACCTGCAACTACAAATGGAGCATCTAACTATTTTGGAAATGCAAATACATTAAATCGAGGATCCTTGAATTATGCTTTGACTATCAATCCAGTTTCTACCCTTCTGAACCAGTTGGTGTTGCATCCTGGAGTACCTATGTTATAGGTAATGCTATTGCAACCAATTTATCTCTAGAACATGACAACTTCTACAAGGACCCAAGAGGAAAAAGATGAGATGAGATATTTGATTAAACAAGTGAAAAAGTTATCCATTGAGGTCACTTACCTTAGAAATCAAAATAATTAGTTGCAAAATGCATAGAGGAATTATCAGTCATATCAAGATAGCAATAGAGGTTATCAAGGGAATCCCCCTCCATATCATGATAGTAATCAAGGATATCATAATAATAACCAAGGTCATCAAAGAAGATCATGGAACACTAATCCAAATAATGGGGGTGTACCATCACCATTGGACAACCCTCCATCTGAGAATTGCCTATCTAATAAAGTTTTCTTAGCATAAGTTGCACTATCTGGATGGTGTAGATTACATGAGACTAGTCAACATTCTAAATTATAGTGTCACAAATTTCAAAGAGAATTAGATATTTTTAAGGGAGAACTAAAGAACACTACTACATTTGAGAATCCTCCTCCCATAGGTTATAAGATAGTGCCCACACCAAGATATGACAAAACATTGGTTTTTGATGATTTTAAGTTTCCTCCTCCTAATTCTCATTATACATGTGAATACGAGCTAATCAAAAATTCTCACCGACTTCAAAAAATGGTCCTGTAGAGATGCCACATTATCAAGTTCCACCAAAAAATCAACGTCGACCAATATCCCCAAATGAATCACTACATAATGATGGATTTTTGTTCCCTCCTCTATACAATAGTGTCTTGGTGGAAGGGACAAGTGAAGTGCAATCTTTTCAACAAACATCTAGTAATACTCTGATAAAGACATATCAAAGGAATTATAGGAACCACGAGCAATTAACATCATCAGTTCCTCCAAAGAATTTTTCAACTCCTCTACATCCCAATGCGAACAATAATTTTGAGCCTCTCAGAGACTCACCTAAGTATTGACAACTTGTGAACTCTGAAGGAGATAGAGGCTAGTCTTCCATGGTAAATTCTTCACAAAGTGAGAAGGGAAAGAATAATCTTCAATCCTCCACTCAGCCAAGGGAACAAAGGCAATGTGAAAATCTAGGACAAAAATAGAAAGGAAGTCCTCCTAGAGAGGAATTGAAGAGATTAAGTTCATATGTATTAGAAGAATTCAATAAAAATAAGGTGAGCCTTTCATTATATGAATTGATGAAAGTTTTAGTAATTAGGGATACATTGTTTAGAAGTTTCAATGACACCCTCATGAAGACTATTTCTCAAAATGTACCACATCTTCTAAGAGGGGTATCCAATGTCCAACAATACAATTTTGAACAAAACACCAATGTTTCAGATGATGTATCACCATATGCATCTAAGCTTTCCCAAAATCCTTCAAGTTATATTGGAATGGTACACAAATCTCAAGATAATTAGAAGATTACATCAAGTGGAAAAATATCCCTAAAAAATCCACCACTAGAAATGATACAAGATAATTCTCCTATAGTGGAAAGTTCTATGACAACACAAAATGGGAGAAATTTTGTACATAACAATGAGACATTTGATTCAAAAGTGCAGAAGCCAATGGTTTTTTATCAAGGAAAAGAAAAACCTACACCTTTCCTAGTATCTGTTAGAATTTTTGGGAAAATGTTACATAATTGTTTAATTGACTCTGGTGCATCAAGCAATGTAATGCCTTTGGACATATGTAGAAAGTTGGTATTGATTCCACTTTAGATTGAGAAGAAGGTTACACAATTGGATAAAACTGAGGTCCCAGTCATGGGAGAGCTGAATAATATTCACATGCAATTAGCCTCTGATCCACATGTTCAAAGTTGTATTGATATATCTGTTGTGGATATTCCTGAGGGATATGTCATGCTTCTCAGTAGAGATTGGGCAAGGAAATTGGATGGTTATATTGCAACAGAATTTTCACACATGTGGCTTCCATGGAAGGGAATTCCTAGTTAGATAAGGATAGAGAGCACTCCAAGGCTCTGACTATTGATCACTGAGTATGGCAAACATAATGTGATCTTATTCATGGAAACCACTTTGGGATCATATTTTCCCTAAACTGGAGAAGTTCTAATGTTGCAAGGTCACGATCAAGGGGGGTGTCCTGTTGTGACTCCAACTTTCACTAAGGTACCTATTATGGATGATTTAGAACCATAACTAAATGAAGTAATGTTTGAGAATTTTAGGAATTTTGTCTTGGAAAGCATTAAGAAAGAAGTTGAATTAGGAAAGGATGCATCCATTCAAAATTTATTGTTACCCAATTGGTGTAGAATACATAATGCTTTTCATTCTGAGATATCATGCACCATGTGCCAAGATACAATTGCACAAGTATCCAAAATGGTTCCAAAGGTATGGATAGAAAAAAATGTGGCCAAAGTGAACTCATCCTATATGAAAATTTTAGGGCCATAGTAGGAAAGAATTTTGGAAGGTGAAATAGGACAAGAAGAACATCATAAAGAATCCAAGGATTCAAAGGTAAAACCATCCATAGAATATAAAAATGATCAAGTATGGACCCTATCCTTCGATGGATCAAAATCAAATAAAGGTAGTCGAGATGGTGTTGAACTCATTAGCCTAATTGGAGAAACTTATTTGGCAACACATAGATTGCAATTCCTATGTGCTAACAATGTGGCTGAGTATGAATCATTGGTCATTGGATTGCTCCTCGCTATCTAAAAGGGTTCTAAAATACTTCATGTACATGGAGATTCAAACATAGTCATTAGAAAGGTATGCAAGAAACACACATGCCATGATAAAATATTGGGTTATTATTGCAATAGAGTTTGGGACATAATTGAAATCTTTGATGCTTTCAATATTAAAAGGATAAGTTGAACAAGAAATCTAGTAGCAAACTCTTTGGATCAATCTACAAGTTCATTGGAACCATTAACCATGGATTGTGTGAAGAAATTCATAGTTGAGCTGACTTCAGTACCATTAGTTCCTAATAACATCACAATTTTTCAAGTGTTTGAGGATAATAAGAATATCCTCAATTTTCTAACAAGATCGAGGGTATTTGAAGCACAAGTCATAGATGAAGGAGAAAAACAGCAAGCTCAATTTGAAATTGATGAGATTATGAATTTAAGGAAAAATACCATTCCAAAAGGAATTATTGAACTAGAGAGAATTTTTGATGCAAGAAAACTAAGTTCCCTCAAGTACTAAAGTCCTAAAGGAGGGGAATGTGAAAAGGTAAACTTAGGAATGGGAGAAAATGTCAAGAATGTATTTACTGGGAAAGTTTGTACTCCCACGAAAAAGGAAGAAATATTGAAGCTTATGAAGGAATTCCTTGATGTGATTGCTTGGGGATATGATGATTTGAAGACATATGATATGTCTCTCATCACACATACTATTCCATTAAAGCCAAATAGTAAGCTATTTAGGCAAAGGAAAAGACCAATAAATCCATTGTTAGAACCACTAATACACCAAGAAGTGAAGAAGTTGTTATCGACACGAATTATATTCCCAATTTGACATTCAACTTGGGTCACCAAGCTTGTCCCTATCAAAAAGAAGAATGGAGATTTAAGGTTGTGCATGGATTTAAGAAATCTCAATAGAGCCCTAGAAAAGGATAATTATCCAGTGCCATCATTAGATGAAGTGATACAAGCTATTAATAGTTCTCAAATGATGTCATTTTTAGATGGCTATTTTGGATATAATCAAGTGATGGTAGAAGAAGAAGATAGACTAAAGACTACATTCACAACTAAATGGGGTACATTTGCTAATAGAAGAATGCCTTTTAGTTTGATCAATGCAAGAGCCACTTTTCAAAGTGCCATGGATTATGCTTTCAAAGACTTGGTAAAGAAGTGCATCATCATATACATGGATGATCTCATTATGTTCTCTTGGTGCAAGGAAGATCATGTCAATGATTTGAAGAGAATATTTCAAAGATGTAGAAGATATGGGGTTTCCTTGAATCCAAAGAAATGCATGTTTGGTGTCACTGAGGGGAAATTGTTAAGACATGTAATATCAAAACAAGGAATCTCAATTGATCTTGAGCACATTGAAGAAATATCAAAGATAGGATTGCTAGCTAGTCAGAAAGAATTAAAGTCATTCTTTGGGAAAATTAACTCCATAAGGAAGTTCATAACTGGATTTTCAGAGATAGTTAGGCCATCAAATGACATGTTAAAGAAAGGAGCAAGGATAGATTGGACACCTACAGCAAGAAAGGCATTCAAAGAAATCAAGCAAGAAATAGTAGATGCTCCTATTTTGTTGAGTTCAGACTACAACAAGCCTTTTTATATATATTCCTTTGCTTCAAAACATACCTATGCAGCTATCCTCACCCAAAAGGCAAATCATCAGGATGAACATCCTATTGCATTCATGAGTTCACCCTTGAAAGATGCAGAATTGAGATACCCAAATGTTGAAAAACAAGCTTACACTTTGGTAAAGGCAATAAATAAATTCTAACATTACATCCTAAGAAGCAAGGTTTATGAAATGGTTCCTAATGTAGCAGTGAAGACTTTGCTAATGTAGAATGAGTTGGGAGAAAGAAGACAAAAGTGGATGACAATTATTCAAGAATATGACATGGAGATACAACCAATGAAGTTGGTATGAGAATAAGCTCTAGCTCAAACCTTGTCTACAACTAGTCCTGGGTTAGTACAACAAGTATATGTGTTAGAAGACGTATCTCTGGTTGAATGCTATGATGATATTGTTCATTACTTGCTGAACCATAAGTCTCCAACACACTTGAATTCTATTTGAAAGTGTTCATTGAGAATGAAGAGTCAAACTTTTATGCTTCAAGTATCTATGCTATATAGAAAGAACCATGATGGGGTTTATTTAAGATGTGTTGGAAAGAAAGAGGTTGGACACAAAATTGAGCATTTTCATAGGAAATATGGAACTAGTCATGAAAGTGGTTTGGCTATGCCTCATCAAATATCAAGAGTAGGTTACTCTTGGCCAACATTGTTTAAAGATACTTAAGAACATGTGAAGACTTGTCACACATGTCAGATAGCTATGACACATAAAAGAAATCATGCTATGCCACCACAACCTATTATTGAAGTAGAACCATTTGCAAAATGTGGATTGGATTTCATTGGTCCCATCAATCTACCATCTTCAAGACACCACCAATATATCCTAACTATTACAGACTATTGGACTAGATGGACTAAGGCTCAAAGACTAAAAAAATGCACAATAGAGGTCATTATCAAATTTCTTGAAGAAAATATCATTACCAGGTTTGGATGTCCACATTCATTTGTATGCGATAATGGGCTAGCATTTAGATCCTTGAAGTTTTCAAACTGGGCATTTGACTATGGGATCACATTGAACTTTTCATCAAACTACTATCCGTAGTGGAATGGATTGGTAGAATCAACAAACAAAAATCTATTGAGTACAATGAAGAAGTTATTAGACGATAATCCTAGAGATTGGCATACATAGCTGAAATTTGCACTGTGGGTAGATAGGATCAGAGTAAAGAGTTCTTTGGGGACATCTCCATATCATTTGGTCTATGGACGAGATCCATTTTTTCCTATCTAGTTGAGGATTCCAACATTATGATTCATGAGAGATTTTATGGAAGGAGAAGATAGAATGTAGACACTTTTGACTCAATTGTTGCACTTGGAGGAAAAGAGAGATGAAGGATTGGAAAAGTTTGCTAAACATCAAGGAGGTGTCAAGAGATGGTTCGACAAAATGGTGAAGGTTAAAGAATTTTGAATTTCAAATCTAGTACTTCGTCAGGACAAGGCACATGAAAAGAAAGGTGGACATGACAAGTTTGAAAATCTGTGGAAAGGTCCTTATAAAATTATTGAAATTTTGGGAGATAATGCATTCAAGCTTTAGAGTCTAACAGGAAAGGAAGCCCAATTGCCCATCAATGGGCAATTTCTCAAGCATTATTGCTACCCTTAGGATTTTGTTGTGAAGCCTAACTTGTACATAGTTTAGGTTTTCCTTCGTGGTGTGTTTTCTCTTTCTTTTTAGTTAGGTGGGGGTTTTGGTTTGTCTCCCCTCTCCTATTTAGGATTTTTGGCTTTGTGTACCAGTTTGGCTTTCTTTACCTTGTTGTTGGATTTTTTTTTTTTTCCTTGAGTTGTCTTCCTTAGGTGGTTTGGTTTTCTTTTCTCTCTTCTTTTGGTTTTGGTTTTGGCTTTTGCTAGGTACCTTGTAGCTATGAGAATCTTTTTTTGCAAGTAGAGTGGTGTAGTGACTTGGTTACTTCATCTAAAAATTTCACTTAGTTTTGTTTATTTCATTTCTTAGATAACTATTATGAGGAGCATTAGAATCTTGTCCATCCTTCATATATTTTCAATGGGTTGGAAAACATTCTTGACTTGGAAGGTTAGTCATACATTGTGTCTTGACACCTAAAATCTAAGGTTGCCATATATTTCACACTTTTAAGTATTGCTCTAAGTCCATTTATGTTTCTTTGGGAAAGGTCATGACTAGTGAAAATTTTAAAATCTTGCTTCAGTGTCACTATAACTCCTAAATCCATGGTAAGCTTCATTGCTTATGAGCCAAGAGAAAAGAAAGAAATGAAATACCAATTAAAAAGGAATATAAGAAAGAGAAAAAAAGAAGATGAAATAATAAGATTGGCTTTGGAGGTACATGGAAATCTCCATAGGTTCTCAAAAGAATAATTCATTAGAAGTGGAGGAATCTTCGTTGGTTTTACAATGAGAACTCCATTGGGGCTATGGATGCCTAACTAGTAGCAGGGCAATGTCTAGGATGCTTTTGAAGTCAAGAGGAACCAATAACTTGTCATGATCAATCCTAAGGTTTCTGAGTGGTCTTGTTGAGATGGAATTAATACATTTGCACACACACTTAGGTTGTCACAGAGTAAATTTTATTTGATCCAATATATGATTATTCTCTACTTTTGAGCTCATTTTCTCTCTTATTTGTGACATAAGATTGAGAATCTAGAGTTTTTGAGTTTGAATTAAATTGTATCCTTGAAATGTTTGTAACATTTCACCCATGGAGTCACTAGATGTTGTGACCAGTAGTCACCATTTCCCAGGCCTGGGACCCCTACTTTTCAAACTATACCAGCTATAGATTTCCTTGTTTTGTGGAGCGCAAGTTAGCTTTCCACAGGGAATGGTCAAGGTGCAAAATCCTAGACTACGGTTGTCACTTAGCTTTGCACCCTTGTCCAAGGCCTGTGCGCGAGGACAACCTAGTGAAGCATGGAAACAACCTCCAACCTGTGAGACTTGAACTATGAGGTTGAGTCTCTAGAGAAGGCCAGCTTCCTCTTACTATCAAGGTGCACCTATCTACTCTTAGAGATGAAAAGGGAGAAGAAGAGCACGAAAGAAAATCTACCTAGTCTAATCTAAGGAGGTGATGCACCAAAATAGAGTGTTCAGACTTCACTTCTGCCCATATATGCACTACAAAACCAAGATAACATTCAAGAGACATACACACCCAGACTTATGTCAATCAACAGCCATATACAGATCAGGAAACCAAATTGAATAATGCAAGGAAAAGGATTTCACTTATATATTATCCAATAGACCAAAAATAGATATAGTATTCAAGCCACAGATCTCAACAATACACCAATGAGAGGCAAGATGGATGAACATACACATTGATGGCTGAAGGAGATGATACAAAATGTTATACAGCTCAGAGGCGAAGGGAATTTTACACTACAGACCTACGAGCAGTAGCAGAGAAATCAGAAAAAGGTGTCCCCTTAGAAAAGATCACAAAATTGCCTTTATAGATCAGGCATAACTGAGGATTTTTGCATTACATTTACTTCTCACCTACTGGCATTAACTTCTCACTGTGAAAATCCAATCAAAGATCTGGTTCGAACATGGTTTTGAGTACCAAAAAAATTTGATATTCCTCTGAGAAAGAGCCTCGAGAAGACAAAACGGTGCCAAAAAACATCCCCTAACATAGTAGATAGATCTATAATGGTGCTAGAATGTCCTTGCACTTTGCATTCACTTCTGAGTCGGTGGCATTGATCACAAGATCAAAATCTCGTGGCAAAAAACCTGATTCATTATTTTTGGCTCATGAATTTGCGAGGTCAAAGCATGTCAAATAGTTCATTATGTGCAAATTAGGCTATGTGAGCCAATCGTCTCTCTTTATTTTGCCACCTCCTCAAGATCCCACACACTGACTATCCCTTACGTTGGACTGGGTGCTATATCGTTGTTGATATCTCTAACCGTGGTGGTCACCAACCTGACTGCGCCACCTTTCCATTACCTAGCGCCAACATTAAAACTAACTGCCACGTTGACTGCGACAATTGCACTAGCTGCCAGCCATTAACCATCAACCTAGTCTACCAGCGAGACACGTGTTAGCAAGATGCTATGTTGCTATGGTAAAGATCGCACAACTTCACAATAGCGAGATGGCACCTCCCGTTGATCTTCCTTGATCCGACGACAAGCAAGATAGACACTGCCCTCTGCCCCTCAGTGTATCAATCAATGGGAACCTGCCACATGCCAACCATCTATATTTCCTATGCCTTCAAACCTAGATCCACGAGGACACGTTTCCTTCAGGCGCCAACTTGCTATCGTAAATTTTGTGCGGCTTATCCATAGCACGATAGCGCCTACCGTCAATCTCTGCAAATCTGACGGTGGAGATCTTAACCCTTTACTGCACTAGCCACGTTGAAGATCTAGTCCCATGATCCATCTATATTCTGACCTGGCATACGTGGTTGTTCCTCATTGGCTTAACGAAGCACCACCTTGGAGGGTCATACTACTTTGAGCCATTGAGTAGCCTTTCAGGCAGATGTGACATGTTCTAATTTGCTAGTGTGGATTGAGGACCCCTCCAACTTTTGCAGATGAGAATACAAAATGGGACCTAACCACTTGCCTGAAGCCCTCACCATGGTGACTTTCCCTTGCCGCGAACCTTGCCCGTCGAAAGACATTTTCGTCCAGTGCTATGTCGTTATGAAGATTTTTTTGGTCAACACACGTTAGCGACATAGCGCCCATGGTGCCGTGGAATTTTTTCAACATGCCAAAACATGTTGCTCAGCCCGTTGGACCCACCGAACACGTGTCATTAGGGTGCCATGTCATGAACATAAATCTCGTGCAGCTTTCGATGGCGAGATAGCACCAACCGTAGATCTGCCCTTGATCTCTTCAAATCTGATGATGGAGAACTTGCGGGCTGAAAATTTTCTTATGAGGTTTGAATCTTGCACATTAAAATAATATTAACTTTGGGAATTAGCCATTGAATGGGCTGGACGTTTGAAATTTGAATCTTGGCGGGGCAAAAAAATGATAACATTTTATGGCGACTCATAGGGGATACAAGCCTGCTATGTGTATGCCCAGTGGCCTCATGTATCCATTGGGTTATGGAGTCAAAAAAGTATGAATCTAAGAATTGCAAAACCCTAACCCTTCTGTGAGGAGATCAAAACATTGAAAACCCTAGCTTTGCAACTGTAACCTCAAAACTGTCAAAACTTTGGACGCTGGCAACTCAAAGAGAGAACCATGTGCACGTGCACTTATTGAAAAGAGGGAAACAATAGAAAAGAAACTAAACTACTCATGTACATGGATTATCAAATTTTTAGAAACAGGGCTTTAGATAGATCCCATTGACTCGAATGGGCACAATCTCTCAATTGGGCCAGCTTAGCTGGAATGCATTAGCCTATTTGCAACTGGCAATCAGATAGGGGCCACTCCATAGTGTGTCAAATTTGGAATGGCTTCCTGGTTTTGCCCTGTCTGAATCCCACTTTAGAACTAAATCTCCTTCTCTAAAGGTCCTAACCCTAGCCTTATCAAAATTCCTCTTCATCTGCTGCTAATGTATCTCTAGGGTTTGCATAGCTTTATTTCTCTTTTCTTCTAGTTCAATCAGCTCTGCCATTTTTACTATCATGGCATTATCTTCAATCAATTCCAGCTGATGAGCCAATTCCAAGGATGGGAATTCCAATGAAATTAGGAGTCTGGCCTCCCTACCATATACTAGGACAAAAGGTGAATTCCCAACAGATCTCTTGGGTGTTATCCTATCAGCCCATAGAGCAGTTCTTACTTTCTTATGCCAGACCCTCTGATTGTCTTCTATTGTCCTCTTCATGATTCTGATAAGATTCTTGTTGGAAGACTTAGCCAAACCATTACCCTAAGGATATTAATTTGATGGTGTGCTCAGGTAGATATTGTGATTCATTGCCCATGCACAAATCTGGGTTCCAACAAAAGACTTAGCATTATCTAAAATGATAGTAGAAGGAGCACCAAACCTAGATACAATTCCATCAAGGAATTCAACAATTGATGGTTCTGTAGCATCCTTCAAGGCAACTGCCTCTGTCCATCTAGTGAAATAATTAGTAGCAGCCAAAATCCATTTATGACCTGCACTAGATGAAGGATTAATAGGGACTATAAAATCCAATCCCCACTGGGCAAAGGGCTGATCCATCTAAATAGGATGAAGGGCGAGAGCTGTAACCCATTTTTTTCTTGAAAAGAAAGCACACTTCTCACATTTTCTCACATATCCATAACAATCATGAAATAGAGATGGCCAATAATAACTAGCCCTCATGATCTTCATGGCAGTTGTTCTTGCAGAGAAATGGCCACCATCAGGGCCATCATGAAGTTCCTTAATCATCCTTTCAGCCTGATCCTCTTTAATGCATCTGAACAGGGTCACATTAAAATCCTTCCTAAATAGGATACCATCTATCACAACATAGGGAATGGACTGTAGTCTATATTGTCTCCTTTTAGCTCTGTCCAATCCCTGAGGGTATCCATTCCCTGATAAGAAGCTCTTCATATCATTTATCTAGATCCTTGGACCATTAGCATTTCTTACCTCCTGCTGTTCTATTATTACCATACTAGCCTCTTCATCTGAATCATGGCCTATTAACATTTCTTTGCACAACCCCTTCCCCCTTACCAGCTTGGTAATCTGAATATCAACATCATACTCCATTACCTTAGTGATCCATCCAGCTCTCTTTTCATTGATATCTTTGCTTAACAAGAAATCATCTACACTGGCATGGGGCACCAATAAATGGATCCTATTGTGGGATAAGAGGTGTTTGAATTTCTTTAAGGCTCTGATGACCACAAAGGCCTGCTTCTCAAAAAAGCTGTACTTATCTTCATATTCCTTAAACCCTTCACTAAAGAAGGCTATGGGCTGCTCCTCATCCTTGTCATTTGTTTGAGTCAAGATAGCAGAGATACTTGACTCACCACCTAGAGTGTAGAGGATGAAATCTTTTCCAAAATTTGGTTTCATGAGAGTAGGGGCTGAGGCTATGGTTGTCTTGATCTCTTCAAAACTCTCCTTCCCTTCCTTGGTCCATGAGAATACCATACATTTCTTAAGCATAGCTGTAAGAGGTTTCACCATGGTAGCAAGGTTAGGAATAAACCTTCTTACAAAATTTATCCTACCAAGGAAACTTTGTAGCCCCTTTTTGTGTTTAGGAAAAGGAAGGGCAAGTATTGCCTTTATTCTTTCTAGATCAACGGTTAGCCCATCCTTAGATACAATGTGTCCCAATAATTTTCCTTGGCTTGTAGCAAAGACACACTTGGCTGGGTTAAGGGAAACCCCAAACTCTCTACATCTTAGAAATACCTATCTCAGATGATCAAAATGATCTTCTATATTTTTTGAATATATAGTTATATCATCAAGGTACACTAAGACAAACTTGTCAATTAATTTTTTGAAGGCCATCTCCATCACCTTTTGAAATGTGGCACCTGCATTTGTTAGTCCAAATGGCATCTTGCAATAAGCATAGGTGTCCCATTTAGTAGTAAATGTTGTCTTATATTTGTCAGATTCTTTAACCAGCACTTGATTATAACCAGAGAATCCATCAAGAAAAGAGAATCTCCTTGACCCACTGACTTTGGAAAAAATTTGCTCCATGGAAGGGAGAGGATGGTGATCTTGGAGAGAAGCCTGATTAAGGTCTCTAAAGTCCACACACAGTCTGATTTCTCCATTTTTCTTCGTTACAGGGACAAGGTTAGCTACCCATGATGAGTGTTTGATAGGAAATATTATATTAGCCTCAATCAACTTGGATAGTTCTTTTCTCATTAGAGGCTCAATCTTAGGATTCACTGGCCTCTGTTTTTGCCTTACTAGTTTGGCCTTATCAATTAAATCTATGGTATGCTGAAACAAACTAGGGTCAAACCCTTTTAAGTCATCATATGTCCAAGCAAATACATCATTAAATTCTTGACATAAATGAATGAAGTTTTCTTGCTTAGTTTCAAAACATACCTTCCCCATATTCAGAGATTTTCCATTAGCAATTGTAACTGGGGCATAATCATCCTTTTCTACAACTAGATTCATTCCTTTGCCTCTTGTTTGATCATCAGGATTAAAAACACTCTCCAAGGTAATGAGACCCTTCGGCAACTTGTTAGAACTGAGGTGAATGATCTGATCACCATACTGATCTTGTAGTCTTGACTAGTTTCTATCTGAGAATTTTGCCTCATTCTACAAAAAACTCACAATTTTCTCATTAGAATCAAACACCTGCCAATGAGTGTTGTTGTCAAGGATGGCAGGCCTCACTACCACCTTTATTTTTTTCTTCTTTTCTTCCTCAAGATTCCTTGGTACATCATAAACTACACCCACTACTGCACATCTATCAACATGTCTATTTTCTTTCCTAGGAATGCTCTGAATATTAAATGCATTGAAGCCCTCAAGAAAATCACAGACTCTATGTTTGTAAGACTTGAGCAGGCCATTTTTGGTGATATTCTAGTTTCTCACCTGGTTAACTACCAACTCACTATCCCCATATACTCTCAAGGCTTGAATTCCTCTCTTTTGGGCAAGTATTAGACCTTGAATCAAAGATTCTTACTCGGCCACATTATTGGTGGAACTGAATTGGAGCCTAAAGAAGAAGTAGTAACTTATTTGTGTGAGAGAGATCAACATAACAATAGCCCCTAATCCATTTCTATTCCTTGAGCCATCAAAGTACATACTCCATGTTCCATTCATATCATTGTTAGTCCCGATTAGATAAGAATCTTGAGCATCTTTCTCTATTATGCAATATGTACTAAGGCCTATCTCAAGAGTCTCTAACATAGGCTCAAACTGATATGCATTTTCCCACTTATCCAAGAAGAAATCAAGAATTTCCTCTATGGAAGTGGTAGGCTCATTTACTATGTCATTTTCATCCATCTCTAGAATAGGGCAATTCATGTTGATGGGATTGGGGGTATAAGATTTAGTGTGATGAAGGGCTTGAGGTTCTACTCTTATTGAGGCATTGGCTCCATATCTGGTCTTAAATGACATATATGACATATCAAAAGATATGAATCCACCAATTTGAGCAGTGAAGTCTCTTGAAAGATAGATAGCAAAATAGGGCTTGACTTCAGCAACAGATATGTCTTGAATCACAATGCAACCAGGGCATGCAAGTAGGGCCATCCCCACATTCCTAAGGATGCCTCCAATTTTGATAGTGCTACCATCTAATATAAACACATCCCTAACAATGGGCTCATATTTCATTCCTAAAGCATCAACAACACACCTAGGCATTACTGAGCTACTAGCCCCTGAATCTATCATGCAATTGTGGACTAGTTTACCCCCTATAATTAGAGAAACATAGAATGGAGGAGGTCTAACCTTTTTATTTGTCTCCACATCCCCTTCTGGTTGTACTAGACTTGTGGCACTCTCCATGGCAGATGGATGATCCTTGGGTTCAATCTTCTCTAATTCTTGTTGCAGCATCCTCTTTTGCATTGGTATGGTAGCAACAACATCCCACATAGAAATATTCACATTGGTCTTCTTCATTTTCTCTACCACACTGAATTGTGTATTAGGAAATTTGGTAGAAACTTTGGGAGCTGCACTTATAAGAGGTTGAGATGGGGCAACATAAGGATCACTTGCATCTTTCTTTCTAGAATCTTTCTTTTGCTGCTATGAAGCACTTGTTTGTTCATTTGTTGCATGTGCATGAGGTGTAGCACTTGAAGTTGAGGCCTTCTTAGGAGAAGGAGGGGCAACATGTTCCATAGCTCTCCTCTTACTTCTTGTGTTATGAGCAACAAAATCCTAGTTTACATTACAGTGCTCCCCAATTTGATGATTCATGAAAGAGCAATCATCATGTCCTTGAGTATATGAGGCCTCCTTGGGATGATCCTCCTTGTATGATTTCTTTGTTGTAGGTTCTTGGTCAGTTAGGGCCAAATAAGATTCGACCTTCTGGCACATGCAATAGGCATAAGAATAGTTGCATGAAGGACAGAAATCTTGATCTTGGGTTAAATTATTTTGAGGGACTATAGCTCTGTTCTGATTTGAGCTTGAAGTAGAAACATGACTATTTTTTTGACCCTGATCAAAAGAGCTATTCCACTGGTTAGGAGGCCTACCACCATTTGGAGCTTGATATTGCAATTGGAGAGGCTTGCCACCTTGAGCTTGATGCCTTTCTAAGGCCACCACTTTGTTACTCATTTTTTGTATTATAGAAAAACTATCCTCTAATCTCTTCCCTTGGTCTTTCAACTCCCTCCCCTGCTCTTCCAATTTTTTATCCAGGGTCTTCTCTCTTTTATCTATATTTAGCACTAGACCTTGGAGCATCTCTTTGATTTCATCTATCCCATTTGAGGATGCAAAAGCTTGAGGGACTGGGGAAAGGGCTTGTGATGTAGAAGTTGTAGGAAGAGGGGCTATTGCTGGTTGATGGTTGGGAACATCAGGAAAGAAAGGCATAGGGGGCCTTGGAGCCAACTTTCCTCCTTGTATCAAGATGTTCTTAACTTTTATGGCTATCTCATAAGCATTAGGCAAGGTATCTCCTCCCATAGTTTGGATTGTAGTGGCAATATCACTATTAAAATCTCTAAGGTGATGCAAGAAGGCATTACTAGGGGTAGGTTTCACTGTAGTAGGTATTCTATCCCATGTCTTTTGAAATCTATAGTTAAAATTAGTCATACATTCATGGGGGGCCCTTTTTATAGTAGTCAACTACTCTAAAAGTGACAGATAGTCACTTTTATCCTTAAAATGTTTGCACAATCCTACTCCTAGTCCATCCCAATCAGTTATAGAACCATGAGCTAAGCCTCTATACCACTGTAATGCTTTTCCTTTTAAAGATGAGGCTAGAAGTCTAACAGCAACATCATCCTCTGTGATACCATGAATATTACAAACATTTGTTACTTCTTGGATATGCTCTAAAGGGGAGATGGAAGTTTCACCAGTAAAATCGGGTATACTTTTTAGTGTGGATACTGGTATATCATGTCTTTGGGCTAACAATAGAGGACTTCTACCATTAAAGGTGGCAAAAGCATGAACTCTTGGCTGTGCCATGTAAACAAGTGTTCTATTGATGAGTGTTGATGGCAATCTGGGCTGAGTTCAAGCAGTAGGAGGAGTAGAGACAAATCTTATAGGTATATTAACTGTTATTACACCCCTAACTGGTGATAATGAAGTTCTAGTCCTCCCTCTTCTAGGATTTGAAAGAGAAAGCTCTTGATATTAAAATTTACCTCTAGAAGATGCCCTTGTTTCAGCTCTAGGCATGAATCACTGCAACTTTGGCCTGGAACTAGATTTGTTGATGATCAGAGTTGCCAAGTACTTTGAAGAATCGGCCTCTTGAAGGCTTGAATATTGAAACCAGGACTACCTCTTCAACATTAATCTCTAAAACTCTTTCTTCTTGACACCAGTAGACTTTAAATTTTGTTTGAAAAAGTGTTCCACCGAGCGTGCCAAAGATTGTTGTCACTTAGGTTTGTACCCTTGTCCAAGGCCTATGTGCAAGGACAACCTAGTGAAACATGGAAACAACCTCTAAGCTGTGGGACTTGAACTGTGAGGTTGAGTCTTCGGAGAAGGCCAATTTCCTCTTACTATCAAGGCACACCTATCTACTCTTGGAGAGGAAAAGGGAGAAGAAGAGCACGGAAGCAAATCTACGTAGTCTAATCTAAGGAGGTGATGCACCAAAATAGAGTGTTCAGACTTCATTTCTGCCCATATATGCACTACAAAACCAAGATAACATTCAAGAGACATACACGCAGACTTATGTCAATCAATAGCCACATACAGATTAGGAAACCAAACTGAATAACACAAGGAAAAGGATTTCACTTATACATTATCCAATAGGCCAAAAATAGATACAGTATGCAAGCCACAGATCTCAACAATACGCCAGTGAGAGGCAAGATGGATGCACATAAACATTGATGGCTGAAGGAGATGATACAAAATGTTATATAGCTCAGAGACAAAGGGAATTTTACACTGCAGACCTGTGAGCAGTAGCAGAGAAATTAGAAAAAGGAGTCCCCTTAGAAAAGATCACAAAATTGCCTTTATTGTTCAGGCGTAACTGAGTATTTTTGCATTACATTTACTTCTCACCTACTGGCATTAACTTCTCACCCTGAAAATCCAATCAAAGATATGGTTTGAACATAGTTTTGAATAGCAAAAAAATCTAATATTCCTCTAAGAAAGAGCCTAGAGAAGACAGAACGGCGCCAAAAAACATCCCTTGACATAGTAGATAGATCTATAATGGTGGTAGAATGTCCTTGTACTTTGCATTCACTTCTGAGTCGGTGACATTGATCAGAAGATCAAAATCTTGCAACAAAAAACCTGATTCATTATTTCTAGCTCATGAATCCGCAAGGTCAAAGCAAGTGAAATAGTTCCTTATGTGCCAATTAGGCCATGCGAGCCAATCATCTCTCTTTATTTTGCCACCTCCTCAAGGTGTCACGCGCTAACCATCCCTTACGTCGAACTGGGCACTATGTCGTTGTTGATATCTCTAACCACAGTGGTCACCAACCTGACTGCACCACCTTTCCACCACCTAGCCGCAATATTAAAACTTACTGCCATGTTGACTGCAATGATTGCAGTGGCTACTAGCCATTAACTATCAACCTAGTCTACTAGTGAGACACATGTTAGCAAGACACTATGTCACTATGGTAAAGATCGCACAACTTCACCATAGTGAGATGGCACCTCCCATTGATCTTCCTTGATCCGATGGAAAGCAAGATAGATACTGCCCTCTACCCCTCAATGTATCAATCAATGGGAATCGGCCACGTGCCAACCATCTATATTTCCTATGCCTTCAAACCTGGACCCACAAGGACACATGTCCTTTAGATGCCAACTCACTATCGTAAATTTTGTGCGGCTTATCCATAGCGTGATGGCACCTGCCATCGATCTCTGTAGATCTGATGGTGGAGATCTTAACCCTTTACTACACTGGCTATGTTGAAGATCCACTCCCATGATCCATCTATATTCTGACTTGGCATACGTGGTTGTTCCCCATTGGCCTGACGAAGCACCACCTTGGAGGGTCGTATTGCTTTGATCCATTGAGTATCCTTTGTCGTAGATGTGGCATGTTTTGATTTGTTAGCGTGGATTGAGGACCCCTCCAACTTGGGTAGATGAGGTACAAAATGGGACCCAACCACTTACCTAAAGCCCTCGCCGTGGTGACTTTCCATTGCTGCGAACCTTGCCCGCTGAAAGACATTTTTGTTGGGTGTTATGTCGCTATGAAGATTTTTTGGTCAACACATGATAGCGACATAGTGCCCATGGTGCCGTGGAATTATTTTGACCCCCCAAAACATGTTGCCCAGCCCGTTGGACCAACAAGACACGTGTCATCAGGATGCTATGTCGCGAACATAAATCTCGTGCAGCTTTCGATGGCGAGATAGCACCAACCATAGATCTGCCCTTGATCTCTTCAAATCTGATGAAGGAGAACTTGCGGGCCGCAAAAAATGTTATAATGTTCGAACCTTACGCATTAAAATAATATTAACTCTAGGAATTAGCCATTGAATGGGCTGTACGTTTGAAATTTGAATCTTGGTGGGGCGAACAAATGATAACAACTACCTCAAAAACCCACTTTCTGCATGCAAAAGCACAGATTTGGATTGGGATGGAAATATTTCATGAAAGGACAAAATCCTTCATTTAGCCAAACCCCTGCTCCGGCAAATTGTGGAATGCATATTTGAGTTGGTGGAGGAATCTATCTCATGGATGAATAATCCATGACTACTATTAAAATGAAACAAACATATTTTTGTGCACTTTTCACATAATGGAAGATTCTTAAAATCCATATGAGTTTGGAAAATCTTGCTCTCAATTTTTTTGATTTTATAATTATTTTGGAGTGGAATCCTTGATGAACTCAAATCAAAAGGGTGAGAAAAGTACCAAAGAAATCACTGAAATTTGGAAAACTTGAAATAATTCTAAAATTCGAATAAATAATAAAAAATCACCCAATTTCCCAAAAATTGAGAAATTGAAAAATGGAACTCAACACCTCAAAGTCCATGAATGCTACTTGTAGTTGAATTTATATTCAAAGGATGATTACATGAGGGTTAATGATATATTTTCCATGTGCATAGTAAGAACACTACAAAAAAGGCTACACATAAGATTGTTAGTGGGTGCAATGAAGTTGGTCAAAGAATATGGTGCTTGGTTCATTTAGTTTCCCACCTTTTCATACATCTGAGTTTAAGGATTCTCCATGGAGCCATACAATCTTCCCAGGTACCAAATGGACAACATGGTCTTGTTAGAGCTTACTCAACAACTTACAACCTATGACAAGATTTAGAAAGGGAAGAAGAAGCTAGGATTACAATTCCCAATTTCCATAGGAGAAGGGTAAACTCAGGTATGCCCATGTCTAAAGCCTGTAGAGAGATCATCAAATGAGCTCCACTTCTTCTGTCTTCCACTTTATCCAAAAAGGAATGATTTTGGTCCTTACAACAAGATCACATCAAAAGGAGGATCAAAGTACCAACACAAGGTTCACCTTGAAGACTTTTGGGAAAATGAGGTAGATGAGAATGAGATTAGGAAGAACATGCATTCAAGATTACCATTGAACATTATTAGAACATGCAACGTATTTAGGGTTCTTGATCAAATAGAGGAGGACACAAAAGTGATGCAAAAAGGATTAAATAGCTGAACCATATGATTGGAAGAGGAAACAAGTCATAGATCTAGAAACTCTTTCAAAGCCAGTCTTAGATTTTACAAGGTGGTGTATTGAGCATAAGCTTGAAAATTTAGTTGCACCAGCTAATGGATTCACATATATGTTGCTTGGTCATAGACCACTTAGGGATGAAAGATCAAGACCAATATTTGAGGGGACTATTGAGGAAAGGGGAACTCTATCTGAGGATGTAGGAACCAAGAAAGGGAAAGTGATACCTTGAGAAAAACATCTTAGGATTGAAGAATTCATCTAGGAACCTCAAAATAAGAAGCAGAAACATGGAAATGCTCTCTCTTCTTTGAGTCACACTCCGAGTGTTCAAGAGATAGAAACATTTGAAAGGTAGGATATAGGGACAAGTATAAGGAGATTTGAGTGAGAAGAAAATTTGGATAGGCCAATTCATGATAGACTAAGTATAAATGCCTATAAAAAGTCCATGCAATATATTGCTATAAAGGAAAGTCTCGCTACAATCTTAGAGCAAGAAATGATTAATGATGAAGATGGTCCACTAGAGAAAGAAACTCTAGTAGAAGCAATACATCCTTCAAATGTTGAAGTGATAGTTCCTAATATTACAGTGGAAAATCCAGGAGGTGAAGAGGAGATTGGCATCTGAGTAGTCCAAAGGAAAGAGCAATTGGTGATTCTAGGAGTCCAAATTATACCAATTCCAGATTGGTTGAGACAATGAATTTAATTGCTTCAACAAAGGGAGGTTGATCCAGAAATTGAATTATAGGAAAATTTGGACTAATCAAACCAATCAATCAAACAAGGTAAAGCAAAGAGATATACTAAATTCATTAGAGGAGAATTAGAATCTAGAGTCCTAAAAATTGTGACTCCCACGGTTGACAAAGGAAAAAATCAAATTGCTTCAGATGAATATCATGTTACAAAAATAAATCTTGGCCAGGCCTCTTGAGAGAAAATATTAGAAGAATTTGATAACTCTACATAGGCTTTGAAGCATAGGCTAAAGAAAGTGGAAGAAGGGTACGAAAAATAGGAAATAGAAATTAGGGCCTTATGTCAGTACATCAATGACTTATCTCATCTAGTAAGGGAGGAAGGTCCATCACTTGTCCCTCCAATTGGAGTTTCCATTGAAGTTGTAGGTGATATTTATAGAATCAAGCAGACTGATCAAGGTGCAAAAGTTTGTATCCAAGGAATCCAAGAGCTAGCCTTCAAACATGCGAAAGAATTAGCTCAAGTGCACAATAGGGCTTTAGCTTTATTCTCTAGGATCCAATGCATGGAGGAATCATGGGTGGATGGGCATAGTTACCAAGAGGACATGATTGCCAACATTCAACAACTGATGGTGACCCTAAAGAAAGAATTGATCGATAGTTAAGGTATTAGTGAGGGGGGTGTCTATGATTTTTTTCAATGGTATAGTGTAGTGATCAAAGCTAAGGAAATGTTTGAGAGCTTTACCATGGAATCTAGTCGATGGAAGAAGATTGCTGACACCATCAAGAAAGGAATATCAAACACAGTTGCATCCTTGTTATCACAGAGATTGGTGCAAGAAGAAATGAAAACTAATAATTTGAAAGTCAAGTTAGAGGAATTCATTCAACTAAATATCTATGAAAGAGATGATTTTGAGAAATTCTCCATTTTCTCAAATACAATGCACACTACTAATGGCTTATTACTAGATTGGGATGAAAGCTTGGGAAAAGAAAAAAGAGCAATTGTAGTTCTAAAATTCAAGCTAGAATCTGCACCAAGCATCAGTACAAAGGAGTTGGAAACAGTGTTAGATCAATTTTTCTCCTTCAGGTGAGGAAGTCAAGGATAAATTCATTTAATGCATAGTGGGCATTCTTAGGGCTCATTTATTACATTCCACTCCTTCCTAAATGAGCATGCATAGTGGAAATTTATTACCCACTTCACCAGTGGATTCCTTGTTGCATTAATGTTCATTCCTTTCCTTTTTCCTAACCCTAATTAGGGCTGATGTAGCATGATCCTGGCCATCAATTATTGTGATCATCTGGGGCACCTATTGTAATTGAGGACCTATATAAAGGCTTCATTTCTTATTTGTAAGTGGAGATTTTTATGAGATTATTGCTATGAGCTACTAAAATAATAAAGTTCTCATTGGATCTTGGTGAATACTTGATGTGTCTTAGTGCTTGCTTGTTCTCTTAAATTTCTTCAACTAGATTAAGTTTAGCCTAGTTAATGTGTGGTGACTACAATGAACAATATGATGGTGTATTGATGAATTCCTTTGGTTCATAGTTTTGATGTTTTAAAGATTCTAACTTGTCATGCAAAGTTAGCTTGATCGCCTTTAATGCATATGCTTAACTTCTATCATCGTATACATTGTTCTTTATGATGGCATATGTAGTGATATGAAAATATTTGGCATAACCCTTGAATATTGCACCAATTCACATGTAGTTGTAGTATAACTTGGTGAAGTAGAATTTGATAAATTGAGGAATTTTCCACTAGGGTAATATTTGTTGTTATCACTACCCTTAGAATTAGAATAGAATTCCTGAACCCTGTCTTATTGAATTTCTGCATATTTTGTGAAAACTCTAAAAAAGTACTTAATTTCAAAACCTTAAGATAGCTCCCACATCTAGTATGGCTTGAAATGAATCTGAATAAACACGTAAGGCCCTTGGTGATCATCAACAAACCACATCAACCACTGATCTTATCCACAGTTGAGACTTGAAATTAAAGGATCCTTGATGTCATCGTATGATCTTCTAGTAATCTTAGCATACACAAGACTTTATTCAAGAGAGGATAAGATATTTTGGTATTTTGTTCTACTATTTGGTGGGTCATAAAACACACATCAGCACATCCTAATGTAAAATTTGGGCAAACATTATTTCAAAAATTGAAGCCATACTTCATGAGGTCAAATAAAAACTTTGAAACATGTTGTTTTCATCATCATATTGAGTTTTATCTCCACTATCAATTATTTCAAAATTTTGTAGAAGAAACATATGGTTTTCATGATGCTCCTCCTATTAGGAAAAGTGAATTTATGTTATCCATTCTATATGAAAAAATAGATGATCCAATTGGTCAAATAAATTGCATCAAAGGATTATGCGAAACATGTGGTGAATTGGCTCTATTTCTTTTGAAAATTGAAATTATTGATGTAACAAAAAAATTGAATTGCAAAAGTTACAAGTATGTGAAGAATGAAAAAAAGTTGGGTAAATAGACAAAAAGGTTGGAATATATTGAAGAGGTGTTACCTATTGTAACACTTATGGATAGATTTAAGAATTTGATTCAACCTTATATTCGTCATGCATTTTTTGCAAAGTGGAAAACACAATAGTTTCAAACTTTCAGAGATAATTTTCCACTTGGAATGTTTGTATCAATTGTTGATTTCATAGAGAACTATTCCTTTGTTCATCATAAAGCAATTCAATTAGATTATTTCCTTTCTAAGTAGGTCACTATTATGGTGCAAGTTTGTTATAGACATGCATAGTTAGATTTGGATGGTGTTCAGAGTACAGTTCAAGCATGACTGATTAAAAGGGAATATCATTTTTTGTATAAGTGATAATAAAGAACATGACATTCACTATGTAAAACATTTCTTCAATATGTTATTTTCTTATTTGAAAGAAAGAGAGATAAATGTTGATAAACATTATGTTTGGTCTGATGGTTGTGTTGCATAGTTCAAATCATCTAGACAATTTTATGTATTATGTCTATATCATTGCAATGAGAATATAAAACACATATGGAATTTCTTCAAGAGTGGCCATGGAAAAGGTGAACATGATGGAGCTGGAGCTTGCATCAAATGTGCTCTATGAAAGTATCAAATGAATTATCAAGGAGTTCATGTAAATGATGCACATGATGATGTTGAATGGTGTAAGACACATTTTGTATTAGACAAGGTCAAGACATCATAAACAATGAGTCAACAGGTACCATATATAGTCCTTTGCGAGATAACAATTATGGATGTGTACATCTATTTAAATTTTATGCAATTAAGTTGTAAAATTTTATTGTTAAGTTTTATCTTTCAATTTGTTGAAGTTTAAAATTAATTTGTCCTTATTTTCAATTTAATGAACTTTTGGGTGTTAATAGAAAAAATATGCATGGTTGAAAGAGGATAGAAAAGAGACATTCCTTATATTCAGTCATGAGTATAGATAAGCACAATTGGACATTGAAGAAAGAGAATACTCATGTTTTTTGTGACAGTTGCATTGATGAAGACTATCAAGAATGCATCAATCAACCATGTGGATATAAATGTGTATAGATTTTGGTACCACTTAATGTTACCAATGCATTTGATAAAGATGATGAAAATTTTGATGATATTCCATTGATTTCTAATTATTATAATCATATCTCTGGATTGGTAAAAGTGGGTAAGTATCATAAAATTTAATCTCAACTTGTTATTTAATTATCAATTTGAACTATCTTATATATATATATATATATATATATTGTACACATGTATGTATACTTGTTATGTAGGAGATGTCTTTGTAGTGATTGCTAAGCCTAGAAATGATGAAGGTGTCAGTTATTATTTATTGCAATGTATTACAGAGAGGACAAAGTTATATGATCTTGAATCAAGTGATGGAATGTTGTTCCCCATAGGTATTATACATACATGTGTGCATGTACATATAAGAAAAATATATATATATCTAGGTAACTTTATACCTATCAAATTTTAAAATATTTAAATTTGTGGTGCAGGTTCTATTGTGATGGAGGGAACATATCTAAAGCAAGACAAAATAGTCCAACATGAAATACACTTTTTTTATTATCAACCTGAGAACAAGGTTTTACATTACAACCATTTGGTTGTTGCTACCAGGCTTTGTCTACATCTAGTCAAATTTAAGCATGTACTTCACAAGTGGAGACTAGACAGTGAAGATCATGAGGAGATATTACATGTTATAAGTGTACATCATGGTTGAACCAACCTCTAAGATTTATTTTATAATAATTTGAATTAATTTAAAGTTGTTAGTTTACTGTACAGGGTCATAAATCTTAGTTTGTTAGTTTATTAATGTGTTTATAAATGTATATATTTTAATAATATTAATTACCATGGATGAATTTAATAATAATAGCTTGATATAAATAGGAAATACAAGTTGGAACTTACACAATCATTAGGCAGGTATGTATCAAAGATAATTTAATATGCTAGAATTCTTAAATATCACCTTCTTTTCAAACTATTGAATTTCATCTTGAATTAAATGTGTTTTAAATTGTATGATCATACTCTTAGTTATCATTAGTTTATTAAAAAACTATATAAATTAATAATATTAATTGTACCATGGAAGAATTTAATAATAACAACTTGATATAAATAGGCAATACAAGTTAGTTGGAACTTACACAATCATTAGATAGATATGTATCAAAGATAATTTAATATGTTAGAATTCTTAACTATCAATTTCTTTTCAAACTATTGAAGTTCATCTTGAATTAAATGTGTTTTTAATTGTAAGATCATAGTCTTATTTATCTTTAATTTATTAAAAAACTAAATAAATTAATAATATTAATTGTACCATGGATGAGTTTAATAATAACTTGAACTAAATAGGCTTGATCTGTGTAAGTTAGTTGGAACTTATAGTAATCATTAGATAGATATGTATCAAAGATAATTTAATATGTTATCTAAATTCTTTTATCAACTTCTTTTCAAACTATCGAATTTCATCTTGAATTAAATGTGTTTTTAAAATTGTATGATCACACTCTTAGTTATCATTAGTTTATTAAAAGGCTATGTATTAATGTTAGTTTATTGCAGGGTCATACACTTAATTTATTAGTTTATTATTGTGTTTTTAAATATTATATTTTGTAAAAAAAAAAAATTAAAATAATGTATTGACTAACCTAATTACCATATTTTTATCCATATAAAACTAATATTTATCTTTAGCCCTACTAATTGATAATTTAACAAATATGTATCCTTCTAACTTCCTACCAATTGACTTAACAAATTTGATTATTTGATTATTTTATTCTGATTGTAGTAAAATCTAAAATCTAAATTTTAAATATGTTCACAATAAAGGTTTATAATGATCACAATAAAATCTAAATTTTAAAATCTGTAATCTAATTGATGAAGAATGGTTCTACTAAAATTAAAATTAAAACAAATACTTGTATGTCTCAAGAATAAACATCTACATCTAATATCTAGATATTGAAATGTATACATATGTTAACTGTAAGTCTCAAATAAACATGTATACATGTAGCAAAATATAAGAAGTCATATACATGTGACCATCCAACTACTGAAGTACTAAATAGTCAAATAAATAGTGAAACATGTATGTATGTCATCGAGGTATTAAAATACATGAGTATGTAAGTCTCTAGAATATATAAAAAGTCTACAATAAATAAATGCATCAATATATATAAATCTACTACTACTAGAGGCACCCCTCAAGATGCATACAAACAAAATGACCCTCTCATCAAGTCTCATGTACATCCAGTGGGTGAGGTGCATCAGTTGAGTCCTACAAATATATATACATTAGAACTATCTGAACATATATATACACACACACGTGTGTACATTCAAATTAAATATGAGTATATATATCTAGTTCAAAACATAAATAAATTTACAAAATATTTAAAACTTGTACTTGAGAACTATTGGGTGCCTCAATAGAATCATCTCTCTGATATACATGCCTTGACCCAACACTAGATGTAATCGTCTGCTCAGCGACCTATGCCTACATGATTTATTGTAGTTCTTAAATTAAATATCTATTTGAGCTGAATTTTTGAATTTCATATATTTAAATTTAAAAATAAATTTTATACACACACATGCACACCTAGGTCTCTAAAGGTGGAGAATGATCAACAGACTCCATTGTATCATCTATCAATGCAACTCTACTATCTAAAACATCAATGCATCCTCTTACTCTAGTATCATCTCTTGAAACTCTAACATCTATTGAACCATCCTCAGCACCAAAATCTCCAACTACTAGTAATGATGAGTGAAGTGGACTATGTAACTGGCTAGGTAATGGTGTAGAATAGTGTTGGGTTAAAATAACATGTCCATGTACAATAATAATCCCATGCTTGGACTAGTATCAATCTTAGGTAACCCTTGTAATTTCTCATCAAAATCATGAAGACCCTTAGTTGTGATCCTATCATCTCCAACTTGTATACCCAAGTGATCTGTAGAGTATCATGAGCCTGGTGTAGAGTGTTGTGAGCTATGTTGTGTGGTGACTATCACTAGTATGGTCTTTGGCTATGGAACTATGGGGATCTAATGGTGTCTAATGGCATCCATTACTAAGTGAACTAGAATCCCCTGTGCATCAAAAATATAACTGATACTTTGCAATAGGACCTCCAAAAAATACAACACTAAATCCATATGCATGTGCTATCTTGAAAGAGCATGAACTTCATCTAGTATTGGTAGTCTAGTAGCTCTATATGCTTCATCAGAGGAGGTGCCTAAAGCGCTACTAGATGCCTTTGAAGATGGTCAACTTGGACAACTCTATCGAGTGTGAATATAATGACCAAGAGAATCAGATGTGATACTAGCAACTGAAGATGTAACATGTCCAACACTGTCAAATGCTCAATGAAAACTCTATCTACAATAGGCACTAGTGTTGGAGTCATTAGAGGAAGTCTCTATACAAAAAACTATCTCACATATGGATGTTGTAGACATTATGCACTACAATACTAGTCACAATCTACTATATAACCATTCTCCCATCTACAATAATCTAGAATGTCTAAGTAATTGAGTTTGAGTCCCATGTGAAACTCAACATATAACTACTGTGCAAAATAAAGAGGTATCTAGTCATTATTAGGATAATGACCATGTGCAGCTAAAAAAAAAGGATAGATCATACTAGTAGTAATATGATCTCTACATCATGTGACACAATAGTCTATCAGCCTACCCTATGTACCCTCATATGATAGAAAGAGATCTTGTTTGATGATGTCTTTCAGGGCCACCCTCTTGACGTCATCAAAAGATACATCTCTAAAAATCTCATCTCTAATCTCTCTAGACATGGTAGCTAATATGTCGAGGGTAAATGAATGGTGAGCTCTAAATCTAGTAGTTAGATCCTATAAACTCCTACGTATGGTAGCACATATGTCTCTATATAGAACATCACCTAGAGAGAAAAATATGGAATATTGTAATCTAGTCACCTGCTACTCTGCAAATGCAAATAATGCATCAATATTGAGCCATGGATGTGGCAAAGTAGGACCTCCAATAGGAGCTGTAGGTGCAAGACCTGCAACAGGAGTGACACCAAGAGCCATGGCAGGACCTATGCCACCTAGAGCTACACCAAGAGCCACACCATGAGCCACAACATGAGCATCACCACAAGCCACAACATGAGCCATAGCATGAGCCCCACCATGAGCAACATGATGCACTATATGAGGAGCTACAATAGGAACTACATTAGGTTCTGCAACAAGAATTGCATGAAGTGTTGTAGTAGGAACTGTGTACATCAGGAGCTACAATAGGAGTCACAATAGGAGGAGTCATAACAAAAGCCTCATCAATGCCCTTAGGATGATAAGCAAGATAATCGTATGAAGCCATATATATACAATGATGGAGCTAATTTATATAAAATTTGCAAATTTTATATAATACATACATAGAACATGTCCACATGTCTCTCTAAGTCTAGTACACACAATTTTTTTACATAAGTTAAAAGATATATGTAATCATGTACATCACATGTCTAGAGATAATATATAACATACATATCAATAAAATTTATAAGATCATATGTACGAGACTTATTGTTAGCATTAGAGTTAAAGGGAACTTAAGTTTTCAAAACTTTAGGAATTAAATATTAGTACCTAGGTTTGACTTAAAGGGTTCACTTGAGTTAGATTAGGGTAATGATTATGGTTTCATTTAGATTAAAGGGTTTGATCAGGGTTTTATTTCTAGTGTTAAATAGTTAGATTAGGGTTCAATGAGTTATATTAGGGTTTGATTATGATTTCATTTAGATTAAAAAGGGTTTGATTTTTTAGTTCTGGATTACATTAGAGTTTGAGTTAAAGAAAATAGGGTTTGAGTTTTAAGACAAGATTGTTTAACATTAGATTTAGTTTGAGAACTTTATAAAAACTAGGATTTGAGTTTCTAGTGAGGATTAAATAAAGGGTTTGATTATAGTTTAAATGGTTTAGATTAAAGGGTTTTCTAGAAGTTAAAGATTACCTCATGATTTTAGGGTTTGATAAATAGAGATATCTAAGGGTTTGGTTAGGGTTTGATTTATAGGGAGCTTATGTGGTTAGATTAGGGTTTGTGTTAAATTATGGTTTGATTAGGATTTCATTCTAGGGTTTGAGTTAGGGTAACTTGATTTAGATTAGGGTTTGAGTAAATATTAGGGTTTAAGTTTTCATTTAGGAAATTAGATCCAAGGGTTTGATTATGTGATTTGATTTCTAGATTAGGGTACATACATGTGATTAGGGTTTGATTTAGATTAGGGTTTGTTTAGGCTTTGATTTATAGGGTTACAGTTAGATTCTAGGGTTTGTGCTAGATTACCGTTTGATTCTATGATTTCATTTAGATTAGGGTTTGAGTATACATTTAGGATTAGATTATTTAAGGGTTTTAGTTCTCAATAAAGATTAGATTACAACGTTTGAGTTAAGGTTTGGTTATGGTTTGATTTAGATATATAGGGAACATTTATTTAAAGATTAAAGGGTTTTAGTTTGATTAGGTTTTGGTTACGATTTGATTTCTACACTTATGATCTTAGATTATGTTTCATGATTAGGGTTTGAGTCTAAGATCTAAGGGTTTTGGTTAAATTTAGTTAGGATTAGATTAGGGTTACAGTTCTACCTAGGGTTACATTAGCTTGTTTCAGTTATGAAACTCTCGGGTTAGATTAGGGTTAAAGAGTTTTCAAGTTAGGGTTAGAGTTTGAGTTAAGGTTAGAAATTAGGGTTAGAGTTTGAGTTAGGGTAAGGGTTATGGTTAGTGTTATTTTTTACGGTTATAGTTAGTGTTAGGGATATGGAGATCTAGTTTGTTCTAATATTTATAAATTTTCTACACTTTTTTATTTATTTTTTTAATGCTTTTCTAATATAAAATGTTTTTTCTAATATCTTCTAATGTTATATGCTAATTTATTTTCTTTAATGTTAAATACTAATATTTCCTAATGTTATAATACTAATTTATTTTCTAATATTGTAGATTAACATTTTTAAATATTTCACTTAGTAATGTTTTCCTAATAGTTCTACACTATTGTTTTTAAATCTTTTTATACTATTTTTCCAATATTTTCTAATTTTCAAGACTAATATTTAAAAAAATATTTTCTAATATTTTCTAATGTTTTTTTCTAATATTTTTCCAATATTTAAAAATGTAATGTTTTTTCCTAATATTTTTATAATAAAACTAATATTTTTCTAAATTTTATTTTTTATTATTCTAAACTATTGTTTTTTAATATTTTATAATATTTTTCTAATATTTTCTCATAGTTTTCTAATACTTTCACAACTAATATTTTTAAATATATTTTCTAATATTTAAATGTAATGACTTTTCTAATGTTTTACTAATAAAAACTCATATTTAAATGTAATGTTTTTTCTAATATTTTTATGTAATGTTTTTTCTAATGTTTTATATTTTATATTAATTTTTGAAAAATATTTTCTAATATTTTTCTAATATTCTAAACTATTGCTTTTCTAGTATTTATCTTATTTAACACTAATTTTTTTCTAAATTTATTTTCTAATGCTATATTAATATTTTTCTAATATGTAACTAATATATACAAAAATTTATAAATGTTAAATTAATAGAATTAAGTAACATAAATATATATTAAAAATATTAAATTAATATGAAAATATACTTTGAAAACATAATAAATATTTAAATAATAACATATAAACATACACGAAATAACACAATGATGAGAATCTAGAGGAGAATGAGGGAAGATGATGCAATAGGCTAACCAATCAAGCACATTCACTCCAACAACCAAATTGAAATCACACATCATAAAAACAGGTGAAAAAACAACATTTTTAAAAGCGAAATTGCTGCAAAATATGTTCGAGCAAACATATTAATGAGTTATCTTCACCTGAACATACCTCATATATATATCAATTATGTTCGTGTGAACATATATTGTAATTATGTTCACACAAACACAATTATAATGTTCGTGCAAACATATGATAAATCTGATATGTAGATTTTGCCATTTTTCTCGATTTCCTTTGTCCCACAAAAGTGGAACCCATTATTATGTGTTCACCCCTTTAGGTGACACTAAAAAATCGACATTTTAATAATTTTTTCAGACAATAATCCTATAATTATTCATAATAATAGTATTAAAAGGGTATTTGGAAATATACAAGGATAAGATTTATATTGGCATTCCCAAAATTGAAATATGTTTAGGTAAATCCTTTTATCTTACCTATTAAATTATCATCATATCTTATGAGTGGCTTCAATTGATCATCCATTAAGATATACAAAAGGTTCTCATCCTCTTCATCAAGTGCATATACATTCTATTCAACCCCATGAAAAGAGTATAACCTATGATAGAAAGGGAAATAAATGAATTTTTTCCTCACCCCAAATTAGATCTTTTCACCCATAGAGCCAAGCCCCTCTAACTAGATCTACATTAGCTTGGATATAGATATCTAGGGAATATTTTATCCTTATAAGATATGGGATTGGCTCAACTCATAATCTATATGGCTCATCTTCATAAGAATTACTTGAAACCTCAACATAAACCTCATATCTATGTAGTATTACAAATAGAGAGGAATGTAGTATAATTTTTTGGAAATGGAAAATAAGGGTTAAAACCATTATAATCTATTAAACATAACTATACACTCATCTAAAATACAACTGGTGACACAGCACACTCAAAAACATGAGAAGCTCTTTTTAAAGTAATCACAAACAAGAAGAAAAAACCCCTAATGAGAAAATAGGTCATGAGAAGGGCTTTGTCATATCAAAAGACCATTTCCTCCTTTTGGTCCACTGTGACATCTCCCTTCCTTAGGATTTCCACCTTTATTTTCATCTCTACCTTCATTACAACTTAATTTTCTAGGACATCCACCTACACTCATCTTATTTCTAGAAATGCCTTCCCCTTCTCCTACATCATTGATATTGCAACACAAGATTATTAAGAAAATTTATTTTAATTGTACTTAACAATTTCATGTACCAAATATTAATTTTCATAATAGTTAGGAGTACTAATTATTAACATTATATATATACAAAAAAAAAATATTTTTATAAATTTCTACAACCTACTTATGGATAGATTACCACAATTTATGCAACATAAACACATAGAATGTGAGAGTATGTGCATAATGGGAATGTTGAAAAGACATTACCAAATTTATTTTATGAAATATTAATTAATAAAATGTTAAATTATATAGCATGAAATAAAGAAAATAGTACTTTAAGATACCTAAGAAAATCCTCTCTCTCTCTCTCTCTCTCTCTCTCACACACACACACACACACACACATACACACACACACACACACACACACACACACACACACACACACACACACACACACACACACACACACACACACACACACACACAAACACACACACACATTTTCATATAACTTATTTAAAAATAATAATTTATATTTTAAATATTTTGTATATATTTTTGTTTTTTCCTTGCTAAACTAGTTAGTGTTTTCATTGTTTCTTTTGTATGTTTATCATTTCCTTATCTTCATTTTCCATTTTCCTCACTTTGTTATTTTCCATTGCTAATTTTTTATTTTAACTTTTATTATCTTTTTAAAATTATTTTAAAAGGTTACTTTTTATTTTTTCTTCATTTTATTTTTAAAATTTGACTTAATTTAATTTTTAAATTTGTTTCATTTTTTTATTGGTAATATGTGCAAGGACAAATAATAGTACATACAAATATAATAATCCATTTCAATAAGGTACCCATAACGAAGAGATGGGGATAGGAATCTCCAGTTTCACCCTTACATGCTTGAATTCATTAGGAAATAGTAGCTCTCCTATATGTTGAGATCCTTGTTAAGACTAACTAGCAATTTCTTTCAGAAGTGTATTATCCTTTCCTACAATTCATGCCCATCAAACATTACCTAATATATTGTATTAGTCCCCATAAATATTATTATTTCTTTAGGTTATCCTTGGTTCTTCTTATAAAAAGAACCAAATTATTCATATGTAAATCACATTGAAAATATATTATTACTAAATAAAAAGTATCCCTTAATTTAATAAAAATACTTATACAAGGAAGCCTAAAGATCAATAGTTATGTAACTGTCTTATAGTCGTACATGATCAATTAGATAAAATTTTAATTATAAATTCAAGATTTCTAAACTCATTTATTCAAAACTAGTTAAGTTTTAAACAATATAAATTGATATAAATATTGTACAAGACAAATATATAGTAACAATCACTTCCAATCAAATCATCCAATTAAACATTATTTTCTCATTAAGTTACATCTCAAAGTTTGGATCCCATATTATGGTGATGGGGTTACACCATAATCTAAAAGCTCATTAAAAGGGTCATTGGGTTTAATAAGTTACTCAATGGTAATGTTTTATAAGTTTTCCCATTAACCTATTGATCCCTAGGGTATGTTCTCTATTAGTGTCAAACACTTAGCCATTCATTAGGCATAGTTGGTTGGTCATCACTACAATTGAGCCATCCTACTAAGGTCGAGCTATGTATAGAAGACTTGTATGAAGTTTAAGTAAAGATGAGGAATTACTATTATTGAGAAATTTTATGATCATCGAGTAATCTAACACATGTTGGGTGAGATAGAACATAGTCTATATCAAGCATCTAGAAGTTGAGCTGCATAGTATGAGCCAATAAGATAGAGACCAAGTGATAACATGAACATTGGACACAACTAGGCATCAAAATGTTCATATGGAGAATAAACTCATTTTGACATGTAATTGTTTGAAATGACATAAATATTGAGGTAAACCATTTTTAGCCAACTTAAATGCATGTTTTAATGATTGAGGAGTCAATCATGGAAATGATTACACATTTTGTTATGGGTCATTGATCTTTATGCAAGGTGATTAGTGAATCAGAGAAATGGAAGGATTAAGCTAGAAAAGTGAGGGATCTAGATTATTGATTTTGATATGGAAACTATTACAAATGGTTATAAAAGGAGGATCCAAACCCTTATTTCATAAGCATGAGTATGCAAGAGAAGAAAAGTTTGGATGCTAGAAGGGTAAATGCAAGAAGTTGAGTAACAAAACTATGGAAATCTTTGAGGAAAAAATATTTTAGCTAGAAATGGGTACATGCTATAGGCTTAGATGCATGGTCCTAAATTCAAAAAATAACTACACATTTATTTTTTTTCAAAATAGTTTTCCGTTTCAAAATTGGTACCTATTATTTTTTAAATGGGTACCCATTATTTTAAAAATGTGTAGTCATTTCAAAACATGTAACTATTTCTTTAAAAAAATAAAAAATAAACAACTTTTATTTCCTAAAACATCATTTTTACCGACTATTAGAAATGGGCACCCATTTTAAAACGTGTACCCATTTCTTAAAATTTACTTTTCATAGGCCATGGGTTGCATTGATTTTTGGCTTGGGATAGGCTTGGTAGGAGCAAGCCTATGCTTGTGCTAGCAAAAAAATAGGCAAGGCACAAGAACATGAAATTTATGCCTTGGAAATTTTTGGTGAACCTTTCAATTAATTTTTTTGAAAACCCATTACAGTTCTATGTGTAGATTTTAAAAATATAAATTTTATAGTGATATGATTTATTCTAGTATTCTTGTAATATTTATTAAGCCAAATTGGTACCTAGAATTTAAATATGGTTAGGTAAAATTTTAATAATTTTTTAATTTTCTATTTAAAAAAAAATGAATTATGTCATCCATATATAGGATGTATTTAAATATTATTTTAAAAAATGAAAAAGGTGAATTTTTGTTCAAATTATTATGGTTGTACACTAGAGGGTTTCAAAATCCACTTTATGGTCAAATAGAAAGTTGGAAAAAAAATATTCAATAAAAAAATAAAGAAAAACATTCTCATAAATTTTTGGTGTGTTAGGTACCTTTCCCTAAGAGGAATTGCAAAAATTCATAGGTAGTCATACACATGTGTGGTATGATCCTAAAATAGGCATTTTGATAAAGTAGTTTTTGACATACCTACCAAAATGCAATTTATACCATGTGGGTATTCCAACAAATTACATATTTAAAAGCTAGACTCTGAGCATTACATTTTCTATTAGTGAAGTATATTCTTGAATTTTGACATCAAGCATAGGAAATTTAAGAAATAGGAAAAAAAAAACTTTTCAAGTTCTTGCGCCCACCTAGAAGCTAAGTGTGAAGGAAATCATAAAGAGAAATCGAGGAGGGTAGTGAAGGGAAGAATATAGATATATCAAATTAGAGTTTAGATCAATGTTTGAAAAGAGAATATTAGTCATTTGGATTTTAAGTGTAAACCAAAGGATCATTTACTAATACATTCTAGAAAGTATTTGAAGGTAAATTTCTTAACAAGTTGTTCCTAAAAGACCTTTGTAAATCTCCTAACAAAGTGCATGCTTAGTTGTAAGTTTAAATCCTTTAATCAAGGTAGATTGAAAAGGTTTGTAATTTCTTCATAGGGAAAAATCCTCATAGGGTAGATCATCAAAAGTGATCAAAATTGTAAACATAATGGGAGGATTATATTGCTGAAGTAGTGAATATTTGTGGGTTTCATCTACACACTAGTTTTACTCTCATCTTGGAGGGTTTCTAAGTAACCGAAATATTTTTGTTAAGTGTTGGTCATTTGTTTACATACTTCATGGATGCGATTAGCTATTATATCTAATACAACATTGTAATTTATTTTCAAATTTTAATGTGATTTATGATATTGTTGTTAGAAGGATTAGAGGTGAAGTTATCCAATTTGATATTTGTTTTGAAGGGTAAAAATTTTATAGATCTTGATTCACCCTCCACCCAGTATCTAATTTTCCCAATAGACTTCCAAAAATTAGTATCAGGGCATTATTCTCTTCCCAGAAGTCTAACCACTTAAGATTCAAGATCTTGGAGATGGAGACCAATAAGTTGGGAAATATTATTGAGAATTAGAAGTTTGACATGCAGTAGAACAAATTGAAGCAACAAGAGAAGAGCTAAAGAAATCCTTAAAGAGAAGAAAGGAGATGGAAATCCAATAGAATGATACACAATATAAAAAGGAAGACACTAAAAGTCTACTTGATGATGAAAATTTCAATGAAAGTGATGCAACAATAGAAGATCTATTGACGAGGAACAACAAATTGAATGAAGAGATAAGAGGACTAAAGAAAGAACTTGAAATACAATCAATAAGACTATGTGAAGTGACCAAATAGAAAAAGAAAGATTAAGATTAGATAATGGCTTATGGAGATATGAGAAAAATGAATACAAGGCATGATGAAAGGGCATCTTATGTGTAGAAATACACACACACACACACAAGATATTTGACATGCCTAATCAACTGCTAAGTGTAAATTAAGAGCTTAATAGGAAAGATGTGGAGATTTCAAATCTTAGACTAGGAAATTATCATCTGAGGAACGAGTTGAGATTTGAAAAGTAATTCATTAAAAGATTAAATAAACCCAAAGAAGCTATGAGATAATATAAAAAAATGATGAGGTCATAGAGAAGACCACATGATATATCTAGACTAGGCTATACCAAGCACCTATCATCTACTAAGGAAAGAGAATCATCGAAGAGTGGAGAACAAAATAATGCAAAGACAAAAAAATAAATTAAAAAAATCTACATGTTATTACTATGGAAAACCAAATCATTGGAAAAAATTTTACAGAAGAAATATTGTTAAGAAAATTCCCAAATTTAATGGATATTGTTATAATTGAAAGAATAAAGGATATCAAGATAACAAGTGTAGATCATAAGGTAACAATGCACTAGTTGCACCTAGATTCAAAGGATACTCCTATAATTGTTAGAAGTATGGGCATAGAGCTCAAGAATGTAGATCAAAGGTAAAATCTAACTGGATACCAAAGAAGTAAGGAAATCTACCTAAGGTAATTCATACTATTGGGATTATAATGCATGGTAAAATTTTCATTAGTGTGGTAAGTATGCTCATATTGTAGAAAATTACATTAAGACACATTTTTAGAGGTAATCAAAGAGTTGGATGAATGACAATATAGTTTGTTATAGATGTCATAAGATTTCTCATCTAACAACAAACTATAGAAGTCAAGCACCAACACCTAACAATAAACACAATAAAAGGAAGAAAAATTGTGAATACTAAACAAGTGAAGAACAAAATTAATCAAACATGAAGAAAGAAGGAGGAAGGTAGTAATGGTATGTCAGGAATCATATTTCAAATGATACATTATACATTTTTTCCTAATATGTGATGTGGTGAAGTCCATATCTATATGAGACAAGATGCAGTAGGACACATCTAGAGTGTGAATTGAGCAAAGAACATATATAAGTTAAGTTGATGAGTAGTTGGTGCCAAACATTAGTATTAATATTAGTTGTGACTGAGTTATAGTGTGGATCTAACTTCCATATTGATCAGGATGATGCGTTTATTGAACTAGTGAATAGAATTATAAAGCTGAGTTGTCTTATGCAAGCCAAGACAATTGTCATACATTTTTCATTTACCTACTAAAGTAGAGAGCATTAAATAAATAAACATTTTGATCATTTGAAGATATTTAGATAATTTTTTGAGTTTATTTTAACTCACTGTCCTATTGAATTCTTAGAGTGAAGAGCAAGAGGATTTCAAGGAGTGATATGTGTGAACTAAAAAAAGATTCTAGTGTGTGCCATCAATCAAAACTTATAAGTGTACAAAGATACATCAAACTAAGTTGAAAAATTTGAGAAATTATTTGAAGTCCAAAACCCTAGTTTTCAAAAAGCATCATATGCGTCTGCAAGTGAGAAGAGGGAGGAATTGAAGGGAAATAATACAAAAATTGTCTGCAATAATGTATGCCCTCCTCCAAAATTTAAGGCATATCTAGAGATTGTGATGACTAGAGATTCATCTAGAGTGTTGCCTTCAATTCCAGCCCATTTAATCATGGTGCACAATGTAAGGTCATGATACATGTGAAATTTTGGCAAAATTGGTGACTTTCAATTGAGAAACGCATATGAGAAGCTATGCAAAAATGGAGTACTGAAGGATGAAAAAAATGTTATGGCTAAGAAATGGTTAATTCATTACCTATCATTCCCTAAAGTGTTCAAGGTTGAATGGATTAATATTTTTTTGAACAAGTTTCATTATATTAACTTGTGGCTAGAGAATGGACTAGTTAAAATCACAAAATTGATCATACATCATGTAATTGGTTATCTGACTATTGACCAAGTTAAAAATATTTATTGTCAAGAAAGAAACATGATTGAAGACCTTACAAAGGAAAAGTAGAATGGCCAAGATGTTGACATGGGATATAAACTAGTCAAGAAGGACCATATATATGACTTGGTTGAGCTTCAATTGATACATCTTGTAGAAAACCTTGGAGCAATCAGAAAAGCCAAGAACACCTCATGTAAATTTAGCTCTCTCATATTATGTATATTGTTTTTTGATCAAAACTCTTTTACCATGATTAGAGATGTAGTATGCGACAAGGATAGAGTATTGACCAACTCATTGTGGATGACACATTTGTGGATAACACATTTCCTACCCCTATAAGGATCAAGCCACTAAAGCAAGTAAAATATTCATAAGAATTATGATCTTTCTTTTATTCCACATTGAAAATACCATTTCCTATTTATGGAATATAAATAGAACTAGAAAATTTAAAAAAAAAAAGGCACTACTTTTGGTTATATGTCACCCATATGTTTTGCAACATAAGAATTATATGGATTTAAAAATATTTTGTAAAAGACCTTTGGTTGGAATCTTGTGCGGGGTGCTAATATGGTATTTCATTTAGTTAAAAACTTTCTTGATGGCCATAGTGATTTGGTTTCAAGCATGGCAGAAAGTTCTTCTCATTATATGTAGTTATCCTCAAAGTTACCACATCATTGGGGGCTGGCTACTTCTCCATTTGATTCATGGCTTGTTACAAAGGGAATCACAACATGCACATGTATGGAGCAAGCACACAACATTGCTTCTTCTTTTTTTTATTACTATAGAGATATTAGTTATAACACAAACCTTGTGAAAATGGAAAATACCAAAACTTTTAGGTTAGGATGGAGCAAGCATTGTCAACAATTACTAAATTGGCAAGACAAATGCTTTGCATTTTAGTCCCTATAAAGTTATACTACATGCTTTTGTTGTGATGTAGAGCCTAATTAGGTTAGAAGGTTTATTCAACACACTTTTCTCCCCATATTATTTCTATAGGGGTTTGGGGATATGAACCCCAAGATGGGGTCAAGGGACAGTGCCCTTGTGGGGTCCAAGGGTAGTGCCCCCAAAGCCAAATATGTGCTTATTTTGTAAAAGGCATCAGCTACTATTTTTTCCATTAGATGACTTATTCAAGCCCTAATTTTGTATGCAGCTAAAGATTGTATAAAAAGGATTATGATTAGGGATTCATAATGTAATGGTGATATTGTAGCTTCATGTAGCAGTATTGAGCTATAAGGGTTTATGGATTGTAATCACTAGATTATAATAATATTGGACTTGTTGTTGGTGGATGTAGCCTAGGAATTGGGTGGACCTCGTTAGATCTTGGTTCTTGTATTCTCTTTTATGCTATCTACTATTTTGTGGCATTTTTTATATTTGCATGTAATTGTTATTTCTCTATAAGGTTAATCCTTACAACTGGTATTAGAGCTAGATAGTCATCATTATTTTTAGCTAGAGTGTCATCATTTTTTATAGCCAGACTCTCATCATTTTTTTTAGCAATCCTCTATAGGAAGGTCTTACGATTAATTAGGGATCTCATAGTTGATTAGGAATCTCACGGTTGAGTAGGAGCAATGGAAGGTGAGAGTAAGTTGAGGGTTGACAAGTTTAATGGAAAAAATGATAAAGAGAGGAAATAATTCTAGAAATCATAGGAAATCAAGAGGAAAGTCAAAGGGAAAGAGATCTCAATCTAAAGGACTGAGAGATTGTTGGTAGTGTGATAAACTAGGGCAACAGAAGAAAGATTGTTGGACTCAAAAGAATAATGAAGGAGATAACCTAGAAGGGAACAAGGAGGAAAATGGGGTAAGCAACAAATCCAAAGAGGATGATTTTCTTCTTTCTTTAGAAAGTGTTGATGATTCATGGGTTTTAGATTCTAAAGCTTCATTTCATGCTACATCTCATAGAGATTATTTTATTAATTATTTCCAACGGGATTTTTGGCTCATTTATTTGGGGGATAATGAACCCTATTAGATTGTGTTGGAAATTCTTTAGAATAACTTAGGAGGGGGATGAATCAGTTATTCAAGGTCAAAATATCTTATTCAAACTTTTCACTATGTATGGTTAGCCCCAAGCTTTAACTTTTCTAACCAACAAGTTACTGTATACCAACATGCCAGCGTAACACATAAAAGATCAACACATAACATAGTGATCTATGTGGAAACCCAATTTGGGAAAAACCACTAGTAAAATGCTACTCAATTCTCACTCTTCTAAAATGATACCGTGTGAAAGGCCTGCCCTATTAAAGGCTTACAATACACTATTAAATGTGACCTTGTTAGAGAATTTAACCACCTTGTTAGAAGTGGGCCTTGTTAGAGGACTTTAGAATATTCACTTGGAATGCCACCTTGTTAAAGGATTTACAAATAGCTATTAGTCCAACCTAAGTCCATAGGATTTTCCTTCTATCCTAACTGATATAATTGTTAGAGAGTAACAATTAGGGATTTTGACCTGATTATAGAATACAACTTAACTTGCAGATCTCAGATAACTTCTTAGCTCATACCATTGCTTGGCTTTCAATCTCTACAACTTTGACAGCTTGCCCTCCTTTCAAGCTTAGTCTCCATGAGTCTCCATACTCAGTGTATGAGTGCAATCATGTCTTCTTGATCACTTGTAGAAGTAGAGCAGCTGTGCTCTTCCTTCTCCTAGATACCTTCTCCTTAATACCCTACTTCATAATTTGGCCCCTTAGCAACAACAACATCAACACCATTTTCTTCTTGGTCTATGACTCCTTAAATAGAAGTCTTGGAGTTCCTTTTCTTGCTCGATTCTTCCATTCTTTAATTTCAATTTGTATGGATTAGGTAGGATTCATTGTATCTAACCCTTTTTTTGTTTTACTATAGAAAGTTCCTGAATAATCCTTTTGAGTTCACCTAAAATGGTTTACATAGAATTCTTTGTCACTAGCTCATCATCCTTATCCTTCATCTAGTTCACAAAATTCAACACAACAACTTTTACAGCTTAGATTTTTTGAATCTTCATTATTTAAAATAATGCAGTCCCTCGACACTATTGAAATACAGATGCTCAACACATATTGTGTTACTTAGCATCAACTATATTTTTCTTGATGCTCAGCATTTGAAGTTCACTTGGCACTTGAAGATCACTTGACACAAACTAGAATTTCATGTTACCCAGCTGCAACTAAAATTTTTTATCAACTTCAATTAGCTTGCTTGACACCCACTAATGAACTTAGTTTAAGCTTTGTAGTCAACCTTGTTACAAATTATTCCTCCAATGTATCTAAGTGTGACCAACCTTTGTATCTTTGAATATGTTATCAATATATCATTTAACCAATGTCTTGACTAATCCTTGCACTTTATTACAACATCATAGCTAACTTTTCCCTTAGGTAGTCTTGTTACATCTTCTTGACCAAATCCTCTTAATTAATCAATTAAGTGATAGTACTTGGATCGTATAAGAAAATGTTATTCCTACAAATAGAAAGTTTGACATTAATGACAAAATGATGATTGAAAATAATAATCTTCCTTCTTTGCAACAATCTCCCTCTTTGATCCTCATCAATGATATTTTCAATCAAATTTCCAAAAATCTCCCTCTTTGGCATTAATGGAAAACCAAACTAATCAATCATTAGACTAAACTATTCAACCACAAGCTAACTAGGTTGGAACAGTAAGTCAAATGTCAAAAAATAAGTTGTGACTTCACATCTCCCTCTACTATTTTGATTGCTTCATTTCTACTTCTCCCTCTTAGCTATTGTATCCTCGTTATTTATTTCTCTTCCCTCTATATTTCTCATCTTTTGTTATTCTGATCAACTTTTGATTACTTCTATTCACATCTCCCTTTATCTTCATTTGATCATTATCTCCCTCATACTTTTGATCTCATGTTGTTGATCTATTGTCTACTTCTCCCTCTTTGACAACAATGCCAAAGACAAATTAACATCTTAATATGCAAGTGTAGCTTTTGTAGGTTCATTCTATTTCTCCCTCTATCACCTTACTTGTGAATAATTTGGAATGTTAGCATTTTGATTACTTTAGACATGAATCCTAAAGTAAACATCCTTTGCACCAATATGTAAAATTTTCAACAATCAACTCATTTCATGCGGGGCAATATTGTTTTTTCTTCAAGTAGCATTGGCTAGGGGTATCACCCCTAACTTACCTCTAAGATACTCAAAAGAATCTTTAGGTAGTGCTTTTGTGAAGATTTTAGCAATTTGTTCCTTTGAGGTAACATATTCCATCTTCACCTATTTGTCTTCAACCAACTCTCTTACATAGTGATACTTGATTGCAATGTGCTTGATTTTAGCATGTATTATAGGGTTCTTTGATATGTTTATAGCACTTATATTATCACAATAAAGTATCACAGGTTCAGTTACCTCTTCCTTCATACCTTGCAAAAAATGTTTGATCTATACAATATTGGTGTAATTTATAATAGCTGCAACATATTCAACTTCTACAGTGGACTGTGAGATACAACTTTTCTTTTTTTTGGTCCATGTAATCAATTATTTTCCCAAGAAAAGTGTTCCTCCACTAGTGCTTTTACTATCATCAATGTCACCTCCCAATCCGTATTAGTGTAGGCTCTTAGTTCAAACTTTTCACTTCTCATGTAGTGCAAACCAAAGTCATCAGTTCCTTTTAGGCAGCTCAGTATTCTCTTCACTACCATCACGTGAATTTCTCTTGGATTTTGAAAAAATCTTGTGACTATTCAAATAGCTAATTCAATATCTAGTCTACTATGTATGACATATTGCATCTTTCCAATCATTGATCTATACACTATCTGATTCACTTCAACAGACTCATCATTCTTAGATAGCTTATGTCAAGTTGCCATTGGTGTGTTAACTAGTTTTGACTCTTCTAATCCAAATGTTTTGAGTGTCTCCTTGATGTATTTGGATTAGCTCACAAATATGCCATGCTTCAATTGATGTACTTATAATCCAACAAAGAATTTTATTTCTCCAAACATTGACATCTCAAACTCATGCTTCATTTGATCAGCAAAATTTTTGCATAGAACATCTTTTCCTCAAAATATTATATCATCAACAAAGATTTTTGATATCAAAATTTCTTTACCTTTTCTAGCTTTGATATACAAGTTGTTTTTGTCATCTTTTCTCTCAGATCCTATTTTAACAAGATATTTGTACAATCTCTCATACCATGCTTTAGGTGCCCGCTTCAATCCATAAGGTACTTTGTGCAGTTTTTAGACCATGTCCTTGTTCTTTTCATTAACAAATCTCTCAATTTATTCTATGTAGACTTCCTCTTCTAGTATACCACTCAAAAAAGTAGACTAAACATCCATTTGGTACACTTTGAAACCTTTGTATGCAGCATATGCGAGTAATGTTCTTACTCCTTCCATTCTTGCAATAGGGGAAAATGTTTCCTCATAATCTAGTCCTTCTTCTTATGCATAGCCTTTGTAAACTAATCTAGCTTTATTTCTTGTTATCTCACCATTTTCATCAAGTTTTTTTCTTAACACCAATTTGGTACCAATTACATTCTTATCAACTAGTCTAGGAATTGTTCTTCTCAATCTGACCTATCTCCTCTTTCATAGCTTTATACCAATCATCATCTTGTAGTGCATCCTTTACTATTTTGAGTTCAATATTTCTCAATAGACATGATTCATTCCTGATCCTAATCCTTGGCATTGGTCTAACATCCTTGTCAGCAATGTTTTAATTAGCAAGGTGATGTCTTTTTTACATATTTGGCTAACCTAGCTTATGTCCTTCTTTCCATGTTTGATCCTTCATCTTTAGAGTTATTTTGTTCTTCTTCATTTAGGACTTCATCATTTCTCCCATGTGCACTATTTTCAAAATTAGAATGTGCATTTTCTACATTCTATAGCTCACTTCTAAATGCAGCTCAACATTCACTAGTCATGACTTGGCTGATACTAAATTTTGTTGTTGACTCCCAACTTGATTTGCAGCATTTTCTTCAACAATCATTCCTTCATAGAAGTATACAAAGTATTTATAATCCTTTGATTTCTTGAACTCATCAACTTGGACTTCTTCATGCTCATAAAAATTTACATTTTCACTCTCGACAATCTTGTTAGTGTTAGTATTCAAACACTTATATATTTTTCTTCTAGTGGAGTATCCAAGGAATATGCCTTCATCAATCTTTGCATCAAACTTGTTATTTCTACTATATTTAAGAATATAAAATTTACAACCAAATACTTTGAAATGTTTTACATTAGGTGAGTGACCAAACCACAATTCAAAAGGTGTTGCATTTGTATCTTTCTTGACTTGAACTCTATTTAGTGTGCAGACTACAATGCTTATAGCTTCTCTCTGGTACTTTAGTGCGACATTTTTCTCCATCATCAAGGCTCTAGCATAGTCAATTAGTGACCTATTTATTCTTTCAACAATACCATTCAATGGTGGAGTTCTTGATCTAGATGTTTGCCTTTTGATACCTTTTTCATTGTAGAATATTTCAAACTCTTTTGCTGTGAACTCACCTCCTCTATCTGACCTTAGGCACTTCAGATTCTTTCCTATTTCCTTCTCAACTCTAGCCAAATACCACTTGAACATTTGAAATGCATCAAGTTTTTGCATAGCAGTCATCATCTTGGAATAGTCATCTACAAATATCATTATGTATATGTCTCCTAGGTAGCTTTGCACTTCTATTGGACCACATAAGTGTGTATCGAGTAGCTCTAGTACTTCTTCGGAAGTGTATGTTTTGATTTTGAAACTAGACTTAGTCATCTTCCCTAGTTGGCATTTTTTTCACATTGTGCTCTTAGGTTTCTTTAGTTTTGGTAACCCTCTAACTTTTTTCTTCTTGCTAATGCTGATTAGATTATCAAAGTTAACATGACATAACCGTTTATGCCACAACCACACATCATCAAATCTAACAATAAGACAAGTAGCATCTTCTATATCTAGGTAAAACAAGTTCCTCCTAGTTTTTTCACCTTTTCCTATTAGATTTCCATCAGTGTCATAGATCTTGGCACTTTTGTTTCCAAATTCTACTTTACAACCTACATTACCTAACTATGATACACTCAACAAGTTGTAGTTCAATCCTTCAACATAGTATGCATTTTCTTTGATTTGACAGGGAACATCATTACCAAATATAAAACTATTTCCATCACAGTGAGTAAAGATAATGAACTTACTTTTATCTCCTTTCATGTGATGTGAGCATCCACTCTCTATGATCCACTTTTCATTCTTGTTCACACAAGTAACCAATGTTGTTGCTTCATCTTTATCTTTATCTGATTCATCCTTCATGGCCACAAAGACTACTTCATCATCATTCTCATCAGAATCTACTTCAATAATATAGCATCGTTTTTCTTTCTCCTTGTAGTCTTTGCTATCATCTTCTCTCTTGTTCCTGTACTTGTTTCATTCTTTGCAGTTCTTCTTCCATGTACATCTTGCAGTAATATGACCTACTTCATTTCAATTGAAACATATGATAGGGAGGTTCCCTTTGAATTTATCTTTGCCTCTATATAATATCCTATCCTATAGTGCTTCTAATCATTCCACATCTTCCTCATCTGCATTGTTATCACTAGATGCATATTTTCCTTTTCTTCTTTTCTTGATCGATGTTTCCTCCTCAATATCTTTTATTTTCATCTTGTCCTTGAAAGTAGATTCAAGGTTCGTAGGTCTATAGTTGTCAAAATTGTATAGCTCAAATGTAGTAACTCTTCCCACAATTCCTTCAAAGGTTAGTGTGGTCCCTTGTGCACACCTTAGCTCTTGAATGGCTAAAACTATAATAGCATAAATAAGGAGTAGAGTTCTTAGGTATTTTCTGATAAGAGTTTTTTCTTCCAATTCACCACCTAGACTTCTTATTTCACTTACCACTTCTTTTATTCTAGTAGCATATTGAGCAACATTTTCTCCTTCCTACATTTTTGTGTCATCAAAATTTCATCTGAGGCTTCCTCTCTTTACTCTCTAGACATTATAATCTGCTCCATAGATATATGTTAGGGCTTTCCACATCTTAATATAGTGTCACAATCTTTGATGTCATCATATTCTTCTTGACTAATTACAAAGACAATCTCCAGCATTGCTTGATTGTGCACCTTGATTTTGTTCAAATCTTACAGTAAGAGGTCCTACTAGATTTACATTTTTTTAGGTTTTTGCATAGTCACCTATTAATCCAAGGTGCAATTTCATTAGACTCTACCATGCAAAAAAGTTGTCTTTGTTGAGCTCAGGTACTTCTCTTTTGGGCATATTGATCTTCTTGCTTCTAGTACCTTAAAACTAAATTAGTAGATGACTCTAATACCATTTGTTAGAAATACTTTAGAATAACTAAGGGGGGGTGGTGAATTATTTATTCAAGGTCCAAATGTTGTATTCAAACTTTTCACTAAGTATAGTGATCCCATTCAACCATTCATTCATCCAAGCTTTAACTTTTCTAACCAACAAGTTACTGTAAACCAACATGCAAGCATAACTAATAAGAGATCAACACATAACAAAGTGATTTACATGAAAAATAATTTGGGAAAAACCACTAGTAATATGCTACTCAATTCTCACTCTTCTGAAGTGATGCACTATGAAAGGCCTACCCTATTAAAGGCTTACAACACATTGTTAAATATAACCTTGTTAGAGGATTTAACCACCTTGTTATAAGTGGGCCTTGTTAGAGGACTTTAGAATGTTCACTTGGAATGCCACCTTGTTAAAGGATTTACAAATATTTTTTAGGCCAACCTAAGTCCATAGGACTTTCCCTCTATCCTAACTAATACAATTGCTAGAGAGTAACAATTAGGGATTCTGACCTAATAGCATAATACAACTTAACTTGCAAATCTCAGATCACTTCTCATCTCATACCATTTCCTAACCTTCAATCTCTACAACTATGACAGTTTTCTCTCCTTTCAAGCTTAGTCTCCTTGAGTCTCCATGCTCAATGTACTAGTCCAATCATCTCTTCTTGACCACTTAAGAAGTAGAGCCTCTATGCTCTTCCTTCTCCTAGATCCCTTCTCCTTGACACCTTACTTCACAATTTGGCCCCTTAGTAGCAACAACATCAGAAGGATTTTCTTCTTGGTCTATCACTTCTTAAATAGAAGTCTTGGAGTTCCTTTTCTCACTCGATTCTTTCATTCTTTAATTTCAATTCGTATGGATTGGTAGGATTCATTACATCTAACCCATATTTTTTTTCCTCTAGAAACTTCTTGAATAATCCTTTTGAATTTTCCCAAAACGGTTTACATAGAATTCTATGTCACCAGCTCATCATCCTTATCCTTCATTTGGTTTACAAAATTTTAAGGCAACAACTTTGTTGACTTAGATTTGGCAAATCTTCATTATTTAAAATAATGTAGAAGCTCGGCACTATTGAAATACTGATGCTCGATACATACTGTGTTACTCGACATCAACTATATTTTTCCTAATGCTCAGCATCTAAAGTTCACTTGACACCTGAAGATCACTCAACACATTCTAGAATTTCTTGTTACTCTGCTCCAACTGAAAAAGCTTGCTCAACACCCACTAATGAACTTAGTTTAAGCTTTGCAATCAACCTTGTTACAACTTATTCCTCCAATGTCTTAAAGTGTGACCAACCTCTATATCTTTGAATATGTTATCAATATATCATTTAACCAATGTCTTAACTAATCCTTGCACTTCATTATAGCATCATAACTCAACCTTTCCCTTAGGTAGTCTTGTTACATCTTGTTGATCAAATCCTCTTCATCGATCAACTATGTGATAGTACTTGGATTTTATAAGAAAATTGCATTCCTACAAATATCAGGTTTGACATCAATGTCAAAATAATGATTGAAAACAACAATCTTCCTTCTTTGCAACAATCTTCCTCTTTGATCTTCAACAATAAGCTTTTCAATCAGATTTCCAACATGATTGTTGGAAAAGGAAAAGTTAAGATGAAGTTGTAGAATGGGAATCAAGGTAAAAGATGTTCCAGTATTGACAAGGAATTTAATTTCAATGGGAAAACTTGGTGAGGACTATTGTGTAGTTAATTTTAATGATAAAAACTGGAAGGTTTCAGAAGGTTCCCTTCTAGTGGCCAAAGTTTTGAAAGTAGGAAGTGTTGTATTTTAATCTTCCCGCCAAATTCATAATTCATATTGTCGTTCCTGCCTTTGAAATATCCATAGTCAAATACCCGTGGAAATATTTAAATACCAAAGTTTTAAACCTTATGATATATTTTGCGGCCCCCAAGTTCTCCACTATCAGATCTGCAGAGATCAAGGGCAGGTGCCATCACGCTATGGAGAAGCTACACGAGATTTACATTATCGACATGGCACCCTATTGACACGTGTTTGGTGGGTCCAGCTTGCCGAGAAAACATGTTTTGGCAGGTCGAAAAGTTGGAAGGCAGCAAGGCAACATGGTGCCAATGGAAAACTCACAAGTTTTCCATTAGCAACATAGTGCCCAGCCGGTTGGAGGGTGTTTCTACGGTGAGTCCCAATGTTCAGTGGGCAAGGTTCACAACAATGGAAATGCTTCACAGGTAGACCAATGGAAGCGGGCCAAGAAGTTAGAAATCCTGGTGGGGTTCCATGTCACCATTAAAAAACTCACAAGTTTTTTGATAGCGACATAGCGCCTGAACAAAAAAGTCACCATGGCGAGACTTCAAGCAAGTGGGTGGGTCCTAGCTAGTACCTTGTTAGCTCAGTTGAAGTTCCATGCCATGCTAGCCAATCAAAATGAAACACATCTGCAAAGGAAGGAATTATTACAGTTGGGTGCTATGGTGCTCTGGGGATTTGGCCTCGATTTCCTCATAGCGACATGGTGCTTAGTTGACACATGGCTACTCTGTGGGGTCAAAGTCTTGTGTCTGCCAAGGTGGTGCTTCATTTGGCCAATGGGGGACTACCACATATGTTAAATTAGAATAGAGATAGATCATGGGACTAGATCTTCAACGTGACCAGTATAGTAAAGGGTTAAGTTCTCCATCGTTAGATCTATAGAGATCAAGGGTAGGTGTCATCTCGCCATGGTGAAGTTGTGCAATCTTTACCATGGCAACATAGCATTTTGTCGACACATGTATTGCTGGCTCAGCCAAAGTTGACGGTTAGTAGCTAGCAGTCAGTGCAATCATCACAGTTAATGTCAGCCATATAAAGGTGGTGCAGATAGGCTGATAAAAGGTGGTCAACCGCAGGAGGACTTCTTAGGTGGCAAAAAAAAAGGAGGTGCCTAGCCTGCGTTGGCTTGTGGAATTGTTTGACCTGCTTTGACCTTGTAGGTTCATGAGCCCAGAAACAAGGGGAAATCATTTTTTTTTGCCTTGGATCTGATTTCACGATCAATTGCCACAAACTTAGTAGTAAATAATAAGTGCAAAGAACTTTCTAATCTATCATGGTGACCTATCTACCCATGTTAGAGCAATGTTGTGGTGTCGTTTCTATCTACTTGAGGCATTCTTTCAAGGAATTGTTAGATTTTTTATGCCCAGATCAGATCTTTGATTGTATTTTCAATGCTGAGAATTTATGATGGTGGGTAGAAGTTATTGCAGAGCAAAAATTCTAAGTCATGCCTGAACTATAAAGGCAAGTTTTGTTTTCATTTTTAGAGGTCAACTCCTTTTCTAATTTCTCTGCTACCGCTTGCAGGTCTATAGTGTAAAATTCCCTTTGTCTCTATGCTATATAACATTCTGTATCATCTCCTTCAGCCATCAATGTGTATGTGCATCCATCTTGCCTCTTATTGGTGTACTGTTGAGATCTGTGGCTTGCATACTGTATCTATTTCCGACCCATTGGATAATATATAAGTGAAATCCTTTTCCTTTTGTTATTCAGTTTAGTTTCTTGATTTGTATGTGGTTGTTGATAGACATAAGTCTGTGTGTGTATGTCTTTTGAATGTTATCCTGGTTTTGTAGTGCATATATGGGTAGAAATGAGTCTGAACACTCTATTTTGGTGCATCACCTCCTTAGGTTAGACTAGGTAGATTTTCCTTCATGCTCTCCTTCTCCCTTTTTGTCTCTAAGAAGTAGATAGGTCTGCCCTGATAGTAAGAGAAAGTCAGCCTTCTCTGGAGACTCAACCTCACAGTTCAAGTCCCATAGCTTGGAGGTTGTTTCCATGTTTCACTAGGTTGTCCTCGTGCATAGGTCTTGGACAAGGGTGCAAACCTAAGTAACAACATTTTTGGCATGCCTGGTGGGACTCATCCATTAAAGATTTAAAGTCTACTGGTGTCAAGAAGAAAGAGTTTCAGAGATTAATACTGAAGAGGTAGTGTTGGCTTCCTTTTTTGAGCCTTCAAGAGGCTGATTCTTCAAAGTGCTTGGTGACTCTGAGCTTCAAATACATATCTAGTTCCAGGCCAAAGTTGCAGTGATTCATGCCCAAAGCTGAAACAAGGGCATCTTCTAGACGTACATTTCAATATCAAGAGCTTTCTCTTTCAAATCCTAGAAGAAGGAGGACTAGAACTTCATTATCACTAGTTAGGGGTGTAATAATAGTTAATATACCTATAAGATCTGTCTCTACTCCTCCTACTGTTTGAACTCAGCCTAGATTGCCATCAACACTCATCAATAGAACACTTGTTTACATGGCATAGCCAAGAGTACATGTTTTTTCCACCTTTAATGTTGGAAGTCCTCTATTGTTAGCCCAAAGACATGATATACCAGTATCTGCACTCAGAAGTATACCTGATTTTAATGGTGAAACTTCCATCTCCCCTTTAGAGCATATCTAAGAAGTAGCAAATGTTTGTAATATTCATGGTGTTATAGAGGATGATGTCGTTGTTAGACTTCTAGCCTCATCTTTAAAAGGAAAAGCATTACAGTGGTATAGAGGCTTAGCTCATGGTTCTATAACTGATTGGGATGGACTAGGAGTAGGATTATACAAACATTTTGAGGATAGAAGTGATTATCTGTCACTTTTAGAGTAGTTGACTACTATAAAAAGAGCCCCCTATGAATGTATGACTGATTTTAACTATAGGTTTCAAAAGACATGGGATAGAATACCTACTTTGATGAAACCTACCCCTGGTAATGCCTTCTTGTATTACCTTAGAGCCTTCAACAGTGATATTGCCACTACAATCCAAACTATGGGAGGATATACCTTGCCTAATGCCTATGACATAGCCGTAAAAGCTGAGAACATCCTAATACAAGGAGGAAAGTATGCTCCAAGGCCCCCTATGCCTTTCTTTCTTGATGTTCCCAACCACCAACCAGCAATGGCCCCTCTTCCTACAACTTCTACATCACAAGCCCTTCCTCCAGTCCCTCAAGCTTCCACATCCTCAAATGGGATAGATGAACTCAAAGAGATGCTCCAAGGTCTAGTGCTGAATATAGATAAGAGAGAGAAGACCCTGGATAAAATATTGCAAGAGCTGGGGAGGGAGTTGAAAGACCAAGGAAAGAGATTAGAGGATAGCTTTTCTATGATACAAAAAATGAGTAACAAGGTGGTGGCCTTGGAGAGATAGCAAGCTCAAGGTAGCAAGCCTCCCCAATTGCAATATCAAGCTCCAAATGGTGATAGGTCTCCTAATTAGTGGAATAGCTCTTTTGATCAGGGTAGGCAAAATAGTCATGCTTCTGCTTCAAGATCAAATCAGAACAGAGCTATAGTCCCTCAAAATAACTTTTCCCAAGATCAAGATTTTTGTCCTTCTTGCAACTATTTTTATGCCTATTGCATGTACCAAAAGGCAAAATCTTATTTGGCCCTAACTGACCAAGAACCTACAGCAAAGCAATCATACAAGGAGGATTGTCCCAAGGAGGCCTCATGTATGCAAGGACATGATGATTGCTCTTTCATGAATCATCAGATTGGGGAACATTGTAATGTAAACCAGGATTCCATTGCTCATAACACAAGAAGTAAGAGGAGAGCTATGGAACATGCTGCCCCTCCTTCTCCTAAGTAGGCCTCAACTTCAAGTGCTGCACCTCATGCACATGCAGCAAATGAACAAAGAAGTACTTCACAGCAGCAAAAGCAAGATTCTAGAAAGAAAGATGCAAGTGATCTTTATGTTGCCCCATCTCAACCTCTTATAAGTGCAGTTCCTAAAGTTTCTCCCAAAGTTCCTAATACACCATTCAGTGTGGTAGAGCAAATGAAGAAGACAAATGTGAACATTTCTATGTGGGATGCCATTGCTACCATACCAATGCAGAAGAAGATGCTGTAGCGAGAATTGAAGAAGATTGAACCCAAGGATCAGCCATCTATCATGGAGAGTGCCAAAAGTCTAGTACAACCAGCAGGGGATGTGGAGACAAATAAAAAGGTTATACCTCCTCCATTCTATGTTTCTCTGATTATAGGGGGCAAATTAGTCCACAATTGCATGATAGATTTAGGGGCTAGTAGCTCAGTAATGCCTAGGTGTGTTGCTAATACTTTAGGAATGAAATATGAGCCCATTGTTAGGGATGTGTTACAATTAGATGGTAGTGTTGAGATAATGGGTGTCGCACACATTGCATAATATTGTTATTTTATTATTTTATTTTATTATGTAATGTTCCACCTAGATGGACGTGCAACATGTAAAGATTCTGATGGAATATTCTTGATGAGTTGTATTGTAACATTGTGAAAATATTTCTTGTAATTATTTAATATTGGGGAAAAGAATTAAATGCCTAATATTAAATGTGGGGTCAGTGGGTTAGGTAGCACATGGTTTTAGTACATGGTTTATGTAATACCACTTGGTGGTTTTGTGGGACTTGCTGCTATATAAGCAGCCACAAGGGTAGTTGTTGTAAAGAGAAAAAAAAGAGTGACAAGGAGAACACAAAAGGCAAGAGTCGAGCGGGACAAGGCTTGACAGGTTAGCCAAGGGAGCATTTGTGAAGGTTGAAAGCATGGCATGGGATGTGTGGATTCATGCTTGTTCACATAGTTTTCTCGGTTGTGGCTATGGCCATGAAGGCTTCCATGGTTGTATGGCAATGGTTATTTTGCTGAATAATACATGGTGATGGATACTTTTGGAGGCTGGGTTTTTCCCTCAATGAGGGTTTCCCAGGGTATATCTTGTGTCACATTTTATGGGTATGTTGTCTATTCTCTTGCATGTGGAATTTAATTCCATGTTTATTTCATATCTATTATGGGTTATGTGGAAATGGTTATATTCTTTGTTGCCAAGTTTCCTTACAAGTGGTATCAGAGCTATGGTTGTGTTGTTGTAACCCTAGATTGAATCCATGGGAATGCATGAGAGGATAAAAGAAAAGGGCAAGATATATGAATAATTATTGCAGATCTGTGGGTTTTGGATTTGCTGTTATGATGGGATGTTAAAAGATTTGGGCATGTGAAATTGTTGGACAAAAGGATTTTTCGGATGTTTCATTTAAATAAGGGTTTTGGGGGGTAGCATGCAGAAATGACCTCCTGGGTAAAAATAGACCTCACTATTAGATCCGGGTCAACATTTCCATAAAATTTGATATATAATATGCCCTAGTTTGGCCATGTTCAGAGGAAATGAAAGAGTTCTTTGGTTTCAGCCCATGATGGCCGTCAAATTTAATCCCGTCGGAATTTTCGTCACTGAAAAAATAAAAAAAATAAAAAATCGTACTGAAAATGGTAAAAAGACTGTCTTAGTAAAATGGCCATAACTTTCTCTCAGAATATCAGATTTCAGAGTTCTTATAGGCATTGGAAAGCTAATTCAGAGCACTACAAGATGGTGTATGTTTGGTTCTATAATTTTGAGATTTTTTCAGGTTTTAAGAGCCCTAAAGTCAGATGTTATTTATTTTGAGCATGGATTAGGGCATAACTTGGGCATACAGAGTCGGATTTTGGACTTCGAGTAGTCAATGGAAAGCTCTTGGAGAGCTCTACACATTGGTTCAGATTTAGTGCAGGTTTGGCATGATTTATTTGTTGATATATTGATCTGAACAGTTTATGGTATATATTTTGACTATGGTAACATTGTGAGTTTATGGCATTGGAGATTTAAGTTTTGATGTCATTGTATAGTCAGTTCATATTTCAGATTGGTTTCATGATGATATGGTTATCAGTGTTTGGTTTGGATATGCATGATGACTTGTTGGGTCTACAAGTTGTGCAGTGTTGTAAGCGGTCTATACTTATAGGTTGCATTTATAGCTTGGTTATGGGTTGTCTTTGCCCATTGATCTTTCATTATTGATGCATATTCAGATTGGTGGCTTGGATTTGGGTTGTCTATGCCCTAAGTCACATGATTTTATCTTTATGTAGAAGGGATGAGATGTTGTTACCAGGTACAATCATGGTGGAGGATTGTGGTTGACTGTTTTATGCTAACAGGTTGGACATATTGAGAGCCAAATGCTCGATTCATGGATGTGATTATGGTGTCATGGATTTTGGCATAACATGATTGGTTATACAGGTACATCCTTGATCTTCATTAGCTAGGATTTCTGATTTAGTTATGGTGGTATATCTTCTTGTTTGAGGATCATGGTTAGTTGGTTTCTTTTGAGGAGCTCATGATGTGCACTTTGAGTTCTTTGATGGTTTGATGCCTTGGTTGATTCTCATGGTTAGAGGATGGATTTTCATCATGATGTCATGGATAGCTTGGATACACGGTTTAGTGGGAGCTTGTGACAGTGATGAGGTGACAGTGCAGGATTAGTTCTTGGTTTGGTTTGGATCTTCATATAGGAGATGAATTTTATGATGCCATAGGTGACTTGGTACCACGATTGAGTGGGAGTTGTTGGCATTGATATATTTATTGACTGTTTGCAGATGTTGGAGGTTTGTCTTAGATCCTGTTACTGCAAAAGCATCTTTGACATTTGCATGGTGCACTTGTTATCTTCATGGTGTTTGAAGATGGTTAGATCTTGAGGACTCATGGAGTTCTTGGTTATCTTCATGGTATGTGGAGATGGTTCTTCCTGGTATGTGAAGATAGTTTTCTTCATGGTGTGTGGAGATGGTTGCTTGAGGAGTCACAAGGTTCTTGGTAAAGGTGTGGTTTATGCTTTTATTTGGCATGTTATCCTTGGTATGAGGATGGTTTTATTATTATGTCATGGTATACTCGTGATACGCGTTTAGAGTTGTGACATGTTATGGTATGTTCATATGGAGCATGTTATCTCTTTAGTTGAGATGGTAAGATCATGTTGTCATGTTTATGTTCCTGAGGCCATGGTTGGAACTTTGACATTGATCTTGGTTTAGTTTCTTGGTATTGAGTACACTGATCATAAGCTGGATACTTCATGATATTGCTATGTTACATTTGGAGTTGGCATGGATTGATTGGTTACAGGTGCTCATGGATACTTAGAGACGGTGGTGACACTGATTTCTCTTGGATTAGAGAAGTATTTGTTGGGATGGTTGATGGTTTCAACAGGAAGTCCGAGGGGTAGTCACCTGATATGGACTTGAGAGTAGATTGTTCTTAGATGATTCTTGGTTGGAGACTTGGGTATCTTGATGAGCATTCTCATTCCCCACTCTTGGTCTACTCGGCAGTTTGCTACTTGAGAGGTATAGCCCATTATTTTCTCTCAGTTGCTTTATATTTATGCTTGTCTTTTATAGATATGGATCTTGAGCTATGGTACATGAGTTAGTTCTGGAGGGTTCATTTGAGAGATGGTTTAGCATTGGTTATCTCCATGTGCATATGTTGTTATGCTGGTTGAGTTTGGGAGATGGTTTTATATTGGGCATTTTCCTTGGATTAGGAATGGTTATTCCTTGGTTTAGGAATGTGTTTAATGAGTTTGATCTTCTTGTGAGAGGCTTACATCCATGATGAGTTATATGGTATGGTTTGGGTGTTTTTGAGGCTTCTTGTTGGGGTTTTATGGAGGAGATCATACTTGCATAGTTTACATCTAGAGGTGTGTGTAGAAGGACATGATACAGGTTATGATTTGCATGGTTTCTCTAGTCTTGGTTATCTTCTTGGATGTTCAGTTTTGCCTACATTGGATTTGAGATTGGTTGGAGATTTTGATCATTGGTTTGTGCTCATGTATGTTCATGTAAGAGATGACATGGTTATTTCTTTATCTCTTTCCTCTATTGGTTGTGGTGAACTTGGGAGAGCATTGGAGACTTGTTATGAGAGTTGTTCTTGCAGGATATCAGTTTATGTATTATGGATGTCCTTGATACTACATGGATTCATTTCTTTGAGATGTGTTGAGTGGATTGGTTATAGATTTGACATTATCTTTTGTAGTGGGAGCTTCTTGGTATATATGTGGCAAGTATTGCTCTTGAGGCTTGTGATTGCAGGTTGCAGATTGGATATGTCGATGATATGAGATTCACTTGTTATACCTTTGAGGTATGGATAGTTGGATGGGTTTGGCACTTTTTTGTGGGTGCTATTTTAGCTATGGATATTTTGACAACTACAGATACATGTTATTACCTTTGGATCAGGTTATTGGTGCTTGGAATTTTAGTTGGTATAGGATTTTATGATCTTCTAATGCGACAGGTTGGGTGGTTTTTCTCTTTGGATGGCTTCTATGTATGTCCAGTGGTAGTGGCATAATAGGAGGTGAGATCATTCATGTTTGAGATGCTGGATACTTTGATTTTGTCGTGGGTACCAAGATGGAGCACTTGGTGTATTTTGATCCATGATGGTGGATGTGCTGGGAGGGATTATTCCCTTATTCATTTATGTGGCTACGGATTGACCCTATGCAATGTATACAACAAGTGGGAGATTGTTGAGATAATGGGTGTTGCACACATTGCATAATATTGTTATTTTATTATTTTATTTTATTATGTAATGTTCCACCTAGATGGACATGCAACATGTAAAGATTTTGATGGAATATTCTTGATGAGTTGTATTGTAACATTGTGAAAATATTTCTTGTAATTATTTAATATTGGAGAAAAGAACTAAATGCCTAATATTAAATGTGGGGTCAGTGGGTTAGGTAGCACATGGTTTTAGTACATGGTTTATGTAATAACACTTGGTGGTTTTGTGGGACTTGCTACTATATAAGCAGCCACAAGGGTAGTTGTTGTAAAGAGAAAAAAAAGAGTGACAAGGAGAACACAAAAGGCAAGAGTCGAGCGGGACAAGGCTTGACAGGTTAGCCAAGGGAGCATTTGTGAAAGTTGAAAGCATGGCATGGGATGTGTGGATTCATGCTTGTTCACATAGTTTTCTCGGTTGTGGCTATGGCCATGAAGGCTTCCATGGTTGTATGGCAATGGTTATTTTGCTGAATAATACATGGTGATGGATGCTTTTGGAGGCTGGGTTTCCCAGGGTATATCTTGTGTCACATTTTATGGGTATGTTGTCTATTCTCTTGCATGTGGAATTTAATTCCATGTTTATTTCAGATCTATTATGGGTTATGTAGAAATGGTTATATTCTTTGTTGCCAAGTTTCCTTACAAGTAGTACTATCAAAACTGTTGGTATCCTTAGGAATGTGGAGATGGCCCTACATGCATGCCCTAGTTGCACTGTGATTCAAGACATATATGTTGCTAAAGTCAAGCCCTATTTTGCTATCTGTCTTTCAAGAGACTTCATTGCTCAAATTGGTGCATTCATATCTGCTGATTGGTCATATATGTCATTTAAGACTAGATATGGATCCAATGCCTCAATTAGAGCAAAACCTCAAGCCCTTCATCACACTGAATCTTACACCCCCAATCCCATCAACATGAATTGCCCTATTCTAGAGATGGATGAAAATGATATAGTAAATGAGCCTACCACTTCCATAGCAGAGATTCCTAATTTCTTCTTGGATGAATGGGCTAGTACATATCAGTTTGAACCTATGTCAGAAACTCTTGAGACAAGCCTTAGTACATATTATATAATAGAGAAAGATGCTCAAGTTCTTGATCTAATCGGGACTAATGATGATATAAGTAGAACATGGAGTATGTACTTTGATGGCTCAAGGAATAGAAATGGATCAATGCTTGTGTTATGTTGATCTCTCCTAGACAAATAAGATACTACTTCTCCTTTAGGCTCCAATTCAATTGCACCAATAATGTGGCTGAGTATGAATCTTTGATTCAAGGTCTCTTACTTGCCCAAAAGAGAGGAATTCAAGCCTTGAGAGTATATTGGGATAGTGAGTTGGTAGTTAACCAAGTGAAAAACCAAAATATCACCAAAAATGGCCTGCTCAAGTCTTACAAACACAGAGTCTAGGATTTTCTTGAGGGCTTCAATGCATTTAATATTCAGAGCATTCCTAGGAAAGAAAATAGACATGCTGATAGACTCGCAGTAGTGGGTGCATCTTATGATGTACCAGGAAATTTTGAGGAGAAGAAGCAATAGATAAGGGTGGTAGTGAGCCCTGCCATCCCTGAAAACAACACTCATTGGTAGTTGTTTGATTCTGATGAGAAAATTGTGATTTTCTTGCAGAATGAGGCAGAATTCTCAGATAGAAACCAGTCAAGACTACGAGATCAGTATGGTGATTAGATCATTCATCTCAGTTCTAACAAGTTTCCCAAGGGTCTCATTACCTTAGAGAGTGTCGTTAATCCTGATGATCAAACAAGAGTTAAAGGAATGAATCTAGCTGCAGAAAAGGATGATTATGACCCAGTTACAATTGCTGATGGAAAATTTCTAAATATGGGGAAGGTATGTTCCGAAACTAAGAAAGAAAACTCCATTCATCTATGTTAAGAATTTAATGATGTATTTGCTTGGACATATGACGACTTAAAAGGATTTGACCCTAGTTTGTTTCAGCATACCATATATTTAGTTGATAAGGCCAAACCAATAAGGCAAAAACAGAGGCCAGTAAGTCTTAAGATTGAGCCTCTAATGAGAAAAGAACTATCCAAGTTGATAGAGGCTAATATAATATTTCCTATTAAACACTCATCATGGGTAGCTAACCTTGTCCCTATAAGGAAGAAGAATGGAGAAATCAGATTGTGTGTGGAATTTAAGGATTTTAATTAGGCTTCTCTTAAAGATCACCATCCTCTCCCTTCCATGGAGAAAATCCTATCTAGAGTTAGTGGGTCAAGGAGATTCTCTTTTCTTGATGGATTCTCTAGTTATAACCAAGTTTTGGTTAAAGAATCTGACATACATAAAACAACATTTACTACTAAATGGGGCACCTATGCTTATATCAAGATGCCATTTGGACTAACAAATGCAGATGCCACATTTCAAAAAGCAATGGAGATGGCCTTCAAAAAATTAATTGACAAGTTTGTCTTAGTATACCTTGATGATATAACTTTATATTCAAAAAATATAGAAGATCATTTTGATAATCTAAGATAGGTATTTCTAAGATGTAGAGAGTTTGGGGTTTCCCTTAACCCAGCCAAGTGTATCTTTGCTACAAGCCAAGGAAAGTTATTGGGACACATTGTATCTAAGGATGGGCTGACCATTGATCCAAAAAGAACAAAGGCAATACTTTCGCTTCATCTTCCTAAACACAAGAAGGGGCTGCAAAGTTTCCTTGGTAGAATAAATTTTGTAAGAAGGTTTATTCCTAATCTTTCCACCATGGTGAAACCTCTTATAGCTATGCTTAAAAAAGGTATGGTCTTCTCGTGGACCAAGGAATGGAAGGAGAGATTTGAAGAGATCAAGACAACCATAGCCTCAACCCCTACTCTCATGAACCCAGAATTTTGAAAAAGATTTCATCCTCTACACTCTAGGTGGACAGTCAAGTATCGTTGCTGTCTTGACTCAAAAAAATGACAAGGATGAGGAGCAGCCCATAGCCTTCTTTAGTGAAGGGCTCAAGGAATATGAAGATAAGTATAGCTTTGTTGAGAAGTAGGCCCTTGTGGTCATTAGAGCCTTGAAGAAATTCAAGCACCTCTTGTCCCACAATAAGATCCATTTGTTGGTGCCCCATGCCAGTGTAAAGGACTTCCTATTAAGCAAGGATATTAGTGAAAAGAGAGCTGGATGGATCACTAAGGTAATGGAATATGGTGTTGATATTCAGATTACCAAGCTGGTAAGAGGGAGAGGATTGTGCAAAGAAATGTTATCAGGCCAGGATTCAGATGAAGAGGCTACTATGGTAGTAATAGAGTAGCAAGAGTTAAGAAACGTTAATGGCCCAAGGAGCTGGATAAATGATATGAAGAGCTTCTTATCAGGGAATGGATACCCTCAAGGATTGGATAGAACTAAAAGGAGACAATATAGACTGTAGTCCATTCCCTATGTCGTGATTGATGGTATCCTATTCAAGAGGGATTTTAATGGGATCCTTTTGAGATGCATTGAAGAGGATCAGGCTGATGAGGCTGATGGTGGCCATTTCTCTGCAAGAACAACTACCATGAAGATCATGAGGGCTGGTTATTATTGGCCATCTCTGTTCCATGATTGTTATGGATATGTGAGAAAATGTGAGAAGTGTACTTTCTTCTCAGGAAAACAGAGGCTTGTAGCTCTCCCCCTTTGTCCTATTCAGGTGGATCAACCCTTTACCCAATGGGGGTTGGATTTTATAGGCCCCATTAGTCCTCCATCTAGTGCAAGTCATAAATGGATTTTGGCTGCTACTGATTATTTCACTAGATGGACAGAGGTATTTGCCTTGAAGGATGCCACAAAACCATCAGTTGTTGAATTCCTTGATGGAATTGTATCTAGGTTTGGTGCTCCTTCTACTATCATCTCAGACAATGCTAAGTTTTTTGTTGGAACCCAAATTTGTGCATGGGCAATGAATCACAATATCTACCTAAGTACATCATCAAATTACTATCGCCAGGGTAATGGTTTGGCTGAGTCTTCCAACAAGAATCTGATCAGAATCATGAAGAGGACAATAGAAGACAATCAGAGGGTCTGGCATAAGAAATTAAGAACTGCTCTGTGGGTTGATAGGATAACACTCAAGAGATCTATTGGGAATTCACCTTTTGTTCTGGTATATGGTAGGGAAGCCAGACTCCCAATCTCATTGAAATTCCCATCCTTGGAGTTGGCTCATCAACTTGAATTGATTGAAGATAGTGCCATGTCAGTAAGAATGGCAGAGCTAATTGAGTTAGAAGAGAAAAGAAATAAAGCTATGCAGACCCTTGACATGCATCAACAACAGATGAAAATGAGTTTTGATAAGAAAACTAGGGTCAGAACCTTCAAAGAAGGAGATTTAGTTCTAAAGTGGGATTCAGATAGGGAAAAACTAGGAAGACATTCCAAATTTGATGCACTATGGAGTGGCCCCTATCTGATTGCCAGTTGCAAACAGGCTAATGCATTCCAGCTAAGCCGGCCCAATGGAGAGATTTTGCCCATTCTAGTCAATGGGATCTATCCGAAGCCCTATTTCTAAAATTTTTGGAATCCATGTACTTAAGTAGTTTAGTTTCTTTTCTGTTGTTTCCTACTTTTCAAAATTGCGCGTGCACATGGTTCTCACTTTGAGTTGCCAACTTTCAAAGTTTTGGCAGTTTTGAGGTTACAAAAGTAGAGCTAGGGTTTTCAATCTTTTGATCTCCTTACAGAAGGGTTAGGGTTTTGCAGTTCTCAGATTCATACTTTTTTGACTCCATGACCCAATGGATTGTTTACAGGCACTGTTCATGCATCAAGCAGGCTCATGCCCCCTGTGAGTCACCAGAAATGTTGTATTTTAATCTTCCCACCAAATTCATAATTCATATTACCCTTCCCACCTTTGAAATATCCATAGTCAAATACCCGTGGAAATATTTAAATACCAAAGTTTTAAACCTTATGATATATTTTGTGGCCCACAAGTTCTCCACCGTCAGATCTGCAGCGATCAGGGGCAGGCACCATCGTGCTATGGAGAAGTTGCACGAGATTTACATTAGCAACATGGTGCCCTATTGACATGTGTCCGGTGGGTCCAGCTTGCCAGGCGAACATGTTTTGGTAGGTTGGAAAGTTGAAAGGCGGCAAGGCACCATGGCGCCAACAAAAAACTCACGAGTTTTTTGTTAGCGACATAGCGCCGGGCCAGCCAAAGTGTGTTTCTACGGTGAGTCCCAATGTTCGACGGGCAAGGTTTGCGGCAACAGAAAATGTTCATGGGCGGACCAACGAAATTGGGCCGGGAAGTCAAAAATGCTAGTGGGGCGCCATGTCACCATCGAAAAACTCAAAAAAATTTTGATAGCAACATAGCGCCTGAAGGAAAAAGTCACCACGGTGAGACTTCAGGCAAGTGGGTGGGTCCCAGCTAGTACCTTGTCAGCTTAGTTGAAGTTCCATTCCATGCTAGCCAATCAAAATGGAACACGTCTGCAGAGGAAGGAATTATTATAGTTGGGCGCTATGGTGCTATGGGGATTTGGCCTCGATTTCCTCATAGTGACATGGCACTTAGTTGACACGTGGCCACTCTATGGGGTCAAAGTCTTGGGTCTACCAAGGTGGTGCTTCATTTGGCTAATAGGGGACTGCCACATATGTCAAATCAAAACATAGACAAATCATGGGACCAAATCTTCAACAAAGCTAGTGTAGTAAAGGGTTAAGTTCTCCACCATCAGATCTGCAGAGATCAAGGGCATGCACCATCTCATTATGGTGAAGTTGTGCGATCTTTACCATGGTGACATAGAATTTTGTCAACACGTGTCTTGGTGGCTCTGCCAAAGTTGACGGTTAGCAGCTGGCAGTCAGTGCAATCATCACAATTAATGTCAGCCATTGAAAGGTGGCGCAGATAGTTCGATAAAATGTGGTCAACTGCAGGAGGACTTCCTAGGTGGAAAAACAAAAGGAGGCAACTGGCCTGCATGGCCCAGTTGGCTCGTGGAATTGTTTGACCGGCTTTGACCTCATGGGTTCATGAGCCCAAAAACATGGGTAAATTGATTTGTTTTTCCACGGATCTGATTTCACGATCAATTGCCACCAACTCAGTAGTAAATGATAAGTGCAAAGAACTTTCTAATCTATCATGGCGACCTATCTACCCATGTCAGAGGAATGTTGTGGTACCGTTTCTATCTACTCGAGGCATTCTTTCAAGGAATTGTTAGATTTTTTGTGCCCAAATTAGATCTTTGATTGGATTTTCAGTGCTGAGAATTTATGATGGTGGGTAGAAGTTATTGCAGAGCTAAAATTCTCAATTATGCCTGAACTATAAAGGCAAGTTTTGTTTTCATTTTTAGAGGTCGACTCCTTTTCTGATTTCTCTACTACTGCTTGTAGGTTTGTAGTGTAAAATTCCCTTTTTCTCTGAGCTATATAACATTCTGTATCATCTCCTTCAGCCATCAATGTGTATGTGCATCCATCTTGCCTCTTATTGGTGTATTGTTGAGATATGTGGCTTGCATACTGTATCTATTTCTAGCCCATTGGATAATATATAAGTGAAATCCTTTTCCTTGTGTTATTCAGTTTGGTTTCCTAATCTATATGTGGTTGTTGATGGACATAAGTCTGGGTGTGTATGTCTTTAGAATGTTATCTTTGTTTTGTAGTGCATATATGGGCAGAAATGAGTCTGAAAACTCTATTTTGGTGCATCACCTCCTTAGGTTAGACTAGGTAGATTTGCCTTTGTGCTCTCATTCTCCCTTTTCCTCTCCAAGAACTAGATAGGTGCACCCTTATAGTAAGAGGAAGTCGGCCTTCTCCGGAGACTCAACCTCACAGTTCAAGTCCCATAGCTTGGAGGTTGTTTCCATGTTTCACTAGGTTTTCCTCGTGCATAGGCCTTGGACAAGGGTGAAAACCTAAGTGACAATAGGAACCTTATATCTTTTTAGAAGTCAACTATTCCTTCTACTTTGATTATTTTAGGAAAATAAATGAATGTTCAGGAATAGTTTCTCCAATTGAGCAAGGACAACAAATAATTGTTGTAGATTTTAATACAACACTATGGAAAAAAAATACTTAGTATGAAGATTTGTAGAGATAGGAAGAACATGAATTTGAAATTATCTCAAGTTGATATATTGTGAAGGTGTTGCAATATTTCTCTATGAGGAATGTTAAAGCTATCAACACACCTTTACCTAGTTATTTGAAGTTTACTATGGAGATGTATCCTAAGACATAAGAAGAGGAGGATAAGACATCTAAAGTACCTTATGCTTTAGCTATAGGAAGCTTGATGTATGCTATGGTATGTACTAGGCTAGATATTGTACATGCAATGGGAATTTTCATTAGATATATGATTCATCCATGAATTGAGCATTGGAATGCAATTAAATGGATTCTTAGATACTTGAGAGGAATATCTAGTAAATGTTTACATTTTGGGAACTCTACTACTAATTTACAAGGATATATTGAATTAAATTTGGTAAGGGATATTGATACTAGGAAAAGTACTATAGGATATGTATTAACTATTGGTGGGGTAGTAGTGAGCTAGGTTTCTTGATTATAGAAGTTTAATGCTTTATCCACTACAAAGGGAGAGTATATTACCACTACTAAAGTAGCCAATGAGATGACATAGCTTTAGTTATTCATGGAAGAATTAGGACACCCATAGAGGGATAATTATTTGTTCATACATAGCTAGAGTGTCATTCATTCTACAAAAAAATCAGCTCTACATTCAAAGACAAAACACATATAGTTGTGGTACCATTTTATTTGGTTAGTTTTGGATGATGGAGAATTAAAGATGGGGAAGATACACACTAATGAAAATCTAGTGGATATGTTCACAAAGCTAGTGACAAGGGAGAAGTTGAACTCCTCTTCAGCTTTGGTTGATCTTCTTGGCTGAACAGGATCAAAGAACAACAAATTCCATCATGGTTTGATATATTCCAATGGGAGCTATATGTTTAGCATTTCTATGATCAGTCTCCAAGTGGGAGATTGTTATGATGTGGAGCTTAATTAGGATTAGGGGTTTATTAGGTGTGGTTTTCTCCCAATATTATTTCAAAAAAGTTTTTGGGGTAATGTCCCCAAGATGAAGTCAAGGAGTAGTGCCACAAGTGTGCTCCTTGTATCAGTATAGGGAGGGGTCAAGCAACGATGCCCATATGGGGTTTTTGAGGGCAGTGCCACTGAAGCAAAAAATCCCCTTATATTGTAAAAGGCACTATTTTTCCCATTGGATGACTTATTCTAGCCCTAATTTGGTAAGCAAATAAATCTTGTATAAAAAGGCTTAGACTTATAGATTCATAATGTAATGGTGATATTGTACCTTCTTGCAAAGGTATTGAGCTGTAAGGGATTGTGTATTGTAATCACTAGATACTAATAATCTTGGACTTGGTGTTGGTGGATGTAACCAAGTGATTGGGTGAACCATGTTAAATCTTGGTGTCTTGTGTTCTCTTTTATGTGATCTACTATTTTCTGGTATTGTTTATATTTTCATGTAATTGTTATTTCCATCTTAAGTTAATCATAACAGCCTAATTGTGCTATAATATCCATTGAAGTACAAGGTGGACTAGATGTTGCTAGAAGAGCTATTTCAAATTTCAAGATGATATAGCTTGTGCCAAGCCTAGGTGGAATCACAACCACTATTTCTCATCCAAGTTCTACATTTGAATCATTTTGATGAAGAGTGCTCCTCTTAGGATCATACACTTATAACATAAATAAAGAAACAACAAAAATGTGAGTACAAAATACAAACTTCTTATTTGCATTGCAAATGTAGAATTGTAGAATTCACAAGTACAATATGCTGACCCACATGTGCACCTTCATTACAATAATATGCAAGACTAAGCTATGAACTATCACCCAAAGCTATTCTATAAAAAATTTATGCCTTTCTTAAATAGGTAATTTTATGCTACATGAGAAGGTTCTAGACATTTAAACTTGATACCTAGGGTTGAAAGACCCTAACAATACATATAGAGTCAACCAAATACATCTTCAATAATTATTTTAGATATTTCAGGTAGCCTAACTTTGAAAGGTCATAACTCACAAATCATTGCTTTGATTGGATATTATAACCACCTTTTAGAAATGCCATCTTTTGATCTACAAGGTTGAAACAATGCTATCATCCTTCTGTTGAGTTTTTAGACCTCATTGAGGCACTCTTTGGTCTCCAACAGTGACCATGAAGATTTTTCTACAAATTTTTCCAATAAAAATATGCAATAACTTTTCTAATACTTATTCTTGAGAAATGAGATTTTTATGGTAGGATTACAACTCTAAAATGAACCTTCCTCTAGAAAATGAGAACAATCCAAGCTCATATGACAAACTTACTAAAAATAGCAAGTTCCCATAAATAGTAACCACCCTATCTACTAGTCCTTATTAAAATAGAAAAGACTAAAACATAGAATATTATTTTTTGGGTGATGTAAAATTTCTCTTACACCCAAGATGCTACTGCAGTAGACACCTAGGGTAATTTGAGAAGTGACTCCATCACATCTTAGGTGTATAGAGGAAAACCAAGTCAGTTAACCTCTTCTGTTGCTAGGCATGATGAACCTCTACTAGGCTCCCTTTCCATTTGACCATATATTTGTCATAAGTTTAGTTCATGGTACTTTTTCCAATACAGCTATCTAGTATCTCCTTAATCTCCTTTGTAGCCAAACTAGCAATGGGAATACTCCACTGCACTTCTGTAACTTCATCTCCATCACCTTCATCATAATACTCTATCAAATCTAATATATTAAATACTATTGAAATATTCAATTCAGCATGTAAATCTACTTCATAAGCATTTCCAGAATCATGCCTTTTCACTATCTTGCATAGTCCGAACTTCTTCTTTGTCAACTTATTATTTGTACCCACTATAAAATACTCCTTTCTCAAATGAACCATGACTTTATCTCCAATTTGAAATTCCTTATACCTCTTTTTCACATCTTCCTTAACCTTGTACTATGTATTCATCTTTAGAATGTGGTTCCTCACCTCCTCATGGATGTTCGTCAAATGTTTAATAAATTCTTCTATTTCAGCACTACGTATCCCTCCTTTATCCAACTACCTCAATTCAGAAGCATTTCTAGGACTACTCCCATATACAATCCAAAATGGTGATTTTCTAGTACTCCTATTGACAAAATTATTATACGCAAATTCTACATGTGGTAAAATCATATCCCATCCTTTTGGCTTATCTCTAACCAAACATCTCAGCAAGTTTTCCAAACTACAATTCACAAAATTTGGCTATCCATCATTCTATGGATGATGTGATGAGTTAAACTTCAAATTTGTCTTCAACTTCTTCCATAATATATGCCATAAATACCCAACAAATTTGGTATCACAATTTGAAATGATACTCTATAGCAGACCATGCAGTCTTACCACTTCTCTAAAAAACAACTCTGCCACATGAACAACATCACTAGTCTTCTTGCAAAGAATAAAATTTTCCATCTTTGAAAATCTGTCAACCACCACAAAAATAGAATCATGCCCATACTATGTCCTTAGTAATCCAAAAACAAAATCCATGCTAATATCCTCCTACGGCTTCTCTAGTGTAGGTAATGTTTGATACAACATTGTAGTCTACTTCACTCCTTCCATCATCTGACATACTCTACAACTCTATACAAAATTCTTCACATCTTTCTACGAATGTGGCCAATATTAATTCTCAACAACCAAAACTATGGTTTTATCTCTACCTAAATGTTTAGCCAATCATCCAGTATGTTTCTCTTTGATGATATTTTCTCTCAATGAACTTCTAGGAATGCACAACTAGCTTCCTTTGAATAACATACTATCCAAGATCATGAAATCCAACCACTTTGTCATGGAAAGTGCAATAGGTTCAATACAAGCCTTCCATTCTTCACCAAAGTTAGGATCATCTAGATACAAAGTAACAAGTTCCTTGAACCCAACCACCTCTATCTACATTTCTATCAACAAAAGTTGTCTTCTATTAAGAGCATCTACAACTTTGTTATACTTCCCAATCCTATGTTTCAAAAAAAATGTATAGATCTATAAAAAATCAACTGACATCTAATTTTTTTGGTTCAATTTTCTTTGACTATTCAAATATTGCAAAGCTTGATGATCAGTATACAAAAAAAACTCCTTAGGAAGAAGATAGTGTCTCAACTTCTTCAATGCTTGAACTATAGCATAAAATTCTTGATCATAAAAAAAATATTTTCTTTTTGCATCATTCAACTTCTCACTAAAATATGCAATAGGTCTACGTTCTTGGCTCATAATAACTCCTATTGCAGTACCATTAGCATCAAAGTGTACTTGAAACACCTTGTTAAAATTAAGAAGTACTAAAATAGGCCACTCAATAACTATCTATTTCAATAAATTAAAACTCTTGTTTTCTCCTATAGTCTACTTAAATTCTTTGCTATTCCCTCTCATTGTTTCAGTTAGTGGTCCATAACTATTGCTAAGATATCTTATGAAATTTCTACAAAAACTAGCCAGTCCATGAAAATATCTTACCTCTATCACACTCTTTGGATTACGCCATTCAAAACTAGCCATCACTTTATTTGGGTCAATTTTTAGACCTTCTATTTAGACCACAAATCCCAAGTACACCAACTCCTTTACAAAACTACACTTCTTTAGGTTTATCAACAACATTTCTTACCTCAAATTATCAAATTATCAAAAACATTTCTTACAAAGACATTTCTTACCTCTAATGTCTGACTACAGATCAAAATATTAACTAGGTAAACAATGCCAAACTTACCTAAAAACTCTTTTAGTACCTCATTCATGAGTGTCATGATAGTGCTTAGTGCATTGGTTAGCCCAAAAGGCATGACTAATGAATTGTACAATCCTTTTGTCTTGAAAGAAATCTTTTACTCATCACCTTCTCTAATATGAATCAAATGGTATCCACTTTTTAGATCTATCTTTGGGAAATACTCAGCTCTACTCAAACAGTTAATAATATCATCCATCCTTGTTAACAAAAATCTATACTTAATTGTGATATTTGTTGATAGTGTGAGAATCTATGCACATCTTCCCTTCTCCATTCTTCTTTGGTGCTAGTATGGCTGGTACAACAAATGGACTCAAACTCTCTTGAATCAAACCTTTTTACAAAAAATCATGAACTTGTCTTTTCAACTCTTCATTTTCTATTGGTGCCATTCTATGTTTCCTTGTTTGGAAAATTGGCTCATGAAACCAAATTCATCTAGTGACTAATCTTTGTCATTGGGAGCAATCCATCAAGGACATTATTTGATATAATGTAAGAAAAATCTTCCAACATATTTGCAACTTCTACAGGCAACTCCTCTACTTCTTCTTTACTATCTTTTGGAATTATATAAAAAAACATATACTCATGCTTCATACCTTTGAGAAACTCTTTTCCATCAAAAAAAAAAATTCTAACAACACTACATATCTTTTCTTCTTTATCCTTCAACAGCTTCAACTTATGTTTCACTCCACCTTTTGTCAGATTGTAGGTATTTTGTACAACATGCATGTCAAAATGCCACAACCTACCCAACAACATATGACAAATGTCCAAAGGTATGATATCACATATGTGCTCATCCTAGTAGCTTCAAATCTTGAACTTCACTAAGCACTATGCATTGACCATGATCTTATGGTCATCTTGCACCCAAGAAATATGGTATGGATGTAGGTGTTTCTATCTCTTTAGCTTCAACTTTGTAATCATTATTTCTAACACTATAATGTTAGTACTTCCACCATCAATGATCACATCACAACACTTATCTTTACATTTTTACCTTGTGAAAAACAAGCTCCTTCTTTGATTAGGTTCATTCTCACCATTCAACAAGACTATTTTGTTAACTAGGACTTCTCTTCTTTCAGCATCTTCAAAATTCAATGATCTAGCATCTTCATCAACATTTGCAACTCTATCCTAGCCTTCAATTATTTGATTTTTCCTTCCTTGGTGTTGGGCACATTCAAATTCTCTATGCCCTTCTTCTTTGCAATGAAAACATTTCCTACAGAAGCCTCTTCTTCTAGCTTGTTTTCCTCTACATCTTCCTCTCTGATCTCTATTATTATGAACGTGGAAAGGAATGGAATTTTTTCCCCTCTAGTTCTAACTGCTACTTCCACCCTTATCCTTATTCTTCTGGTCATCATTATGGCCACATTAAGATCGTTCACCAAATCTTCTGCTATGACCTATTCCACTATTCTTGTTTACAAACTTCTTGTTCAATTTCTCCTTAACTCTTAGGGAACATGAGTATGCATCCTCAATATTGTTCATTTGAACTAGAATTGTCTTGTCATAAATTCTTGGCCTTAACCTATTAAGATAATAGACAACATTTTCCTTATCAGCTTCTACATGACCACTTCTAATGAGAACTTGGTAGAACTCTTCACTATACTCTTGAACAAATTTTCCTATTTGCTTCATCCCTTGCATCATCTTCAACAAATAAAGCTTATAATCCATGGCAATGAATTGTCTATTTAGTTTAGCTATCATCTACTACCATCTGGTGATTTTGTCCTTTTCCTTTCTATTTCGCTCTAAATGAAGCTCCTCCCATCAGATCTTTGCATATCCCTTCAGTTTTCCCTTCACAAACTTGACCCTATCAAGATCATCAATATCTGCATACTCAAAGTACTCCTCTAGTTCATTGATCCAATCAATTAGCTCCTCTAGGTTAATATTTCCTAAAAGTTTCAAAACTTAAAACTTAGGTGATTTTCCAATCTTGGAGATGGCTCAAAAAATCCTTTCTTCATCTAGATTTAAAACTACCTCTACTTCAACTTTTTGTCTACTTTGTCCTCATTCTCACTTTCATCTCTTACCAAAAGATTTATTCCTCTACATATTTGTTCTTCTAATGCTTTCATTTTTCTTTGGAGGAGTCTACAACCCTCAAGTATAACAACTATAGCTCTTCCACCATGATCTTTTTTGTGGAGGCATTTTCATGCTTTCAATGAAACCCTAGTGCAAACTATCTCTCAATCAACAATTTGTCTATGCACTCATCCCAAACTATGCTCTTGGTACAAACTACCTCATAATCAATGATCTATCCACACACTCAAGAGCTCTAGCTCTGATACCATTTGATGAAGGGTGTTCCCTTAAAACCATAAACTTATAACAAAAATAAAGAAACAACAAAAAATGTGAGAACAAAATATGGACTTCTTATTTGCGCTAGAAATAAAGAATTAAAGAATTCACAAGTACAATATGATAACCCACATGGGTGCCTTCATTACAATAATTTGCAAGACTAAGCTGCGAACTACAACCTAGAGTTGTTCTAGACAATGTCTGGGTCTTTCTAAAATAAGAAATTTTATGCTACCTGGGAAAGTTCTAGATATTAAAACTTAATTACTAGGGATGTCAAACCCTAACAATCCATATAGAGTTGGCCAAATACATCTTTGACAATTATTTTAGATATTTTGGGTAGCCCAACATTCAAAGGCCATAATTTATGAACCATTGCTCCAATTAGCTATTATAACCAGTTTTCTGAAATGTCAACTCTTGATCTACATGCATGCAACTATGCTAGAACCTTTCTGTCAGGTTTTTAGACCTCATCCAAACACTCTAAGGCCTGCAATGGTGAGCTAGAAGATTTTTTTTACAAATTTTCCCACTAATAATTCTCAATAACTTCTCTAATCCTTATGCTTGAGCAATGAGATTTTTATGGTAGGCTTACAACTCTAAAATGAACATTCCTCTAGAAAATGAGAACATTTTGAGCTCATATGAAAAAGTTACTAAAAATAACAAGTTCCCATAAATAATAATCATCATGTCTACTAGTCCTTATTAAAAAAGAAAAGAATGAAAATAAAATATATTTTTTGGGTGATGCAAGATTGCTCTTACACCCAGGATGCTCTTGCATCACATCCATACCTCGTGTTGAGATGGAAGAAATGGGAATAACCAATGGGCTGATCATCTTTTTTATTGGCCTAGAAGATGTTGAAGGTATATGGATTGATATAAAGTGTTGTCTTTTTTTTATTGCTACTACTAACAAGAGCATCATTGTGTCAATTCCTCCTTCAAAGGTTACTCTAGGTTTCCTTGATATTTTTAGTTTGTAATAAAATGTGTTATAAATGCAATGTTAATATTAATTATTAGATAAAATATAGAAATAATTTTGATATATTTCTTTCATTTCTATGCAATTTAAGAATAGATGATAAATATTTGTAGTCAAATATAAATGATTAGATATATTTTAGTTCTTAGTTCTTAGTCAATGACTCAATTTGTTGGTAGGTTCTGTTTCTCTATTAGGTAGCCAAGTCAACTAAACTTTATGGAGCTTGTAAGACACCATCCACATGTTTTAGAGGTATCTTTCTCTTGAAACAATTCTAAGATTAAGAATTTTTTTTTTAATAATAATATTGTAAATTTTTATTATTAAATTTATCTATATTTTACAATTTACTACATAATATATCAGTAAAGAAGTTTAAAATATCATCAAAAGTAAATACTATAATTGTTAGATTCAATTACAATATAGATTTATAGCATATAGTCTATTTAGTGGTATACTTATCATTTGAAGTTTTATATCTCTAATAAGAAAGTTGTATAGGTATATTAAATTGTACATTTATAAGATTTTAATTATTTTCACTATTGTTTAAGAGTCTAAAATGCATAGTAACACAAAATTTAAAATGCTATGCTAATTATAGATGATGTCTACATTAGTTCACCTATCTAAATCTTTTACTCCACACATTTTAGAAAGTTACATAGTTAAATATACACACTAAAGAATTAATGCCATAAAATAGATGTAAGCAATGAGTTATATTATAGTTTTTTTTTAAAGCTGAAAGATTGTAATCATTATGGATATATTATCTAGAATAAGGATATTATTAAGAAAATAATGTCTTAACTTGGATTTATGTAAAGTTATTATTCATAATTAGTTTATATTTAGCCATAATTCCTTTGAACAAGCAAAAAAAATCAGATTGACTAAAAATGTGTGCAAATATTTTTTTCTATGAGATCATGTTTATATTGAAAAATACTAATTTTTCCACTTTTTAAGTTGTAAAAAATATTTTTCTAAATCAATTCTCAAGCTCTTAGAGGCTTGCAAAAAAATCACAATAGTGTTCTTAACACATAAGTGAGCTATAAAAGGGATTCACACATATTTGTGTATGTTTTGGCACAACATGAGGTATCTTTATTTAGATATAAGAGAGACACAATGTTTAACATTTTTTTCAACCCACAATTTGGTAAGCATGCTTTGTAATTATAGATTTTAGAGTAGCAAAGAAAAATTTTGTTGATAGCATGACACATCAAAGGGTTGATGGCAATTCACTCATTTTGCACGTGCAATTGGTTTGGGACCCTCAAGTTGATGACTTTTCATTTCATTATAGATTTCTTGAGAAAAAAAAATCTTTGGAATCTAAGGACTTGTTATGTCCCAAGTTTTAATGTAATAATTTAGTTAATCAATTGGTCCTAGAAATTAAATAAAATAATAAGTGCCTTTTATTAATTAACAAATGTGGAACCCATACTAATAAAGTAAAAAAATAATGATCAATGATGGTTTGTTGAAAATTTCTAAATATTTTTTGGAGTCCTTTATATGGAAATGGTTGGACATTATAATCATAATGGATTGGTTTTGATTTAACTTTGTATTTTGGAAGCTAAAGGCTAAAAAATTTATTCATAATTTAGGAGATGGAAGATCCTCCCTAATCTTCCTATTGTAGTTCAATTTTTCAACAACACGCTATTCTTCCATTGGAGATACCATTCAAATATCTCCCTATGTGTGCCAAATATGCTAAAAATTATCATTTGCAAAATACTTATCTTCTTGCATCTTCCAGATATATGTGTAACTTTAATCAAGTAGCATAATTTGGAGATTAATATATACCTTTTTTCATTTGTGTTTGGAAAGTTCTATTGTGTCTGTAGTATCCTAAATCGTGTCGCAAATTACAATGTTTAATTGATGTATTGTTATTATTTGCATCGGGTTTTGCATCAATACTAACTCCATCATTAGTAGCACCCTCATTCCTAATGGTATGACCAATTCACTATGTCTCTTATGAGGAATGCATGTTCTATAGGGTTTTAGGACCTAATGAGCATCATAGTACAACATTCTAGACTACATATCACTATATGGAACCCTCAATCTTTAGTACACCCAACTCCTCCCTATATGTCACAAGCTCTCTTCATCTACCATACACACCATCTCTTCCCTTCCCTAGCACACTAAAAACACTTAGTTTCCCTCCCCATATATCATATATCCTCTATACTCATCCTATGATAGTATTTTCTTTCCCTTAAACTACAAAGGCGTGTCTTCTCTATAAACCCTCTTTGTCATTTGCATGATAATCAAGACTCACCTTCTTGTATAATGTCAATAACATCCTCCATACCCATGCTCCATTCAACCAAAAGATATTCAAACCCATTGTATGACCTCTCCACTAACCATACATCAAAATTCAACAAAATCCATTACTTTCAGAGGGACATTGACATCCCTCTTGCAATACCATTTTGTCTACTTTGTATTAGGTCATCTAATTTGATAATGTTACAAAGGATTTTTCAAGTCCCTAATTTTAATATAATATTTTTTAATTAATTCATTGGTCCCATAAATTAAATTAAATAATAAATATCTTTTATTATTTAATAGAGGTGGGACCCATATTAATAAAGTGATAGTAATTTTTAATGTTAGCTCAATCTAAATTTTTAGATACCTCCTAGAGGCTTTTATAAGGTGATGGCTACACATTTTAATCATTTTGGATTAGATTTTATTTCTTCTTGTGTTCTATAGGCTGAAGGTTGAGGAGGTTATGAAATTTCAAAGGCAAAAGATCTTCCCTAATTTTCTTGTTGCATCTTTTGTGGTCCAACACGAACCTATTCTAACATTGTAGGTATCATGCATATACCTCATTCTTCTTCATATTCTCTTTACAATCATCATCATTTAATGATTATTTTGTATCTATTTGGATATTTTCTAATGTATATGTAAAATGAAGCAATTTTTTACTTGAACTGTAAATAATATATTTTGTTTCATTGGATTTGGTGACAACCACTCAATATTACTTCATTTTCACTTAAAGTAATATCATCCACTTTGTACATTTATGTGTTCATTGGCATTCTTTACATTGGTCTAAAAGTGATTTCATTCTAGAATTTTGTTATTGGTATATTTTCATTGAATCCTTATATTAATTTATGCTAATGACCTATGTAATAACTCACTCCCATTGTAAATGTTTGCAATAATACCCTCAACATATGATGTATTGATCACCACTTCTACATGATCTCTTGGCCTACAACAACATATGACATACTCCATTGCTCCACTATATGGTAATAAAAATACCATACACAAAGCCCCAAATCCTCTACACAATTTAACCAAGACTCATCTTCATTGGCACCATCAAAAACATCCTCCATACCCATTGTCCATACAAGAATAAGATATTAGAACCTATTGTACGACAATACTTTGTTGAAGATCCTAACTTTCCTCCCATGCAACCATTTTTTCTACTCCATACTACATCATCTTGGTAGGTACACTAGAAACACACATCATTGACTATATTATAATTAAGGACAAGCAATAATTTTCATTCAAGTTTTTTCTATAGGCATACACTTGATAATACTTAAGAGAATTAAAATTTTTGATGAGAGAACTATTTGTATTTGAGTGATGGAAAATTACACTCATCAAGGCTTTTGTATTAATGCTTTAAAAATTTTTACAATAGTTTAAGGTATAGATAAAAATACATGATACAACATCTAATGTTCTTAGATAATTGCATAAGGCAATTTAAGAATTGTACAATGTTTTATTGGTTGAGGATACACAAGAAAGCTATGATCTAATATATGCAATTATTTTTTAGATTAGACATGCAAAATGGGAGACATGATGGAGCTCATGGATGTGTTTAGAAATCCCTTTGATTTAAATAGAAGATAAATTTGAGGGACAATGCAAAATTTGAAGAAACACATGCAATTGCACAATATTTTATTTTAAGATTGTATAAAGAATCAAGTAAGAAGTCCATAATAAGAAACTTATATTTTCTAGTTGAAGAGTAACATATTCTTTGAAGACATGATTGTGATACAATCAATGGGTTAGTTAAATGACATTCATTCTAGAGTACCTATTCTAACACTTGGATTATATGGATCAAGAAGTCTTGATGCTTCACCTATATGAATATCACTTATATCCATTGAATGCTAAGTGATCTATGTATTTTCATGATAAATAGATTCATGTGAAGCAATGATATGCAATTGAATCATAATAATAATACCAATAAAACATTATACAACATTTTGATAAAATATTTTCCTTGACTCATTTTGGGATCACCGAAAAAAAAAAAAAATGTCCATTTTATATTTGTTAATAAAAGGGTATGTGCAGGATCATAGTCAACCAAACTATGGCTTTAAGTGGCAATTAAAACCCAACAAACTAGGATTATGACAACTTGACACATAATTTTAAAGTGGTTTTGGACTTTATATCAAAAATTTCTAAGAAAATAATCTGTAGGAAATTGAATATAGTTTCTAAACTACTAGGCCTTATCTAGAGAAAAAATTGTTTGATTGGTCAAAAGTTGGGATTTTAATGTAGTACTACAAAAATTTTAGGGGGAAAATAAAAGGTAGGTGTATGTCTGACCAACTTAATCAAAATAAAATGATAATATTTTTTAATATAGTTATAGATCTACAAAATAGACTCATTCCAAATAATTAATTTATTATGTATTTTCTACTGTATTGTTTTTAGAATTAAAAAACTCTTGTGTTTGACCACCTTAACTAATTCAAAAAAAATTAAATTTCAATATTTTTGTCTTATACTAATTGAAGCATAGAATCTGACACATCTTTTGGATTTCAAAAATCTTATACAGTTTAAAAGTTATAAATATTTTTCAATCAATATGTTAATAAACACTTTATAGCTAGTTCCATTAGAAAATGTGTAACAATTACTTAACTCATAATTTGACAAAGATTATATCAATGAAAAAATGAGAACATTCTCAAGAAACCCTTTTTGTTTCATCAAATTTGGATGAAAAAAGGTCATCAACTACATCATCGAAGTCAAAAACACACAACAATAGGCCAAAAAATTGTTTTAGGGATGCTTTTAGTGTTGGCCATGGAGGGTTGACATATAGAAAAAATCCAAGCCTAACCAGGTCCCCATTCCCAAATTGGATACCATTCTCAAATTGGATAACTGTTATTATTATTATTTTTTAATTAATTAATTTTTCAAAATTACTTTTTTTTTTCCAAAATTCTTTTATAATAGTATGACCCTTTTTTAGGATAGTTAATATGTTTTATAAAGGCTTAAGGACCCTTAACCATACATATAATGGTTCCAAATGATCAAAAGGGGTCATAAAGTACCCTTTGACACTCTTTAACCCATTCAATCACAATATGTATGCTTATGGATCCTAGGAACCCTAATGACACAAATGATGTGATCTAATGATTCAAAATAGCCTTAGAATACCCTATGATTCTTTTTGACCCATTCAATGACATTAAATGTGCTTAGGAGTCATAAGATACTTTATTATCCCTTTCAAATTACTCAAACAACTAATATATATTCATAAGACCCCCTAAGAATGTATTTTCTTATTTAATGGGTCTGATGGGGTCATAGAAAACTTTATGATCCCATTTCACCCATTCAAATACATATGTGGTCTAAAGACCTCTAAGAACCTATGACCCCTTTAGACCCATATAAATGATTGCAATATGTCTGTAGTAGTCATAGGACACCTAGAGGCATATTTTGCCATGAAATGTGTCAAAAGGGGTTTCAAGTTATCCTATGACTCCTTTCAACCCATATAAATGGTTATAATATGTCCCTAGGGTTTTAGGGACCCTAGAGACAAATGTTATAATGAAATTTGACAAAAAGGATCATAGGTTACCCTATGACCTCTTTTGACTCATATAAACAATTATAATATGTCGCTAGGGGTCTTGGGATCCCTACAGACATATGTTGTAATAAAATGTGTCAAAAGGGCCCATAGGTTATCCCATGACCCCTTTCAACCTATATAAATAATTATAATATGTCCCTAGGGGTCCTATGACTTATAGAGATATATGTTGAAAGGGGTCATAGGTTATTTTATGACCTATTTCGATGCATAAAAATGATTAGAATATGTTGCTAGAGATCCTAAGACCTCTAGAGACATGTTGTAATGAAATGAGTTGAAAGGGGTCATAAGTTATCCTATGACCCATGTCGACCCATATAAATGATTATAATATGTCCCTAGGGGTCCTATGATCCCTAAAGACATATGTTTCTATGAAATGTGTCAAAAGGGGTCAAGTGGTATCATATGACCTTTTTCAACCCATATAAATGATTATAATATGTCCCTAGAATCCCAAGACACCTAGAGACATATGTGATCATGAAATGTGTCAAAAGGGGTCATAGGTTATTGTATGACCACTTTAAACCTATACAAATGACTATAATATGTCCCTAGGTTCTAATTAAATGTGTCAAAATGGGTTATAAGTTTTCCTATGACCCCTTTTGACCCATATAAATGGTTATAATACGTCCCTATAGATCTTGGGACCCCTAGAAACATATTTTATAATGAAATGTGTCAAAAGGAGTCATCAGTTATCTCGTGACCCCTTTCAACACATATAAATGATTATAATATGTTACTAAGAATCTTAAGAGCCCTAGGGACATATGTTATCATGAAACATATTGAATGGGGTTATATGGTTATCTTATGAAACCTTTTGACCAATATAAACAATTATAATATGTCCCTATAAGTCTTAGGACCCTTAGAGACATATGTTTTAATGAAATATGTTGAAAGGAGTCATAGGTAATACTATAGCTCATTTCAACACATATTACTGATTATAATATATCCCTAGGGGTCCTAGGATCCCTAGAGATATATGTTGTAATAAATTGTGTTAAAAGGAGCCATAGGATTTCCTATGAATCCTTTCAACCCATATAAACTATTATAATATGTCTTTAGTGGTCTTGGGACTCCTAGAGACATGTGTTGTAATGAAATGTGTCAAAAGGGGTCATACATTATCTTATAACTCATTTTGACCCATATAAATGATTATAATATGTCCCTAGGGGTCTGGGTACCCCTAGCGACATATGTTCTAATGAAATATGTTGAAAGGGGTCATAGAATATCCCATGACCCCTTTCAATGCATATAAATGATTCTAATATGTCCTTAGCAGTCCTGGGATGCTTAGACACATATGTTGTTATGAAATGTGTCGATAGAGGTCATAGGTTATCTCATAATCCCTTTCAACCCATATAAATGATTATAATATGTACTGAGGGGTCCTAAGACCCATAAAGACATATGTTTTCATGAAATGTTTTGAAAGGGATAGGTTATCATGTTATGCATTTTGACCCATATAAATGAATATAATATGTCTCTAGTGGTCATAGGTTATCCTATTACCCATTTTGACCAATATAAATGATTATAATATGCCCCTAAGTGTCTTAAGAGCCCTAGAGACATAATATGTAATGAAATGTTTCGAAAGGGGTCATAGGTTATATTGTGACCCCTTTTATGACCCCTTTTGAACCATATAAATAATTATAATATGTCCCTAGGGGTCATAAGACTCCTAGAGACATATATTGTCATGAAATATGTTGAAATAGGTCATAGGTTATAGTATCATCTCTTTTTACCCATATAAATGATTAGAATATGTACCTAGGGGTACTAGGACCCTTATAGACATATAATATCATGAAATGTTTTAAAAGGGGCTGTAGGTTATCCTATGACCCCTTTCGACCCATTTAAATGATTATAATATGTCTGTAGTAGTCATAGGACTCCAAGAAACATATATTGTAATGAACTCCCTCAAAAGGGGTCACAAGTCTTCCTATGACCCCTTTCAACCCATATAAATAATTTTAATATGTCCCTAGGTTTCCTAGGGCCTCTAAAGACATATGTTGTAATAAATTGTGTTGAAAGCGGTCATACACTATCTTATAACCACTTTTGACCCATACAAACAATTATAATATGTCCCTAGGGAACATGGGACCCCTAGTGACATATGTTAGAATGAAATTTTATTAAAGGTGTCACAAGTTATCATATGACACTTTTTGATGCATATAAAAGATTTTAACATGTCCTAAGGGGTCTTAGGGCATTTAGAGATATATGTTGTCATAAAATGTGTTGAAAAGTGCTTTAGGTTATCCTATGACCCATTTTCACCCATATAAATAAATATAATATGTCCCTCATAATCATAGGACCCCTCAAAACATATGTTGTAATGAAATGTGTTGAAAGGGGTCATTTTTTTTTTTAATGACCTCTTTCAACCAAAATAAATGATTATAATATTTTTCTAGGGTTCTTGAGACCCCTAGAGACATATTTTGCAGTGAAATGTATCAAAAGGGGTCTTACATCATCCTAAGATCCCTTTTTACCCATATAAACATTTATAATATATGTCCCTAGGGGTCTTGGGACCCCTAGTGACATATGTTGTAATGAAATGTGTCGAAAGGTGTCATATGTTATCCTATGACCCCTTTTCACACATATAAATGATTATAATATGTCCCTAGGGGTCTTTGGACACTTAGAGATATGTTCTTATTAAATTTTTCAAAACGGGTCTTAGGTTATCAATAGGGGTCCTCAGACCCCTATAGACATATGTTGTAATGACATATGTTGAAAGGTGTCATAGGTTATCCTACAACCCCTTTTAATCCATATAAACAATTTTAATATGTCCCTATGTGTCTTAGGAAACCTAGACACATATGTTGTAATGAAATATGTCAAAATGGATCATAGGTTATACTTTGACCCCTTTCGACCCATATAAACAATTATAATATGTCCCTAAGGTTCATAGGACTATTAGAGACATATGTTGTCATGAAATGTGTCCAAAGAGGTCATAAATTATACAATGATCTATTTTAACCCATATAAATGATTATAATATGTCCATAGGCATCCTAGGGTCCCTAGAGACATACAATATCATGAAATATGTCAAAAAGGGCCATAGGTTATCCTATGACCCTTTTCAACCCATATAAATAATTATAATATGACCCTAGTGGTCGTAGGATCGCTAGAGACTTATGTTATAATGAAATGTGTCAAAAGGGGTCATGTGTTTTCTTATGACCACATTGAACACATATAAATGATTTTAATATGTCCCCAAGGGTCTTGAGACCCCTAAAGACATATGTTGTAATGAAATGTGTCAAACAGAGTCATACATTATTCTATGACCCC